>CM075866.1:1020402-2220402 GCA_038021265.1 Cyprinella venusta | reverse complement strand
AAATGAGCAAATACGACACAATCCTTCATAGAAGTGATTCCAGCTTAATTTCATTAAATGTAATCAATGTAATCTTTTAAAAATTTGGTTTACCAATTTTTTTTTTTAATTGAGTCAACATGAATATTTTACGTTCGTCTTAAACGGATGTCACTTAAAAAATTAATTTTGGCCTCTTGTTAAAATAATTAATTAAAATGAGCAAAAGTAACATGATTGTTTAATATTGTCACAACTTAATTTAATTGTGTTCAATCAACCTAATTCATTTGTGTGAGATCTACATGAATCATTGTTGTTGACATCTAACTGGGCAGTGGATCTGTAGTTCCCAGCATGCTTTGCAAGGGACTGCATTAAGAGAGTCAATTTGTGGAGAAAGTGTTATTTTGTGTGTTTTTCAGTAAATGGAAAGATGTAGTTAGGTAATGTTAGTGTTTTATGTTCAGTTATGTTAGAAACTTTGAGTACTTTCTGTAATGTTTTTGAATTTTGTGGTTACCATTATGCAGAAAAGTGGTGACTGACACATTCACAGTACTGCACAAGTAATATAATGTTACTATATAAAAAAAAATTAAAAATGTCTGTCATTAGAAGTGACCATAGAGTCAAATTAGCTAACAATATAATATTGGTGAAGTAAGGCTAGAAATAGTTATCTTGACTATACTTTATTTAGTAGGAATGACTAAATAAATCTAAATTCATACAACAAGATTACAACACATTATTTCAAACTAATTTGAATTTGTTGGAAAAATGTAATTCAATTTCGTGGAAAACCTTTCCTTAATTTAGTTAAGTTTGTTAAAAATATTTTTTTATTTATCTAATTTTTTGAGTGTTGAAACAATGTTAGACGTGACCTTTGCATTGACGTTGGTTTAATAATTATAAAAGCATCTTGGCTTGTGTTCTGTCTTTGTGTATGAATTTGAATATGGATTTGAATGTGAGCAGGAGGAGATAACAGAATGCATTTCTTCAGGTGGATGAGCAGATGATTGTCATTTACACTTCTGACTCGCAAATATTTACGTGTCTTCACCCGAAGATCCTTCAAAGAAAAACTTATATCAGGTAAGACACTCTTGAAATACTTTATAAATCAGAGAATAAAATGCTTTAGTGATACTGTCAATCTCACAGTTGTTGGGTCTTTAGTCGTTTAATCATTTAGGCAACATTAGATCATAATCTCTGATATTCATAATGATGATGAACCGTCAGCCTTTTCAAAACAACTATACTGCATCATTACTGTAGTCTGAACTGTGATCTCTGTGTTATTTTGAGTAATTTGTTTATATTCATAATCTCAAAGGATTATGTTGCCAGGGTTACAGACAGACATGAAGTTAAATTGATGGCCGGTATAATAGACATCAGTGTTCAAGTGAAAACTTGATCCTTTTTTAGCACTTAAATCAGTCTCCAGGCTATGTCCAAATTTATTAATAATAAAACTCAGCTGATGTCTACTAAATGCACATATTAAACAGCTTGATCAGTTTCAACAACAGCACTGACTGTACTACACCTGTTCAATTATGGTCATTAAAGTCTTTATTTATAGTTTTCAGTAAAATTCCCACAGCAGGAGCTTTAGTCTTTCACATGAAAGCACTGAGAAACATATGTTGTTACTGTTTTTGGATATACTACTGAAAAAAGCCCAATGTAATTTACAAGAAAAAGTTAGTTCAGGCAAGAATAAAAAATAAAAAATAAGTAAATTCCATATCAGTACTTAGTTCAAGTGAGTAGAAATGAAAGTGTAAATATCAACTCGATAGAATAAAGTAAAAAATTACTCAACTTTTCTGATACTGGGGTTCCCATCATGCACTGGACCTTGAATAATTAATGAGGTTCATTTTTCACTGGTTTCCAGCTGTATTTACACTGTTTTATCATTGCTTTTGTTGTCAGGATTAGTAACTTGCCATTTTGTGACATTTCGAGGAAATTTTCTGCTCAAAATGACACATTCAAACACAAAAACGATCCATCAATTGTTACCGTCATTGTGTATTGTCTACCAAGTATTGAGGTCTTTGCATTCACAATGTGCTTAACATCCGACATGATCAACTATACATTACTTTGAAAGGATAAGTAAAATACATACTTTATGTTATTCAATTCAATTAACTTGTTTGTGTGAAATGTATTGGAAAGAAAATTATAATTTAATATTAATCCACCTTATGCTAGCAAAGTTACTTATAGCCTATTCTATGTTACTTTCCTAACTAAAGTAAAGTTTATTTAATTCCATATTCCAAGTAAATTTTAACTAAAGATTTCTAATTAAAGCTACATACAAATATGTTTAGGTTTTTACTTGGCAAATCTTTGTAAATTTACTAGCATTTTCCGAGTGGAAAAAGTTTCAAGTAAATCCTACTCCACATGTTTTTAGTGTAAAATCCAGCGTTTGAAAGCGGCATCTGTGTTAGAGTATCATTGACAAGACAATGGACTATTTTAAAAAAAAATTGTCAGTGAGATTTTGTTTAAATACGGCTAAAGTGATCATGCCTTTTAGTGTTTACACGGTAACTACTCAAGAGAGAATGCGATATCAACCTACGCGTCTGCGCACAGCTTTCTTTTACTATACTACACTACACGTGCAATCTAAAAATTGCTGGGCTGTTTTAACCCTAACTTCGGGTCAAATATGGACTAACCCAGACATTGGGTTAAAATTTTATTAGTACATATTTAACGTTTGGGTTTGTCCATATTTGACCCAAAGTTGGGTTAAAACACCCCAGCATTTTTAGAGTGTGTGCACGCCATCACCATTTTCACAAATTCACATTTTTGACGTTTACCGTCATGTAAACAAAAACGATATCGTTTTCAAAAATCGCTCTTTGAAACCTGTTGTCAAAAGTGTGTTTTCAGTCCCCCAAAAGTTTTTAGTTGAAAACCGTGTTGTGTAAACGGACCCAATCAGATCATTAGTGATTTATTTTCAGGAGTGGCTATTTCCACAGAAGTTACACGATAGTTGATATCCCTGAAAGATGAGCAGGACGGTGTAATTTAATCTCCACCATCAACCTAGGATTTATATCAGTAATATTTTACTGCAGGGACAGCTGTGTTTCACTGGAACTCGTCCCCATAAAAAGAGTCGATGACCCTGCAATAAACACACACACACACACACACACACACACACACACACGTTCTCTTTCTGTTCACAAGAAAAGTAAGATAGAGAAGCTTAATGGCGCCATCGTGTGTCTCTAAATGATTACACACCCTCCTCAATTATAACTGTTGCAACATATACTTTTTTTTGGTTGCAACCACTTTTTTTTGGTTGTTTTTGTTTGTTTGTTTTTTTCCACTTTCTTTCTTTTAAATTGGACTTTGAGTCTGTAATAAAGTTTTGATTGATTGATTGATACTGTAAACTCGCACATACAATGGAATTTCCAAGACGGTTTCACTAAAGTCATGCAACAAACTAAAGTCATGCATAAATGTCTCGATTAATTTGTTCTCTCTCTCTAAACTGTAAAGGAAACTCGTCATCTGAACTGTTTTATATGAAGAGAAATACACCGTAATGACCAAACTGACAATGGCTCCTCTTTATAAAGGTGACTATATTATAAAAGTGCTTCTCGCTGCTGCAAAAGATTTTTTTATGACACATGATTAATGTAGTTTTCTCAAAATGAAAATTATTGATTTTTTCCTTTGTATTTCCTGACAGGTTTTCTAAGAGCACAGGCTATCATCTCTGTCATGCTGTGTAAGTCAATAAGCAGTGTGTTTTTGCTACACTAAGAAGACTGAGCTGTGATGTTATTCATGTACTGGACAGACAAGAGTTTAATAGAGTTCACCTAAAAATGTTCTGATTCAAATCTTTTGTAATTTGTTAATTAATTTGTTTTTGCTTTCATTTTTAATCTCAGATCTCTTGGCCTCTGTAACTGTCACACAAGAGACAACCTCCACTGGTAATGTATTGTTCTGAATTGTCCAGTTTTTCTCAGCTTATTTCTGCAGACAATGTAGAAATTTATTCTGACTGTTATTAAATCTCGGGAAATCAATGTGTTTCTGGAGATTAGTCATATTTTTCCTGAAGGAGACCGTGTGTGATCGGCTGTTATAATGTTCACTTCTGTTGCTGAAGTTTTGCTTCCCCGTTATTAAGTAATATTTTGTTAATTGGAAATTAACATAGATAGGAATGACTAAAGCTGCACTTCTGGATAGATTTTATAGCATGAACATTTTATTAACTTGTCATGATTTCTTATGGTAATTACATCTAATCTGTCAGACCCCTGCAACAACTACACTGAGCTGAACGATCCATGGAGATCCATCAATAATACAGTTCACTCCTCCTCCTACAAGTGTGACCAGTCTGTCTCCTGGAGCGGCTGGTATCGTCTCTTCATTAACAACATTAGCGCTCATATCCCAGACACGTGTGTTGCATGGGGAAGATGTGGCACTGATTTCGCACTGTGGATCCGTGGTGGACACCCAACAGTAACAGATGGAGTCGTCACTCGAGATGTCTGCAGTTATTATATCAATTTCTGCTGCTATTACGGGTCTTATCCCATTAAAGTCAAAGCCTGTCCAGGAGATTATTATGTCTATGAGCTGGTCAGACCAATTCGCTGTCCTTCAGCATACTGTGCAGGTAATTATATTGACATGAGCTCTTTCTACACATTCATGATATTTGTGTTTCTGTTGATTAATCATTATTCATCCAAACTTTCAGACACTGGCAGCATTAACACCAGCCCTACAACTGTCACACCAGTGACCATCTCACCTGGTAATGAAACACACTATGAACGATGATCTGTAACAGTGAATATGAGTGTGTGTGTGTCTTTGTGACAGGACTCTAAAAAGAGATGTGTTAAAAAACAACACACAGCATGTGTTAATAGTATTTTGACACAAGTTGTGTAGATTTTTAACACACAATGTGTCTTAAAATGTATAACGATAGAATAGCACTGGGTGGAGGGAAGTTTGTGTTTATGAAAATAATTATAGAACACTGGCAAATACACACCGACTACAGTCATATATCTGACACATGCTATGTAACTTTAACACATTAGTGTGTAAAAGGTTTCAACACACTTCTGTTTAAGGGGAATAACACATTAGTTGTGTTAAAGGTCACACAAAACGACACAGGCTGTGTGTTAACTTTGACACGTTGTGTCCCTGAACACACACACACTACAAGTGTTAAAATCTACATAACATGTGTTGTCCCTGAACACACACACACACTGCTGTGTTAAATCTGACACGTCATTTTTAACAACTCTTCTTAGAGTGTAGATGTTAGACCGCTAGTTAAAGCTAGTGTGTGCAGTCTTGTGGAAGCTATCAATAACATAGGCGGTGTTTTAGTTACAGAAACTGCACTGACCAATCAGAATCAAGCATTTCAGAGAGACACACAATAAATGAATGTTTTCAAGTTTAAAAAATCACACTTTTTTGCTTTTATCAAGGTTTTTACAAATTGATTTTTATTTTTTTTTAGATGCTATTTTAAAGCTTGTTGGACATTTGCAGCGGCCTCTGGCAGCTCTGGTTTAGTCATTAGTGAACTAGCCACTGTGAATTCAATCATTTTATAAAAAAGTATTATTTAATTTTTTAAACAATAATTGTTTTCATGTTTTTTACAGCTGATCCTTCTGTTGACCCGTGCTACAACTACACTAAGCTGGACGATCCATGGAGAGCCAACAGCAGTCAGAACTCCTCCTCCTCCTCCTCCAAGTGTGACACGTCTGCCTCTGTCTCCTGGAGCGGCTGGTATCGTCTCTTCATTAACAACATTAGCGCTCATATCCCAGACACGTGTGTTGCTCAGTACAGCTGTGGCACTATATACGCACTGTGGATCCGTGGTGGACACCCAACAGTAACAGATGGAGTCGTCACTCGAGATGTCTGCGGTTACGGGAAAAATTACTGCTGCTATTTCGGGTCTTTTCCCATTAAAGTCAAAGCCTGTCCAGGAGATTATTATGTCTATGAGCTGGTCAGTACAACTCGCTGTCCTTCAGCATACTGTGCAGGTAATTATGTGTTCAAAAGCTCTTGTAATTATTTGTGTTATATAATTAATTCATGAGTATTCATTTGTGATTATTTCCCCAGCTGTTCCTAACATCAGCATCACCACGAGTACAACAGTCGCACCACAGACGACCTCAGCTGGTAATGTAGTCTGATGACTCTGTTGGATTGTGTTTAGGCTGAATGTTTGTGGATCTGTAGCATTGATGTGTGTGTGTGTTTGTGTCACTAGGTATAAACTAGGGTGGAAAGACTGTGAAATGTGCAGTTATATCATTACAGACATTTTCTTGAACATCAGTGCTCAAGATGTTTTAAGAGAAATCATGTTTGACAGTTTCAACATGGCTTCGAGGATACACCTGATCTGCACTCATAATTCCAAATCCTTTTAGTCACTTTATTCCATATTTTTTCACATTATTCACCAGGGAATACACACAGATGTTTTATGGTTAGTTTTGCAAGGGAAATGTGTGATGATTGTATGATTATTTGTACATTTTGAACAGACTGAAAGGAGGTAGAGTGACAGTCAACTTTAGATTTTAGTTTCAAATTTCCAGGTATCCGGAGAGAATGGAATTTATTTTATTTTATCCTGTTTCTCAACACTATCACAGTGATGTCACATGGTCAGCTCACAGTATGAGTGCACACACAGATTTCTTTTATAAGAAAAACATCAACTGACTTCCAGACAGCCTTAGATGAAATAAAAGAAGACATTAAATCTGAAGATCTCAGCAGAGGAGGATTAAACAACTCCACAAACAGCATTACCAGCTTCACTTATTACTAACCAGACTGACTTTATTTCTGTCAGATGAAGTCTTGAGAGATTTGATTTTCTTTTATTTCATCTTGGAGAACGTTCTTATAACAAAAATCTGTTATCTGTGTGTGTCCTCTACATTTTGAATTCACAATGAGCTCATGTATTACTGACACTGTGAGTATGACTGTATGAGAATGGTGTGATGTCACTGTGGTCATCACATGATCTCACATGTTGACTGGGCTGTATACTTTATTTTTCAATAATATAATAGTTCCAACGAAGGACACAGCAGAACTACAGCACACATCGGTGTTGAGTCAATCATTCAGTGATTCATTTATAAATAGAGCTAGTTACTGTATGTAAGAATGACTTGTTTTTACCATCATTGCATATTTCTCTATTGAACATTTTTCATTTAAAACATTTTTTTAATAAAGTAAAGGTAAAAAAAGCACTGGAAAATAAATGTAGGTGGCAAATATTGTCCCTTAATGGAAAAGATATGACTGAAGTCTAAGTGGAACCAAGTTTTGCAATGTAGGCTATTGTATTATTGTCTTCATGCTGGTTTCTGTCATTGCAGGTGTAACGCCGCAGGAAGAATCCACCGTAAGTAGAGTTTCTGAATTTGAAGTTGTAGAGACTCACAGCTCCCATTAATAATAGTCCAAACTAACTGAAGCAGTGCAATAACATGTGCATTTTAGACATGTGTGTACTCTGAAATATGAATGTACTTTATAATAGGCTAATTGCTGATTGTTTATAGGGGTGTGGAGTCCATATGACCCGCGAATGCTCTACATACAAAAGCCATTTTTGTCACAGAGTTTGTGGACTCACTAATTAATTAACACTATAAGTTACTACAAATGCCTTTGTTATTTGTGTGTTATATTAGGTGTAACATAAAGCTTGCATCATAAAATGTTGGAAATACATAACTGTCCGTAATTAATTTATTTGCCAAACCACTGTAATTTTCTCCAGTTACGGGGGTGTCGGGTAAGCGGGTCCACAGCTTTGAAACTTTTTTTGTTAACAACTGTTTATTGAGTTTTTTTTAAGTCAAGAGACACAAGAATACAAAGCAAAAAACACCTATACAAGTCAAGAACTAAACCCACCCCATCCCACCCCTGGTAGACTTAATGAAAATAACAATAAAATACAAACCTAGAATGTAGGCCTTCCAAAAAAAAAAAAAAAAAAAAAAAAAAAGATTTGTATATTAAAAAATAAATACAGAATAATAATTAAAAAATAAAATAATAATAATTAAATAAATAAGAAAATAAATAGGCTACATTACATAGATGTTAGAAAGGTTGACACACTATCAAAAGCAGCTTGCCACAAATTCACAGTCTTAACATTGGATCCATGAGTACGAGAAGTTGAGAGTTCCATTGAAATAATGTCTAGCAAAGACAAACAGCTTTGAAATTTATATTTTCTGTCGTCAATATTGTTCTGCTTTGTTCAACTACACATTCACATTACTACTTTTACAAACATAAACTTTTATTTCAGTACTTCTGTAACAAAGGTTTGTTGTACTTGGATACAAGTACTGTCTACTATGGAAGCTTGTTTCCGCCACTGAATAAAAAAATAACATAAATAATTGCGACTTTTTATCTCGCAATTCTGACTTTATTTCTCAGAATTGCGAGATAAAAAGTCGAATTGCGTGATATAAAGTCAGAATTGCGACTTGTAAAGTCAGAATTGCGAGTTATAAAGTCAGAATTGCGAGATATGAATTCGCAATTGCGTGATATAAAGTCAGAATTGTGAGATTTAAACTAGTCTTTTTCCCCCTTAGAATTGGCCTGATAAGTCGCAATTGCGAGTTTATATCTCACAATTCTGAGAAAAGATGTCAGAATTGTGACATATAAACTTGCAATTATGTGTTATAAAGTCAGAATTGCGAAATGTAAACTCGCAATTGTGAGGAAAAAATTTAGAATTGTGAGATAAAAAGTCGCAGTTCTGTCTTTTTTTCTCAGAATTGCGACTTTATATCTCACAATTCTGACTTAATAACTCGCAATTGCGACTTTATATCTCACAATTCTGACTTTATAACTCGCAATTGTGAGAAAAAAAGTCAGAATTGTGAGATAAAAAGTCGCAATTATTTATTTTATTTTTTTTATTCAGTGGCGGAAACAAGCTTCCATAGTCTACGGTGGTGAGCAAAACACAAACAAGCACCATTAGAAGTGTAATTTTATTTATATCAGTGGGTGGCGACAAAGGCTTAAAATGCTTAATAAATCGTTAAAGAAATTAGTTCAAAAACACGGTCCGTGTCTCTCATTCCCGGTTACAGTCATCGCTCACACATCAAATTATGTCTTCTCAATTTTGATTTCAGAGTCGTTCTGAAAAAAGTCTTCAAAAAATTCTTGATGAGATCGAGAACATCAGAGATGAAGACGTGCTTCCTTTGACTGTAAGTCTTCAAGAGAAAAAAAAACATAATCAAATCAAATGTAATTGTCAATTAACGTTAGCTACATGATTGACATCGCAGTTCTGATTGATTGGTATTCTTAATATTTACATGGACAGTAATTCAATTTTTCTGATCAATAAACTAGAATGTGACCAGTACTTTGGATATGGTCCTCAACGCTTCAGGGAACATTTTAGAGTCGTCATCATCATCATCATCGATCAGCGATGCTAATCTAGCCTCTTATGGAAACCGTGTGTTAAAAGCAAACGAGAAACTCATCTCCACATTGGTGAAGCCGACAGACACAAACGACAATGTCAGTTTTACTCTTGCTGCTGTAGGTGAGTGGAAAAACTGTTATTATTGATGATGAAACTGAGGTAATATAAAGCAGGGAAGAAAGCTGCTGCTTAGCTCCTGTTGTGGAGGATGGTAAGCAATATCAGACAAGTCCTCTACCTCAGAGTTGGCCCCAGAAATTGACTTCGGTACTAATTCCAGTGCCTTTGACAGAGGAATACACTCTGGAAATGGTATCATGAGAAAAATAAAATGAAAATCAATGTAAAGTTATTAATCGTACATGCAATGTCTATTTAAACTGTTGTAAACTAATGAAAATCGATGTTTTATTAACAAATTCTTATATCCCCATATGATAATGAGTTGAATCAGGTGTGTTTCATTGAGGTAGCCCTTAAGGCTGTGGCTGAAGTCAGTTGTAGTTCTTGTGTTTCTCTTTCCTTCAGTGATTCTGCTTGTTTACAGCAGGTGTTCATCACTAATGTTCAATCATCACTTAATAAATCCCTTAATTATCTAAATTTTTGTTTGCACATTTGTCAACTTTAATAATAAAAAAAAACTTAACTGCTTATTTTCTAAATCAGAGGGTGAAGTCTTCATGGTTGGACCCAACGTCACCTTAGATAAAATCCCTCGACTTGACACGACAAATTCTTCTGTGGACATTGATCTCATTGGGATCGCCAAGAACAACAATGAAACGGGTTTGTGAGATGTTTTATTTGGATTTAAATTATAATAATAATACATTGATTGTTGCCGTAATTGTTGTGGTATTACACGTTTCTTCCGTCTCTGTCACACAGGATCAGCTGCTGTGGCTTTCATGAGTTATAACACAATGGAGAATCTACTGAAGCCAGACTTCTTCAACACATCAAATGACACCATTAAAACCATGATGTCCACTGTGATCTCAGCTACTCTTCCCAAAACCAACAACACTAAACTCACCAAACCAGTCAACTTCACCTTCAAACACATCAGAGTGAGAGACGGAAATGTGTTCAGTCTAAAAAACCGACCAAAAACATCTAATATTCAGTGTTGTAATATTTTCTGTCTGTTCTTTCTTCTTTTTGCAGGAGTTTGACCCCAACGGTTCTCTGTCCTGTGTGTACTGGAACATCAGCGAGTGGATTGTAGATGGTTGTTCTGTTTTAAAGACCAATAGCAGCTACACTGTGTGTTCCTGTGTTCATCTGTCCACATTCGCTCTCATCATGCAAACCAGCCGCCCATCAGAGGTACGAGAACATTTATAGTGAGCGTTGAAGAACAGCACAGATTCAGCACTCATGTTCTCGGACATGTTTTCTCAGAGCGACTCTCTGCTGGACCTGTTGAGTTTGGTGTGTGTGACCGTGGGGTTGGTGTTCTTCACTTTGGCCCTGTTGACCTTTGCCCTTTGTCAGTGGAGTCCTGGAGTGAATAATGTGGCTCGAATCAACCTCTGCATCAGTCTTCTGTCGGCTCACCTTCTGTTCCTGCTCACACAACAGTTCCTGAGACTCATACGCCGTCATCAGGTGAGGATGATGAAGGAGCTCTACAGCTCAGCACAGTCTCACTGAGAATCATCATAACCGTCTCTCATGATCTCCAGGTGTTGTGTGCCGTGATATCAGGAGTGCTGCACTTCCTCTTTCTCTCCGGCTTTGTGTGGATGTTCATTGAAGCTGTGCTGCTCTTCATCCGTGTGAAGAACCTATCACAGATCAGCTCCAAAAAGAGGGAGGTGCTTAGCAGTGGATTCCTGTGTGTGATTGGATATACGGTTGCTCTGGTTGTGGTGGGCGTGTCTGCTGTGGTGGATACCAAAGGCTACGGAAGTGAAGAGTGAGTTTAGTTTGAGTGATTTAGAGATCTATACCTTCATCCCATGTTTTTTTTTTTTTCTGTTTATTGAACTTTAACAATAAAACCAGGATACAGAGACAGGAGAATAGTGAAAATAGTCGCCCACCCTATAAAAATTAGTTATACAAATTAAAAATAAATAAAAGAAAAATCTCAATACGTAGTGTAATACAAATTATGTCCAGCATAATGCCTCAAGTGTAGAATATATGTCGGATTTTTAAAGTTTAGTAGTTTTGACCAGATATCAAGTGTATCCGCATCATCAACAAACAAAACCTTCCATATTATTATCCACACATCAGGTTTAAGCCACAATTATAATGACATTTTAATTCTGTATATCGTAGATAATGCACCCCTTTTATCTCAGGCTACTTCAAGAATCTGATCAAGGGAAGATTTTGGTGGATAATTGGTAAAGTAAAGTTGCAAATATCAAACAAATTGTTCACAAGTGAGAGAGAATTTTTGTTCAAATTGAAAAAAGCTAGGAAAAACGTTATCAATGTTTGTCATTGACGGCTAAATTTTCGGCGACTGATTTTCAGATCATTTTAAAGCGAAAGCTCTAGGCGACAACATCCTTTAGTCAAAAGTCTTGTGGACGCATATTTAGTATGTGGTTTGTGGCCTTATATTTCAGAAACTTTCATTTTTAGTTTTTTTTCAATAACCATGCATAAACAATATTCTCTCGAAAATACAAACACGTAGGCTTAACATGTTGCTCACATATTATGGTAGCCCTGTTTGTGCTAAATAGAGTGTAATTTCACCTGTGCCGTTAATATGCTTATAAGCAACTGAAAAAACACAAATCTGAGATTAAGTGAAAGGACAAAGAAAATGCAAAAGAAAAAAAGAAAGAAAAACATGTAAACATTGGCCATTATCACACAAAACCTTCTCTCCGCTGAACTTTCGGAGTGGGTTCTGTAACAAATTGTAAATATATCATTGATTTATTTTTTGTCTTAATCTTCCTCCAAACAGGTGCTGGATTAAAGGGGATGAAGGTTTTATCTGGAGTTTTCTGGGACCCGTTTGCGTCATACTAGCAGTGAGCACATTTCTCATCATGACTTTGTATTCAAAGGAAAAGAGCGATTAAAGATTAATTACTATTGTTTCTCTTACTGTGCAGTTAAACATGATTTTCTTCCTCTGCATCATCATCAATCTGTACTTGACCTTGAAAAAGCGCAACGCTGAAGTTTCACAGATGAAGACAACCAAGTAACAAACATTATGATTTGAACACTGCATGAAATGTGTGTATATATATATATATATTTATATTATAGATATTGTGTCATGGTGCATATTTCACCTTTAACTTGATTTTGATTATTCTCAGGTTAGGTCAAGTAAGTCAAATGTCCCCTAAATTATAAGCATCTGCATTTTCATACTCACAATTCATAGGTCAGAAGACTTCTTCAGGGTCTGTTCAGCTCACTTTTTTAGAAATCAAAGATTTTTGGCAAGCGAGCTTCTTAGTTTCGATTAAATATAGTTTTGTTATTTACTGGTTAATTAGTTTAATCATGCCTTCATCTTCTCCTTTCAGCCTTTTATAGACCATCTGATTTTTTGAGATTTTTATCTTTGGAAATCCACTCTGTGTCTTACAGACAATTTCTCCAATCCTAAGTCTTGAGGTGTCATGAGTTTTGGGAATTTTTCAGGCCTGTCTATATAAATCTATTCGTCTCTTACTCTTCCTTCTTCAAACTTTTCTTCTTGGTTGCATTCTGTGCCTCGTCCGCAACACATCTGACGGTAATGCTTGCGTTTTCCTTCTTTCTTTAGCTAAGCTCTTTCTAATATGTTTTGTTCCTCTAATGCTTAAAACATTAAGTATGGTATGTTTTTCTTTATGAACCACTTTCTCAATAAACAAAGTTTCTAGTGTAGTCGATAATACAGAAGTGTTCTACAGACAAAAAGGCATTATTATAACAGGATAATTGCATATTTTCCACAACAATATTATCAATAAATGTATATTAACTCTCCATCTTTCTCTGCAGGATAATGACGTTTAAAACACTGGCTCAGTTTGTGGTTCTTGGTTGCTCCTGGATTCTGGGTTTCTTCACTCGTGAAAGGAAGGAGCTGGAGATCCTCTTCCTGATCTTGAACTCCCAGCAGGGAACCTTCATCTTCCTGGTCTATTGTGTCCTCAATCATGAGGTAAGACAAGTCTACGAAAAAATTGTCTCTCACCTACTTTATATCAAAGGGATAGTTCACCCAAAAATGAAAATTAGCCCATGATTTACTCACACTCAAGTCATCATAGGTGTATATGATATTCTTCTTTCAGACGAATACAATCAGAGTTATATTGAAAAATCTCCTGGCTCTTCAAAGCTTTATAATGGCAGTGAATGGCCGATTCTGTTTTAAAGTCCATCAAAGTGCATCTATCCGCGATACAATTTATAAATTTTTGAAAAATTAACACTGAAGCAGTGTCAAAATTTGACCTAATTAAGTGATTGAGTGATGATTGAGTATTATTGAAGACACCTTGAGTTTAAAAAGTAGTAATTTTATAACTGACAGATGAACAGAGAGAAAAGGCTGATCAGGTGATGTTTTGACATCATCGTTTGACCAATCACAGACCTTATTTAGACCCTTATTTCTGACTTAGATTTATATTGTCTATTACAGCATCACTGAATCCAGTCTTTTCAATATAACCCAAACGATTTTTTAAAAGTTGTAAACTTTCTTTTAGGCATGCACATATGTCTAGTATCAGTGTATGAATCTCAACAATGGTGACAAACAGGATATTCAGTTAGGAAAAGGAAATTACAAAAGGCATGTGTACATGCTTCAAGTTCAGACACTCAAGAGGTCGTGAGATATTGCACACGCCTTACGAGTCAGTTAAAAGTTCCCGTGTAAACGGTATAAACACAAAAGTCTGCTTGACGGTGAAGGTTGTACGCAGGCGTGCGGACTTGGTGTTGTTGTAGTATGCACTCCTAGCCGCCTGAAGTGCATACTACATTGAATTTCACACACTTTTGCATGATCAGTTGCATTGCATGCTCGTTTCCGTGAAAACATAGCCTCAGTGCATCTTTAACACTCTTGAGAAGAGTTATTTTAATACTGTGTAGGATGACTTGAGGTGAGTCATGGGCTAATTTTAACTTACCCTTTAAGTTAATTTTTCATTTCTCAACTTCTAATTTTTTTTTTTAATGAGAGTTTTAAAACAATCTCTCGTCTCATTGTTGTCCAGGTCAGGCTGCAGTACAGGAACTTCTTCAGACGTCTTTGCTGTGGGCTCAAATCAAACACTAAGAAAAACTGAAGATTATTGCATCCATATTCGGCAAAGGAAGTGTCATTATTATGAAAGTGATTCTATCATGATTTAGATATTATAAAACCAGACTCGCCTACAAATTTCACTAGCTAACATGCTTTATATTTACAGCTATCAATACCCTTTTGTAAACATATATACTTTTCTTAAGTGCAACATTTCTTATAGTGTTTTTAGATGCTTATATTCTTATTTACACTTTCAATACACTAAATTAAGAAGATAAAGTAATTGTTTTTCAGTTTAAAGTGTTTTATTGAAGCAATGTGATCTCTGTAACATTTCAAATCTTATTTTCTTTTAAACAATCTATTCAAAACATCTCATAACTCAATCTCACAACCCCAAAAGATCCCACAGAATATATTTCACAATTCAAAACAATTAATAACATAAATTACCTGTATTAAAACATAAAAAGGTTCCATTTAACTTTGTATAAGAAACTAACCACGATACTTTGAATCGTTTATTTTAAATAAATCTAGTATTTGTTACAAATTTGTCCTCTTGCTAACTTTGAGCTTTTGAGTTTCTGAGCCATATATCTTCTGCGTCAAGTGTTGTTTCACATACTTAGAAGTGGGAGGAGCCAAGCATCACTTTGAGCCACCACAATATTGGAAATGACTTTTAGTGGCATAACTAAGTGGTCACTGATTAGACCGTATTAAAAGCAAAAATAAAGGCTGCTTTCACAGAAAGACGTTCTTGTGTCCAAAGGATCAGACTGCTGATAAGAAACTACATTATTGTAGCCATACACGTCACAACATGCTCTACTGTCCATCTTTGGAATAAGTAAACTTAGTTGACAACAAAACGCTTTGAGTTTTTCTGCTGGACTTGACCCGAAGGAAACAGGTTCAAAATGTACATAGACACGTGGACCAGTCCATTCAAGCAATGTTAGTCTCTCATTGGCAGAATAACAGTTCGACAATTTCAGCAGCCCCGCCCCCTTATATTCATCCTTTAAATACTTTCAAATTTCCCAATGGCAACAGCTCCAGGATTGCAGTATACAACGGCTCAAGAAGCCAGCAAAACATTTGCAATAGTGTCCTTGGCACTCTGGCTTAATCTTTCGGGGAACTTGACCTCAAATTCGACAATCAAGTCCCCACGACGATCTGGGGACTTCGGAAGAGGAAGACCCTCCCCGTTGACACGCCGTTTCATCCCGGGACGGACAATAATGTCATGAGTTGTAAAGCTGACCGTGCGATTATCCAGTGTTGGAACGTTAACCGTGCAACCGCAAAGTGCCTGAGAAAGTAGAGAAGAATGGGATTAGAGAGGGCAGAAATCAAACTTTTCAAAATTTCAATCAAAATTTTAAGCAAACTCTTAAAATAAGCGCCCATCTTACCTCTTTGAGTGTAATTTTGGCTGGATAAATAATGTCCGATCCGTCTCTTCTGTACACTGGATGTGGCTTATCCTTCACCACAAACACCACATCTGCAGGGATATTAGTTGGCGTCTCATCCCCTTCCTTTGGGAAAGTAACCTTGGTTCCTTCTTTCCAGCCTTTCTTCACCTCCACTGTAAGGATCTTGTCCTCAGTGCGTGTCGTTCTTCCGTCGGGATTCAGGCGTTTGCGGGAGATCTTCATCTTCTTGGTGCACCCAGTGAACACTTCTTCTAGACTGACCCTCAGGTCGTGGGTCACTGGAGGATCCTGTTTTTTGACCAGTCTTCCGCCAGAACCTTGCGTGTTAAAGGAGCGCGGGAAACCGCCCATGCCACCCATGCCAAAACTAGCAAATGGGTCATCCGTGTCCATTCCCTCGTCCATGCCACCGTTACGGCCAAACATGTGTTCGAAAGGGCTTCGCCCTCCGAAAAACTCTGAAAACATTGCATGAGGATCCCCTTGAAAGGTGTAGGTGAAATTACTTCCACCTCCGCCACCGCCAGGGACGCCACCCTTCAGTCCTGCACACGGTAAACAAAGAGGTCACATGTTATGCGTTGTTGTATAAAACTTGGACAAGTCATAAAAACCAAATTACAAAGTTTAATTACAATGTATTAAGAACTTTTACTGCCCAGGAATATGTATTATTTCACATAAAACTGTTCATTACCTTGGCTATGTATCTACTAGACATTCTTCCTAACTCAATTTCACAGAATCTGAGCTTTTATGCAAAATCTCATCATTAATACAATCAGATATTTTTGTGTAAAGGCCCACCATAAACATTGAAGGGGACAACAAGTCTCTCGCAATAATTAAAAATGGCCAAATCTAATGCACTCCATTACTATTAGTTGTTAGTATAACAAAAAGTTTGAAAGACAGTCTGATGGTGCTCGTCAATGTCAAAATGTAGATAATTCTAACCAAAGTCCCTTTCTAGTTTTTGCAGTAAAATAGTGTGTGGTGAGGTGTAAGTAGATGTAAATATTTGGGGGAAAAAAACAAAAAACACTAATACGATCAGTGATGTAAACTACTCAACTTTTTTCATTATATTTAACATTTCATCACATTATGTTTTGCATGATAAATAATACATGCATGATTCATGTAATTCATAATGGAATGTGAAGAGAAGAAACGGTTTGCGTTTTTTGACATACGAATATGAGTTTGTGTGCAACATTTAAAATATCATATTTGCAAAGAATTTAAAACTAATTACTTCATAACCACAATTGACCCGACACTATTCTCCTTTTTTTTACTTTATTGCCAGAAATCCCTTTTAATTCCATTCAATAATAAAAAAGTGCTCAAAAATGTTCTAGACATGGCCTTTGTTTAAATTATACTAAATATTTCACCCTTTTATTCCCCAAAAATAGACTAGAGATGTATAGAAATGTCTAGAAGGGGACAGCCCTAGCCCTAGGACACAATGGTAAGAGGGTTTGGTGAACACTGAACATGCACAGACAGAACTGCTGACGTTCCATCACGTGACCGTCAGAACATTCCAGCAAGCGTTCTAGAACGCACGAACCATTCAAAATAGCCAATCAGCATTTAGCATCACAAATCGGATCGAATCAAAGTAATCGTAAAGCCGAACTTTACTAACAAATCAGTAGTTTCACCAGACTTCTTTATCTCGATCTAAAACACTAACTTACAGTTATGTAGGCACTTTGTTGACAATATCATGAAAGCTGTCATTAACAACTAATCAAGTCTGATATAATCAGATATAAATGTTATTGAACGATAGGCATATAATAGTGCCTCTTACTTCCTCCTCATCACGATTTAAGTCGTTACAGTGCAACAAGAGCTGCACGAAATGTTAACTTAGGCTCCATCATTTTACTCACCTTCTTCTCCAAATCGGTCATAGATGTCTTTCTTCTTCGGGTCGCTCAACACGTCGTATGCCTCCGCGATCTCCTTGAACTTCTCCTCGGCGCTGGGCGACTTGTTTTTGTCCGGATGGTATTTGAGCGCTTGTTTGCGATACGCTTTCTTGATCTCGTCATCGGACGCACCTTTCTTAATCCCCAAAACACTGTAATAATCTTTCCCCATTTTCACCATTGAGCGTTTCTTTTAGGTAGTCTCGCTATTCTATGAAAATAAACAGTCCTGTTCGCATCCACTTAACGTCAGCCTCGATGAAAATTATAGGTCTTGGAATAACTTTATTGGACAGCTGGTGTCCCGTCGACCGTCGGTTGTTGTGCCGCTGTCTCGCTGCGGTTCCTCCCTATTTGAAAGCGTGAGGAAAGTTCTAGAAATGTCTCAAACTCTCTGGTTGTTTCTAGTTTCCACACCCAAACAACGTCATGCACCACCCATAGAACTGACGGACACAGATGAAACTGAAACTAAACATGCATTTATAATATATAAATCGATAAAAATATTTTACAACAACTAAACAATGGCACTGAAATGCACAGATGTAAACACGCATGTTCATACTGACGCTTTTCGTCTTAGTGGGTCAGACATTTGCATAATCCATTCACAGTTCTGACCGACTGACCTCCATCCACAAAACAATGTAATGCCTTTGACTATCATTGTCATATTTGGTGTATATATCGCATTTTTGTGTAATAAAGTTGATTGTATTTTACCTGAATGTTGTGCCGTAGCTCAATGTACCTGGTGATACTCGAACTATCATCCATTTTTGAAACAAAATACTTTTTCCACATTTTTTAAAAAAAAGATATATTTAAGAGACCCATGCTAATTTATACAAATATCATAGATCTCATGCATATTATTGCCTAAATGTGGCCCATTTTAGCTGACTTCACCCTGCATAACTGTAGTTTTGTTAAAGTTTCTCCATGTTTTGAGGCATTTAAATGTTTATTTCAATTTTTAAAATAAGTAAAAATTAGGAGTGCCTTAAATGGCAACATGGATGTATCCCCATCCTCTGCAATCGTATTTATTGTTATAATTTGCTTTACGGATTTTTTTATGTTATTATTATGTTGTTTACAATATGCTGTTTGGTCTGATTGTTAATGTGTTAATGCCTGTTTGTTATTTGAAATCATTTAATAAAGTAAAAACAACATCAATAAAAAAATCCAGAGAAAGATATTTGGTTGATTCTTCAGTTAGTGTGTATTTATTTATTTATTTATTGCATCGTTAGGATATGAAAACATATGTTAATTTATTTTATTTGAATAAATTATAATTAATGTATTTATTATAAAAGTGTTGTTTCTTCTCTTATATGTTCCTGAGGTTAAAAAAAATCTTTATTTCTCAGAATTTCTCAATTTATACTATATTTATAACAAGAAATCAAACAGTTAGTCCTTCTTGTAATACACATGCACTCAAACATACTTTCAATCAGCTTGGTATTTATAGGCTACATAAAATCTGTAATTGTTGTATAGCAAATAATCGTTGTTTTAAATTGAGTTATTAAAAAAATTAGCCTGTCAGAATGTCTATTTTTCTTTTAAATTTCCTCCAATAGGCTATAAAAACGAAATTAAAATAAGGCTTTCTTGTATACACTCAAGCACATTTCAGAGAAGCACGCGTGTAATCGCCTCACATCACCACTAGGCGGCGCGCAATGCTCGTTCAGCGCTCCTGGTGTCTACTCGGATTCTCATTGGTTAACTGGGTCAAAGAGGCTTCTCTGATGCGTTTCACATCAGGCGCAGGTCTTCGCATTGGTTGGTAATCGCTGACCACTCTATTCCCATTGGACGAGCGGCATCATCCGTTCCTCCTGATTGGACTTCGTGCTTTTCTCTCAGCTTGCTGGGATAAGCTATTCAAACTGCAGCAATGAAGCACTACGAGGTAAGATATTGTTACTGATTTTCAGTTCTCATTGTAAGACGTTCAGGAAATGAACGAGCTATAAACACATCTCTGAGGGTGCAGATTAGAGAGCGAGCTAGTGTGTGAGAAGCACCTCGGCCTAATTGGACAATTAATGATATATGAATGGAACAATAACATACACACACGCATATTATACACACTGTACGGTCCTGAGGCAGGGATGGTAAAGTAGCTTGCAATGAATAGTCCCCTCGACCCATAGAGTTAGGGTTAAATACACCGCATCTCAGCAGAATCTGAAACAACCCTTGTCCCATATATTACGACACTATGTGCAATAGGAATATCGATTGCAACATATGAGTTGCTTATTGGAATATTTATCCTCGAGATAAATACAAAATGGGGTTTTAAAAAACGTTATTTTGAGTAGAAACCTCGCGTGAACTTGTGTATTCACCAACATTTAGCGTTTCAACAAACACAATTAAGTTGTGACTGAAAAACAAATGTGCTATAACAGGACGGACTTGTTCATCGTGTGGTACTGAAGTCACAGCTCTTCTCTCCATAAACCCGGAAGTAGTATGTTTCTGTGTGGATTTACTAATTTTGTGACATCAATTCTGGCCGATTAAGATATGGGCTTACGTAAAAATCGTCAAGGATAGTTTTTAAATATTGATGTAACACTTTGGTGTACATTGAACATGTAGTTCGGTCAGTCTTGTTGATAAAACCGACATTAGCGATGTTCTATAACGACCACAGGACGGCGCCAGAAGATCTCTCAGGGACATAAACGGATATTACATCGTAATTAAGTAACTAATAAATCAAAGAGGGGAATAAAACTAACACAAACACTATGTATAATATTTATGAGAATTATATAATTATATATATATAATATTATATAATTATAAAAAATCATTAATGTCTGTGTTGAAGCGCGCGAATGCCACGCACGTGATCTTTAACGGTCGCTCTTGCCGCCTCTTGCTGTATTTCGCCTCAGACAGTACACTTTATAAAATAATGTTGTTTTATTCCTCGCAGTTCGCTTTCAGTTGGGATTTCTCTCAGTGGCGGTGGGGTTTTCCTCGTGTGTCATCTGCTCATGCCTTTCCAAGCTATTAATAACCACTCTCTCTCTTTCTGCTTCCTAAAATAGTGCGCCTCAGAACAAGATAAACAACGGAAATCAACGTATTTATTTTCACCGCGAAAATTTCGTATGTAGCAAAGGAAGCCTTTTTTTAATTTTATTATATTGTGACATTTATGTATTCTGGTTTTATATAGTTATGACGAGTAAACTAATAACATTAATAATATATATATATATATATATATATATATATATATATATATATATATATATATATATATGGGGAATGGGAGAGAAGAATGCTTAATTTCTCAAGAAAATACTGCAACATATGTTTATAAGCTAATTTATAATATCTAAATATATTTTTTCTGATGATTTTGGGGTTGAAATATGACTATTGTCCTAGTCTAAGACTAGTCTTACAAGTCTGTCATTCATTTGTTTATGTTTTTTAGGCTGTTCATAACTTTTTAAAATCAGTTACATAATACAGAATGGCCTTTTTCAATGCCCCCGTGAACCTATTGTTTTACATTATCATTGTACTGGCAGACATACTCCAACACAACGGTGCAAAACTAAAATCATATTTCTGTAAATCTGTTTGTGTTAATCTTGTTTGTTGGCTGTAGAGGAGGGCATGGCTGGGCTCTGTTACATTCGTGTGTGTGTGTTCGTGTGTACATCCATAAGGCAAGTTATAATTAGCACATATTGGGATGACTGGGGATGGGTCACGTTTCCTATGGAGTTTCAATAGAAAAAAAGTAAAAAAAAAAAAAAAAAGAGATATAAGGTGCATGTGAGTGAAAGAGATAGAAGTTTTGTTTACTTATATGTGCATGTGTTTTTAGGAGGTTTGGGGGCCAAATGTGTAGATGAGAGAGAGAGAGAGCGAGAGAGAGAGGTAGAGAGAGAGAGAGGGTGGGTAGGGGCTCCGACAGATTTATTTCCACAGCTGACATTAAACCTCACGCTTTCCAGAAAGCCCTGCACTCGTTTTGGAGGTTAGGGAGGGACTAAGAGCGTACAGAAGTTAAAAACTCAGAAAGTGTGTATAGAGACAGCAGACAGTATGGATACCCTGGCTTTAGAGGCCACGCTGCCCAAGAAGGCCCAGAACGGGTCGGTGGGAGCATTACCCGGCCTGCCCGCCCCAGCCAAACGCAAACCCGCTAAAAAGACTAAGAAAGCTGTGGTCTTTTTCGAGGTGGAGATTCTGGACGCCAAGACGAAGGACAAGCTCTGCTTCCTGGACAAGGTAGGAAACACTTACACCTCATTTGTGATATTTGGCATGCATTACCCCGTCTCATTACACACATGCACTTTTCACAACCTCAGATTAAATGAGACAACATGGGGTGATTGTGCGTTGAAAGGTGTATTTGTCATGCAGCAGCAGTGTTGCATAACATCATCATTAACACACTATTGTTTTTTATTTTTATATTTTAAAGTTTTAATAATTTAGTAGGTTTTTAACCAGTTTCATTCGTAGCCTATTGAGATTTTATGAACTTCTATAAAAGTACTATACACCAAAAATGAGAAATGTTGGCATTGGCACCTAAATAAAAAAAAAAAAGAAAAAAAAAGAAAAAGTTTTTAAAATATATTTCAGTTAATGTTTTTTTTTTTTTTTTTTTTAAGAAACAAAAATGTTTAGTTAATGATAATGTGCCGCAGCAGTGTTATATTACATTATCATTAATGCACTATTATGATTTTTATTAATATTTTGAATTTTATATATTCATTTGAAAGTTTTGGTCATTTAGACAGTAGTCATTTATTTTTTAATATGTATTAAATTTTTTATGAACTTCTACACAATACATTAGCAGCTTATGCTAATAATATTAATAATATTATAATACGTTAATAATAACAAAAATAATAATATTAAGTTAATAATAACTTTTTATTCATGTTTTATATGCGTATGACTATTGATTCCATGTGTTTTTATTATTTGTCTTTTAATTTATTCATTGTACAGCACTTTGGTCAGTTTTGAGCTTTGTGTTAATATGCTTTATAAATTCAAATTACTTACTAACTTAAAAAAAAGTTTCAGGAGTTTTTTTATATTAAATTTCAGTTAACGTTTTTTTAATTAATTTATTTATTTTTATTTTTTTCTTCTTTAAAAAAAAAAATTATGGTTAGTTTTAGCTAACAATAATAACCCTGCATGGCAGAGCAATGTTTGATCTGGGAAAATTGAATTGAAAATGTTTAATTAACCCAATAGAAAACGATATGTACCTACAAATCTTCCAAATCAGTGGTATATTTCAATGCTCCATGTGTAGATGCTAGCCTGTAGCCGTTAGCCTCAAATGAATGAAGGCGTTTCTCGCACCGGTTAATGTGACGTCCTCATCCCTGGAGTGGAGCTATCTATAGAAACGGGCTCACGGTGTGTGTTTCGGGGTCTTGCTGTAGTCGTCCCTGTACGGAGGCGCCTGTAATGAGGCCTGCAGAGGATTATCGGGGATTGCACTTGTATGTCCTCGGATTAACTGCCGCTTCCACTGTGATGTCACTGGCTACTGGTGCTGTGATGTCACAGTGGAATGCCAGCCTGCCATGATGATGATGATATCAATGTAAGAATTGAAGGTTTTTGGCGGGAAAGATACTGTATAGGTGCCACTTTACAATAAGTTTTCATTTGTTAAAAGCAATGTATTAACTAACACGAGCTGTCCATGAGTAGGGTTGGGTATCGTTTGAATTTGAACGATTCTGATTCCGATTCCTTGTTTCGATTCCGTTCCTAAAGATTCTCGATTCCGATTCTTTTAAGAGGCAGGGTCAAAAAAGTTTAGCTAACCTTGCTAACCAACGGTCTTTCTGAATGAAATACTCCTTCTGTCACAAATACTCCTGTCACAAATTTTTTATTTTGCCGAGATTTCGTTATTTTTAGAAAAGTGAAGCCACACTTTGGACCGCCAACGTAAGCTACTCATGTTCGACTCGCGCGGTTATGCCAACACTTCATGATTTGATCTAAATCTCTGAACTCATTTAAAGCCCCTCTCTGATTGATCATAATAGCATCACTGTGATTCTATAACATTAGATCCAGATTTTTTTAAAAATAAACTAAATGATATCTTAAACGTTGTTCTGATAAATAAAAATCCTTCTTTAAGGCACGCACAGACATTGAGATTCAGTGTATGAATCTCAACAATGGTGACAAACAGAATATTCAAATAGGGAAAGGAAATTACTAAGACAATTCAGATCATAATTTATTCATACCGCAATGCATGATGGGAGCCATGAATGAGTTTTGATTGGTGGCACCCAGAATGCACAGCAACATGCTGTTTAATAGTCACGTCAGCCTTTGTTGTTTTTAAATGTGCCTTATAAGTAAGTATTGTATTGTATTGTATTGTAAATGAGAAGTGTGTTTTTGTTTTGGACCACACCATTTTATTCATAACCTTAAGCCTCACATATTCATACTAAAAGCTAAAAAGCGTAAATTTTGATTTCAGGGGGTCTTAAAGATGGAGAGAGCGAGGGAATCTCTCGTGTCTCCTCTATTTGATATGAATTACTAGGCCTATGCTTTTAACTATTATGCTACGAGCTATAATGCTAATTGGTTTCACACTCAGTAGTTATTCTGACGGAAAACACACAAACGATTGATAAACCAGGAGGACGTGTAGAGGCAGCTGGAGTCGGCTCAGCATGTGTGTGTGTTCTGGGAGATGTGCTCCGTGTCGTTGGGTGTGTTTGTCTGGTGTTTTGTGTCTCTCAGAGCAGCTGCTGTACATCGCTGGGGGATTGTAGCTAAATTTACCCCCTGGATTCAGACACACACTCTGAAACTAGTGTTTGTGTGTTTGTTTGATTGGCAGGTTGAGCCCAATGCCACCATCGGAGAAATCAAGTCCATGTTCCACAAGAGTCGTGAGTATCGATTTGCTGATCTTCAGTCGGCTTTCGGGACGGATGAAAAAGACGTTTATAATGTTACTAAAGATTGGCATTTAAAATAAATTCTGTCGAATTTTCTATTCATCGAAGAATACTGAGGAAAAAATCAAAACTTCATCATTGAACAACATCCTCTCAACATGATAATGATAATCATAAATGTTTCTTGAGCATCAGATCCTCATATTATTCATGATTTCTGAAGGATCATGTGACACTAAAGACGGGAGTAATGGAATAAATCACAGGAATAAATTACATTTGACTGTATATTTCACAATATCGCTATTTTTAATCAAATAAATGCAGCCTTGGTGAGAATAAGAGACCCTAAAAACATTTTCCGAACCTAAAGTGTAAGTTTAGTGTGTGTTTGACTGTGCTGTTGAGGTGTTCCTGTGTGTGTTGTTTCAGACCCTCAGTGGTATCCGGCCCGCCAGTCCATTCGTCTGGATCCCAGTACGTATTACACTTCATCTCCACAGATCGGTCTGCTGACATTATTACCTGTTAGCATGAGAAGAGTCACTGTTTATAAGTATCATTTAATCCTACACCACAGGCAACTTATATAAGATTAACACCAACATCAATATGAGTTTTCACTAGAGCCAGTATTTAGCTTGTCTTGATGAAGTTAAAGGGATACTTCACCTCTGGAAAGATGGTTGTGTATTTAAAATTGGTCATTTATGTAGAAGAAATGTGAAAACATTTTTGAATTTGGAGCTTTCTAGACTCAGAAAAGCGTGTTCAGAAAATGTGTTTTTGGCTTCTGTGGATGAAAGACAACAACTCCCAGAATGCATTTGCTTCGCTGCGGCCATGCTTACAGGTAGCAGAGCGCAGTAGTTAAACAACAAGTCCAGGCTACTACACAGCAAAACCCCCAGTGTTAAAATAACACTACATATAAACACTGAAACAGTGTTAAAGTAACACTAAGGCAGTGTTAAAGTTAATGAGATAATTAAGTAAATAATTGAGTGATGATTGAGCATCATTGAAGACACCTGATGATAACAAGCAGAATCACTGAAGGAGAAAACCGTAATTTTAAGTCACCGTTATGGAGATCAGTGTTAGGTTTAGTTGGGCTCTTGACCCTTAAATCATTAACTTTAGATTTTGTTTATCTGTTGTACTTGAGTATTAACAGACATTTCACACAAAGAAAAGTGTGATTTGATGATGATGGTTGAGTTTAAACACAATCATTATTTTACAATCATTTAACCTGAGTCACTGAAATTATATAGGCTAATTTTTCGGTTTAGGATTTAGGTTTATTTTGCAAATTATAGTAGCACTGTCCTTGTAAGACATCATATTTTTGAATTAAATTAATATATTAATATATATATATATATATATATATTAATTTATCATTTGGTTTCATTGAAAAGGTCAAAAATATGATGTCTTACAAGGACAGTGCTACTATAATATATATATATATATATATATATATATATATATATATATATATATATATATATATATATATATATATACATATATTATATACAGTATTATAATATAATATATATTGGCACACACAGACATCAAGAATTAACGTGTGAATCTCAGCAATGGTGACAAACAGATCAGTTTTGAACGTGAGCTCATTATTTATTCATGCAGCAATGCATGATTGGAGCCTTGAATGAGTTTTGATTGGTGGCACCCAGAATGCATTGCAACATGGTTTATAATTGTTACCACTGTTGAGACTTACAGGCTGATTCTTGATGTCTTTATGTCCAAAATTTATATGAAAATATATTTTAGTATTTGATTATGAAAATATATTCTTTGGCTTACGTTGTAAAAGTTTACAATACTATGTTGTGCAAAAATAGCACAGCTTTAATTGATGGAATAAATCTAATTTGGGCAAATGATTGTTAAATAATGATTGCTTAAACACTACCAACACAATCTGATCATCTTTTGTTCATCTAGCTGTTATGAGTCACATACAGCAGCCAAACAAAGTCTAAAGTTAATGATTTAAGGGTCAAGAGACCAACTAAAGCAGACACTGATCTCCATAACGGTGACTTAAAATTACGTTTTTCTTCAGTGATTCTGCTTGTTATCATCAGATGTCTTCAATAATGCTCAATCGTCACTCAATTATTCATACTTTAACACTGCTTTAGTGTTTATATGAGTCCACACTCAGAGTGTTAATGTAACACTGGGGATTTTGCTGTGAGTCTCCGTGAAGAGTCTGCCCAAAAATGTGTCTCGATAACGCCCAAAAATGTTCGGGATTCGGCATTTGCGTTCTACAGTCACCATTCATCATGTTTACTGCGGCGAGTGGGACGAGTGAGGGCCGCGGGAGAACGGCGCGAGGCCGGTGGCGTGATTACCGATGAGCGACACCTGTGAGACGCACCGGTCTCGTATCTCGAATCTAAAAGCTGTGCATGTAAACAATGAATGGTGACCGCAGAATCCTCGATATCGACATGTCCGGACATGTCCGGGAAACAGAGGATGGTGACCCCGACTTCTCAGCTTTCTTCACAGAACAAGAGCCTGCTAGCTTAGCTTCCAAAAAAAGATGGCCAACACTCTGTGTTCATTATGAGAGTGAGATCGCCCTCTATGGGCGGGTTGAGAACATGCGGGACAGACCCGAATACTGACTGTAGTCTTTAGACTCAGCACAACAAAATCCTCAGATGACGCAAAATGACGATCTGGGGATCTTTTTAAGACAAAAAACACATAAATCTCTAATTTCAGGGGGATATGAGTGTGGAAAGCACGGTAATTCGAAAATACTACAGGTTTCCTACTAATACAAAGCTTAATGCTAAATCCTGAAGTATCCCTTTAAAGCTACACTGTGTGATTTTTACCGCCATCTAGTGGTGAAAAGGTATATGTCCACCCAGTGAATATTAGTTTCTTTTCCTCTCAATTCCGATTTCGTTTTAACTCCTACGGTGGCCAATGTAGTCCAAGATTAACATGGCTTCCGGTTCGACCTCGTCCATGAGTGTTAACTCAAACATAAACGCGAAAGGCGAAGCTTGAATTAACGGGTTTGTCCCTCTTTGGCTAATGGACTTTCAAGATGGAGGGGCAACATGGCGACCGACATTAGAACCCCTTACCCGTATGTGTTTTCAATGGCATATTATACAAAGTAAATATACATTTTTCGAAGAACTAAGTGTTTTTAGCTGAGAATAAACTAAAAGAGTTACACAGAGTAGCTTTAATGAACACATTTATGACTGGACGTTATGATTCTTGTGTGGACGGGTGAGGAGAAACCTAAAAGAAGGGGGTTAAACAGGAAGGGTGGATTGTGTTCTGTTGTACGCTGGTTTAGATGTAGTGTTCGTGCGCTGATGCATTCTGGGGTTGTGTTTCAGAGGGGAAATCCCTGAAGGACGAGGATGTTCTCCAGCATCTGCCGGTGGGAACCACTGCAACCTTCTACTTCAGAGACCTGGGAGCCCAGATCAGCTGGGTTACGGTGAGACACACACACAAACACGCTCAAATACACACATGTACATTAAAGATACACACTGACTAACTTTATCCCAGAATACACCTGATTGTTCACAGTTTGAACGTTCTTGTTTCCTTTAATTTATTCCCAAGATCTGAGCAGAATTATTCACTGTTGCTTCAGTGCGTCTGTAAAGAACACACAACACGATATTACACACAATCTGAACCTGATAACTGAGCTATAGTGTGTGTGTTCATGTTCCAGCTTACTTTTCATCCACGTTTAATTCAATTAAGTGTGTTCATGTAAATACATTTGTTGCTTCACTGCATTATAAGCTTATGCCAGTGTTTGTGTGTTAATCTGTCTCTCTTAACTGGCCCGTTTAGTGTCTGTCACATTATCTGTGTGAGAGCAGGAGATATTAATAACCTGGAAACATGAACGACAGCAGAGGAACTGAACTCGTGAACCCCTCATAATGCTTACATATACTCTCTCTCTCTCTCTCTCTCTCTCAATTATTCAAATGAGCTTTATTTGCATGACATTAGTTGCCAAAGCATTAACATATTATAGGGCTGGGAAACGATTAATCGCGATTAATCGCTTCCAAAATAAAAGTTTGTGTTTACATAATATATGTGTGTGTAGTGTGTATAATTATTTTGTATAGACAAATACACACATATGCATGTATATATTTAAGAAAAATGTGTTATTAATATATAAAATATTTATATTTAGGCTAGGGCTGTGCAAAAGTTAATTTGCGATTAATCGCATCCAAAATAAAAGTCTGTGTTTACGTAATATATTTGTGTGTGCTGTATATAATTATTTTGTATATAAAAATACACACACATGCATATATATATTTAAGAAAAATGTGTTATTAATATATCAAATATTTATATTTATGTTAGGGCTGTGCAAAAGTTAATTTGCGATTAATCGCATCCAAAATAAAAGTCTGTGTTAACATAATATATTTGTGTGTGCTGTGTATAATTATTTTTTGTATATAAAAATACACACACATGCATGTATATATTTAAGAAAATCTGTTATTTAGATATAAAATATTTATATAATATAGATTATGTATATAAGTGCCAATAATTCTTAAATATATTCATGAATGCTTAGGTGTTTATATATACAAAATAATTATATACAGCACACACAAATATATTATGTAAACACAGACTTTTATTTTGGATGTGATTAATCGCAATTAACTTTTGCACAGCCCTAATTTATGTGTAATATTAATTTTGTATATATATATGTAAAGTATATACATGCAAATATTTCTTAAATGTTTACATGCATGTGTGTGTATTTATATATACAAAATAATTATATACAGCACACACACATATATTAAGTAAACACAAACTTTTATTTTGGATGCGATTAATCGTTTCCCAGTCCTAATATTATATATAAATAATGAGATAAACAAAACATATGCAGTAAATCTCTCTCTCTCTCTCTCTCTCACACACACACACACACACACACACACACACACACACAGGTGTTTCTGACGGAGTACGCCGGTCCTCTGCTGATTTATCTGATGTTTTACTTCAGAGTCCCGTTCATTTATGCGCCTAAATATGACTTCACCACCAGCAAACACTGGGTCGTACAGTAAGTGTTCACACACACACTGCAGGATCCACACACACAATTTTCATTTAGTGTGTGACACGGCTTCTGAGGGCTGATGGGTAATTCAGTGTGTTGTTGTTGTTGTAGTTTGGCATGTATGTGTCATTCCTTCCACTACGTTAAGAGACTTTTGGAAACGTTGTTCGTCCATCGCTTCTCACACGGGACTATGCCTCTCCGAAACATCTTCAAGGTGAGCTATACGACTGCACACACACATCACGATTCTTTATATAGAGAACAATATGTGGTTTTGAATACCAGAAACAGAAACTTGTAAATTTCACATGATTTTTAAGGATGTATGAAGTTAATAGTAACTTCATACTAATTAAAGTGCCCCTATTATGATATCTTAAAGGCTGCTAATTCTGTGTTCGAGGTCTCCTCCTGATTGGTCTACATGCTCATAATATACTTTGTAGCGTCACCTAATTTCTCAAAGTGTCAGAAAACAGTTTGATTAAGGATTTGACCTCTGAACCCCTCCTTTCCTGATCCTGATTGGTCAGATGGCCCAGTTTGTTGTGATTGGTCTACTCTGATTGGTCAGATGGCCCAGTCTGTTGTTATTGGTCTGTTCTGATTGGTCAGATGGCCCAGTCTGTTGTGATTGGTCTACTCTGCTCTGATTGGTCAGATGGCCCAGTCTGTTGTGATTGGTCTACTCTGATTGGTCAGATGGCCCAGTCTGTTGTGATTGGTCTACTCTGATTGGTCAGATGGCCCAGTCTGTTGTGATTGGCCTGTTCTACTCTACTCTGATTGGTCAGATGACCCAATCTGTTGTGATTGGTCTACTCTGCTCTGATTGGTCAGGTGGCCCAGTCTGTTGTGATTGGTCTGCTCTGATTGGTCAGATGGCCCAGTCTGTTGTGATTGGTCTACTCTGCTCTGATTGGTCAGATGGCCCAGTCTGTTGTGATTGGCCTGTTTTACTCTCCTCTGATTGGTCAGATGACTCATTCTTTCTTTTATGAGTAAATAACTCCATTTATCTGCACTGTGATCTTTGAAACTTTACAGATCTTTACATTCACAAAAATTGCACACTACATGAAAAGACATTTTTCAAAAAGCATAATAGGGGCACTTTAAATGTCAGTCTTTTTTAGATTTATAGATATTATCGACGCTTTACTGTAATATTAAACCATGTGATTGTGTGTTTTTGCAGAACTGCACATACTACTGGGGATTTGCAGCTTGGATGGCGTATTACATCAACCACCCGCTGTACACGCCACCCAGTGAGCCTTCATACACTGTTCCCTGCTTCAGTGCTAACACAAATGCATTCATTGTTTCATTTATAAATTACATTGGCATTTTCTGTTGGCATGATGTCAGCCGATATTGAAACGTGTGTTCACGGCTCATGCTCTTGTTTGCATTGCAGTCTATGGAGAGCAGCAGATCAGACTGGCCCTCATCCTGTTCCTGGTAAGATCAGCTCTTCTACATCATCAGTGTGAGTCATGTGATGATGACTAATGATCTCTTTATGGCCACAGTTCTGTCAGATCGGGAACTTCTCCATCCACATCGCTCTGAGAAATCTCAGACCACCAGGTAAGACCACACACACACACACGCACGTCTGATTCGTTATCTTTGTTGGGACTCTCGATAGACGTAATGGTTTTTATCCTGTCCAAACTGTATATTCTGTTCCCTTACACACAAAACTTTCAGCATTTTCATAAAAACTGATTCTGTTTGATTTTAAGAGTGTTGACCTTGATTTAGGCCACAGTGACACGAGTCCCCTTGAGTCGGTGTGCATTCAGCTTTAACTCACTCACACATGCACACACACACACACACAGTTAGGATCTTTAATACGTTTATTTATAAACCTTATGCATTTTTTATGTTTTTAAATGAAGTCTCTTCTGCTTCTGCTCACCAAGGCTGCAATTATTTAATAAAAAATACAAAAAAACAAAAACAAAACAGTAATATTGTGAAATATTACGACAATTTAAAATGACTGTTTTCTATTTTAATATATTTTAAAATGTAATTTGAAAGCTGAATTTTCCACATCATTACTGTTGCTGATTACACATCGGTTTTCAGTGTCACATGATCCTTCAGAAATCATTCTAATATGCTGATTTTATGCTCAAAAAACATAGATTATTATTTTCAATGTTGAAAACAGTCATGTAACATTGCTCGGCTCATCATTAGATCAGGTCTTCCCAAAGTAAGAGTTTCTTCCTCTTCTGCAGGATCTAAGACCAGGAAGATCCCGTATCCGACTAAAAACCCCTTCACCTGGATCTTCCTGCTGGTGTCCTGCCCCAACTACACGTATGAGGTGAGGAACAGGAAGATGCGGTCTCACATACACACACACATGTTCAGCACAGACCTTTGACTGAAAACTGGTAGCATCTGCATCTCTCTCGCGTTCTGATGAAGATCCGAAACATATGGAAGCTCATTTCTGCCACAGAATAAAACATTTCAAAAGATTATTGACACTTTATTACTCAGAATTGCGTGTTAGTCGCATGAATTACCTTTTTTATTTTTTCTTCTGTGGCAGAAACAAGCTTCCATATAAATGACATGCTTTGTGATGAGACATCATAATAGTTACACTTTGGCACAGATTTCTTCTTTGGATCCGGTTGAATGTTTTACAGCCTAAGTTGACCCAAACTAACTGTAACCTCCAGCTCAAACAAAACAACATCAAGTTGGTGCAGAGCTGAGATATTGAGATATTTATAATGCATAAATGGACTGCATTTATATAGCACTTTCATAGACCCAATGGCCACCAAAGCGCTTTACAATTTGCCTCACATTCACCCATTCACACACACATTCATACACCGACGGCAACGGCAGCCATGCAAGGCGCCATCCAGCTCGTCGGGAGCAGCTGGGGTTAGGTGTCTTGCTCATGGACACCTCGACACTTGGTCAGGTGGAACCGAGGATTGAACCGCCAACCTTTCGGTTTGTAGACAACCCACATTAACCACTGAGCCACTGGCGCCCCCATTTGCCCTCTGTCAGAATCCAGAGTTTCAAGAAGATCGGAGGGGGTCAAAATTTTGGCAAAAAAAAAAAAATGAATTTTTGCCAAAAAAAAAAATGACAGTGTTACCCCTTATGTTTTTTTTGCGGGTCGAAATTTTGACTTTTGATATCTCGGCTTATATCAGCTTATATCTATCTCGGATATATCTTTACGTGGATCACGTAATTTACATAGTATATTAATTTATATGCTATAGATATCCCCATTTAGCATTGTTATATTTTGGGGTTATTTTGTTTATTTAATTTTATATTTCTTTTAATTTTTTATATATTTATATTCTTTTTAAATATTGTTTATCCTTAGTATTATTTAATGAGCCTAACAGTAAATTAGAAACAAAACACCAGCAAGTGTACACTTAGTAGAGTAAAAATTAGAGAAATGGACTGCATTTATATAGCGCTTTCATAGACCCAATGGCCTCCAAAGCGCTTTACAATTTGCCTCACATTCACCCATTCACACACACATTCATACACCGACGGCGACGGCAGCCATGCAAGGAGCCATCCAGCTCGTCGGGAGCAGCTGGGGTTAGGTGTCTTGCTCATGGACACCTCGACACTTGGTCAGGTGGAACCGAGGATTGAACCACCAACCTTTCGGTTTGTAGACAACCCACATGAACCACTGCGCCACTGCCGCCCCAATGAAGAAAGGTTACATTCATACATTTGTGAAAAAAATAAAATAAAAATAAAAAAATGTACCAATTTATTTTAAGAAATGTTAAAATTTATGAATTTATGAATTAAGAAACCAGGGGAGACCCTGGTTCGAGGCCCGCTCGGAGCGGGGCGAGTAGGACCCGGGTCTGAGGGGTTACATTGGTGCCGTGACCCGGATAAGTGTGAGATTTAGGGGGGTGAGCGTAACGGAGGCCAGCTAGTAGTTGCTGTGCGAGTAAACCTCACTCCCCTATCTCAATAGGCGCTCTAGCGACGGAGGCTAGAGGCTGCAGTCTCTAGCCTCCTTGTTAGAGCACCTGACTCTCATGCCGGAGACCCGGGTTCGAGGCCCGCTCGGAGCGGGGCGAGTAGGACCGGGGTCTGAGGGGTTATATTGGTGCCGTGACCTGGATGAGAGTGAGGTTTAGGGGGTGAGTGTAACGGAGGCCAGCTAGTAGTTGCTGTGCGAGTAAACCTCAGTCCCCGATCTCAATAGGCGCTCTAGCGACAGACGCTAGAGGCTGCAGTCTTTAGCCTCCTTGTTAGCGCGCCTGACTCTCATGCCGGAGACTCGGGTTCGAGGCCCGCTCGGAGCGGGGTGAGTAGGACCCGGGTGTGAGGGGTTACATGAGCTTTGCAATGCAACCGTTATTTATTCACTGTATGGTTTCCATGGTGACGCGTCATTGCTTGTCACGTGACACACCGCAGCACAGCCACAAAAGCTCTGAATGAATGATCTGCTTTATTCAAGTATTGCAGGAAAAAGGCAAATTGAATGTGTGACAGGGATGTTGGTTCGGTGAATGGGTGATGGAAGGAGACACAGGGTCGGCGAATACTGGGGCTTGTGCACTTTATTGCGTTACTTTCTCTCCCCACAGCGCTTGCTCGCGCTCACATAATTAATTCAGAATATTTCAAAAACAAATCACATATAAAACAGTACTCTTCCCGCTGGATTCAGCTTCTCAGGTCACAAATGCAGCAACACTCTTTCCACTGAAACAGCTTGTAGCCCAGCGTTTCCTCTCTCTCGACAGCGCGTGCACAAGCTCCCAGTCTCTCTCTCTCCCCACTCTGTCAGCACGGCCCGCTTACCGCTCGGCTCCCCCCTTCGCTCTCCCGCTACAGACAACGCTGCACAACGCTCCCCATGCAAATGCAATCTCTATGACAATATTTTAAATACTCGACGGGCTGGATTAAACAGCCTAACGGGCCACATGTGGCCCGCGGGCCGTAGTTTGCCCACCCCTGGTCTAGAGCCTCCATTTTTGCGCGCTGGTCGAAGTCTCGTGGCCCTCTGTCAGAATCCAGAGTTTCAAGAAAATCGGAGGGGGTCAAAATTTTGGCCAAAAAAAAAAATGACAGTGTTACCCCTTATGTTTTTTTTTCTGGTCAAAATTTTGACCTTCGATATCTCGGCTCTGGAAGGGTCTAGAGCCTCCATTTTTGCGCGCTGGTCGAAGTCTCGTGGCCCTCTGTCAGAATCCAGAGTTTCAAGAAGATCGGAGGGGGTCAAAATTTCGGCCAAAAACGACAGTGTTACCCCTTATGTTTTTTTTTTCAGGTCAAAACTTTGACATCCGATATCTCGGCTCTGGAAGGGTCTAGAGCCTCCATTTTTGCGCGCTGGTCAAAGTCTCGTGGCCCTCTGTCAGAATCCAGAGTTTCAAGAAGATCGGAGGGGGTCAAAATTTCGGCCAAAAACGACAGTGTTACCCCTTATGGTTTTTTTTCAGGTCAAAACTTTGACATCCGATATCTCGGCTCTGGAAGGGTCTAGAGCCTCCATTTTTGCGCGCTGGTCGAAGTCTCGTGGCCCTCTGTCAGAATCCAGAGTTTCAAGAAGATCGTAGGGGGTCAAAATTTCGGCCAAAAACGAGAGTGTTACCCCTTATGTTTTTTTTTCAGGTCAAAACTTTGACATCCGATATCTCGGCTCTGGAAGGGTCTAGAGCCTCCATTTTTGCGCGCTGGTCGAAGTCTCGTGGCCCTCTGTCAGAATCCAGAGTTTCAAGAAGATCGGAGGGGGTCAAAATTTCGGCCAAAAACGACAGTGTTACCCCTTATGTTTTTTTTTCAGGTCAAAACTTTGACATCCGATATCTCGGCTCTGGAAGGGTCTAGAGCCTCCATTTTTGCGCGCTGGTCGAAGTCTCGTGGCCCTCTGTCAGAATCCAGAGTTTCAAGAAAATCGGAGGGGGTCAAAATTTTGGCCAAAAAAAAAATGACAGTGTTACCCCTTATGTTTTTTTTTCTGGTCAAAATTTTGACCTTCGATATCTCGGCTCTGGAAGGGTCTAGAGCCTCCATTTTTGCGCGCTGGTCGAAGTCTCGTGGCCCTCTGTCAGAATCCAGAGTTTCAAGAAAATCGGAGGGGGTCAAAATTTTGGCCAAAAAAAAAAAATGACAGTGTTACCCCTTATGTTTTTTTTTCTGGTCAAAATTTTGACCTTCGATATCTCGGCTCTGGAAGGGTCTAGAGCCTCCATTTTTGCGCGCTGGTCGAAGTCTCGTGGCCCTCTGTCAGAATCCAGAGTTTCAAGAAAATCGGAGGGGGTCAAAATTTTGGCCAAAAAAAAAATGACAGTGTTACCCCTTATGTTTTTTTTTCTGGTCAAAATTTTGACCTTTGATATCTCGGCTCTGGAAGGGTCTAGAGCCTCCATTTTTGCGCGCTGGTCGAAGTCTCGTGGCCCTCTGTCAGAATCCAGAGTTTCAAGAAAATCAGAGGGGGTCAAAATTTTGGCCAAAAAAAAAATGACAGTGTTACCCCTTATGTTTTTTTTTTCTGGTCAAAATTTTGACCTTCGATATCTTGGCTCTGGAAGGGTCTAGAGCCTCCATTTTTGCGCGCTGGTCGAAGTCTCGTGGCCCTCTGTCAGAATCCAGAGTTTCAAGAAAATCGGAGGGGGTCAAAATTTTGGCCAAAAAAAAAAAATGACAGTGTTACCCCTTATGTTTTTTTTTCTGGTCAAAATTTTGACCTTCGATATCTCGGCTCTGGAAGGGTCTAGAGCCTCCATTTTTGCGCGCTGGTCGAAGTCTCGTGGCCCTCTGTCAGAATCCAGAGTTTCAAGAAAATCGGAGGGGGTCAAAATTTTGGCCAAAAAAAAAAAATGACAGTGTTACCCCTTATGTTTTTTTTTCTGGTCAAAATTTTGACCTTCGATATCTCGGCTCTGGAAGGGTCTAGAGCCTCCATTTTTGTGCGCTGGTCGAAGTCTTGTGGCCCTCTGTCAGAATCCAGAGTTTCAAGAAAATCGGAGGGGGTCAAAATTTTGGCCAAAAAAAAAAATGACAGTGTTACACCTTATGTTTTTTTTTCAGGTCAAAACTTTGACATCCGATATCTCGGCTCTGGAAGGGTCTAGAGCCTCCATTTTTGCGCGCTGGTCGAAGTCTCGTGGCCCTCTGTCAGAATCCAGAGTTTCAAGAAGATCGGAGGGGGTCAAAATTTCGGCCAAAAACGACAGTGTTACCCCTTATGTTTTTTTTCGGGTCAAAACTTTGACATCCGATATCTCGGCTCTGGAAGGTTCTAGAGCCTCCATTTTTGCGCGCTGGTCGAAGTCTCGTGGCCCTCTGTCAGAATCCAGAGTTTCAAGAAGATCGGAGGGGGTCAAAATTTCGGCCAAAAACGACAGTGTTACCCCTTATGTTTTTTTTTTCAGGTCAAAACTTTGACATCCGATATCTCGGCTCTGGAAGGGTCTGGAGCCTCCATTTTTGCGCGCTGGTCGAAGTCTCGTGGCCCTCTGTCAGAATCCAGAGTTTCAAGAAGATCGGAGGGGGTCAAAATTTCGGCCAAAAACGACAGTGTTACCCCTTATGTTTTTTTTCGGGTCAAAACTTTGACATCCGATATCTCGGCTCTGGAAGGGTCTAGAGCCTCCATTTTTGCGCGCTGGTCGAAGTCTCGTGGCCCTCTGTCAGAATCCACAGTTTCAAGAAGATCGGAGGGGGTCAAAATTTCGGCCAAAAACGACAGTGTTACCCCTTATGTTTTTTTTTCGGGTCAAAACTTTGACATCCGATATCTCGGCTCTGGAAGGGTCTAGAGCCTCCATTTTTGCGCGCTGGTCGAAGTCTCGTGGCCCTCTGTCAGAATCCAGAGTTTCAAGAAGATCGGAGGGGGTCAAAATTTCGGCCAAAAACGACAGTGTTACCCCTTATGTTTTTTTTTCGGGTCAAAACTTTGACATCCGATATCTCGGCTCTGGAAGGGTCTAGAGCCTCCATTTTTGCGCGCTGGTCGAAGTCTCGTGGCCAGCTGTCAGAATCCAGAGTTTCAAGAAGATCGGAGGGGGTCAAAATTTCGGCCAAAAACGACAGTGTTACCCCTTATGTTTTTTTTTCAGGTCAAAACTTTGACATCCGATATCTCGGCTCTGGAAGGGTCTAGAGCCTCCATTTTTGCGCGCTGGTCGAAGTCTCGTGGCCCTCTGTCAGAATCCAGAGTTTCAAGAAAATCGGAGGGGGTCAAAATTTTGGCCAAAAAAAAAAATGACAGTGTTACCCCTTATGTTTTTTTTTTCTGGTCAAAATTTTGACCTTCGATATCTCGGCTCTGGAAGGGTCTAGAGCCTCCATTTTTGCGCGCTGGTCGAAGTCTCGTGGCCCTCTGTCAGAATCCAGAGTTTCAAGAAAATCGGAGGGGGTCAAAATTTTGGCCAAAAAAAAAAATGACAGTGTTACCCCTTATGTTTTTTTTTCTGGTCAAAATTTTGACCTTCGATATCTCGGCTCTGGAAGGGTCTAGAGCCTCCATTTTTGCGCGCTGGTCGAAGTCTCGTGGCCCTCTGTCAGAATCCAGAGTTTCAAGAAAATCGGAGGGGGTCAAAATTTTGGCCAAAAAAAAAAATGACAGTGTTACCCCTTATGTTTTTTTTTCTGGTCAAAATTTTGACCTTCGATATCTCGGCTCTGGAAGGGTCTAGAGCCTCCATTTTTGCGCGCTGGTCGAAGTCTCGTGGCCCTCTGTCAGAATCCAGAGTTTCAAGAAAATCGGAGGGGGTCAAAATTTTGGCCAAAAAAAAAAATGACAGTGTTACCCCTTATGTTTTTTTTTCTGGTCAAAATTTTGACCTTCGATATCTCGGCTCTGGAAGGGTCTAGAGCCTCCATTTTTGCGCGCTGGTCGAAGTCTCGTGGCCCTCTGTCAGAATCCAGAGTTTCAAGAAAATCGGAGGGGGTCAAAATTTTGGCCAAAAAAAAAAAATGACAGTGTTACCCCTTATGTTTTTTTTTCTGGTCAAAATTTTGACCTTCGATATCTCGGCTCTGGAAGGGTCTAGAGCCTCCATTTTTGTGCGCTGGTCGAAGTCTTGTGGCCCTCTGTCAGAATCCAGAGTTTCAAGAAAATCGGAGGGGGTCAAAATTTTGGCCAAAAAAAAAAATGACAGTGTTACCCCTTATGTTTTTTTTTTCTGGTCAAAATTTTGACCTTCGATATCTCGGCTCTGGAAGGGTCTAGAGCCTCCATTTTTGTGCGCTGGTCGAAGTCTCGTGGCCCTCTGTCAGAATCCAGAGTTTCAAGAAAATCGGAGGGGGTCAAAATTTTGGCCAAAAAAAAAAATGACAGTGTTACCCCTTATGTTTTTTTTTCTGGTCAAAATTTTGACCTTCGATATCTCGGCTCTGGAAGGGTCTAGAGCCTCCATTTTTGCGCGCTGGTCGAAGTCTCGTGGCCCTCTGTCAGAATCCAGAGTTTCAAGAAAATAGGAGGGGGTCAAAATTTTGGCCAAAAAAAAAAATGACAGTGTTACCCCTTATGTTTTTTTTTCTGGTCAAAATTTTGACCTTCGATATCTCGGCTCTGGAAGGGTCTAGAGCCTCCATTTTTGCGCGCTGGTCGAAGTCTCGTGGCCCTCTGTCAGAATCCAGAGTTTCAAGAAAATCGGAGGGGGTCAAAATTTTGGCCAAAAAAAAAAAATGACAGTGTTACCCCTTATGTTTTTTTTTCTGGTCAAAATTTTGACCTTCGATATCTCGGCTCTGGAAGGGTCTAGAGCCTCCATTTTTGCACGCTGGTCGAAGTCTCGTGGCCCTCTGTCAGAATCCAGAGTTTCAAGAAAATCGGAGGGGGTCAAAATTTTGGCCAAAAAAAAAAATGACAGTGTTACCCCTTATGTTTTTTTTTTTCTGGTCAAAATTTTGACCTTCGATATCTCGGCTCTGGAAGGGTCTAGAGCCTCCATTTTTGCGCGCTGGTCGAAGTCTCGTGGCCCTCTGTCAGAATCCAGAGTTTCAAGAAAATCGGAGGGGGTCAAAATTTTGGCCAAAAAAAAAAAATGACAGTGTTACCCCTTATGTTTTTTTTTTCTGGGCAAAATTTTGACCTTCGATATTTCGGCTCTGGAAGGGTCTAGAGCCTCCATTTTTGCGCGCTGGTCGAAGTCTCGTGGCCCTCTGTCAGAATCCAGAGTTTCAAGAAGATCGGAGGGGGTCAAAATTTCGGCCAAAAACGACAGTGTTACCCCTTATGTTTTTTTTTTCAGGTCAAAACTTTGACATCCGATATCTCGGCTCTGGAAGGGTCTAGAGCCTCCATTTTTGCGCGCTGGTCGAAGTCTCGTGGCCCTCTGTCAGAATCCAGAGTTTCAAGAAGATCGGAGGGGGTCAAAATTTCGGCCAAAAACGACAGTGTTACCCCTTATGTTTTTTTTTCGGGTCAAAACTTTGACATCCGATATCTCGGCTCTGGAAGGGTCTAGAGCCTCCATTTTGCGCGCTGGTCGAAGTCTCGTGGCCCTCTGTCAGAATCCAGAGTTTCAAGAAGATCGGAGGGGGTCAAAATTTCGGCCAAAAACGACAGTGTTACCCCTTATGTTTTTTTTTCGGGTCAAAACTTTGACATCCGATATCTCGGCTCTGGAAGGGTCTAGAGCCTCCATTTTTGCGCGCTGGTCGAAGTCTCGTGGCCCTCTGTCAGAATCCAGAGTTTCAAGAAGATCGGAGGGGGTCAAAATTTCGGCCAAAAACGACAGTGTTACCCCTTATGTTTTTTTTTCAGGTCAAAACTTTGACATCCGATATCTCGGCTCTGGAAGGGTCTAGAGCCTCCATTTTTGCGCGCTGGTCGAAGTCTCGTGGCCCTCTGTCAGAATCCAGAGTTTCAAGAAAATCGGAGGGGGTCAAAATTTTGGCCAAAAAAAAAAATTACAGTGTTACCCCTTATGTTTTTTTTCTGGTCAAAATTTCGACCTTCGATATCTCGGCTCTGGAAGGGTCTAGAGCCTCCATTTTTGCGCGCTGGTCGAAGTCTCGTGGCCCTCTGTCAGAATCCAGAGTTTCAAGAAAATCGGAGGGGGTCAAAATTTTGGCCAAAAAAAAAAAATGACAGTGTTACCCCTTATGTTTTTTTTTCTGGTCAAAATTTTGACCTTCGATATCTCGGCTCTGGAAGGGTCTAGAGCCTCCATTTTTGCGCGCTGGTCGAAGTCTCGTGGCCCTCTGTCAGAATCCAGAGTTTCAAGAAAATCGGAGGGGGTCAAAATTTTGGCCAAAAAAAAAATGACAGTGTTACCCCTTATGTTTTTTTTTTCTGGTCAAAATTTTGACCTTCGATATCTCGGCTCTGGAAGGGTCTAGAGCCTCCATTTTTGCGCGCTGGTCGAAGTCTCGTGGCCCTCTGTCAGAATCCAGAGTTTCAAGAAAATCGGAGGGGGTCAAAATTTTGGCCAAAAAAAAAATGACAGTGTTACCCCTTATGTTTTTTTTTTCTGGGCAAAATTTTGACCTTCGATATTTCGGCTCTGGAAGGGTCTAGAGCCTCCATTTTTGCGCGCTGGTCGAAGTCTCGTGGCCCTCTGTCAGAATCCAGAGTTTCAAGAAAATCGGAGGGGGTCAAAATTTTGGCCAAAAAAAAAATGACAGTGTTACCCCTTATGTTTTTTTTTCTGGTCAAAATTTTGACCTTCGATATCTCGGCTCTGGAAGGGTCTAGAGCCTCCATTTTTTTGCGCTGGTCGAAGTCTTGTGGCCCTCTGTCAGAATCCAGAGTTTCAAGAAGATCGGAGGGGGTCAAAATTTCGGCCAAAAACGACAGTGTTACCCCTTATGTTTTTTTTTCAGGTCAAAACTTTGACATCCGATATCTCGGCTCTGGAAGGGTCTAGAGCCTCCATTTTTGCGCGCTGGTCGAAGTCTCGTGGCCCTCTGTCAGAATCCAGAGTTTCAAGAAGATCGGAGGGGGTCAAAATTTCGGCCAAAAACGACAGTGTTACCCCTTATGTTTTTTTTCGGGTCAAAACTTTGACATCCGATATCTCGGCTCTGGAAGGGTCTAGAGCCTCCATTTTTGCGCGCTGGTCGAAGTCTCGTGGCCCTCTGTCAGAATCCAGAGTTTCAAGAAGATCGGAGGGGGTCAAAATTTCGGCCAAAAACGACAGTGTTACCCCTTATGTTTTTTTTTCGGGTCAAAACTTTGACATCCGATATCTCGGCTCTGGAAGGGTCTAGAGCCTCCATTTTTGCGCGCTGGTCGAAGTCTCGTGGCCCTCTGTCAGAATCCAGAGTTTCAAGAAAATCGGAGGGGGTCAAAATTTTGGCCAAAAAAAAAATGACAGTGTTACCCCTTATGTTTTTTTTTCTGGTCAAAATTTTGACCTTCGATATCTCGGCTCTGGAAGGGTCTAGAGCCTCCATTTTTGCGCGCTGGTCGAAGTCTCGTGGCCCTCTGTCAGAATCCAGAGTTTCAAGAAAATCGGAGGGGGTCAAAATTTTGGCCAAAAAAAAAATGACAGTGTTACCCCTTATGTTTTTTTTTCTGGTCAAAATTTTGACCTTTGATATCTCGGCTCTGGAAGGGTCTAGAGCCTCCATTTTTGCTCGCTGGTCGAAGTCTCGTGGCCCTCTGTCAGAATCCAGAGTTTCAAGAAAATCGGAGGGGGTCAAAATTTTGGCCAAAAAAAAAATGACAGTGTTACCCCTTATGTTTTTTTTTTCTGGTCAAAATTTTGACCTTCGATATCTCGGCTCTGGAAGGGTCTAGAGCCTCCATTTTTGCGCGCTGGTCGAAGTCTCGTGGCCCTCTGTCAGAATCCAGAGTTTCAAGAAAATCGGAGGGGGTCAAAATTTTGGCCAAAAAAAAAAAATGACAGTGTTACCCCTTATGTTTTTTTTTCTGGTCAAAATTTTGACCTTCGATATCTCGGCTCTGGAAGGGTCTAGAGCCTCCATTTTTGCGCGCTGGTCGAAGTCTCGTGGCCCTCTGTCAGAATCCAGAGTTTCAAGAAAATCGGAGGGGGTCAAAATTTTGGCCAAAAAAAAAAATGACAGTGTTACCCCTTATGTTTTTTTTTTCTGGTCAAAATTTTGACCTTCGATATCTCGGCTCTGGAAGGGTCTAGAGCCTCCATTTTTGTGCGCTGGTCGAAGTCTCGTGGCCCTCTGTCAGAATCCAGAGTTTCAAGAAAATCGGAGGGGGTCAAAATTTTGGCCAAAAACGACAGTGTTACCCCTTATGTTTTATTTTCAGGTCAAAACTTTGACATCCGATATCTCGGCTCTGGAAGGTTCTAGAGCCTCCATTTTTGCGCGCTGGTCGAAGTCTCGTGGCCCTCTGTCAGAATCCAGAGTTTCAAGAAGATCGGAGGGGGTCAAAATTTCGGCCAAAAACGACAGTGTTACCCCTTATGTTTTTTTTTCGGGTCAAAACTTTGACATCCGATATCTCGGCTCTGGAAGGGTCTAGAGCCTCCATTTTTGCGCGCTGGTCGAAGTCTCGTGGCCCTCTGTCAGAATCCAGAGTTTCAAGAAGATCGGAGGGGGTCAAAATTTCGGCCAAAAACGACAGTGTTACCCCTTATGTTTTTTTTTCGGGTCAAAACTTTGACATCCGATATCTCGGCTCTGGAAGGGTCTAGAGCCTCCATTTTTGCGCGCTGGTCGAAGTCTCGTGGCCCTCTGTCAGAATCCAGAGTTTCAAGAAGATCGGAGGGGGTCAAAATTTCGGCCAAAAACGACAGTGTTACCCCTTATGTTTTTTTTTCAGGTCAAAACTTTGACATCCGATATCTCGGCTCTGGAAGGGTCTAGAGCCTCCATTTTTGCGCGCTGGTCGAAGTCTCGTGGCCCTCTGTCAGAATCCAGAGTTTCAAGAAGATCGGAGGGGGTCAAAATTTCGGCCAAAAATGACAGTGTTACCCCTTATGTTTTTTTTTTCTGGTCAAAATTTTGACCTTCGATATCTCGGCTCTGGAAGGGTCTAGAGCCTCCATTTTTGCGCGCTGGTCGAAGTCTCGTGGCCCTCTGTCAGAATCCAGAGTTTCAAGAAAATCGGAGGGGGTCAAAATTTTGGCCAAAAAAAAAAATGACAGTGTTACCCCTTATGTTTTTTTTTTTCTGGTCAAAATTTTGACCTTCGATATTTCGGCTCTGGAAGGGTCTAGAGCCTCCATTTTTGCGCGCTGGTCGAAGTCTCGTGGCCCTCTGTCAGAATCCAGAGTTTCAAGAAAATCGGAGGGGGTCAAAATTTTGGCCAAAAAAAAAAAAATGACAGTGTTACCCCTTATGTTTTTTTTTCTGGTCAAAATTTTGACCTTCGATATCTCGGCTCTGGAAGGGTCTAGAGCCTCCATTTTTGTGCGCTGGTCGAAGTCTTGTGGCCCTCTGTCAGAATCCAGAGTTTCAAGAAAATCGGAGGGGGTCAAAATTTTGGCCAAAAAAAAATGACAGTGTTACCCCTTATGTTTTTTTTTCTGGTCAAAATTTTGACCTTCGATATCTCGGCTCTGGAAGGGTCTAGAGCCTCCATTTTTGTGCGCTGGTCGAAGTCTCGTGGCCCTCTGTCAGAATCCAGAGTTTCAAGAAAATCGGAGGGGGTCAAAATTTTGGCCAAAAAAAAAATGACAGTGTTACCCCTTATGTTTTTTTTTTCTGGTCAAAATTTTGACCTTCGATATCTCGGCTCTGGAAGGGTCTAGAGTCTCCATTTTTGTGCGCTGGTCGAAGTCTCGTGGCCCTCTGTCAGAATCCAGAGTTTCAAGAAAATGGGAGGGGGTCAAAATTTTGGCCAAAAACGACAGTGTTACCCCTTATGTTTTTTTTTCAGGTCAAAACTTTGACATCCGATATCTCGGCTCTGGAAGGGTCTAGAGCCTCCATTTTTGCGCGCTGGTCGAAGTCTCGTGGCCCTCTGTCAGAATCCAGAGTTTCAAGAAGATCGGAGGGGGTCAAAATTTCGGCCAAAAACGACAGTGTTACCCCTTATGTTTTTTTTTCGGGTCAAAACTTTGACATCCGATATCTCGGCTCTGGAAGGGTCTAGAGCCTCCATTTTTGCGCGCTGGTCGAAGTCTCGTGGCCCTCTGTCAGAATCCAGAGTTTCAAGAAGATCGGAGGGGGTCAAAATTTCGGCCAAAAACGACAGTGTTACCCCTTATGTTTTTTTTTCGGGTCAAAACTTTGACATCCGATATCTCGGCTCTGGAAGGGTCTAGAGCCTCCATTTTTGCGCGCTGGTCGAAGTCTCGTGGCCCTCTGTCAGAATCCAGAGTTTCAAGAAGATCGGAGGGGGTCAAAATTTCGGCCAAAAACGACAGTGTTACCCCTTATGTTTTTTTTTCAGGTCAAAACTTTGACATCCGATATCTCGGCTCTGGAAGGGTCTAGAGCCTCCATTTTTGCGCGCTGGTCGAAGTCTCGTGGCCCTCTGTCAGAATCCAGAGTTTCAAGAAGATCGGAGGGGGTCAAAATTTCGGCCAAAAATGACAGTGTTACCCCTTATGTTTTTTTTTTCTGGTCAAAATTTTGACCTTCGATATCTCGGCTCTGGAAGGGTCTAGAGCCTCCATTTTTGCGCGCTGGTCGAAGTCTCGTGGCCCTCTGTCAGAATCCAGAGTTTCAAGAAAATCGGAGGGGGTCAAAATTTTGGCCAAAAAAAAAAATGACAGTGTTACCCCTTATGTTTTTTTTTTCTGGTCAAAATTTTGACCTTCGATATTTCGGCTCTGGAAGGGTCTAGAGCCTCCATTTTTGCGCGCTGGTCGAAGTCTCGTGGCCCTCTGTCAGAATCCAGAGTTTCAAGAAAATCGGAGGGGGTCAAAATTTTGGCCAAAAAAAAAAAATGACAGTGTTACCCCTTATGTTTTTTTTTCTGGTCAAAATTTTGACCTTCGATATCTCGGCTCTGGAAGGGTCTAGAGCCTCCATTTTTGTGCGCTGGTCGAAGTCTTGTGGCCCTCTGTCAGAATCCAGAGTTTCAAGAAAATCGGAGGGGGTCAAAATTTTGGCCAAAAAAAAAAATGACAGTGTTACCCCTTATGTTTTTTTTTCTGGTCAAAATTTTGACCTTCGATATCTCGGCTCTGGAAGGGTCTAGAGCCTCCATTTTTGCGCGCTGGTCGAAGTCTCGTGGCCCTCTGTCAGAATCCAGAGTTTCAAGAAAATCGGAGGGGGTAAAAATTTTGGCCAAAAAAAAAAACGACAGTGTTACCCCTTATGTTTTTTTTTCGGGTCAAAACTTTGACATCCGATATCTCGGCTCTGGAAGGGTCTAGAGCCTCCATTTTTGCGCGCTGGTCGAAGTCTCGTGGCCCTCTGTCAGAATCCAGAGTTTCAAGAAGATCGGAGGGGGTCAAAATTTCGGCCAAAAACGACAGTGTTACCCCTTATGTTTTTTTTTCGGGTCAAAACTTTGACATCCGATATCTCGGCTCTGGAAGGGTCTAGAGCCTCCATTTTTGCGCGCTGGTCGAAGTCTCGTGGCCCTCTGTCAGAATCCAGAGTTTCAAGAAGATCGGAGGGGGTCAAAATTTCGGCCAAAAACGACAGTGTTACCCCTTATGTTTTTTTTTCAGGTCAAAACTTTGACATCCGATATCTCGGCTCTGGAAGGGTCTAGAGCCTCCATTTTTGCGCGCTGGTCGAAGTCTCGTGGCCCTCTGTCAGAATCCAGAGTTTCAAGAAGATCGGAGGGGGTCAAAATTTCGGCCAAAAACGACAGTGTTACCCCTTATGTTTTTTTTTCAGGTCAAAACTTTGACATCCGATATCTCGGCTCTGGAAGGGTCTAGAGCCTCCATTTTTGCGCGCTGGTCGAAGTCTCGTGGCCCTCTGTCAGAATCCAGAGTTTCAAGAAGATCGGAGGGGGTCAAAATTTCGGCCAAAAACGACAGTGTTACCCCTTATGTTTTTTTTTCAGGTCAAAACTTTGACATCCGATATCTCGGCTCTGGAAGGGTCTAGAGCCTCCATTTTTGCGCGCTGGTCGAAGTCTCGTGGCCCTCTGTCAGAATCCAGAGTTTCAAGAAGATCGGAGGGGGTCAAAATTTCGGCCAAAAATGACAGTGTTACCCCTTATGTTTTTTTTTTCTGGTCAAAATTTTGACCTTCGATATCTCGGCTCTGGAAGGGTCTAGAGCCTCCATTTTTGCGCGCTGGTCGAAGTCTCGTGGCCCTCTGTCAGAATCCAGAGTTTCAAGAAAATCGGAGGGGGTCAAAATTTTGGCCAAAAAAAAAAATGACAGTGTTACCCCTTATGTTTTTTTTTCTGGTCAAAATTTTGACCTTCGATATCTCGGCTCTGGAAGGGTCTAGAGCCTCCATTTTTGCGCGCTGGTCGAAGTCTCGTGGCCCTCTGTCAGAATCCAGAGTTTCAAGAAAATCGGAGGGGGTCAAAATTTTGGCCAAAAAAAAAAAAATGACAGTGTTACCCCTTATGTTTTTTTTTCTGGTCAAAATTTTGACCTTCGATATCTCGGCTCTGGAAGGGTGTAGAGCCTCCATTTTTGCGCGCTGGTCGAAGTCTCGTGGCCCTCTGTCAGAATCCAGAGTTTCAAGAAGATCGGAGGGGGTCAAAATTTCGGCCAAAAACGACAGTGTTACCCCTTATGTTTTTTTTTCAGGTCAAAACTTTGACATCCGATATCTCGGCTCTGGAAGGGTCTAGAGCCTCCATTTTTGCGCGCTGGTCGAAGTCTCGTGGCCGTCTGTCAGAATCCAGAGTTTCAAGAAGATCGGAGGGGGTCAAAATTTCGGCCAAAAACGACAGTGTTACCCCTTATGTTTTTTTTTCGGGTCAAAACTTTGACATCCGATATCTCGGCTCTGGAAGGGTCTAGAGCCTCCATTTTTGCGCGCTGGTCGAAGTCTCGTGGCCCTCTGTCAGAATCCAGAGTTTCAAGAAGATCGGAGGGGGTCAAAATTTCGGCCAAAATCGACAGTGTTACCCCTTATGTTTTTTTTTTCAGGTCAAAACTTTGACATCCGATATCTCGGCTCTGGAAGGGTCTAGAGCCTCCATTTTTGCGCGCTGGTCGAAGTCTCGTGGCCCTCTGTCAGAATCCAGAGTTTCAAGAAGATCGGAGGGGGTCAAAATTTTGGCCAAAAAAAAAAAATGACAGTGTTACCCCTTATGTTTTTTTTTTCTGGGCAAAATTTTGACCTTCGATATTTCGGCTCTGGAAGGGTCTAGAGCCTCCATTTTTGCGCGCTGGTCGAAGTCTCGTGGCCCTCTGTCAGAATCCAGAGTTTCAAGAAAATCGGAGGGGGTCAAAATTTTGGCCAAAAAAAAAAATGACAGTGTTACCCCTTATGTTTTTTTTTCTGGTCAAAATTTTGACCTTCGATATCTCGGCTCTGGAAGGGTCTAGAGCCTCCATTTTTGTGCGCTGGTCGAATTCTTGTGGCCCTCTGTCAGAATCCAGAGTTTCAAGAAAATCGGAAGGGGTCAAAATTTTGGCCAAAAAAAAAAATGACAGTGTTACCCCTTATGTTTTTTTTTCTGGTCAAAATTTTGACCTTCGATATCTCGGCTCTGGAAGGGTCTAGAGCCTCCATTTTTGCGCGCTGGTCGAAGTCTCGTGGCCCTCTGTCAGAATCCAGAGTTTCAAGAAGATCGGAGGGGGTCAAAATTTCGGCCAAAAACGACAGTGTTACCCCTTATGTTTTTTTTTCAGGTCAAAACTTTGACATCCGATATCTCGGCTCTGGAAGGGTCTAGAGCCTCCATTTTTGCGCGCTGGTCGAAGTCTCGTGGCCCTCTGTCAGAATCCAGAGTTTCAAGAAGATCGGAGGGGGTCAAAATTTCGGCCAAAAACGACAGTGTTACCCCTTATGTTTTTTTTTCGGGTCAAAACTTTGACATCCGATATCTCGGCTCTGGAAGGGTCTAGAGCCTCCATTTTTGCGCGCTGGTCGAAGTCTCGTGGCCCTCTGTCAGAATCCAGAGTTTCAAGAAGATCGGAGGGGGTCAAAATTTCGGCCAAAAACGACAGTGTTACCCCTTATGTTTTTTTTTCGGGTCAAAACTTTGACATCCGATATCTCGGCTCTGGAAGGGTCTAGAGCCTCCATTTTTGCGCGCTGGTCGAAGTCTCGTGGCCCTCTGTCAGAATCCAGAGTTTCAAGAAGATCGGAGGGGGTCAAAATTTCGGCCAAAAACGACAGTGTTACCCCTGATGTTTTTTTTTCAGGTCAAAACTTTGACATCCGATATCTCGGCTCTGGAAGGGTCTAGAGCCTCCATTTTTGCGCGCTGGTCGAAGTCTCGTGGCCCTCTGTCAGAATCCAGAGTTTCAAGAAAATCGGAGGGGGTCAAAATTTTGGCCAAAAAAAAAATGACAGTGTTACCCCTTATGTTTTTTTTTCTGGTCAAAATTTTGACCTTCGATATCTCGGCTCTGGAAGGGTCTAGAGCCTCCATTTTTGCGCGCTGGTCGAAGTCTCGTGGCCCTCTGTCAGAATCCAGAGTTTCAAGAAGATCGGAGGGGGTCAAAATTTCGGCCAAAAACGACAGTGTTACCCCTTATGTTTTTTTTTCAGGTCAAAACTTTGACATCCGATATCTCGGCTCTGGAAGGGTCTAGAGCCTCCATTTTTGTGCGCTGGTCGAAGTCTCGTGGCCCTCTGTCAGAATCCAGAGTTTCAAGAAAATCGGAGGGGGTCAAAATTTTGGCCAAAAAAAAAAAATGACAGTGTTACCCCTTATGTTTTTTTTTCTGGTCAAAATTTTGACCTTCGATATCTCGGCTCTGGAAGGGTCTAGAGCCTCCATTTTTGTGCGCTGGTCGAATTCTTGTGGCCCTCTGTCAGAATCCAGAGTTTCAAGAAAATCGGAAGGGGTCAAAATTTTGGCCAAAAAAAAAAAATGACAGTGTTACCCCTTATGTTTTTTTTTCTGGTCAAAATTTTGACCTTCGATATCTCGGCTCTGGAAGGGTCTAGAGCCTCCATTTTTGCGCGCTGGTCGAAGTCTCGTGGCCCTCTGTCAGAATCCAGAGTTTCAAGAAGATCGGAGGGGGTCAAAATTTCGGCCAAAAACGACAGTGTTACCCCTTATGTTTTTTTTTCAGGTCAAAACTTTGACATCCGATATCTCGGCTCTGGAAGGGTCTAGAGCCTCCATTTTTGCGCGCTGGTCGAAGTCTCGTGGCCCTCTGTCAGAATCCAGAGTTTCAAGAAGATCGGAGGGGGTCAAAATTTCGGCCAAAAACGACAGTGTTACCCCTTATGTTTTTTTTTCGGGTCAAAACTTTGACATCCGATATCTCGGCTCTGGAAGGGTCTAGAGCCTCCATTTTTGCGCGCTGGTCGAAGTCTCGTGGCCCTCTGTCAGAATCCAGAGTTTCAAGAAGATCGGAGGGGGTCAAAATTTCGGCCAAAAACGACAGTGTTACCCCTTATGTTTTTTTTTCGGGTCAAAACTTTGACATCCGATATCTCGGCTCTGGAAGGGTCTAGAGCCTCCATTTTTGCGCGCTGGTCGAAGTCTCGTGGCCCTCTGTCAGAATCCAGAGTTTCAAGAAAATCGGAGGGGGTCAAAATTTTGGCCAAAAAAAAAATGACAGTGTTACCCCTTATGTTTTTTTTTCTGGTCAAAATTTTGACCTTCGATATCTCGGCTCTGGAAGGGTCTAGAGCCTCCATTTTTGCGCGCTGGTCGAAGTCTCGTGGCCCTCTGTCAGAATCCAGAGTTTCAAGAAGATCGGAGGGGGTCAAAATTTCGGCCAAAAACGACAGTGTTACCCCTTATGTTTTTTTTTCGGGTCAAAACTTTGACATCCGATATCTCGGCTCTGGAAGGGTCTAGAGCCTCCATTTTTGCGCGCTGGTCGAAGTCTCGTGGCCCTCTGTCAGAATCCAGAGTTTCAAGAAAATCGGAGGGGGTCAAAATTTTGGCCAAAAAAAAAAATGACAGTGTTACCCCTTATGTTTTTTTTTTCTGGTCAAAATTTTGACCTTCGATATCTCGGCTCTGGAAGGGTCTAGAGCCTCCATTTTTGCGCGCTGGTCGAAGTCTCGTGGCCCTCTGTCAGAATCCAGAGTTTCAAGAAGATCGGAGGGGGTCAAAATTTCGGCCAAAAACGACAGTGTTACCCCTTATGTTTTTTTTTCGGGTCAAAACTTTGACATCCGATATCTCGGCTCTGGAAGGGTCTAGAGCCTCCATTTTTGCGCGCTGGTCGAAGTCTCGTGGCCCTCTGTCAGAATCCAGAGTTTCAAGAAGATCGGAGGGGGTCAAAATTTTGGCCAAAAACGACAGTGTTACCCCTTATGTTTTTTTTTCAGGTCAAAACTTTGACATCCGATATCTCGGCTCTGGAAGGGTCTAGAGCCTCCATTTTTGTGCGCTGGTCGAAGTCTCGTGGCCCTCTGTCAGAATCCAGAGTTTCAAGAAAATCGGAGGGGGTCAAAATTTTGGCCAAAAAAAAAAAAATGACAGTGTTACCCCTTATGTTTTTTTTTCTGGTCAAAATTTTGACCTTCGATATCTCGGCTCTGGAAGGGTCTAGAGCCTCCATTTTTGTGCGCTGGTCGAATTCTTGTGGCCCTCTGTCAGAATCCAGAGTTTCAAGAAAATCGGAAGGGGTCAAAATTTTGGCCAAAAAAAAAAAATGACAGTGTTACCCCTTATGTTTTTTTTTCTGGTCAAAATTTTGACCTTCGATATCTCGGCTCTGGAAGGGTCTAGAGCCTCCATTTTTGCGCGCTGGTCGAAGTCTCGTGGCCCTCTGTCAGAATCCAGAGTTTCAAGAAGATCGGAGGGGGTCAAAATTTCGGCCAAAAACGACAGTGTTACCCCTTATGTTTTTTTTTCAGGTCAAAACTTTGACATCCGATATCTCGGCTCTGGAAGGGTCTAGAGCCTCCATTTTTGCGCGCTGGTCGAAGTCTCGTGGCCCTCTGTCAGAATCCAGAGTTTCAAGAAGATCGGAGGGGGTCAAAATTTCGGCCAAAAACGACAGTGTTACCCCTTATGTTTTTTTTTCGGGTCAAAACTTTGACATCCGATATCTCGGCTCTGGAAGGGTCTAGAGCCTCCATTTTTGCGCGCTGGTCGAAGTCTCGTGGCCCTCTGTCAGAATCCAGAGTTTCAAGAAGATCGGAGGGGGTCAAAATTTCGGCCAAAAACGACAGTGTTACCCCTTATGTTTTTTTTTCAGGTCAAAACTTTGACATCCGATATCTCGGCTCTGGAAGGGTCTAGAGCCTCCATTTTTGCGCGCTGGTCGAAGTCTCGTGGCCCTCTGTCAGAATCCAGAGTTTCAAGAAAATCGGAGGGGGTCAAAATTTTGGCCAAAAAAAAATGACAGTGTTACCCCTTATGTTTTTTTTTCTGGTCAAAATTTTGACCTTCGATATCTCGGCTCTGGAAGGGTCTAGAGCCTCCATTTTTGCGCGCTGGTCGAAGTCTCGTGGCCCTCTGTCAGAATCCAGAGTTTCAAGAAGATCGGAGGGGGTCAAAATTACGGCCAAAAACGACAGTGTTACCCCTTATGTTTTTTTTTCGGGTCAAAACTTTGACATCCGATATCTCGGCTCTGGAAGGGTCTAGAGCCTCCATTTTTGCGCGCTGGTCGAAGTCTCGTGGCCCTCTGTCAGAATCCAGAGTTTCAAGAAAATCGGAGGGGGTAAAAATTTTGGCCAAAAAAAAAAATGACAGTGTTACCCCTTATGTTTTTTTTTTCTGGTCAAAATTTTGACCTTCGATATCTCGGCTCTGGAAGGGTCTAGAGCCTCCATTTTTGTGCGCTGGTCGAAGTCTCGTGGCCCTCTGTCAGAATCCAGAGTTTCAAGAAAATCGGAGGGGGTCAAAATTTTGGCCAAAAACGACAGTGTTACCCCTTATGTTTTTTTTTCAGGTCAAAACTTTGACATCCGATATCTCGGCTCTGGAAGGGTCTAGAGCCTCCATTTTTGCGCGCTGGTCGAAGTCTCGTGGCCCTCTGTCAGAATCCAGAGTTTCAAGAAAATCGGAGGGGGTCAAAATTTTGGCCAAAAACGACAGTGTTACCCCTTATGTTTTTTTTTCGGGTCAAAACTTTGACATCCGATATCTCGGCTCTGGAAGGGTCTAGAGCCTCCATTTTTGCGCGCTGGTCGAAGTCTCGTGGCCCTCTGTCAGAATCCAGAGTTTCAAGAAGATCGGAGGGGGTCAAAATTTCGGCCAAAAACGACAGTGTTACCCCTTATGTTTTTTTTTCGGGTCAAAACTTTGACATCCGATATCTCGGCTCTGGAAGGGTCTAGAGCCTCCATTTTTGCGCGCTGGTCGAAGTCTCGTGGCCCTCTGTCAGAATCCAGAGTTTCAAGAAGATCGGAGGGGGTCAAAATTTCGGCCAAAAACGACAGTGTTACCCCTTATGTTTTTTTTTTCAGGTCAAAACTTTGACATCCGATATCTCGGCTCTGGAAGGGTCTAGAGCCTCCATTTTTGCGCGCTGGTCGAAGTCTCGTGGCCCTCTGTCAGAATCCAGAGTTTCAAGAAGATCGGAGGGGGTCAAAATTTCGGCCAAAAACGACAGTGTTACCCCTTATGTTTTTTTTTCAGGTCAAAACTTTGACATCCGATATCTCGGCTCTGGAAGGGTCTAGAGCCTCCATTTTTGCGCGCTGGTCGAAGTCTCGTGGCCCTCTGTCAGAATCCAGAGTTTCAAGAAGATCGGAGGGGGTCAAAATTTCGGCCAAAAACGACAGTGTTACCCCTTATGTTTTTTTTTCAGGTCAAAACTTTGACATCCGATATCTCGGCTCTGGAAGGGTCTAGAGCCTCCATTTTTGCGCGCTGGTCGAAGTCTCGTGGCCCTCTGTCAGAATCCAGAGTTTCAAGAAGATCGGAGGGGGTCAAAATTTCGGCCAAAAATGACAGTGTTACCCCTTATGTTTTTTTTTTCTGGTCAAAATTTTGACCTTCGATATTTCGGCTCTGGAAGGGTCTAGAGCCTCCATTTTTGCGCGCTGGTCGAAGTCTCGTGGCCCTCTGTCAGAATCCAGAGTTTCAAGAAAATCGGAGGGGGTCAAAATTTTGGCCAAAAAAAAAAAATGACAGTGTTACCCCTTATGTTTTTTTTTCTGGTCAAAATTTTGACCTTCGATATCTCGGCTCTGGAAGGGTCTAGAGCCTCCATTTTTGTGCGCTGGTCGAAGTCTTGTGGCCCTCTGTCAGAATCCAGAGTTTCAAGAAAATTGGAGGGGGTCAAAATTTTGGCCAAAAAAAAAAAAATGACAGTGTTACCCCTTATGTTTTTTTTTCTGGTCAAAATTTTGACCTTCGATATCTCGGCTCTGGAAGGGTCTAGAGCCTCCATTTTTGCGCGCTGGTCGAAGTCTCGTGGCCCTCTGTCAGAATCCAGAGTTTCAAGAAGATCGGAGGGGGTCAAAATTTCGGCCAAAAACGACAGTGTTACCCCTTATGTTTTTTTTTCAGGTCAAAACTTTGACATCCGATATCTCGGCTCTGGAAGGGTCTAGAGCCTCCATTTTTGCGCGCTGGTCGAAGTCTCGTGGCCCTCTGTCAGAATCCAGAGTTTCAAGAAGATCGGAGGGGGTCAAAATTTCGGCCAAAAACGACAGTGTTACCCCTTATGTTTTTTTTTCGGGTCAAAACTTTGACATCCGATATCTCGGCTCTGGAAGGGTCTAGAGCCTCCATTTTTGCGCGCTGGTCGAAGTCTCGTGGCCCTCTGTCAGAATCCAGAGTTTCAAGAAGATCGGAGGGGGTCAAAATTTCGGCCAAAAACGACAGTGTTACCCCTTATGTTTTTTTTTCAGGTCAAAACTTTGACATCCGATATCTCGGCTCTGGAAGGGTCTAGAGCCTCCATTTTTGCGCGCTGGTCGAAGTCTCGTGGCCCTCTGTCAGAATCCAGAGTTTCAAGAAGATCAGAGGGGGTCAAAATTTCGGCCAAAAACGACAGTGTTACCCCTTATGTTTTTTTTTTCAGGTCAAAACTTTGACATCCGATATCTCGGCTCTGGAAGGGTCTAGAGCCTCCATTTTTGCGCGCTGGTCGAAGTCTCGTGGCCCTCTGTCAGAATCCAGAGTTTCAAGAAAATCGGAGGGGGTCAAAAATTTGGCCAAAAAAAAAAATGACAGTGTTACCCCTTATGTTTTTTTTTCAGGTCAAAACTTTGACATCCGATATCTCGGCTCTGGAAGGGTCTAGAGCCTCCATTTTTGCGCGCTGGTCGAAGTCTCGTGGCCCTCTGTCAGAATCCAGAGTTTCAAGAAAATCGGAGGGGGTCAAAATTTTGGCCAAAAAAAAAATGACAGTGTTACCCCTTATGTTTTTTTTTCTGGTCAAAATTTTGACCTTCGATATCTCGGCTCTGGAAGGGTCTAGAGCCTCCATTTTTGCGCGCTGGTCGAAGTCTCGTGGCCCTCTGTCAGAATCCAGAGTTTCAAGAAGATCGGAGGGGGTCAAAATTACGGCCAAAAACGACAGTGTTACCCCTTATGTTTTTTTTTCGGGTCAAAACTTTGACATCCGATATCTCGGCTCTGGAAGGGTCTAGAGCCTCCATTTTTGCGCGCTGGTCGAAGTCTCGTGGCCCTCTGTCAGAATCCAGAGTTTCAAGAAAATCGGAGGGGGTAAAAATTTTGGCCAAAAAAAAAAATGACAGTGTTACCCCTTATGTTTTTTTTTTCTGGTCAAAATTTTGACCTTCGATATCTCGGCTCTGGAAGGGTCTAGAGCCTCCATTTTTGTGCGCTGGTCGAAGTCTCGTGGCCCTCTGTCAGAATCCAGAGTTTCAAGAAAATCGGAGGGGGTCAAAATTTTGGCCAAAAACGACAGTGTTACCCCTTATGTTTTTTTTTCAGGTCAAAACTTTGACATCCGATATCTCGGCTCTGGAAGGGTCTAGAGCCTCCATTTTTGCGCGCTGGTCGAAGTCTCGTGGCCCTCTGTCAGAATCCAGAGTTTCAAGAAAATCGGAGGGGGTCAAAATTTTGGCCAAAAACGACAGTGTTACCCCTTATGTTTTTTTTTCGGGTCAAAACTTTGACATCCGATATCTCGGCTCTGGAAGGGTCTAGAGCCTCCATTTTTGCGCGCTGGTCGAAGTCTCGTGGCCCTCTGTCAGAATCCAGAGTTTCAAGAAGATCGGAGGGGGTCAAAATTTCGGCCAAAAACGACAGTGTTACCCCTTATGTTTTTTTTTCGGGTCAAAACTTTGACATCCGATATCTCGGCTCTGGAAGGGTCTAGAGCCTCCATTTTTGCGCGCTGGTCGAAGTCTCGTGGCCCTCTGTCAGAATCCAGAGTTTCAAGAAGATCGGAGGGGGTCAAAATTTCGGCCAAAAACGACAGTGTTACCCCTTATGTTTTTTTTTTCAGGTCAAAACTTTGACATCCGATATCTCGGCTCTGGAAGGGTCTAGAGCCTCCATTTTTGCGCGCTGGTCGAAGTCTCGTGGCCCTCTGTCAGAATCCAGAGTTTCAAGAAGATCGGAGGGGGTCAAAATTTCGGCCAAAAACGACAGTGTTACCCCTTATGTTTTTTTTTCAGGTCAAAACTTTGACATCCGATATCTCGGCTCTGGAAGGGTCTAGAGCCTCCATTTTTGCGCGCTGGTCGAAGTCTCGTGGCCCTCTGTCAGAATCCAGAGTTTCAAGAAGATCGGAGGGGGTCAAAATTTCGGCCAAAAACGACAGTGTTACCCCTTATGTTTTTTTTTCAGGTCAAAACTTTGACATCCGATATCTCGGCTCTGGAAGGGTCTAGAGCCTCCATTTTTGCGCGCTGGTCGAAGTCTCGTGGCCCTCTGTCAGAATCCAGAGTTTCAAGAAGATCGGAGGGGGTCAAAATTTCGGCCAAAAATGACAGTGTTACCCCTTATGTTTTTTTTTTCTGGTCAAAATTTTGACCTTCGATATTTCGGCTCTGGAAGGGTCTAGAGCCTCCATTTTTGCGCGCTGGTCGAAGTCTCGTGGCCCTCTGTCAGAATCCAGAGTTTCAAGAAAATCGGAGGGGGTCAAAATTTTGGCCAAAAAAAAAAAATGACAGTGTTACCCCTTATGTTTTTTTTTCTGGTCAAAATTTTGACCTTCGATATCTCGGCTCTGGAAGGGTCTAGAGCCTCCATTTTTGTGCGCTGGTCGAAGTCTTGTGGCCCTCTGTCAGAATCCAGAGTTTCAAGAAAATTGGAGGGGGTCAAAATTTTGGCCAAAAAAAAAAAAATGACAGTGTTACCCCTTATGTTTTTTTTTCTGGTCAAAATTTTGACCTTCGATATCTCGGCTCTGGAAGGGTCTAGAGCCTCCATTTTTGCGCGCTGGTCGAAGTCTCGTGGCCCTCTGTCAGAATCCAGAGTTTCAAGAAGATCGGAGGGGGTCAAAATTTCGGCCAAAAACGACAGTGTTACCCCTTATGTTTTTTTTTCAGGTCAAAACTTTGACATCCGATATCTCGGCTCTGGAAGGGTCTAGAGCCTCCATTTTTGCGCGCTGGTCGAAGTCTCGTGGCCCTCTGTCAGAATCCAGAGTTTCAAGAAGATCGGAGGGGGTCAAAATTTCGGCCAAAAACGACAGTGTTACCCCTTATGTTTTTTTTTCGGGTCAAAACTTTGACATCCGATATCTCGGCTCTGGAAGGGTCTAGAGCCTCCATTTTTGCGCGCTGGTCGAAGTCTCGTGGCCCTCTGTCAGAATCCAGAGTTTCAAGAAGATCGGAGGGGGTCAAAATTTCGGCCAAAAACGACAGTGTTACCCCTTATGTTTTTTTTTTCAGGTCAAAACTTTGACATCCGATATCTCGGCTCTGGAAGGGTCTAGAGCCTCCATTTTTGCGCGCTGGTCGAAGTCTCGTGGCCCTCTGTCAGAATCCAGAGTTTCAAGAAGATCAGAGGGGGTCAAAATTTCGGCCAAAAACGACAGTGTTACCCCTTATGTTTTTTTTTTCAGGTCAAAACTTTGACATCCGATATCTCGGCTCTGGAAGGGTCTAGAGCCTCCATTTTTGCGCGCTGGTCGAAGTCTCGTGGCCCTCTGTCAGAATCCAGAGTTTCAAGAAAATCGGAGGGGGTCAAAAATTTGGCCAAAAAAAAAAATGACAGTGTTACCCCTTATGTTTTTTTTTCAGGTCAAAACTTTGACATCCGATATCTCGGCTCTGGAAGGGTCTAGAGCCTCCATTTTTGCGCGCTGGTCGAAGTCTCGTGGCCCTCTGTCAGAATCCAGAGTTTCAAGAAAATCGGAGGGGGTCAAAATTTTGGCCAAAAAAAAAAAATGACAGTGTTACCCCTTATGTTTTTTTTTCTGGTCAAAATTTTGACCTTCGATATCTCGGCTCTGGAAGGGTCTAGAGCCTCCATTTTTGCACGCTGGTGGAAGTCTCGTGGCCCTCTGTCAGAATCCAGAGTTTCAAGAAAATCGGAGGGGGTCAAAATTTCGGCCAAAAACGACAGTGTTACCCCTTATGTTTTTTTTTCAGGTCAAAACTTTGACATCCGATATCTCGGCTCTGGAAGGGTCTAGAGCCTCCATTTTTGCGCGCTGGTCGAAGTCTCGTGGCCCTCTGTCAGAATCCAGAGTTTCAAGAAGATCGGAGGGGGTCAAAATTTCGGCCAAAAACGACAGTGTTACCCCTTATGTTTTTTTTTCGGGTCAAAACTTTGACATCCGATATCTCGGCTCTGGAAGGGTCTAGAGCCTCCATTTTTGCGCGCTGGTCGAAGTCTCGTGGCCCTCTGTCAGAATCCAGAGTTTCAAGAAGATCGGAGGGGGTCAAAATTTCGGCCAAAAACGACAGTGTTACCCCTTATGTTTTTTTTTTCAGGTCAAAACTTTGACATCCGATATCTCGGCTCTGGAAGGGTCTAGAGCCTCCATTTTTGCGCGCTGGTCGAAGTCTCGTGGCCCTCTGTCAGAATCCAGAGTTTCAAGAAGATCAGAGGGGGTCAAAATTTCGGCCAAAAACGACAGTGTTACCCCTTATGTTTTTTTTTTCAGGTCAAAACTTTGACATCCGATATCTCGGCTCTGGAAGGGTCTAGAGCCTCCATTTTTGCGCGCTGGTCGAAGTCTCGTGGCCCTCTGTCAGAATCCAGAGTTTCAAGAAAATCGGAGGGGGTCAAAAATTTGGCCAAAAAAAAAAATGACAGTGTTACCCCTTATGTTTTTTTTTCAGGTCAAAACTTTGACATCCGATATCTCGGCTCTGGAAGGGTCTAGAGCCTCCATTTTTGCGCGCTGGTCGAAGTCTCGTGGCCCTCTGTCAGAATCCAGAGTTTCAAGAAAATCGGAGGGGGTCAAAATTTTGGCCAAAAAAAAAAATGACAGTGTTACCCCTTATGTTTTTTTTTTCAGGTCAAAACTTTGACATCCGATATCTCGGCTCTGGAAGGGTCTAGAGCCTCCATTTTTGCGCGCTGGTCGAAGTCTCGTGGCCCTCTGTCAGAATCCAGAGTTTCAAGAAAATCGGAGGGGGTCAAAATTTTGGCCAAAAAAAAAAATGACAGTGTTACCCCTTATGTTTTTTTTTTTGGCCAAAATTTTGACCCCCTCCGATTTTCTTGAAACTCTGGATTCTGACAGAGGGCCACGAGACTTCGACCAGCGCGCAAAAATGGAGGCTCTAGACCCTTCCAGAGCCGAGATATCGAAGGTCAAAATTTTGACCAGAAAAAAAAACATAAGGGGTAACACTGTCATTTTTTTTTTTGGCCAAAATTTTGACCCCCTCCGATTTTCTTGAAACTCTGGATTCTGACAGAGGGCCACGAGACTTCGACCAGCGCGCAAAAATGGAGGCTCTAGACCCTTCCAGAGCCGAGATATCGAAGGTCAAAATTTTGACCAGAAAAAAAAACATAAGGGGTAACACTGTCATTTTTTTTTTTGGCCAAAATTTTGACCCCCTCCGATTTTCTTGAAACTCTGGATTCTGACAGAGGGCCACGAGACTTCGACCAGCGCGCAAAAATGGAGGCTCTAGACCCTTCCAGAGCCGAGATATCGGATGTCAAAGTTTTGACCTGAAAAAAAAACATAAGGGGTAACACTGTCGTTTTTGGCCGAAATTTTGACCCCCTCCGATCTTCTTGAAACTCTGGATTCTGACAGAGGGCCACGAGACTTCGACCAGCGCGCAAAAATGGAGGCTCTAGACCCTTCCAGAGCCGAGATATCGGATGTCAAAGTTTTGACCTGAAAAAAAAACATAAGGGGTAACACTGTCGTTTTTGGCCGAAATTTTGACCCCCTCCGATCTTCTTGAAACTCTGGATTCTGACAGAGGGCCACGAGACTTCGACCAGCGCGCAAAAATGGAGGCTCTAGACCCTTCCAGAGCCGAGATATCGGATGTCAAAGTTTTGACCTGAAAAAAAAAAACATAAGGGGTAACACTGTCGTTTTTGGCCGAAATTTTGACCCCCTCCGATCTTCTTGAAACTCTGGATTCTGACAGAGGGCCACGAGACTTCGACCAGCGCGCAAAAATGGAGGCTCTAGACCCTTCCAGAGCCGAGATATCGGATGTCAAAGTTTTGACCTGAAAAAAAAACATAAGGGGTAACACTGTCGTTTTTGGCCGAAATTTTGACCCCCTCCGATCTTCTTGAAACTCTGGATTCTGACAGAGGGCCACGAGACTTCAACCAGCGCGCAAAAATGGAGGCTCTAGACCCTTCCAGAGCCGAGATATCGGATGTCAAAGTTTTGACCCGAAAAAAAAACATAAGGGGTAACACTGTCGTTTTTGGCCGAAATTTTGACCCCCTCCGATCTTCTTGAAACTCTGGATTCTGACAGAGGGCCACGAGACTTCGACCAGCGCGCAAAAATGGAGGCTCTAGACCCTTCCAGAGCCGAGATATCGAAGGTCAAAATTTTGACCAGAAAAAAAAACATAAGGGGTAACACTGTCATTTTTTTTTTTGGCCAAAATTTTGACCCCCTCCGATTTTCTTGAAACTCTGGATTCTGACAGAGGGCCACGAGACTTCGACCAGCGTGCAAAAATGGAGGCTCTAGACCCTTCCAGAGCCGAGATATCGGATGTCAAAGTTTTGACCTGAAAAAAAAACATAAGGGGTAACACTGTCGTTTTTGGCCGAAATTTTGACCCCCTCCGATCTTCTTGAAACTCTGGATTCTGACAGAGGGCCACGAGACTTCGACCAGCGCGCAAAAATGGAGGCTCTAGACCCTTCCAGAGCCGAGATATCGGATGTCAAAGTTTTGACCTGAAAAAAAAACATAAGGGGTAACACTGTCGTTTTTGGCCGAAATTTTGACCCCCTCCGATCTTCTTGAAACTCTGGATTCTGACAGAGGGCCACGAGACTTCGACCAGCGCGCAAAAATGGAGGCTCTAGACCCTTCCAGAGCCGAGATATCGGATGTCAAAGTTTTGACCTGAAAAAAAAAAACATAAGGGGTAACACTGTCGTTTTTGGCCGAAATTTTGACCCCCTCCGATCTTCTTGAAACTCTGGATTCTGACAGAGGGCCACGAGACTTCGACCAGCGCGCAAAAATGGAGGCTCTAGACCCTTCCAGAGCCGAGATATCGGATGTCAAAGTTTTGACCTGAAAAAAAAACATAAGGGGTAACACTGTCGTTTTTGGCCGAAATTTTGACCCCCTCCGATCTTCTTGAAACTCTGGATTCTGACAGAGGGCCACGAGACTTCAACCAGCGCGCAAAAATGGAGGCTCTAGACCCTTCCAGAGCCGAGATATCGGATGTCAAAGTTTTGACCCGAAAAAAAAACATAAGGGGTAACACTGTCGTTTTTGGCCGAAATTTTGACCCCCTCCGATCTTCTTGAAACTCTGGATTCTGACAGAGGGCCACGAGACTTCGACCAGCGCGCAAAAATGGAGGCTCTAGACCCTTCCAGAGCCGAGATATCGAAGGTCAAAATTTTGACCAGAAAAAAAAACATAAGGGGTAACACTGTCATTTTTTTTTTTGGCCAAAATTTTGACCCCCTCCGATTTTCTTGAAACTCTGGATTCTGACAGAGGGCCAAGAGACTTCGACCAGCGTGCAAAAATGGAGGCTCTAGACCCTTCCAGAGCCGAGATATCGGATGTCAAAGTTTTGACCTGAAAAAAAAACATAAGGGGTAACACTGTCGTTTTTGGCCGAAATTTTGACCCCCTCCGATCTTCTTGAAACTCTGGATTCTGACAGAGGGCCACGAGACTTCGACCAGCGCGCAAAAATGGAGGCTCTAGACCCTTCCAGAGCCGAGATATCGGATGTCAAAGTTTTGACCTGAAAAAAAAAACATAAGGGGTAACACTGTCGTTTTTGGCCGAAATTTTGACCCCCTCCGATCTTCTTGAAACTCTGGATTCTGACAGAGGGCCACGAGACTTCGACCAGCGCGCAAAAATGGAGGCTCTAGACCCTTCCAGAGCCGAGATATCGGATGTCAAAGTTTTGACTTGAAAAAAAAAAACATAAGGGGTAACACTGTCGTTTTTGGCCGAAATTTTGACCCCCTCCGATCTTCTTGAAACTCTGGATTCTGACAGAGGGCCACGAGACTTCGACCAGCGCGCAAAAATGGAGGCTCTAGACCCTTCCAGAGCCGAGATATCGGATGTCAAAGTTTTGACCTGAAAAAAAAACATAAGGGGTAACACTGTCGTTTTTGGCCGAAATTTTGACCCCCTCCGATCTTCTTGAAACTCTGGATTCTGACAGAGGGCCACGAGACTTCGACCAGCGCGCAAAAATGGAGGCTCTAGACCCTTCCAGAGCCGAGATATCGGATGTCAAAGTTTTGACCCGAAAAAAAAACATAAGGGGTAACACTGTCGTTTTTGGCCGAAATTTTGACCCCCTCCGATCTTCTTGAAACTCTGGATTCTGACAGAGGGCCACGAGACTTCGACCAGCGCGCAAAAATGGAGGCTCTAGACCCTTCCAGAGCCGAGATATCGGATGTCAAAGTTTTGACCCGAAAAAAAAAACATAAGGGGTAACACTGTCGTTTTTGGCCGAAATTTTGACCCCCTCCGATCTTCTTGAAACTCTGGATTCTGACAGAGGGCCACGAGACTTCGACCAGCGCGCAAAAATGGAGGCTCTAGACCCTTCCAGAGCCGAGATATCGGATGTCAAAGTTTTGACCCGAAAAAAAAACATAGGGGGTAACACTGTCGTTTTTGGCCGAAATTTTGACCCCCTCCGATCTTCTTGAAACTCTGGATTCTGACAGAGGGCCACGAGACTTCGACCAGCGCGCAAAAATGGAGGCTCTAGACCCTTCCAGAGCCGAGATATCGAAGGTCAAAATTTTGACCAGAAAAAAAAACATAAGGGGTAACACTGTCATTTTTTTTTTTGGCCAAAATTTTGACCCCCTCCGATTTTCTTGAAACTCTGGATTCTGACAGAGGGCCACGAGACTTCGACCAGCGTGCAAAAATGGAGGCTCTAGACCCTTCCAGAGCCGAGATATCGAAGGTCAAAATTTTGACCAGAAAAAAAAACATAAGGGGTAACACTGTCATTTTTTTTTTTTGGCCAAAATTTTGACCCCCTCCGATTTTCTTGAAACTCTGGATTCTGACAGAGGGCCACGAGACTTCGACCAGCGCGCAAAAATGGAGGCTCTAGACCCTTCCAGAGCCGAGATATCGGATGTCAAAGTTTTGACCTGAAAAAAAAACATAAGGGGTAACACTGTCGTTTTTGGCCGAAATTTTGACCCCCTCCGATCTTCTTGAAACTCTGGATTCTGACAGAGGGCCACGAGACTTCGACCAGCGCGCAAAAATGGAGGCTCTAGACCCTTCCAGAGCCGAGATATCGGATGTCAAAGTTTTGACCTGAAAAAAAAAACATAAGGGGTAACACTGTCGTTTTTGGCCAAAATTTTGACCCCCTCCGATCTTCTTGAAACTCTGGATTCTGACAGAGGGCCACGAGACTTCGACCAGCGCGCAAAAATGGAGGCTCTAGACCCTTCCAGAGCCGAGATATCGGATGTCAAAGTTTTGACTTGAAAAAAAAAACATAAGGGGTAACACTGTCGTTTTTGGCCGAAATTTTGACCCCCTCCGATCTTCTTGAAACTCTGGATTCTGACAGAGGGCCACGAGACTTCGACCAGCGCGCAAAAATGGAGGCTCTAGACCCTTCCAGAGCCGAGATATCGGATGTCAAAGTTTTGACCTGAAAAAAAAACATAAGGGGTAACACTGTCGTTTTTGGCCGAAATTTTGACCCCCTCCGATCTTCTTGAAACTATGGATTCTGACAGAGGGCCACGAGACTTCGACCAGCGTGCAAAAATGGAGGCTCTAGACCCTTCCAGAGCCGAGATATCGGATGTCAAAGTTTTGACCCGAAAAAAAAACATAAGGGGTAACACTGTCGTTTTTGGCCGAAATTTTGACCCCCTCCGATCTTCTTGAAACTCTGGATTCTGACAGAGGGCCACGAGACTTCGACCAGCGCGCAAAAATGGAGGCTCTAGACCCTTCCAGAGCCGAGATATCGGATGTCAAAGTTTTGACCCGAAAAAAAAACATAAGGGGTAACACTGTCGTTTTTGGCCGAAATTTTGACCCCCTCCGATCTTCTTGAAACTCTGGATTCTGACAGAGGGCCACGAGACTTCGACCAGCGCGCAAAAATGGAGGCTCTAGACCCTTCCAGAGCCGAGATATCGAAGGTCAAAATTTTGACCAGAAAAAAAAACATAAGGGGTAACACTGTCATTTTTTTTTTTGGCCAAAATTTTGACCCCCTCCGATTTTCTTGAAACTCTGGATTCTGACAGAGGGCCACGAGACTTCGACCAGCGTGCAAAAATGGAGGCTCTAGACCCTTCCAGAGCCGAGATATCGAAGGTCAAAATTTTGACCAGAAAAAAAAACATAAGGGGTAACACTGTCATTTTTTTTTTTTGGCCAAAATTTTGACCCCCTCCGATTTTCTTGAAACTCTGGATTCTGACAGAGGGCCACGAGACTTCGACCAGCGCGCAAAAATGGAGGCTCTAGACCCTTCCAGAGCCGAGATATCGGATGTCAAAGTTTTGACCTGAAAAAAAAACATAAGGGGTAACACTGTCGTTTTTGGCCGAAATTTTGACCCCCTCCGATCTTCTTGAAACTCTGGATTCTGACAGAGGGCCACGAGACTTCGACCAGCGCGCAAAAATGGAGGCTCTAGACCCTTCCAGAGCCGAGATATCGGATGTCAAAGTTTTGACCTGAAAAAAAAAACATAAGGGGTAACACTGTCGTTTTTGGCCAAAATTTTGACCCCCTCCGATCTTCTTGAAACTCTGGATTCTGACAGAGGGCCACGAGACTTCGACCAGCGCGCAAAAATGGAGGCTCTAGACCCTTCCAGAGCCGAGATATCGGATGTCAAAGTTTTGACTTGAAAAAAAAAACATAAGGGGTAACACTGTCGTTTTTGGCCGAAATTTTGACCCCCTCCGATCTTCTTGAAACTCTGGATTCTGACAGAGGGCCACGAGACTTCGACCAGCGCGCAAAAATGGAGGCTCTAGACCCTTCCAGAGCCGAGATATCGGATGTCAAAGTTTTGACCTGAAAAAAAAACATAAGGGGTAACACTGTCGTTTTTGGCCGAAATTTTGACCCCCTCCGATCTTCTTGAAACTCTGGATTCTGACAGAGGGCCACGAGACTTCGACCAGCGCGCAAAAATGGAGGCTCTAGACCCTTCCAGAGCCGAGATATCGGATGTCAAAGTTTTGACCTGAAAAAAAAACATAAGGGGTAACACTGTCGTTTTTGGCCGAAATTTTGACCCCCTCCGATCTTCTTGAAACTATGGATTCTGACAGAGGGCCACGAGACTTCGACCAGCGTGCAAAAATGGAGGCTCTAGACCCTTCCAGAGCCGAGATATCGGATGTCAAAGTTTTGACCCGAAAAAAAAACATAAGGGGTAACACTGTCGTTTTTGGCCGAAATTTTGACCCCCTCCGATCTTCTTGAAACTCTGGATTCTGACAGAGGGCCACGAGACTTCGACCAGCGCGCAAAAATGGAGGCTCTAGACCCTTCCAGAGCCGAGATATCGGATGTCAAAGTTTTGACCCGAAAAAAAAACATAAGGGGTAACACTGTCGTTTTTGGCCGAAATTTTGACCCCCTCCGATCTTCTTGAAACTCTGGATTCTGACAGAGGGCCACGAGACTTCGACCAGCGCGCAAAAATGGAGGCTCTAGACCCTTCCAGAGCCGAGATATCGGATGTCAAAGTTTTGACCTGAAAAAAAAAACATAAGGGGTAACACTGTCGTTTTTGGCCAAAATTTTGACCCCCTCCGATCTTCTTGAAACTCTGGATTCTGACAGAGGGCCACGAGACTTCGACCAGCGCGCAAAAATGGAGGCTCTAGACCCTTCCAGAGCCGAGATATCGGATGTCAAAGTTTTGACCTGAAAAAAAAACATAAGGGGTAACACTGTCGTTTTTGGCCGAAATTTTGACCCCCTCCGATCTTCTTGAAACTCTGGATTCTGACAGAGGGCCACGAGACTTCGACCAGCGCGCAAAAATGGAGGCTCTAGACCCTTCCAGAGCCGAGATATCGAAGGTCAAAATTTTGACCAGAAAAAAAAACATAAGGGGTAACACTGTCATTTTTTTTTTTGGCCAAAATTTTGACCCCCTCCGATTTTCTTGAAACTCTGGATTCTGACAGAGGGCCACGAGACTTCGACCAGCGCGCAAAAATGGAGGCTCTAGACCCTTCCAGAGCCGAGATATCGGATGTCAAAGTTTTGACCTGAAAAAAAAACATAAGGGGTAACACTGTCGTTTTTGGCCGAAATTTTGACCCCCTCCGATCTTCTTGAAACTCTGGATTCTGACAGAGGGCCACGAGACTTCGACCAGCGCGCAAAAATGGAGGCTCTAGACCCTTCCAGAGCCGAGATATCGGATGTCAAAGTTTTGACCTGAAAAAAAAACATAAGGGGTAACACTGTCGTTTTTGGCCGAAATTTTGACCCCCTCCGATCTTCTTGAAACTCTGGATTCTGACAGAGGGCCACGAGACTTCGACCAGCGCGCAAAAATGGAGGCTCTAGACCCTTCCAGAGCCGAGATATCGGATGTCAAAGTTTTGACCTGAAAAAAAAAAAACATAAGGGGTAACACTGTCGTTTTTGGCCGAAATTTTGACCCCCTCCGATCTTCTTGAAACTCTGGATTCTGACAGAGGGCCACGAGACTTCGACCAGCGCGCAAAAATGGAGGCTCTAGACCCTTCCAGAGCCGAGATATCGGATGTCAAAGTTTTGACCCGAAAAAAAAACATAAGGGGTAACACTGTCGTTTTTGGCCGAAATTTTGACCCCCTCCGATCTTCTTGAAACTCTGGATTCTGACAGAGGGCCACGAGACTTCGACCAGCGCGCAAAAATGGAGGCTCTAGACCCTTCCAGAGCCGAGATATCGAAGGTCAAAATTTTGACCAGAAAAAAAAACATAAGGGGTAACACTGTCATTTTTTTTTTGGCCAAAATTTTGACCCCCTCCGATTTTCTTGAAACTCTGGATTCTGACAGAGGGCCACGAGACTTCGACCAGCGTGCAAAAATGGAGGCTCTAGACCCTTCCAGAGCCGAGATATCGAAGGTCAAAATTTTGACCAGAAAAAAAAGCATAAGGGGTAACACTGTCATTTTTTTTTTTTGGCCAAAATTTTGACCCCCTCCGATTTTCTTGAAACTCTGGATTCTGACAGAGGGCCACGAGACTTCGACCAGCGCGCAAAAATGGAGGCTCTAGACCCTTCCAGAGCCGAGATATCGGATGTCAAAGTTTTGACCTGAAAAAAAAACATAAGGGGTAACACTGTCGTTTTTGGCCGAAATTTTGACCCCCTCCGATCTTCTTGAAACTCTGGATTCTGACAGAGGGCCACGAGACTTCGACCAGCGCGCAAAAATGGAGGCTCTAGACCCTTCCAGAGCCGAGATATCGGATGTCAAAGTTTTGACCTGAAAAAAAAAACATAAGGGGTAACACTGTCGTTTTTGGCCGAAATTTTGACCCCCTCCGATCTTCTTGAAACTCTGGATTCTGACAGAGGGCCACGAGACTTCGACCAGCGCGCAAAAATGGAGGCTCTAGACCCTTCCAGAGCCGAGATATCGGATGTCAAAGTTTTGACTTGAAAAAAAAAAACATAAGGGGTAACACTGTCGTTTTTGGCCGAAATTTTGACCCCCTTCGATCTTCTTGAAACTCTGGATTCTGACAGAGGACCACGAGACTTCGACCAGCGCGCAAAAATGGAGGCTCTAGACCCTTCCAGAGCCGAGATATCGGATGTCAAAGTTTTGACCTGAAAAAAAAACATAAGGGGTAACACTGTCGTTTTTGGCCGAAATTTTGACCCCCTCCGATCTTCTTGAAACTCTGGATTCTGATAGAGGGCCACGAGACTTCGACCAGCGCGCAAAAATGGAGGCTCTAGACCCTTCCAGAGCCGAGATATCGGATGTCAAAGTTTTGACCCGAAAAAAAAACATAAGGGGTAACACTGTCGTTTTTGGCCGAAATTTTGACCCCCTCCGATCTTCTTGAAACTCTGGATTCTGACAGAGGGCCACGAGACTTCGACCAGCGCGCAAAAATGGAGGCTCTAGACCCTTCCAGAGCCGAGATATCGGATGTCAAAGTTTTGACCTGAAAAAAAAAACATAAGGGGTAACACTGTCGTTTTTGGCCGAAATTTTGACCCCCTCCGATCTTCTTGAAACTCTGGATTCTGACAGAGGGCCACGAGACTTCGACCAGCGCGCAAAAATGGAGGCTCTAGACCCTTCCAGAGCCGAGATATCGGATGTCAAAGTTTTGACCTGAAAAAAAAACATAAGGGGTAACACTGTCGTTTTTGGCCGAAATTTTGACCCCCTCCGATCTTCTTGAAACTCTGGATTCTGACAGAGGGCCACGAGACTTCGACCAGCGCGCAAAAATGGAGGCTCTAGACCCTTCCAGAGCCGAGATATCGGATGTCAAAGTTTTGACCTGAAAAAAAAACATAAGGGGTAACACTGTCGTTTTTGGCCGAAATTTTGACCCCCTCCGATCTTCTTGAAACTCTGGATTCTGACAGAGGGCCACGAGACTTCGACCAGCGCGCAAAAATGGAGGCTCTAGACCCTTCCAGAGCCGAGATATCGGATGTCAAAGTTTTGACCTGAAAAAAAAACATAAGGGGTAACACTGTCGTTTTTGGCCGAAATTTTGACCCCCTCCGATCTTCTTGAAACTCTGGATTCTGACAGAGGGCCACGAGACTTCGACCAGCGCGCAAAAATGGAGGCTCTAGACCCTTCCAGAGCCGAGATATCGAAGGTCAAAGTTTTGACCAGAAAAAAAAACATAAGGGGTAACACTGTCATTTTTTTTTTTTGGCCAAAATTTTGACCCCCTCCGATTTTCTTGAAACTCTGGATTCTGACAGAGGGCCACAAGACTTCGACCAGCGCACAAAAATGGAGGCTCTAGACCCTTCCAGAGCCGAGATATCGAAGGTCAAAATTTTGACCAGAAAAAAAACATTAGGGGTAACACTGTCATTTTTTTTTTTTGGCCAAAATTTTGACCCCCTCCGATTTTCTTGAAACTCTGGATTCTGACAGAGGGCCACGAGACTTCGACCAGCGCGCAAAAATGGAGGCTCTAGACCCTTCCAGAGCCGAGATATCGAAGGTCAAAATTTTGACCAGAAAAAAAAACATAAGGGGTAACACTGTCATTTTTTTTTTGGCCAAAATTTTGACCCCCTCCGATTTTCTTGAAACTCTGGATTCTGACAGAGGGCCACGAGACTTCGACCAGCGCGCAAAAATGGAGGCTCTAGACCCTTCCAGAGCCGAGATATCGAAGGTCAAAATTTTGACCAGAAAAAAAAACATAAGGGGTAACACTGTCATTTTTTTTTTTGGCCAAAATTTTGACCCCCTCCGATTTTCTTGAAACTCTGGATTCTGACAAAGGGCCACGAGACTTCGACCAGCGCGCAAAAATGGAGGCTCTAGACCCTTCCAGAGCCGAGATATCGGATGTCAAAGTTTTGACCTGAAAAAAAAACATAAGGGGTAACACTGTCGTTTTTGGCCGAAATTTTGACCCCCTCCGTTCTTCTTGAAACTCTGGATTCTGACAGAGGGCCACGAGACTTCGACCAGCGCGCAAAAATGGAGGCTCTAGACCCTTCCAGAGCCGAGATATCGGATGTCAAAGTTTTGACCCGAAAAAAAAACATAAGGGGTAACACTGTCGTTTTTGGACGAAATTTTGACCCCCTCCGATCTTCTTGAAACTCTGGATTCTGACAGAGGGCCACGAGACTTCGACCAGCGCGCAAAAATGGAGGCTCTAGACCCTTCCAGAGCCGAGATATCGAAGGTCAAAATTTTGACCAGAAAAAAAAACATAAGGGGTAACACTGTCATTTTTTTTTTTGGCCAAAATTTTGACCCCCTCCGATTTTCTTGAAACTCTGGATTCTGACAGAGGGCCACGAGACTTCGACCAGCGTGCAAAAATGGAGGCTCTAGACCCTTCCAGAGCCGAGATATCGGATGTCAAAGTTTTGACCTGAAAAAAAACATAAGGGGTAACACTGTCGTTTTTGGCCGAAATTTTGACCCCCTCCGATCTTCTTGAAACTCTGGATTCTGACAGAGGGCCACGAGACTTCGACCAGCGCGCAAAAATGGAGGCTCTAGACCCTTCCAGAGCCGAGATATCGGATGTCAAAGTTTTGACCTGAAAAAAAAACATAAGGGGTAACACTGTCGTTTTTGGCCGAAATTTTGACCCCCTCCGATCTTCTTGAAACTCTGGATTCTGACAGAGGGCCACGAGACTTCGACCAGCGCGCAAAAATGGAGGCTCTAGACCCTTCCAGAGCCGAGATATCGGATGTAAAAGTTTTGACCTGAAAAAAAAAACATAAGGGGTAACACTGTCGTTTTTGGCCGAAATTTTGACCCCCTCCGATCTTCTTGAAACTCTGGATTCTGACAGAGGGCCACGAGACTTCGACCAGCGCGCAAAAATGGAGGCTCTAGACCCTTCCAGAGCCGAGATATCGGATGTCAAAGTTTTGACTTGAAAAAAAAAAACATAAGGGGTAACACTGTCGTTTTTGGCCGAAATTTTGACCCCCTCCGATCTTCTTGAAACTCTGGATTCTGACAGAGGGCCACGAGACTTCGACCAGCGCGCAAAAATGGAGGCTCTAGACCCTTCCAGAGCCGAGATATCGGATGTCAAAGTTTTGACCTGAAAAAAAAACATAAGGGGTAACACTGTCGTTTTTGGCCGAAATTTTGACCCCCTCCGATCTTCTTGAAACTCTGGATTCTGACAGAGGGCCACGAGACTTCGACCAGCGCGCAAAAATGGAGGCTCTAGACCCTTCCAGAGCCGAGATATCGGATGTCAAAGTTTTGACCCGAAAAAAAAACATAAGGGGTAACACTGTCGTTTTTGGCCGAAATTTTGACCCCCTCCGATCTTCTTGAAACTCTGGATTCTGACAGAGGGCCACGAGACTTCGACCAGCGCGCAAAAATGGAGGCTCTAGACCCTTCCAGAGCCGAGATATCGGATGTCAAAGTTTTGACCCGAAAAAAAAAACATAAGGGGTAACACTGTCGTTTTTGGCCGAAATTTTGACCCCCTCCGATCTTCTTGAAACTCTGGATTCTGACAGAGGGCCACGAGACTTCGACCAGCGCGCAAAAATGGAGGCTCTAGACCCTTCCAGAGCCGAGATATCGGATGTCAAAGTTTTGACCCGAAAAAAAAACATAAGGGGTAACACTGTCGTTTTTGGCCGAAATTTTGACCCCCTCCGATCTTCTTGAAACTCTGGATTCTGACAGAGGGCCACGAGACTTCGACCAGCGCGCAAAAATGGAGGCTCTAGACCCTTCCAGAGCCGAGATATCGAAGGTCAAAATTTTGACCAGAAAAAAAAACATAAGGGGTAACACTGTCATTTTTTTTTTTGGCCAAAATTTTGACCCCCTCCGATTTTCTTGAAACTCTGGATTCTGACAGAGGGCCACGAGACTTCGACCAGCGTGCAAAAATGGAGGCTCTAGACCCTTCCAGAGCCGAGATATCGAAGGTCAAAATTTTGACCAGAAAAAAAAACATAAGGGGTAACACTGTCATTTTTTTTTTTTGGCCAAAATTTTGACCCCCTCCGATTTTCTTGAAACTCTGGATTCTGACAGAGGGCCACGAGACTTCGACCAGCGCGCAAAAATGGAGGCTCTAGACCCTTCCAGAGCCGAGATATCGGATGTCAAAGTTTTGACCTGAAAAAAAAAAACATAAGGGGTAACACTGTCGTTTTTGGCCGAAATTTTGACCCCCTCCGATCTTCTTGAAACTCTGGATTCTGACAGAGGGCCACGAGACTTCGACCAGCGCGCAAAAATGGAGGCTCTAGACCCTTCCAGAGCCGAGATATCGGATGTCAAAGTTTTGACCTGAAAAAAAACATAAGGGGTAACACTGTCGTTTTTGGCCGAAATTTTGACCCCCTCCGATCTTCTTGAAACTCTGGATTCTGACAGAGGGTCACGAGACTTCGACCAGCGCGCAAAAATGGAGGCTCTAGACCCTTCCAGAGCCGAGATATCGGATGTCAAAGTTTTGACCCGAAAAAAAAACATAAGGGGTAACACTGTCGTTTTTGGCCGAAATTTTGACCCCCTCCGATCTTCTTGAAACTCTGGATTCTGACAGAGGGCCACGAGACTTCGACCAGCGCGCAAAAATGGAGGCTCTAGACCCTTCCAGAGCCGAGATATCGGATGTCAAAATTTTGACCTGAAAAAAAAAACATAAGGGGTAACACTGTCGTTTTTGGCCGAAATTTTGACCCCCTCCGATCTTCTTGAAACTCTGGATTCTGACAGAGGGCCACGAGACTTCGACCAGCGCGCAAAAATGGAGGCTCTAGACCCTTCCAGAGCCGAGATATCGGATGTCAAAGTTTTGACCTGAAAAAAAAACATAAGGGGTAACACTGTCGTTTTTGGCCGAAATTTTGACCCCCTCCGATCTTCTTGAAACTATGGATTCTGACAGAGGGCCACGAGACTTCGACCAGCGTGCAAAAATGGAGGCTCTAGACCCTTCCAGAGCCGAGATATCGGATGTCAAAGTTTTGACCCGAAAAAAAAACATAAGGGGTAACACTGTCGTTTTTGGCCGAAATTTTGACCCCCTCCGATCTTCTTGAAACTCTGGATTCTGACAGAGGGCCACGAGACTTCGACCAGCGCGCAAAAATGGAGGCTCTAGACCCTTCCAGAGCCGAGATATCGGATGTCAAAGTTTTGACCCGAAAAAAAAACATAAGGGGTAACACTGTCGTTTTTGGCCGAAATTTTGACCCCCTCCGATCTTCTTGAAACTCTGGATTCTGACAGAGGGCCACGAGACTTCGACCAGCGCGCAAAAATGGAGGCTCTAGACCCTTCCAGAGCCGAGATATCGGATGTCAAAGTTTTGACCTGAAAAAAAAAACATAAGGGGTAACACTGTCGTTTTTGGCCAAAATTTTGACCCCCTCCGATCTTCTTGAAACTCTGGATTCTGACAGAGGGCCACGAGACTTCGACCAGCGCGCAAAAATGGAGGCTCTAGACCCTTCCAGAGCCGAGATATCGGATGTCAAAGTTTTGACCTGAAAAAAAAACATAAGGGGTAACACTGTCGTTTTTGGCCGAAATTTTGACCCCCTCCGATCTTCTTGAAACTCTGGATTCTGACAGAGGGCCACGAGACTTCGACCAGCGTGCAAAAATGGAGGCTCTAGACCCTTCCAGAGCCGAGATATCGGATGTCAAAGTTTTGACTTGAAAAAAAAAAACATAAGGGGTAACACTGTCGTTTTTGGCCGAAATTTTGACCCCCTCCGATCTTCTTGAAACTCTTGATTCTGACAGAGGGCCACGAGACTTCGACCAGCGCGCAAAAATGGAGGCTCTAGACCCTTCCAGAGCCGAGATATCGGATGTCAAAGTTTTGACCCGAAAAAAAAACATAAGGGGTAACACTGTCGTTTTTGGCCGAAATTTTGACCCCCTCCGATCTTCTTGAAACTCTGGATTCTGACAGAGAGCCACGAGACTTCGACCAGCGCGCAAAAATGGAGGCTCTAGACCCTTCCAGAGCCGAGATATCGGATGTCAAAGTTTTGACCTGAAAAAAAAACATAAGGGGTAACACTGTCGTTTTTGGCCGAAATTTTGACCCCCTCCGATCTTCTTGAAACTCTGGATTCTGACAGAGGGCCACGAGACTTCGACCAGCGCGCAAAAATGGAGGCTCTAGACCCTTCCAGAGCCGAGATATCGGATGTCAAAGTTTTGACCTGAAAAAAAAACATAAGGGGTAACACTGTCGTTTTTGGCCGAAATTTTGACCCCCTCCGATCTTCTTGAAACTCTGGATTCTGACAGAGGGCCACGAGACTTCGACCAGCGCGCAAAAATGGAGGCTCTAGACCCTTCCAGAGCCGAGATATCGGATGTCAAAGTTTTGACCTGAAAAAAAAACATAAGGGGTAACACTGTCGTTTTTGGCCGAAATTTTGACCCCCTCCGATCTTCTTGAAACTCTGGATTCTGACAGAGGGCCACGAGACTTCGACCAGCGCGCAAAAATGGAGGCTCTAGACCCTTCCAGAGCCGAGATATCGGATGTCAAAGTTTTGACCTGAAAAAAAAACATAAGGGGTAACACTGTCGTTTTTGGCCGAAATTTTGACCCCCTCCGATCTTCTTGAAACTCTGGATTCTGACAGAGGGCCACGAGACTTCGACCAGCGCGCAAAAATGGAGGCTCTAGACCCTTCCAGAGCCGAGATATCGAAGGTCAAAGTTTTGACCCGAAAAAAAAACATAAGGGGTAACACTGTCGTTTTTGGCCGAAATTTTGACCCCCTCCGATCTTCTTGAAACTCTGGATTCTGACAGAGGGCCACAAGACTTCGACCAGCGCACAAAAATGGAGGCTCTAGACCCTTCCAGAGCCGAGATATCGAAGGTCAAAATTTTGACCAGAAAAAAAACATTAGGGGTAACACTGTCATTTTTTTTTTTGGCCAAAATTTTGACCCCCTCCGATTTTCTTGAAACTCTGGATTCTGACAGAGGGCCACGAGACTTCGACCAGCGCGCAAAAATGGAGGCTCTAGACCCTTCCAGAGCCGAGATATCGAAGGTCAAAATTTTGACCAGAAAAAAAAAACATAAGGGGTAACACTGTCATTTTTTTTTTTTGGCCAAAATTTTGACCCCCTCCGATTTTCTTGAAACTCTGGATTCTGACAGAGGGCCACGAGACTTCGACCAGCGCGCAAAAATGGAGGCTCTAGACCCTTCCAGAGCCGAGATATCGAAGGTCAAAATTTTGACCAGAAAAAAAAAACATAAGGGGTAACACTGTCATTTTTTTTTTGGCCAAAATTTTGACCCCCTCCGATTTTCTTGAAACTCTGGATTCTGACAGAGGGCCACGAGACTTCGACCAGCGCGCAAAAATGGAGGCTCTAGACCCTTCCAGAGCCGAGATATCGAAGGTCAAAATTTTGACCAGAAAAAAAAACATAAGGGGTAACACTGTCATTTTTTTTTTTTTGGCCAAAATTTTGACCCCCTCCGATTTTCTTGAAACTCTGGATTCTGACAGAGGGCCACGAGACTTCGACCAGCGCGCAAAAATGGAGGCTCTAGACCCTTCCAGAGCCGAGATATCGAAGGTCAAAATTTTGACCAGAAAAAAAAAACATAAGGGGTAACACTGTCATTTTTTTTTTGGCCAAAATTTTGACCCCCTCCGATTTTCTTGAAACTCTGGATTCTGACAAAGGGCCACGAGACTTCGACCAGCGCGCAAAAATGGAGGCTCTAGACCCTTCCAGAGCCGAGATATCGGATGTCAAAGTTTTGACCTGAAAAAAAAACATAAGGGGTAACACTGTCGTTTTTGGCCGAAATTTTGACCCCCTCCGTTCTTCTTGAAACTCTGGATTCTGACAGAGGGCCACGAGACTTCGACCAGCGCGCAAAAATGGAGGCTCTAGACCCTTCCAGAGCCGAGATATCGGATGTCAAAGTTTTGACCCGAAAAAAAAACATAAGGGGTAACACTGTCGTTTTTGGACGAAATTTTGACCCCCTCCGATCTTCTTGAAACTCTGGATTCTGACAGAGGGCCACGAGACTTCGACCAGCGCGCAAAAATGGAGGCTCTAGACCCTTCCAGAGCCGAGATATCGAAGGTCAAAATTTTGACCAGAAAAAAAAACATAAGGGGTAACACTGTCATTTTTTTTTTTGGCCAAAATTTTGACCCCCTCCGATTTTCTTGAAACTCTGGATTCTGACAGAGGGCCACGAGACTTCGACCAGCGTGCAAAAATGGAGGCTCTAGACCCTTCCAGAGCCGAGATATCGGATGTCAAAGTTTTGACCTGAAAAAAAACATAAGGGGTAACACTGTCGTTTTTGGCCGAAATTTTGACCCCCTCCGATCTTCTTGAAACTCTGGATTCTGACAGAGGGCCACGAGACTTCGACCAGCGCGCAAAAATGGAGGCTCTAGACCCTTCCAGAGCCGAGATATCGGATGTCAAAGTTTTGACCTGAAAAAAAAACATAAGGGGTAACACTGTCGTTTTTGGCCGAAATTTTGACCCCCTCCGATCTTCTTGAAACTCTGGATTCTGACAGAGGGCCACGAGACTTCGACCAGCGCGCAAAAATGGAGGCTCTAGACCCTTCCAGAGCCGAGATATCGGATGTAAAAGTTTTGACCTGAAAAAAAAAACATAAGGGGTAACACTGTCGTTTTTGGCCGAAATTTTGACCCCCTCCGATCTTCTTGAAACTCTGGATTCTGACAGAGGGCCACGAGACTTCGACCAGCGCGCAAAAATGGAGGCTCTAGACCCTTCCAGAGCCGAGATATCGGATGTCAAAGTTTTGACTTGAAAAAAAAAAACATAAGGGGTAACACTGTCGTTTTTGGCCGAAATTTTGACCCCCTCCGATCTTCTTGAAACTCTGGATTCTGACAGAGGGCCACGAGACTTCGACCAGCGCGCAAAAATGGAGGCTCTAGACCCTTCCAGAGCCGAGATATCGGATGTCAAAGTTTTGACCTGAAAAAAAAACATAAGGGGTAACACTGTCGTTTTTGGCCGAAATTTTGACCCCCTCCGATCTTCTTGAAACTCTGGATTCTGACAGAGGGCCACGAGACTTCGACCAGCGCGCAAAAATGGAGGCTCTAGACCCTTCCAGAGCCGAGATATCGGATGTCAAAGTTTTGACCCGAAAAAAAAACATAAGGGGTAACACTGTCGTTTTTGGCCGAAATTTTGACCCCCTCCGATCTTCTTGAAACTCTGGATTCTGACAGAGGGCCACGAGACTTCGACCAGCGCGCAAAAATGGAGGCTCTAGACCCTTCCAGAGCCGAGATATCGGATGTCAAAGTTTTGACCCGAAAAAAAAAAACATAAGGGGTAACACTGTCGTTTTTGGCCGAAATTTTGACCCCCTCCGATCTTCTTGAAACTCTGGATTCTGACAGAGGGCCACGAGACTTCGACCAGCGCGCAAAAATGGAGGCTCTAGACCCTTCCAGAGCCGAGATATCGGATGTCAAAGTTTTGACCCGAAAAAAAAACATAAGGGGTAACACTGTCGTTTTTGGCCGAAATTTTGACCCCCTCCGATCTTCTTGAAACTCTGGATTCTGACAGAGGGCCACGAGACTTCGACCAGCGCGCAAAAATGGAGGCTCTAGACCCTTCCAGAGCCGAGATATCGAAGGTCAAAATTTTGACCAGAAAAAAAAACATAAGGGGTAACACTGTCATTTTTTTTTTTGGCCAAAATTTTGACCCCCTCCGATTTTCTTGAAACTCTGGATTCTGACAGAGGGCCACGAGACTTCGACCAGCGTGCAAAAATGGAGGCTCTAGACCCTTCCAGAGCCGAGATATCGAAGGTCAAAATTTTGACCAGAAAAAAAAACATAAGGGGTAACACTGTCATTTTTTTTTTTGGCCAAAATTTTGACCCCCTCCGATTTTCTTGAAACTCTGGATTCTGACAGAGGGCCACGAGACTTCGACCAGCGCGCAAAAATGGAGGCTCTAGACCCTTCCAGAGCCGAGATATCGGATGTCAAAGTTTTGACCTGAAAAAAAAAAACATAAGGGGTAACACTGTCGTTTTTGGCCGAAATTTTGACCCCCTCCGATCTTCTTGAAACTCTGGATTCTGACAGAGGGCCACGAGACTTCGACCAGCGCGCAAAAATGGAGGCTCTAGACCCTTCCAGAGCCGAGATATCGGATGTCAAAGTTTTGACCTGAAAAAAAACATAAGGGGTAACACTGTCGTTTTTGGCCGAAATTTTGACCCCCTCCGATCTTCTTGAAACTCTGGATTCTGACAGAGGGCCACGAGACTTCGACCAGCGCGCAAAAATGGAGGCTCTAGACCCTTCCAGAGCCGAGATATCGGATGTCAAAGTTTTGACCCGAAAAAAAAACATAAGGGGTAACACTGTCGTTTTTGGCCGAAATTTTGACCCCCTCCGATCTTCTTGAAACTCTGGATTCTGACAGAGGGCCACGAGACTTCGACCAGCGCGCAAAAATGGAGGCTCTAGACCCTTCCAGAGCCGAGATATCGGATGTCAAAATTTTGACCTGAAAAAAAAAACATAAGGGGTAACACTGTCGTTTTTGGCCGAAATTTTGACCCCCTCCGATCTTCTTGAAACTCTGGATTCTGACAGAGGGCCACGAGACTTCGACCAGCGCGCAAAAATGGAGGCTCTAGACCCTTCCAGAGCCGAGATATCGGATGTCAAAGTTTTGACCTGAAAAAAAAACATAAGGGGTAACACTGTCGTTTTTGGCCGAAATTTTGACCCCCTCCGATCTTCTTGAAACTATGGATTCTGACAGAGGGCCACGAGACTTCGACCAGCGTGCAAAAATGGAGGCTCTAGACCCTTCCAGAGCCGAGATATCGGATGTCAAAGTTTTGACCCGAAAAAAAAACATAAGGGGTAACACTGTCGTTTTTGGCCGAAATTTTGACCCCCTCCGATCTTCTTGAAACTCTGGATTCTGACAGAGGGCCACGAGACTTCGACCAGCGCGCAAAAATGGAGGCTCTAGACCCTTCCAGAGCCGAGATATCGGATGTCAAAGTTTTGACCCGAAAAAAAAACATAAGGGGTAACACTGTCGTTTTTGGCCGAAATTTTGACCCCCTCCGATCTTCTTGAAACTCTGGATTCTGACAGAGGGCCACGAGACTTCGACCAGCGCGCAAAAATGGAGGCTCTAGACCCTTCCAGAGCCGAGATATCGGATGTCAAAGTTTTGACCTGAAAAAAAAAACATAAGGGGTAACACTGTCGTTTTTGGCCAAAATTTTGACCCCCTCCGATCTTCTTGAAACTCTGGATTCTGACAGAGGGCCACGAGACTTCGACCAGCGCGCAAAAATGGAGGCTCTAGACCCTTCCAGAGCCGAGATATCGGATGTCAAAGTTTTGACCTGAAAAAAAAACATAAGGGGTAACACTGTCGTTTTTGGCCGAAATTTTGACCCCCTCCGATCTTCTTGAAACTCTGGATTCTGACAGAGGGCCACGAGACTTCGACCAGCGCGCAAAAATGGAGGCTCTAGACCCTTCCAGAGCCGAGATATCGGATGTCAAAGTTTTGACTTGAAAAAAAAAAACATAAGGGGTAACACTGTCGTTTTTGGCCGAAATTTTGACCCCCTCCGATCTTCTTGAAACTCTTGATTCTGACAGAGGGCCACGAGACTTCGACCAGCGCGCAAAAATGGAGGCTCTAGACCCTTCCAGAGCCGAGATATCGGATGTCAAAGTTTTGACCCGAAAAAAAAACATAAGGGGTAACACTGTCGTTTTTGGCCGAAATTTTGACCCCCTCCGATCTTCTTGAAACTCTGGATTCTGACAGAGGGCCACGAGACTTCGACCAGCGCGCAAAAATGGAGGCTCTAGACCCTTCCAGAGCCGAGATATCGGATGTCAAAGTTTTGACCTGAAAAAAAAACATAAGGGGTAACACTGTCGTTTTTGGCCGAAATTTTGACCCCCTCCGATCTTCTTGAAACTCTGGATTCTGACAGAGGGCCACGAGACTTCGACCAGCGCGCAAAAATGGAGGCTCTAGACCCTTCCAGAGCCGAGATATCGGATGTCAAAGTTTTGACCTGAAAAAAAAACATAAGGGGTAACACTGTCGTTTTTGGCCGAAATTTTGACCCCCTCCGATCTTCTTGAAACTCTGGATTCTGACAGAGGGCCACGAGACTTCGACCAGCGCGCAAAAATGGAGGCTCTAGACCCTTCCAGAGCCGAGATATCGGATGTCAAAGTTTTGACCTGAAAAAAAAACATAAGGGGTAACACTGTCGTTTTTGGCCGAAATTTTGACCCCCTCCGATCTTCTTGAAACTCTGGATTCTGACAGAGGGCCACGAGACTTCGACCAGCGCGCAAAAATGGAGGCTCTAGACCCTTCCAGAGCCGAGATATCGGATGTCAAAGTTTTGACCTGAAAAAAAAACATAAGGGGTAACACTGTCGTTTTTGGCCGAAATTTTGACCCCCTCCGATCTTCTTGAAACTCTGGATTCTGACAGAGGGCCACGAGACTTCGACCAGCGCGCAAAAATGGAGGCTCTAGACCCTTCCAGAGCCGAGATATCGAAGGTCAAAGTTTTGACCCGAAAAAAAAACATAAGGGGTAACACTGTCGTTTTTGGCCGAAATTTTGACCCCCTCCGATCTTCTTGAAACTCTGGATTCTGACAGAGGGCCACAAGACTTCGACCAGCGCACAAAAATGGAGGCTCTAGACCCTTCCAGAGCCGAGATATCGAAGGTCAAAATTTTGACCAGAAAAAAAACATTAGGGGTAACACTGTCATTTTTTTTTTTGGCCAAAATTTTGACCCCCTCCGATTTTCTTGAAACTCTGGATTCTGACAGAGGGCCACGAGACTTCGACCAGCGCGCAAAAATGGAGGCTCTAGACCCTTCCAGAGCCGAGATATCGAAGGTCAAAATTTTGACCAGAAAAAAAAACATAAGGGGTAACACTGTCATTTTTTTTTTTTTGGCCAAAATTTTGACCCCCTCCGATTTTCTTGAAACTCTGGATTCTGACAGAGGGCCACGAGACTTCGACCAGCGCGCAAAAATGGAGGCTCTAGACCCTTCCAGAGCCGAGATATCGAAGGTCAAAATTTTGACCAGAAAAAAAAACATAAGGGGTAACACTGTCATTTTTTTTTTTTGGCCAAAATTTTGACCCCCTCCGATTTTCTTGAAACTCTGGATTCTGACAGAGGGCCACGAGACTTCGACCAGCGCGCAAAAATGGAGGCTCTAGACCCTTCCAGAGCCGAGATATCGAAGGTCAAAATTTTGACCAGAAAAAAAAACATAAGGGGTAACACTGTCATTTTTTTTTTTGGCCAAAATTTTGACCCCCTCCGATTTTCTTGAAACTCTGGATTCTGACAGAGGGCCACGAGACTTCGACCAGCGCGCAAAAATGGAGGCTCTAGACCCTTCCAGAGCCGAGATATCGGATGTCAAAGTTTTGACCTGAAAAAAAAAACATAAGGGGTAACACTGTCGTTTTTGGCCGAAATTTTGACCCCCTCCGATTTTCTTGAAACTCTGGATTCTGACAGAGGGCCACGAGACTTCGACCAGCGCGCAAAAATGGAGGCTCTAGACCCTTCCAGAGCCGAGATATCGGATGTCAAAGTTTTGACCTGAAAAAAAACATAAGGGGTAACACTGTCGTTTTTTGCCGAAATTTTGACCCCCTCCGATCTTCTTGAAACTCTGGATTCTGACAGAGGGCCACGAGACTTCGACCAGCGCGCAAAAATGGAGGCTCTAGACCCTTCCAGAGCCGAGATATCGGATGTCAAAGTTTTGACCTGAAAAAAAAAACATAAGGGGTAACACTGTCGTTTTTGGCCGAAATTTTGACCCCCTCCGATCTTCTTGAAACTCTGGATTCTGACAGAGGGCCACGAGACTTCGACCAGCGCGCAAAAATGGAGGCTCTAGACCCTTCCAGAGCCGAGATATCGGATGTCAAAGTTTTGACCTGAAAAAAAAACATAAGGGGTAACACTGTCGTTTTTGGCCGAAATTTTGACCCCCTCCGATCTTCTTGAAACTATGGATTCTGACAGAGGGCCACGAGACTTCGACCAGCGTACAAAAATGGAGGCTCTAGACCCTTCCAGAGCCGAGATATCGGATGTCAAAGTTTTGACCCGAAAAAAAAACATAAGGGGTAACACTGTCGTTTTTGGCCGAAATTTTGACCCCCTCCGATCTTCTTGAAACTCTGGATTCTGACAGAGGGCCACGAGACTTCGACCAGCGCGCAAAAATGGAGGCTCTAGACCCTTCCAGAGCCGAGATATCGGATGTCAAAGTTTTGACCCGAAAAAAAAACATAAGGGGTAACACTGTCGTTTTTGGCCGAAATTTTGACCCCCTCCGATCTTCTTGAAACTCTGGATTCTGACAGAGGGCCACGAGACTTCGACCAGCGCGCAAAAATGGAGGCTCTAGACCCTTCCAGAGCCGAGATATCGGATGTCAAAGTTTTGACCTGAAAAAAAAAAACATAAGGGGTAACACTGTCGTTTTTGGCCAAAATTTTGACCCCCTCCGATCTTCTTGAAACTCTGGATTCTGACAGAGGGCCACGAGACTTCGACCAGCGCGCAAAAATGGAGGCTCTAGACCCTTCCAGAGCCGAGATATCGGATGTCAAAGTTTTGACCTGAAAAAAAAACATAAGGGGTAACACTGTCGTTTTTGGCCGAAATTTTGACCCCCTCCGATCTTCTTGAAACTCTGGATTCTGACAGAGGGCCACGAGACTTCGACCAGCGCGCAAAAATGGAGGCTCTAGACCCTTCCAGAGCCGAGATATCGAAGGTCAAAGTTTTGACCAGAAAAAAAACCATAAGGGGTAACACTGTCATTTTTTTTTTTTGGCCAAAATTTTGACCCCCTCCGATTTTCTTGAAACTCTGGATTCTGACAGAGGGCCACAAGACTTCGACCAGCGCACAAAAATGGAGGCTCTAGACCCTTCCAGAGCCGAGATATCGAAGGTCAAAATTTTGACCAGAAAAAAAAACATAAGGGGTAACACTGTCATTTTTTTTTTTGGCCAAAATTTTGACCCCCTCCGATTTTCTTGAAACTCTGGATTCTGACAGAGGGCCACGAGACTTCGACCAGCGCGCAAAAATGGAGGCTCTAGACCCTTCCAGAGCCGAGATATCGAAGGTCAAAATTTTGACCAGAAAAAAAAAACATAAGGGGTAACACTGTCATTTTTTTTTTGGCCAAAATTTTGACCCCCTCCGATTTTCTTGAAACTCTGGATTCTGACAGAGGGCCACGAGACTTCGACCAGCGCGCAAAAATGGAGGCTCTAGACCCTTCCAGAGCCGAGATATCGAAGGTCAAAATTTTGACCAGAAAGAAAAACATAAGGGGTAACACTGTCATTTTTTTTTTTTGGCCAAAATTTTGACCCCCTCCGATTTTCTTGAAACTCTGGATTCTAACAGAGGGCCATGAGACTTCGACCAGCGCGCAAAAATGGAGGCTCTAGACCCTTCCAGAGCCGAGATATCGAAGGTCAAAATTTTGACCAGAAAAAAAAACATAAGGGGTAACACTGTCATTTTTTTTTTTGGCCAAAATTTTGACCCCCTCCGATTTTCTTGAAACTCTGGATTCTGACAGAGGGCCACGAGACTTCGACCAGCGCGCAAAAATGGAGGCTCTAGACCCTTCCAGAGCCGAGATATCGGATGTCAAAGTTTTGACCTGAAAAAAAAAAACATAAGGGGTAACACTGTCGTTTTTGGCCGAAATTTTGACCCCCTCCGATTTTCTTGAAACTCTGGATTCTGACAGAGGGCCACGAGACTTCGACCAGCGCGCAAAAATGGAGGCTCTAGACCCTTCCAGAGCCGAGATATCGGATGTCAAAGTTTTGACCTGAAAAAAAAACATAAGGGGTAACACTGTCGTTTTTGGCCGAAATTTTGACCCCCTCCGATCTTCTTGAAACTCTGGATTCTGACAGAGGGCCACGAGACTTCGACCAGCGCGCAAAAATGGAGGCTCTAGACCCTTCCAGAGCCGAGATATCGGATGTCAAAGTTTTGACCTGAAAAAAAAACATAAGGGGTAACACTGTCGTTTTTGGCCGAAATTTTGACCCCCTCCGATCTTCTTGAAACTCTGGATTCTGACAGAGGGCCACGAGACTTCGACCAGCGCGCAAAAATGGAGGCTCTAGACCCTTCCAGAGCCGAGATATCGGATGTCAAAGTTTTGACCTGAAAAAAAAACATAAGGGGTAACACTGTCGTTTTTGGCCAAAATTTTGACCCCCTCCGATCTTCTTGAAACTCTGGATTCTGACAGAGGGCCACGAGACTTCGACCAGCGCGCAAAAATGGAGGCTCTAGACCCTTCCAGAGCCAAGATATCGGATGTCAAAGTTTTGACCTGAAAAAAAAACATAAGGGGTAACACTGTCGTTTTTGGCCGAAATTTTGACCCCCTCCGATCTTCTTGAAACTCTGGATTCTGACAGAGGGCCACAAGACTTCGACCAGCGCACAAAAATGGAGGCTCTAGACCCTTCCAGAGCCGAGATATCGAAGGTCAAAATTTTGACCAGAAAAAAAAACATAAGGGGTAACACTGTCATTTTTTTTTTTGGCCAAAATTTTGACCCCCTCCGATTTTCTTGAAACTCTGGATTCTGACAGAGGGCCACAAGACTTCGACCAGCGCACAAAAATGGAGGCTCTAGACCCTTCCAGAGCCGAGATATCGAAGGTCAAAATTTTGACCAGAAAAAAAAACATAAGGGGTAACACTGTCATTTTTTTTTTTGGCCAAAATTTTGACCCCCTCCGATTTTCTTGAAACTCTGGATTCTGACAGAGGGCCACGAGACTTCGACCAGCGCGCAAAAATGGAGGCTCTAGACCCTTCCAGAGCCGAGATATCGGATGTCAAAGTTTTGACCTGAAAAAAAAAACATAAGGGGTAACACTGTCGTTTTTGGCCGAAATTTTGACCCCCTCCGATCTTCTTGAAACTCTGGATTCTGACAGAGGGCCACGAGACTTCGACCAGCGCGCAAAAATGGAGGCTCTAGACCCTTCCAGAGCCGAGATATCGGATGTCAAAGTTTTGACCTGAAAAAAAAAACATAAGGGGTAACACTGTCGTTTTTGGCCGAAATTTTGACCCCCTCCGATTTTCTTGAAACTCTGGATTCTGACAGAGGGCCACGAGACTTCGACCAGCGCGCAAAAATGGAGGCTCTAGACCCTTCCAGAGCCGAGATATCGGATGTCAAAGTTTTGACCTGAAAAAAAACATAAGGGGTAACACTGTCGTTTTTTGCCGAAATTTTGACCCCCTCCGATCTTCTTGAAACTCTGGATTCTGACAGAGGGCCACGAGACTTCGACCAGCGCGCAAAAATGGAGGCTCTAGACCCTTCCAGAGCCGAGATATCGGATGTCAAAGTTTTGACCTGAAAAAAAAAACATAAGGGGTAACACTGTCGTTTTTGGCCGAAATTTTGACCCCCTCCGATCTTCTTGAAACTCTGGATTCTGACAGAGGGCCACGAGACTTCGACCAGCGCGCAAAAATGGAGGCTCTAGACCCTTCCAGAGCCGAGATATCGGATGTCAAAGTTTTGACCTGAAAAAAAAACATAAGGGGTAACACTGTCGTTTTTGGCCGAAATTTTGACCCCCTCCGATCTTCTTGAAACTATGGAATCTGACAGAGGGCCACGAGACTTCGACCAGCGTACAAAAATGGAGGCTCTAGACCCTTCCAGAGCCGAGATATCGGATGTCAAAGTTTTGACCCGAAAAAAAAACATAAGGGGTAACACTGTCGTTTTTGGCCGAAATTTTGACCCCCTCCGATCTTCTTGAAACTCTGGATTCTGACAGAGGGCCACGAGACTTCGACCAGCGCGCAAAAATGGAGGCTCTAGACCCTTCCAGAGCCGAGATATCGGATGTCAAAGTTTTGACCTGAAAAAAAAAACATAAGGGGTAACACTGTCGTTTTTGGCCAAAATTTTGACCCCCTCCGATCTTCTTGAAACTCTGGATTCTGACAGAGGGCCACGAGACTTCGACCAGCGCGCAAAAATGGAGGCTCTAGACCCTTCCAGAGCCGAGATATCGGATGTCAAAGTTTTGACCTGAAAAAAAAACATAAGGGGTAACACTGTCGTTTTTGGCCGAAATTTTGACCCCCTCCGATCTTCTTGAAACTCTGGATTCTGACAGAGGGCCACGAGACTTCGACCAGCGCGCAAAAATGGAGGCTCTAGACCCTTCCAGAGCCGAGATATCGAAGGTCAAAGTTTTGACCAGAAAAAAAAACATAAGGGGTAACACTGTCATTTTTTTTTTTGGCCAAAATTTTGACCCCCTCCGATTTTCTTGAAACTCTGGATTCTGACAGAGGGCCACGAGACTTCGACCAGCGCGCAAAAATGGAGGCTCTAGACCCTTCCAGAGCCGAGATATCGAAGGTCAAAATTTTGACCAGAAAAAAAAAACATAAGGGGTAACACTGTCATTTTTTTTTGGCCAAAATTTTGACCCCCTCCGATTTTCTTGAAACTCTGGATTCTGACAGAGGGCCACGAGACTTCGACCAGCGCGCAAAAATGGAGGCTCTAGACCCTTCCAGAGCCGAGATATCGAAGGTCAAAATTTTGACCAGAAAGAAAAACATAAGGGGTAACACTGTCATTTTTTTTTTTTGGCCAAAATTTTGACCCCCTCCGATTTTCTTGAAACTCTGGATTCTAACAGAGGGCCATGAGACTTCGACCAGCGCGCAAAAATGGAGGCTCTAGACCCTTCCAGAGCCGAGATATCGAAGGTCAAAATTTTGACCAGAAAAAAAAACATAAGGGGTAACACTGTCATTTTTTTTTTTGGCCAAAATTTTGACCCCCTCCGATTTTCTTGAAACTCTGGATTCTGACAGAGGGCCACGAGACTTCGACCAGCGCGCAAAAATGGAGGCTCTAGACCCTTCCAGAGCCGAGATATCGGATGTCAAAGTTTTGACCTGAAAAAAAAAAACATAAGGGGTAACACTGTCGTTTTTGGCCGAAATTTTGACCCCCTCCGATTTTCTTGAAACTCTGGATTCTGACAGAGGGCCACGAGACTTCGACCAGCGCGCAAAAATGGAGGCTCTAGACCCTTCCAGAGCCGAGATATCGGATGTCAAAGTTTTGACCTGAAAAAAAAACATAAGGGGTAACACTGTCGTTTTTGGCCGAAATTTTGACCCCCTCCGATCTTCTTGAAACTCTGGATTCTGACAGAGGGCCACGAGACTTCGACCAGCGCGCAAAAATGGAGGCTCTAGACCCTTCCAGAGCCGAGATATCGGATGTCAAAGTTTTGACCTGAAAAAAAAACATAAGGGGTAACACTGTCGTTTTTGGCCGAAATTTTGACCCCCTCCGATTTCTTGAAACTCTGGATTCTGACAGAGGGCCACGAGACTTCGACCAGCGCGCAAAAATGGAGGCTCTAGACCCTTCCAGAGCCGAGATATCGGATGTCAAAGTTTTAGACCTGAAAAAAAAACATAAGGGGTAACACTGTCGTTTTTGGCCAAAATTTTGACCCCCTCCGATCTTCTTGAAACTCTGGATTCTGACAGAGGGCCACGAGACTTCGACCAGCGCGCAAAAATGAAGGCTCTAGACCCTTCCAGAGCCAAGATATCGGATGTCAAAGTTTTGACCTGAAAAAAAAACATAAGGGGTAACACTGTCGTTTTTGGCCGAAATTTTGACCCCCTCCGATCTTCTTGAAACTCTGGATTCTGACAGAGGGCCACAAGACTTCGACCAGCGCACAAAAATGGAGGCTCTAGACCCTTCCAGAGCCGAGATATCGAAGGTCAAAATTTTGACCAGAAAAAAAAACATAAGGGGTAACACTGTCATTTTTTTTTTTGGCCAAAATTTTGACCCCCTCCGATTTTCTTGAAACTCTGGATTCTGACAGAGGGCCACAAGACTTCGACCAGCGCACAAAAATGGAGGCTCTAGACCCTTCCAGAGCCGAGATATCGAAGGTCAAAATTTTGACCAGAAAAAAAAACATAAGGGGTAACACTGTCATTTTTTTTTTGGCCAAAATTTTGACCCCCTCCGATTTTCTTGAAACTCTGGATTCTGACAGAGGGCCACGAGACTTCGACCAGCGCGCAAAAATGGAGGCTCTAGACCCTTCCAGAGCCGAGATATCGGATGTCAAAGTTTTGACCCGAAAAAAAAACATAAGGGGTAACACTGTCGTTTTTGGCCGAAATTTTGACCCCCTCCGATCTTCTTGAAACTCTGGATTCTGACAGAGGGCCACGAGACTTCGACCAGCGCGCAAAAATGGAGGCTCTAGACCCTTCCAGAGCCGAGATATCGGATGTCAAAGTTTTGACCCGAAAAAAAACATAAGGGGTAACACTGTCGTTTTTGGCCGAAATTTTGACCCCCTCCGATCTTCTTGAAACTCTGGATTCTGACAGAGGGCCACGAGACTTCGACCAGCGCGCAAAAATGGAGGCTCTAGACCCTTCCAGAGCCGAGATATCGGATGTCAAAGTTTTGACCTGAAAAAAAAACATAAGGGGTAACACTGTCGTTTTTGGCCAAAATTTTGACCCCCTCCGATCTTCTTGAAACTCTGGATTCTGACAGAGGGCCACGAGACTTCGACCAGCGCGCAAAAATGGAGGCTCTAGACCCTTCCAGAGCCAAGATATCGGATGTCAAAGTTTTGACCTGAAAAAAAAACATAAGGGGTAACACTGTCGTTTTTGGCCGAAATTTTGACCCCCTCCGATCTTCTTGAAACTCTGGATTCTGACAGAGGGCCACAAGACTTCGACCAGCGCACAAAAATGGAGGCTCTAGACCCTTCCAGAGCCGAGATATCGAAGGTCAAAATTTTGACCAGAAAAAAAAACATAAGGGGTAACACTGTCATTTTTTTTTTTGGCCAAAATTTTGACCCCCTCCGATTTTCTTGAAACTCTGGATTCTGACAGAGGGCCACAAGACTTCGACCAGCGCACAAAATGGAGGCTCTAGACCCTTCCAGAGCCGAGATATCGAAGGTCAAAATTTTGACCAGAAAAAAAAACATAAGGGGTAACACTGTCATTTTTTTTTTTGGCCAAAATTTTGACCCCCTCCGATTTTCTTGAAACTCTGGATTCTGACAGAGGGCCACGAGACTTCGACCAGCGCGCAAAAATGGAGGCTCTAGACCCTTCCAGAGCCGAGATATCGGATGTCAAAGTTTTGACCTGAAAAAAAAAAACATAAGGGGTAACACTGTCGTTTTTGGCCGAAATTTTGACCCCCTCCGATCTTCTTGAAACTCTGGATTCTGACAGAGGGCCACGAGACTTCGACCAGCGCGCAAAAATGGAGGCTCTAGACCCTTCCAGAGCCGAGATATCGGATGTCAAAGTTTTGACCTGAAAAAAAAACATAAGGGGTAACACTGTCGTTTTTGGCCGAAATTTTGACCCCTCCGATCTTCTTGAAACTCTGGATTCTGACAGAGGGCCACGAGACTTCGACCAGCGCGCAAAAATGGAGGCTCTAGACCCTTCCAGAGCCGAGATATCGGATGTCAAAGTTTTGACCCGAAAAAAAAAAACATAAGGGGTAACACTGTCGTTTTTGGCCGAAATTTTGACCCCCTCCGATCTTCTTGAAACTCTGGATTCTGACAGAGGGCCACGAGACTTCGACCAGCGCGCAAAAATGGAGGCTCTAGACCCTTCCAGAGCCGAGATATCGGATGTCAAAGTTTTGACCCGAAAAAAAAACATAAGGGGTAACACTGTCGTTTTTGGCCGAAATTTTGACCCCCTCCGATTTTCTTGAAACTCTGGATTCTGAAAGAGGGCCACGAGACTTCGACCAGCGCGCAAAAATGGAGGCTCTAGACCCTTCCAGAGCCGAGATATCGGATGTCAAAGTTTTGACCTGAAAAAAAAACATAAGGGGTAACACTGTCGTTTTTGGCCGAAATTTTGACCCCCTCCGATCTTCTTGAAACTCTGGATTCTGACAGAGGGCCACGAGACTTCGACCAGCGCGCAAAAATGGAGGCTCTAGACCCTTCCAGAGCCGAGATATCGAAGGTCAAAGTTTTGACCCGAAAAAAAAACATAAGGGGTAACACTGTCGTTTTTGGCCGAAATTTTGACCCCCTCCGATTTTCTTGAAACTCTGGATTCTGAAAGAGGGCCACGAGACTTCGACCAGCGCGCAAAAATGGAGGCTCGAGACCCTTCCAGAGCCGAGATATCGAAGGTCAAAATTTTGACCAGAAAAAAAACATAAGGGGTAACACTGTCATTTTTTTTTTTGGCCAAAATTTTGACCCCCTCCGATTTTCTTGAAACTCTGGATTCTGACAGAGGGCCACGAGACTTCGACCAGCGCGCAAAAATGGAGGCTCTAGACCCTTCCAGAGCCGAGATATCGAAGGTCAAAATTTTGACCAGAAAAAAAAACATAAGGGGTAACACTGTCATTTTTTTTTTTGGCCAAAATTTTGACCCCGTCCGATTTTCTTGAAACTCTGGATTCTGACAGAGGGCCACGAGACTTCGACCAGCGCGCAAAAATGGAGGCTCTAGACCCTTCCAGAGCCGAGATATCGAAGGTCAAAATTTTGACCAGAAAAAAAAAACATAAGGGGTAACACTGTCATTTTTTTTTTGGCCAAAATTTTGACCCCCTCCGATTTTCTTGAAACTCTGGATTCTGACAGAGGGCCACGAGACTTCGACCAGCGCGCAAAAATGGAGGCTCTAGACCCTTCCAGAGCCGAGATATCGAAGGTCAAAATTTTGACCAGAAAGAAAAACATAAGGGGTAACACTGTCATTTTTTTTTTTTGGCCAAAATTTTGACCCCCTCCGATTTTCTTGAAACTCTGGATTCTAACAGAGGGCCATGAGACTTCGACCAGCGCGCAAAAATGGAGGCTCTAGACCCTTCCAGAGCCGAGATATCGAAGGTCAAAATTTTGACCAGAAAAAAAAACATAAGGGGTAACACTGTCATTTTTTTTTTTGGCCAAAATTTTGACCCCCTCCGATTTTCTTGAAACTCTGGATTCTGACAGAGGGCCACGAGACTTCGACCAGCGCGCAAAAATGGAGGCTCTAGACCCTTCCAGAGCCGAGATATCGGATGTCAAAGTTTTGACCTGAAAAAAAAAAACATAAGGGGTAACACTGTCGTTTTTGGCCGAAATTTTGACCCCCTCCGATTTTCTTGAAACTCTGGATTCTGACAGAGGGCCACGAGACTTCGACCAGCGCGCAAAAATGGAGGCTCTAGACCCTTCCAGAGCCGAGATATCGGATGTCAAAGTTTTGACCTGAAAAAAAAACATAAGGGGTAACACTGTCGTTTTTGGCCGAAATTTTGACCCCCTCCGATCTTCTTGAAACTCTGGATTCTGACAGAGGGCCACGAGACTTCGACCAGCGCGCAAAAATGGAGGCTCTAGACCCTTCCAGAGCCGAGATATCGGATGTCAAAGTTTTGACCTGAAAAAAAAACATAAGGGGTAACACTGTCGTTTTTGGCCGAAATTTTGACCCCCTCCGATCTTCTTGAAACTCTGGATTCTGACAGAGGGCCACGAGACTTCGACCAGCGCGCAAAAATGGAGGCTCTAGACCCTTCCAGAGCCGAGATATCGGATGTCAAAGTTTTGACCTGAAAAAAAAACATAAGGGGTAACACTGTCGTTTTTGGCCAAAATTTTGACCCCCTCCGATCTTCTTGAAACTCTGGATTCTGACAGAGGGCCACGAGACTTCGACCAGCGCGCAAAAATGGAGGCTCTAGACCCTTCCAGAGCCAAGATATCGGATGTCAAAGTTTTGACCTGAAAAAAAAACATAAGGGGTAACACTGTCGTTTTTGGCCGAAATTTTGACCCCCTCCGATCTTCTTGAAACTCTGGATTCTGACAGAGGGCCACAAGACTTCGACCAGCGCACAAAAATGGAGGCTCTAGACCCTTCCAGAGCCGAGATATCGAAGGTCAAAATTTTGACCAGAAAAAAAAACATAAGGGGTAACACTGTCATTTTTTTTTTTGGCCAAAATTTTGACCCCCTCCGATTTTCTTGAAACTCTGGATTCTGACAGAGGGCCACAAGACTTCGACCAGCGCACAAAAATGGAGGCTCTAGACCCTTCCAGAGCCGAGATATCGAAGGTCAAAATTTTGACCAGAAAAAAAAACATAAGGGGTAACACTGTCATTTTTTTTTTTGGCCAAAATTTTGACCCCCTCCGATTTTCTTGAAACTCTGGATTCTGACAGAGGGCCACGAGACTTCGACCAGCGCGCAAAAATGGAGGCTCTAGACCCTTCCAGAGCCGAGATATCGGATGTCAAAGTTTTGACCTGAAAAAAAAAAACATAAGGGGTAACACTGTCGTTTTTGGCCGAAATTTTGACCCCCTCCGATCTTCTTGAAACTCTGGATTCTGACAGAGGGCCACGAGACTTCGACCAGCGCGCAAAAATGGAGGCTCTAGACCCTTCCAGAGCCGAGATATCGGATGTCAAAGTTTTGACCTGAAAAAAAAACATAAGGGGTAACACTGTCGTTTTTGGCCGAAATTTTGACCCCCTCCGATCTTCTTGAAACTCTGGATTCTGACAGAGGGCCACGAGACTTCGACCAGCGCGCAAAAATGGAGGCTCTAGACCCTTCCAGAGCCGAGATATCGGATGTCAAAGTTTTGACCCGAAAAAAAAACATAAGGGGTAACACTGTCGTTTTTGGCCGAAATTTTGACCCCCTCCGATTTTCTTGAAACTCTGGATTCTGAACGAGGGCCACGAGACTTCGACCAGCGCGCAAAAATGGAGGCTCTAGACCCTTCCAGAGCCGAGATATCGGATGTCAAAGTTTTGACCTGAAAAAAAAACATAAGGGGTAACACTGTCGTTTTTGGCCGAAATTTTGACCCCCTCCGATCTTCTTGAAACTCTGGATTCTGACAGAGGGCCACGAGACTTCGACCAGCGCGCAAAAATGGAGGCTCTAGACCCTTCCAGAGCCGAGATATCGAAGGTCAAAGTTTTGACCCGAAAAAAAAACATAAGGGGTAACACTGTCGTTTTTGGCCGAAATTTTGACCCCCTCCGATTTTCTTGAAACTCTGGATTCTGAAAGAGGGCCACGAGACTTCGACCAGCGCGCAAAAATGGAGGCTCTAGACCCTTCCAGAGCCGAGATATCGAAGGTCAAAATTTTGACCAGAAAAAAAACATAAGGGGTAACACTGTCATTTTTTTTTTTGGCCAAAATTTTGACCCCCTCCGATTTTCTTGAAACTCTGGATTCTGACAGAGGGCCACGAGACTTCGACCAGCGCGCAAAAATGGAGGCTCTAGACCCTTCCAGAGCCGAGATATCGAAGGTCAAAATTTTGACCAGAAAAAAAAACATAAGGGGTAACACTGTCATTTTTTTTTTTGGCCAAAATTTTGACCCCGTCCGATTTTCTTGAAACTCTGGATTCTGACAGAGGGCCACGAGACTTCGACCAGCGCGCAAAAATGGAGGCTCTAGACCCTTCCAGAGCCGAGATATCGAAGGTCAAAATTTTGACCAGAAAAAAAAACATAAGGGGTAACACTGTCATTTTTTTTTTTGGCCAAAATTTTGACCCCCTCCGATTTTCTTGAAACTCTGGATTCTGACAGAGGGCCACGAGACTTCGACCAGCGCGCAAAAATGGAGGCTCTAGACCCTTCCAGAGCCGAGATATCGGATGTCAAAGTTTTGACCTGAAAAAAAAACATAAGGGGTAACACTGTCGTTTTTGGCCGAAATTTTGACCCCCTCCGATCTTCTTGAAACTCTGGATTCTGACAGAGGGCCACGAGACTTCGACCAGCGCGCAAAAATGGAGGCTCTAGACCCTTCCAGAGCCGAGATATCGGATGTCAAAGTTTTGACCCGAAAAAAAAACATAAGGGGTAACACTGTCGTTTTTGGCCGAAATTTTGACCCCCTCCGATCTTCTTGAAACTCTGGATTCTGACAGAGGGCCACGAGACTTCGACCAGCGCGCAAAAATGGAGGCTCTAGACCCTTCCAGAGCCGAGATATCGGATGTCAAAGTTTTGACCCGAAAAAAAACATAAGGGGTAACACTGTCGTTTTTGGCCGAAATTTTGACCCCCTCCGATCTTCTTGAAACTCTGGATTCTGACAGAGGGCCACGAGACTTCGACCAGCGCGCAAAAATGGAGGCTCTAGACCCTTCCAGAGCCGAGATATCGGATGTCAAAGTTTTGACCTGAAAAAAAAACATAAGGGGTAACACTGTCGTTTTTGGCCGAAATTTTGACCCCCTCCGATCTTCTTGAAACTCTGGATTCTGACAGAGGGCCACGAGACTTCGACCAGCGCGCAAAAATGGAGGCTCTAGACCCTTCCAGAGCCGAGATATCGGATGTCAAAGTTTTGACCTGAAAAAAAAACATAAGGGGTAACACTGTCGTTTTTGGCCGAAATTTTGACCCCCTCCGATCTTCTTGAAACTCTGGATTCTGACAGAGGGCCACGAGACTTCGACCAGCGCGCAAAAATGGAGGCTCTAGACCCTTCCAGAGCCGAGATATCGGATGTCAAAGTTTTGACCTGAAAAAAAAACATAAGGGGTAACACTGTCGTTTTTGGCCGAAATTTTGACCCCCTCCGATCTTCTTGAAACTCTGGATTCTGACAGAGGGCCACGAGACTTCGACCAGCGCGCAAAAATGGAGGCTCTAGACCCTTCCAGAGCCGAGATATCGAAGGTCAAAGTTTTGACCCGAAAAAAAAACATAAGGGGTAACACTGTCGTTTTTGGCCGAAATTTTGACCCCCTCCGATTTTCTTGAAACTCTGGATTCTGAAAGAGGGCCACGAGACTTCGACCAGCGCGCAAAAATGGAGGCTCTAGACCCTTCCAGAGCCGAGATATCGAAGGTCAAAATTTTGACTAGAAAAAAAAACATAAGGGGTAACACTGTCATTTTTTTTTTTGGCCAAAATTTTGACCCCCTCCGATTTTCTTGAAACTCTGGATTCTGACAGAGGGCCACGAGACTTCGACCAGCGCGCAAAAATGGAGGCTCTAGACCCTTCCAGAGCCGAGATATCGGATGTCAAAGTTTTGACCTGAAAAAAAAACATAAGGGGTAACACTGTCGTTTTTGGCCGAAATTTTGACCCCCTCCGATCTTCTTGGAACTCTGGATTCTGACAGAGGGCCACGAGACTTCGACCAGCGCGCAAAAATGGAGGCTCTAGACCCTTCCAGAGCCGAGATATCGGATGTCAAAGTTTTGACCTGAAAAAAAAACATAAGGGGTAACACTGTCGTTTTTGGCCGAAATTTTGACCCCCTCCGATCTTCTTGAAACTCTGGATTCTGACAGAGGGCCACGAGACTTCGACCAGCGCGCAAAAATGGAGGCTCTAGACCCTTCCAGAGCCGAGATATCGGATATCAAAGTTTTGACCTGAAAAAAAACCATAAGGGGTAACACTGTCGTTTTTGGCCGAAATTTTGACCCCCTCCGATCTTCTTGAAACTCTGGATTCTGACAGAGGGCCACGAGACTTCGACCAGCGCGCAAAAATGGAGGCTCTAGACCCTTCCAGAGCCGAGATATCGGATGTCAAAGTTTTGACCTGAAAAAAAAACATAAGGGGTAACACTGTCGTTTTTGGCCGAAATTTTGACCCCCTCCGATCTTCTTGAAACTCTGGATTCTGACAGAGGGCCACGAGACTTCGACCAGCGCGCAAAAATGGAGGCTCTAGACCCTTCCAGAGCCGAGATATCGGATGTCAAAGTTTTGACCTGAAAAAAAAAAACATAAGGGGTAACACTGTCGTTTTTGGCCGAAATTTTGACCCCTCCGATCTTCTTGAAACTCTGGATTCTGACAGAGGGCCACGAGACTTCGACCAGCGCGCAAAAATGGAGGCTCTAGACCCTTCCAGAGCCGAGATATCGGATGTCAAAGTTTTGACCTGAAAAAAAAACATAAGGGGTAACACTGTCGTTTTTGGCCGAAATTTTGACCCCCTCCGATCTTCTTGAAACTCTGGATTCTGACAGAGGGCCACGAGACTTCGACCAGCGCGCAAAAATGGAGGCTCTAGACCCTTCCAGAGCCGAGATATCGAAGGTCAAAGTTTTGACCAGAAAAAAAAACATAAGGGGTAACACTGTCATTTTTTTTTTTTGGCCAAAATTTTGACCCCCTCCGATTTTCTTGAAACTCTGGATTCTGACAGAGGGCCACAAGACTTCGACCAGCGCACAAAAATGGAGGCTCTAGACCCTTCCAGAGCCGAGATATCGAAGGTCAAAATTTTGACCAGAAAAAAAAAACATAAGGGGTAACACTGTCATTTTTTTTTTTGGCCAAAATTTTGACCCCCTCCGATTTTCTTGAAACTCTGGATTCTGACAGAGGGCCACGAGACTTCGACCAGCGCGCAAAAATGGAGGCTCTAGACCCTTCCAGAGCCGAGATATCGAAGGTCAAAATTTTGACCAGAAAAAAAAAACATAAGGTGTAACACTGTCATTTTTTTTTTTGGCCAAAATTTTGACCCCCTCCGATTTTCTTGAAACTCTGGATTCTGACAGAGGGCCACGAGACTTCGACCAGCGCGCAAAAATGGAGGCTCTAGACCCTTCCAGAGCCGAGATATCGAAGGTCAAAATTTTGACCAGAAAAAAAACATAAGGGGTAACACTGTCATTTTTTTTTTTTGGCCAAAATTTTGACCCCCTCCGATTTTCTTGAAACTCTGGATTCTGACAGAGGGCCACGAGACTTCGACCAGCGCGCAAAAATGGAGGCTCTAGACCCTTCCAGAGCCGAGATATCGAAGGTCAAAATTTTGACCAGAAAAAAAAACATAAGGGGTAACACTGTCATTTTTTTTTTGGCCAAAATTTTGACCCCCTCCGATTTTCTTGAAACTCTGGATTCTGACAGAGGGCCACGAGACTTCGACCAGCGCGCAAAAATGGAGGCTCTTGACCCTTCCAGAGCCGAGATATCGGATGTCAAAGTTTTGACCTGAAAAAAAAACATAAGGGGTAACACTGTCGTTTTTGGCCGAAATTTTGACCCCCTCCGATCTTCTTGAAACTCTGGATTCTGACAGAGGGCCACGAGACTTCGACCAGCGCGCAAAAATGGAGGCTCTAGACCCTTCCAGAGCCGAGATATCGGATGTCAAAGTTTTGACCCGAAAAAAAAACATAAGGGGTAACACTGTCATTTTTGGCCGAAATTTTGACCCCCTCCGATCTTCTTGAAACTCTGGATTCTGACAGAGGGCCACGAGACTTTGACCAGCGCGCAAAAATGGAGGCTCTAGACCCTTCCAGAGCCGAGATATCGGATGTCAAAGTTTTGACCTGAAAAAAAAACATAAGGGGTAACACTGTCGTTTTTGGCCGAAATTTTGACCCCCTCCGATCTTCTTGAAACTCTGGATTCTGACAGAGGGCCACGAGACTTCTACCAGCGCGCAAAAATGGAGGCTCTAGACCCTTCCAGAGCCGAGATATCGGATGTCAAAGTTTTGACCTGAAAAAAAAACATAAGGGGTAACACTGTCGTTTTTGGCCGAAATTTTGACCCCCTCCGATCTTCTTGAAACTCTGGATTCTGACAGAGGGCCACGAGACTTCGACCAGCGCGCAAAAATGGAGGCTCTAGACCCTTCCAGAGCCGAGATATCGGATGTCAAAGTTTTGACCCGAAAAAAAAACATAAGGGGTAACACTGTCGTTTTTGGCCGAAATTTTGACCCCCTCCGATCTTCTTGAAACTCTGGATTCTGACAGAGGGCCACGAGACTTCGACCAGCGCGCAAAAATGGAGGCTCTAGACCCTTCCAGAGCCGAGATATCGGATGTCAAAGTTTTGACCCGAAAAAAAACATAAGGGGTAACACTGTCGTTTTTGGCCGAAATTTTGACCCCCTCCGATCTTCTTGAAACTCTGGATTCTGACAGAGGGCCACGAGACTTCGACCAGCGCACAAAAATGGAGGCTCTAGACCCTTCCAGAGCCGAGATATCGGATGTCAACGTTTTGACCTGAAAAAAAAACATAAGGGGTAACACTGTCGTTTTTGGCCGAAATTTTGACCCCCTCCGATCTTCTTGAAACTCTGGATTCTGACAGAGGGCCACGAGACTTCGACCAGCGCGCAAAAATGGAGGCTCTAGACCCTTCCAGAGCCGAGATATCGGATGTCAAAGTTTTGACCTGAAAAAAAAAACATAAGGGGTAACACTGTCGTTTTTGGCCGAAATTTTGACCCCCTCCGATCTTCTTGAAACTCTTGATTCTGACAGAGGGCCACGAGACTTCGACCAGCGCGCAAAAATGGAGGCTCTAGACCCTTCCAGAGCCGAGATATCGGATGTCAAAGTTTTGACCTGAAAAAAAAAACATAAGGGGTAACACTGTCGTTTTTGGCCGAAATTTTGACCCCCTCCGATCTTCTTGAAACTCTGGATTCTGACAGAGGGCCACGAGACTTCGACCAGCGCGCAAAAATGGAGGCTCTACACCCTTCCAGAGCCGAGATATCGAAGGTCAAAGTTTTGACCCGAAAAAAAAACATAAGGGGTAACACTGTCGTTTTTGGCCGAAATTTTGACCCCCTCCGATTTTCTTGAAACTCTGGATTCTGAAAGAGGGCCACGAGACTTCGACCAGCGCGCAAAAATGGAGGCTCTAGATCCTTCCAGAGCCGAGATATCGAAGGTCAAAATTTTGACCAGAAAAAAAAACATAAGGGGTAACACTGTCATTTTTTTTTTTTTGGCCAAAATTTTGACCCCCTCCGATTTTCTTGAAACTCTGGATTCTGACAGAGGGCCAGGAGACTTCGACCAGCGCGCAAAAATGGAGGCTCTAGACCCTTCCAGAGCCGAGATATCGGATGTCAAAGTTTTGACCTGAAAAAAAAACATAAGGGGTAACACTGTCGTTTTTGGCCGAAATTTTGACCCCCTCCGATCTTCTTGAAACTCTGGATTCTGACAGAGGGCCAGGAGACTTCGACCAGCGCGCAAAAATGGAGGCTCTAGACCCTTCCAGAGCCGAGATATCGAAGGTCAAAATTTTGACCAGAAAAAAAAACATAAGGGGTAACACTGTCATTTTTTTTTTTGGCCAAAATTTTGACCCCCTCCGATTTTCTTGAAACTCTGGATTCTGACAGAGGGCCACGAGACTTCGACCAGCGCGCAAAAATGGAGGCTCTAGACCCTTCCAGAGCCGAGATATCGGATGTCAAAGTTTTGACCTGAAAAAAAAACATAAGGGGTAACACTGTCGTTTTTGGCCGAAATTTTGACCCCCTCCGATCTTCTTGAAACTCTGGATTCTGACAGAGGGCCACGAGACTTCGACCAGCGCGCAAAAATGGAGGCTCTAGACCCTTCCAGAGCCGAGATATCGGATGTCAAAGTTTTGACCCGAAAAAAAAACATAAGGGGTAACACTGTCGTTTTTGGCCGAAATTTTGACCCCCTCCGATCTTCTTGAAACTCTGGATTCTGACAGAGGGCCACGAGACTTCGACCAGCGCGCAAAAATGGAGGCTCTAGACCCTTCCAGAGCCGAGATATCGGATGTCAAAGTTTTGACCCGAAAAAAAACATAAGGGGTAACACTGTCGTTTTTGGCCGAAATTTTGACCCCCTCCGATCTTCTTGAAACTCTGGATTCTGACAGAGGGCCACGAGACTTCGACCAGCGCGCAAAAATGGAGGCTCTAGACCCTTCCAGAGCCGAGATATCGGATGTCAAAGTTTTGACCTGAAAAAAAAACATAAGGGGTAACACTGTCGTTTTTGGCCGAAATTTTGACCCCCTCCGATCTTCTTGAAACTCTGGATTCTGACAGAGGGCCACGAGACTTCGACCAGCGCGCAAAAATGGAGGCTCTAGACCCTTCCAGAGCCGAGATATCGGATGTCAAAGTTTTGACCTGAAAAAAAAACATAAGGGGTAACACTGTCGTTTTTGGCCGAAATTTTGACCCCCTCCGATCTTCTTGAAACTCTGGATTCTGACAGAGGGCCACGAGACTTCGACCAGCGCGCAAAAATGGAGGCTCTAGACCCTTCCAGAGCCGAGATATCGGATGTCAAAGTTTTGACCTGAAAAAAAAACATAAGGGGTAACACTGTCGTTTTTGGCCGAAATTTTGACCCCCTCCGATCTTCTTGAAACTCTGGATTCTGACAGAGGGCCACGAGACTTCGACCAGCGCGCAAAAATGGAGGCTCTAGACCCTTCCAGAGCCGAGATATCGAAGGTCAAAGTTTTGACCCGAAAAAAAAACATAAGGGGTAACACTGTCGTTTTTGGCCGAAATTTTGACCCCCTCCGATTTTCTTGAAACTCTGGATTCTGAAAGAGGGCCACGAGACTTCGACCAGCGCGCAAAAATGGAGGCTCTAGACCCTTCCAGAGCCGAGATATCGAAGGTCAAAATTTTGACTAGAAAAAAAAACATAAGGGGTAACACTGTCATTTTTTTTTTTGGCCAAAATTTTGACCCCCTCCGATTTTCTTGAAACTCTGGATTCTGACAGAGGGCCACGAGACTTCGACCAGCGCGCAAAAATGGAGGCTCTAGACCCTTCCAGAGCCGAGATATCGGATGTCAAAGTTTTGACCTGAAAAAAAAACATAAGGGGTAACACTGTCGTTTTTGGCCGAAATTTTGACCCCCTCCGATCTTCTTGGAACTCTGGATTCTGACAGAGGGCCACGAGACTTCGACCAGCGCGCAAAAATGGAGGCTCTAGACCCTTCCAGAGCCGAGATATCGGATGTCAAAGTTTTGACCTGAAAAAAAAACATAAGGGGTAACACTGTCGTTTTTGGCCGAAATTTTGACCCCCTCCGATCTTCTTGAAACTCTGGATTCTGACAGAGGGCCACGAGACTTCGACCAGCGCGCAAAAATGGAGGCTCTAGACCCTTCCAGAGCCGAGATATCGGATATCAAAGTTTTGACCTGAAAAAAAACCATAAGGGGTAACACTGTCGTTTTTGGCCGAAATTTTGACCCCCTCCGATCTTCTTGAAACTCTGGATTCTGACAGAGGGCCACGAGACTTCGACCAGCGCGCAAAAATGGAGGCTCTAGACCCTTCCAGAGCCGAGATATCGGATGTCAAAGTTTTGACCTGAAAAAAAAACATAAGGGGTAACACTGTCGTTTTTGGCCGAAATTTTGACCCCCTCCGATCTTCTTGAAACTCTGGATTCTGACAGAGGGCCACGAGACTTCGACCAGCGCGCAAAAATGGAGGCTCTAGACCCTTCCAGAGCCGAGATATCGAAGGTCAAAGTTTTGACCAGAAAAAAAAACATAAGGGGTAACACTGTCATTTTTTTTTTTTGGCCAAAATTTTGACCCCCTCCGATTTTCTTGAAACTCTGGATTCTGACAGAGGGCCACAAGACTTCGACCAGCGCACAAAAATGGAGGCTCTAGACCCTTCCAGAGCCGAGATATCGAAGGTCAAAATTTTGACCAGAAAAAAAAAACATAAGGGGTAACACTGTCATTTTTTTTTTTGGCCAAAATTTTGACCCCCTCCGATTTTCTTGAAACTCTGGATTCTGACAGAGGGCCACGAGACTTCGACCAGCGCGCAAAAATGGAGGCTCTAGACCCTTCCAGAGCCGAGATATCGAAGGTCAAAATTTTGACCAGAAAAAAAAAACATAAGGTGTAACACTGTCATTTTTTTTTTTGGCCAAAATTTTGACCCCCTCCGATTTTCTTGAAACTCTGGATTCTGACAGAGGGCCACGAGACTTCGACCAGCGCGCAAAAATGGAGGCTCTAGACCCTTCCAGAGCCGAGATATCGAAGGTCAAAATTTTGACCAGAAAAAAAAACATAAGGGGTAACACTGTCATTTTTTTTTTTTGGCCAAAATTTTGACCCCCTCCGATTTTCTTGAAACTCTGGATTCTGACAGAGGGCCACGAGACTTCGACCAGCGCGCAAAAATGGAGGCTCTAGACCCTTCCAGAGCCGAGATATCGAAGGTCAAAATTTTGACCAGAAAAAAAAACATAAGGGGTAACACTGTCATTTTTTTTTTGGCCAAAATTTTGACCCCCTCCGATTTTCTTGAAACTCTGGATTCTGACAGAGGGCCACGAGACTTCGACCAGCGCGCAAAAATGGAGGCTCTAGACCCTTCCAGAGCCGAGATATCGGATGTCAAAGTTTTGACCTGAAAAAAAAACATAAGGGGTAACACTGTCGTTTTTGGCCGAAATTTTGACCCCCTCCGATCTTCTTGAAACTCTGGATTCTGACAGAGGGCCACGAGACTTCGACCAGCGCGCAAAAATGGAGGCTCTAGACCCTTCCAGAGCCGAGATATCGGATGTCAAAGTTTTGACCCGAAAAAAAAACATAAGGGGTAACACTGTCGTTTTTGGCCGAAATTTTGACCCCCTCCGATCTTCTTGAAACTCTGGATTCTGACAGAGGGCCACGAGACTTTGACCAGCGCGCAAAAATGGAGGCTCTAGACCCTTCCAGAGCCGAGATATCGGATGTCAAAGTTTTGACCTGAAAAAAAAAACATAAGGGGTAACACTGTCGTTTTTGGCCGAAATTTTGACCCCCTCCGATCTTCTTGAAACTCTGGATTCTGACAGAGGGCCACGAGACTTCTACCAGCGCGCAAAAATGGAGGCTCTAGACCCTTCCAGAGCCGAGATATCGGATGTCAAAGTTTTGACCTGAAAAAAAAACATAAGGGGTAACACTGTCGTTTTTGGCCGAAATTTTGACCCCCTCCGATCTTCTTGAAACTCTGGATTCTGACAGAGGGCCACGAGACTTCGACCAGCGCGCAAAAATGGAGGCTCTAGACCCTTCCAGAGCCGAGATATCGGATGTCAAAGTTTTGACCCGAAAAAAAAACATAAGGGGTAACACTGTCGTTTTTGGCCGAAATTTTGACCCCCTCCGATCTTCTTGAAACTCTGGATTCTGACAGAGGGCCACGAGACTTCGACCAGCGCGCAAAAATGGAGGCTCTAGACCCTTCCAGAGCCGAGATATCGGATGTCAAAGTTTTGACCCGAAAAAAAACATAAGGGGTAACACTGTCGTTTTTGGCCGAAATTTTGACCCCCTCCGATCTTCTTGAAACTCTGGATTCTGACAGAGGGCCACGAGACTTCGACCAGCGCACAAAAATGGAGGCTCTAGACCCTTCCAGAGCCGAGATATCGGATGTCAACGTTTTGACCTGAAAAAAAAACATAAGGGGTAACACTGTCGTTTTTGGCCGAAATTTTGACCCCCTCCGATCTTCTTGAAACTCTGGATTCTGACAGAGGGCCACGAGACTTCGACCAGCGCGCAAAAATGGAGGCTCTAGACCCTTCCAGAGCCGAGATATCGGATGTCAAAGTTTTGACCTGAAAAAAAAAACATAAGGGGTAACACTGTCGTTTTTGGCCGAAATTTTGACCCCCTCCGATCTTCTTGAAACTCTTGATTCTGACAGAGGGCCACGAGACTTCGACCAGCGCGCAAAAATGGAGGCTCTAGACCCTTCCAGAGCCGAGATATCGGATGTCAAAGTTTTGACCTGAAAAAAAAAACATAAGGGGTAACACTGTCGTTTTTGGCCGAAATTTTGACCCCCTCCGATCTTCTTGAAACTCTGGATTCTGACAGAGGGCCACGAGACTTCGACCAGCGCGCAAAAATGGAGGCTCTACACCCTTCCAGAGCCGAGATATCGAAGGTCAAAGTTTTGACCCGAAAAAAAAACATAAGGGGTAACACTGTCGTTTTTGGCCGAAATTTTGACCCCCTCCGATTTTCTTGAAACTCTGGATTCTGAAAGAGGGCCACGAGACTTCGACCAGCGCGCAAAAATGGAGGCTCTAGATCCTTCCAGAGCCGAGATATCGAAGGTCAAAATTTTGACCAGAAAAAAAAACATAAGGGGTAACACTGTCATTTTTTTTTTTTGGCCAAAATTTTGACCCCCTCCGATTTTCTTGAAACTCTGGATTCTGACAGAGGGCCAGGAGACTTCGACCAGCGCGCAAAAATGGAGGCTCTAGACCCTTCCAGAGCCGAGATATCGGATGTCAAAGTTTTGACCTGAAAAAAAAACATAAGGGGTAACACTGTCGTTTTTGGCCGAAATTTTGACCCCCTCCGATCTTCTTGAAACTCTGGATTCTGACAGAGGGCCAGGAGACTTCGACCAGCGCGCAAAAATGGAGGCTCTAGACCCTTCCAGAGCCGAGATATCGAAGGTCAAAATTTTGACCAGAAAAAAACATAAGGGGTAACACTGTCATTTTTTTTTTTTGGCCAAAATTTTGACCCCCTCCGATTTTCTTGAAACTCTGGATTCTGACAGAGGGCCACGAGACTTCGACCAGCGCGCAAAAATGGAGGCTCTAGACCCTTCCAGAGCCGAGATATCGGATGTCAAAGTTTTGACCTGAAAAAAAAACATAAGGGGTAACACTGTTGTTTTTGGCCGAAATTTTGACCCCCTCCGATCTTCTTGAAACTCTGGATTCTGACAGAGGGCCACGAGACTTCGACCAGCGCGCAAAAATGGAGGCTCTAGACCCTTCCAGAGCCGAGATATCGGATGTCAAAGTTTTGACCTGAAAAAAAAACCATAAGGGGTAACACTGTCGTTTTTGGCCGAAATTTTGACCCCCTCCGATCTTCTTGAAACTCTGGATTCTGACAGAGGGCCACGAGACTTCGACCAGCGCGCAAAAATGGAGGCTCTAGACCCTTCCAGAGCCGAGATATCGAAGGTCAAAATTTTGACCAGAAAAAAAAACATAAGGGGTAACACTGTCATTTTTTTTTTTTGGCCAAAATTTTGACCCCCTCCGATTTTCTTGAAACTCTGGATTCTGACAGAGGGCCACGAGACTTCGACCAGCGCGCAAAAATGGAGGCTCTAGACCCTTCCAGAGCCGAGATATCGGATGTCAAAGTTTTGACCTGAAAAAAAAACATAAGGGGTAACACTGTCGTTTTTGGCCGAAATTTTGACCCCCTCCGATCTTCTTGAAACTCTGGATTCAGACAGAGGGCCACGAGACTTCGACCAGCGCGCAAAAATGGAGGCTCTAGACCCTTCCAGAGCCGAGATATCGAAGGTCAAAGTTTTGACCCGAAAAAAAAACATAAGGGGTAACACTGTCGTTTTTGGCCGAAATTTTGACCCCCTCCGATCTTCTTGAAACTCTGGATTCTGACAGAGGGCCACGAGACTTCGACCAGCGTGCAAAAATGGAGGCTCTAGACCCTTCCAGAGCCGAGATATCGGATGTCAAAGTTTTGACCTGAAAAAAAAACATAAGGGGTAACACTGTCGTTTTTGGCCGAAATTTTGACCCCCTCCGATCTTCTTGAAACTCTGGATTCTGACAGAGGGCCACGAGACTTCGACCAGCGCGCAAAAATGGAGGCTCTAGACCCTTCCAGAGCCGAGATATCGGATGTCAAAGTTTTGACCCGAAAAAAAACATAAGGGGTAACACTGTCGTTTTTGGCCGAAATTTTGACCCCCTCCGATCTTCTTGAAACTCTGGATTCTGACAGAGGGCCACGAGACTTCGACCAGCGCACAAAAATGGAGGCTCTAGACCCTTCCAGAGCCGAGATATCGGATGTCAACGTTTTGACCTGAAAAAAAAACATAAGGGGTAACACTGTCGTTTTTGGCCGAAATTTTGACCCCCTCCGATCTTCTTGAAACTCTGGATTCTGACAGAGGGCCACGAGACTTCGACCAGCGCGCAAAAATGGAGGCTCTAGACCCTTCCAGAGCCGAGATATCGGATGTCAAAGTTTTGACCTGAAAAAAAAAACATAAGGGGTAACACTGTCGTTTTTGGCCGAAATTTTGACCCCCTCCGATCTTCTTGAAACTCTTGATTCTGACAGAGGGCCACGAGACTTCGACCAGCGCGCAAAAATGGAGGCTCTAGACCCTTCCAGAGCCGAGATATCGGATGTCAAAGTTTTGACCTGAAAAAAAAAACATAAGGGGTAACACTGTCGTTTTTGGCCGAAATTTTGACCCCCTCCGATCTTCTTGAAACTCTGGATTCTGACAGAGGGCCACGAGACTTCGACCAGCGCGCAAAAATGGAGGCTCTAGACCCTTCCAGAGCCGAGATATCGGATGTCAAAGTTTTGACCTGAAAAAAAAAACATAAGGGGTAACACTGTCGTTTTTGGCCGAAATTTTGACCCCCTCCGATCTTCTTGAAACTCTGGATTCTGACAGAGGGCCACGAGACTTCGACCAGCGCGCAAAAATGGAGGCTCTACACCCTTCCAGAGCCGAGATATCGAAGGTCAAAGTTTTGACCCGAAAAAAAAACATAAGGGGTAACACTGTCGTTTTTGGCCGAAATTTTGACCCCCCTCCGATTTTCTTGAAACTCTGGATTCTGAAAGAGGGCCACGAGACTTCGACCAGCGCGCAAAAATGGAGGCTCTAGATCCTTCCAGAGCCGAGATATCGAAGGTCAAAATTTTGACCAGAAAAAAAAACATAAGGGGTAACACTGTCATTTTTTTTTTTTTGGCCAAAATTTTGACCCCCTCCGATTTTCTTGAAACTCTGGATTCTGACAGAGGGCCAGGAGACTTCGACCAGCGCGCAAAAATGGAGGCTCTAGACCCTTCCAGAGCCGAGATATCGGATGTCAAAGTTTTGACCTGAAAAAAAAACATAAGGGGTAACACTGTCGTTTTTGGCCGAAATTTTGACCCCCTCCGATCTTCTTGAAACTCTGGATTCTGACAGAGGGCCAGGAGACTTCGACCAGCGCGCAAAAATGGAGGCTCTAGACCCTTCCAGAGCCGAGATATCGAAGGTCAAAATTTTGACCAGAAAAAAACATAAGGGGTAACACTGTCATTTTTTTTTTTTGGCCAAAATTTTGACCCCCTCCGATTTTCTTGAAACTCTGGATTCTGACAGAGGGCCACGAGACTTCGACCAGCGCGCAAAAATGGAGGCTCTAGACCCTTCCAGAGCCGAGATATCGGATGTCAAAGTTTTGACCTGAAAAAAAAACATAAGGGGTAACACTGTTGTTTTTGGCCGAAATTTTGACCCCCTCCGATCTTCTTGAAACTCTGGATTCTGACAGAGGGCCACGAGACTTCGACCAGCGCGCAAAAATGGAGGCTCTAGACCCTTCCAGAGCCGAGATATCGGATGTCAAAGTTTTGACCTGAAAAAAAAAACATAAGGGGTAACACTGTCATTTTTTTTTTTGGCCAAAATTTTGACCCCCTCCGATTTTCTTGAAACTCTGGATTCTGACAGAGGGCCACGAGACTTCGACCAGCGCGCAAAAATGGAGGCTCTAGACCCTTCCAGAGCCGAGATATCGAAGGTCAAAATTTTGACCAGAAAAAAAAACATAAGGGGTAACACTGTCATTTTTTTTTTTGGCCAAAATTTTGACCCCCTCCGATTTTCTTGAAACTCTGGATTCTGACAGAGGGCCACGAGACTTCGACCAGCGCGCAAAAATGGAGGCTCTAGACCCTTCCAGAGCCGAGATATCGGATGTCAAAGTTTTGACCTGAAAAAAAAACATAAGGGGTAACACTGTCGTTTTTGGCCGAAATTTTGACCCCCTCCGATCTTCTTGAAACTCTGGATTCTGACAGAGGGCCACGAGACTTCGACCAGCGCGCAAAAATGGAGGCTCTAGACCCTTCCAGAGCCGAGATATCGAAGGTCAAAGTTTTGACCCGAAAAAAAAACATAAGGGGTAACACTGTCGTTTTTGGCCGAAATTTTGACCCCCTCCGATCTTCTTGAAACTCTGGATTCTGACAGAGGGCCACGAGACTTCGACCAGCGCGCAAAAATGGAGGCTCTAGACCCTTCCAGAGCCGAGATATCGGATGTCAAAGTTTTGACCCGAAAAAAAAAACGACAGTGTTACCCCTTACGTTTATTTTTGGGGGGTGAAAAATAAAGTATCCCCAATCTTCTCAAAACTCTGGATTCTGATAGAGGGCCGCGAGACTAGGACTAGGACTATAAATATCTCAATATTTGGTGGAAACCTGGGGTAACGCGGATATGACGTCATAGACTGGCGACTGCTCACACGCCCCGTTTTCTCACTTAAAAATCACAAGTTTCTCACGTTTTACTAATAGTTAAATCAATCTAATCAACTGAACAAAACATATAACATTGCCCAAGTGGTTTTGGGGTATCTTACTGCAAAAATCCTGCATATTGTACCTTTAAATGTTTATTGTGTATCTATGATTGTCTTGCACACATTATATTTTGCAGTAGTACTTACTTTCACAGTTTTTGGGTGAACTATCCACACTGATGTGTTTAAGTGTCGTGCTATATTGTGACAGCTCTTTTGTGTGTGTGTGTGTGTGTGTGTGTGTGCAGCTGGGCTCGTGGCTGGGCTTCACTCTGATGACGCAGTGTCTCCCCGTGGCCTTCTTCACGCTGGTGGGCTTCATCCAGATGACGGTGTGGGCGAAGGGCAAACACCGCAGTTACCTGAAGGAGTTTCGGGACTATCCCACGCTGCGCTCGCCCATCCTGCCCTTCGTCCTGTAGGACACGCCCTCTGTTAACATCCTCTCTCTCTTTTACACTGCACACAGCCTGCATAATAAAGCTCAGATCCACAACCTCAAGCTTCATTGTAATGGTGTGTGTCGCCCCCTATAGGTGTGATCTATCACATCATAACTCATACAATTACATAGAGCACATTTTAGACATTTTAAGCACACAATTGTGTTACAAAAGTCACAGTATTGAGAATAGAGGGTAAGTATATAACTCTAAAATGAATCAAAATGTATAATTTGCATTACAATATGTGAAAGTAAGGTGATTGTGTGCAGTATCCCCCAGTCCTGTACGCTTCTTCATTAGATCACCTCATCTAGTCAGTAAACATGTAGAGAAGCTGTCTATGTGACTCTGCTACTGTATTCTGAGTGCACTACATGCTGAAGTGTGTGTTTGACTGGTCATGTGACTGCTGTGACTTCAGTACAGATCTTTAGTTCTGCTTTTATTCATTGTGAAGATCTCAAATCACTAACAAGAGGTCTGAGATGTCATGTGTGTGGTTAATTTTAGCATTATTACAGCATGTGGAGCTAAAGGAAAAACTGCTGAGCTCAGAACAGTTTTGTTGACTTAACAATTTATATAAAAGAGGATAAAAAAGTGACTGTCTTGTAATTTGTCTATAATTTTCTCATGTATTTTTCTGCTAGATTGGTTGTGAATCTGTGAATAAAACACACGGATCAGCTCGGTAGATGATCTTTATTAGATGATCTTTATCAGTAGATGATCTTTATTATGGAGAGAGACATGTATATACACAGAAACTGGAGGAAGTGAAGCGGGAGATTGTGTTTATGCAGCGTTTGCCTCGATCCTCTTCTTCCTCAAGTTCAGTCTTCTCTCTCGCTCGTACTCTTTCATCCTCATCACATAACTGCAGAGAAGAGGACACACACAATTAGACGAGCGGAACAGCGCAGTGTTCACACACACACTTTTTTTGATTGTTCCATTAAGAACCTTTTTAAATGCAGAAAGGGTTCTAAAGATTATTAAAATGTTCTTTACTCTAGAAAAACAAATTCTTCCAAGTTAGCATCACTACAAAAAATAGACTATTTTTAATGGTCTATAATGACTTACTCAATTATATTGTAGGCCTACTTTAACTGTCATAGGGACGCTTAACTTTACTATATTTCTATTAAATCCTAAACTAATTACGACAAATTATATATCGTTGGAAAAGTTTAAGACTTCTAAATAGATATTCTACCCCTGTTTTGTGTTACAAATTATGTAGGAAGATTAAATGATGAATTTATGACAAGAGTGCACGTCAAAAAATCTATATCATAACAGGAGGTCTGACCTTTGTAACAAAAAAGATCGATGCATCCACTTTTAATCATTGAAACTTTTTTCTTCACTGTTTTTATGATAAAAGTTCATAGTAAAACATAATCTAGTTTTTTCAATAAAAATAGTATAATATTATCCTCTAAAAATTATATATACATATATATATATATATATATATATATATATTATCCTCTAAAATATATTTTTATTCCCTTTATTCAATAAAAAATAGTATAATATTATCCTCTAATATATATATATATATATATATATATATATATTATCCTCTAAAATATATTTTTATTGCCTTTATTCAGTAAAAAAAATAATAAAATATTATCCTCTAAAAATTATATATATATATTATCCTCTAAAATATATTTTTTATTGCCTTTATTCAGTAAAAAAAAAAAAAAATATATATATATATATATATATATATATATATATATATATATATATTATCCTCTAAAAATTATATATATATATATATATATATATTATCCTCTAAAATATATTTTTATTGCCTTTATTCAATAAAAAAAAGTATAATATTATCCTCTGAAAATTATATATATATTATCCTCTAAAATATATTTTTATTGCCTTTATTCAATAAAAAAATAATAAAATATTATCCTCTAAAAATTATATATATATTATCCTCTAAAATATATTTTTTATTGCCTTTATTCAGTAAATATATATATATATATATATATATATATATATATTATCCTCTAAAAATTATATATATATATATATATATATTATCCTCTAAAATAGATTTTTATTGCCTTTATTCAATAAAAAAATAGTATAATATTATCCTCTGAAAATGATATATATATTATCCTCTAAAATATATTTTTATTGCCTTTATTCAATAAAAAAATATATATATTATCCTCTAAAAATTATATATATATTATACTCTAAAATATATTTTGTATCACCTTTATTTAATGTTTTAATTATATCACATATTTTAGTATCATAAATTAGGTGTCATTTGAAAGCTTATAAACTAATAAGAATTCATCCTGTGAAAACCATTTTATAATTGAACGTTGCGTTACCATAGAAACGGTATTATTTATCAGGCTCCTTCCCTTTTGGGCATCATTATATTTCAGAATTTCTTATCTTTTCTAATCTTGACAAAACACATATAGTCAGAAAGGGCTGAGTCTCAAGGTTTCAAATTTTATGACAGAATTGCGATTTGGACAGAAATGTATTAATTTGTGAAGGCAGAATTTATACAACTAAATTCAATGGAATTCAATGGCACCCGGTGGCTATTTTTGGTCAAAATCTCATGGAAACTTCAACATTTATGATATCAAACTTCAAATTTGGAAAATAACTTGGTTAGATTCATGGCTTTGATTTTATAGTAATTTCAGAATAAAAAGTATTTTGTAAAATATATATTTCAACAGACTGATCTAATCTGTGTGTGTGTGTGTGTGAGAGCAGTGGGTGTCTTACTCCTGGTGTTCGCAGTAGTCCCAGTCGTGCCTCTCGTGTTTGCAGGCCAGGAAGTTGGGGAAGTTGTCTCTCTTGCACTTCATGAGTTTGAGGAGGTGGTGTGCGCAGTAATCTCTCTGCTCCACCGGCAGCATGGCCATGTTCATCTGCTCCTGCGACGCCAGCATCTCTGACACACAACAACACAACATTCAGCGTCAAACTTCACGACAGGAACCGTGAACAAGACATTACCTGGAGTCAAAGCGGGAAAACATTTAAAACACAGTATACACTCAAAAATATAGATATATTTGGACCTAAATATCCATTTGGATTACACATAAACTAATAAACTAATAAAATATCCATTTGGTTTTAACATAAACTAATAAACTTCATATTATATAAAGTTGGGCATGTGTGAAATAATAAATAGTAATAATAAACTAAATGCGTTTAACTCTAAAACCGTATTCTGGACAAATGTGGGCAAAAATTAGTTTTGATTTATTTTTTTAAAAATACTTCCCTTGATCTGAGCGGTACAAGACTTGGCTACATTTCCTAAGTTGGCCTCCTGAACACACAATTTTTTTTGACTCAATTCTACAATGTTAAGTGGGTCAAAAAAACTCCTTAAGAAATGAACGGGAGAAACTATAATTTAAAGCATTCTAAAATAAGCCAAAATAAGACACCAGGTGACAGCAAAGTCTCTTCATCTTTAGGTTTTAGCTCTAAGAACTTATTGGAATGATATTTTAATGTAGTTAAAAAAAATTAAATATAAAATATAAATAAGCATAATTTACATTGAAAATATGGTACGTTTTGAAGTAAATAAATGTAAAAATACCCCTAAAATAAAATAAAAACAACATAAATGGATAGACAAAACTTTATCGAAGACAGAGATAAAGGTAAATGATAAAACATTTATGATAAATAAACATTAGGATCACACCGGAGTCCTCGGTGCCCACATTTGTCCACAATTACAGGATTAAGGGCTATAAAGTGAATACGGTTTGAGGGCTACAATAACAAAGAGGGAAAAAAACAGGTTTATATATATATATATATATATATATATGAAGAGTTCAGATGCAAAAGGCAATGAAGATTACCTATTAATTGTTATTTAAGTGAAATTACTGAACTTAAATATACAAGCTTGATACAAATGGTCATTTTAGAAGAAAATTTCAAAAGGCATTTAGAGGCTTTTGCATCTGAACTCTTCATATATATATATATATATATATATATATATATATATATATATATATATATATATATATAATCATGATGAATAAGATGGATTTCAGACAAATATTGTTAATATCGTGGCATAACCATACTTAATGTTCATTCAATTCGTCTGAGTTACTACTTGTTTTCACAATATCTGGAAATTATATTATTCTCCTTGTTTGTAACCCGCGTTGGATAAAAAGAAGCTTCTGCAAAATGGCGATTTAAGACTTTTAAATAAATACTTTAAAAATTTAATCAAATGGACAAACGGTTAATAAACTGCATTTTGGGGTGCAGAAATGAGAAATCTTACTAGCTTAATTTATGAGTGACTGAGAACAAACAAGCATCACCGATTAAGTTTAATAGTTTAAAACTGTATTGTGTTTTGGGGGAGCAGGGGACCAACTCTACACACACTCATAACTGACTAACACACACACATTTAGTGGCATATCGGACCTGAAGTTCAAAGTCATTCTGAGGACTTAAACACTCGCGGTTTATATTTAGAGGTTTAATAAAGCCTGCCGTTGAGGAATAATGTTTTCGGTCGGTTGTGTGTGTGTCACCTCTCTCTTTCCGCTCGCCGAAGCCCAGATTCGGGTCATATTGTGACGGCTTCCGCGGGTCCGGTGTCACGTCGGGTTCCGTGATGTAGCTCCGCACGAGATGAGACCCCATCCTCAACGGTGTATATCACCTCCGACTGCAAAAACAGCTGAACGTCCAGCCACAGAGAACTATAATACCGCTAATAATACAGAAAGCAAATCAATCCTGCACTGCCATTCGGTCACCTCCAGAACACAGCTGTAGTTTCCGCTCTGCGCCGGAAGTAAACACGCGCAACGAGTTAAACTGTCCTGAACGCCCTCGACACTCATGATTCCGTTCCGCCTCGAGATCTCCCTAAAAGGCGCTCAAAGAATGTTAACTCGAAAATAAATCGCTGATAAAACAAGGTTCTGACCTCTTCAATAATAAAATGGAACAAAAGCACAAGTTAAAGTCCCCATGTGGTGAAAATCAAGCTTTTAATGTTTTTTTTAATAATAGGCTTAGAAAAACAATGTGTAAATTCATTTAAAGCTTCTTGACAAGCCAAATCTACAGAGAGATGCCGTATATCCGTATATTTTGTACAAACAATCATGTCATGTCATGAGCTGAGCTGGTTGTCATTGACAGCGACAACAATTCCCGTGAGCCCACGCTCTTTCCTGACGTCATCAAAGTACGTCTTTGTTATTATGTGAAATGAGTGACCCCTGGTGGCCAAAAAAAATACATATTGTACGTTTAAGTGAACTAATAAAACTGACATATTGTTTACCTGAGCAGATACAGCCCCATAAATTGAAAAACTGACATGGTCAGTGTCAATTCGCTCTGGTTCTCTTCATTTAATGTATTCATTCATGTATTTATGATTGTTTAAAGATGTCAGGCTTAGAAAAACGGAACATAGTGTTAGTACGTGGAAACAGAAAAAGATTAGCCTATTTTATTTGCAGTGAGTGATTTGTTTGTAAGAATTAGCCTAATCTAATCTACTCAACTGAACGTTTACTTTCTTATTTTTAAAATGACATTACGGTGACATTAAAACCAAGGTAATTAAGATCTTCAATAGAACTTGATAGTTACAGAGAGTGTTGGATCTAAACAGGCACACTTGAATTAGGCTAAATTAGAGAAAGAGAGACAGTCGTGGGGGCTTCATTAAAATTATATTTACTGTCAGGCACACAATCACACATGTATTTAACAGCATCAGCTTATAGGTTTAAATGTGAATAATAGGCTTTACATTCAGAGGTATAAAGAGTCTCTGAAACCATACTAGAGTAAACAGCAATGACGTTTATGTTCACCAACTTAATAAAAATCTCAGGCCTGGTTTCACAGATGAGGTTTAGATTAAGTCAGGATTGGGCCTAAACTCAATTAGGACATTTAAGCAGAAATGTTTGTGCCTTAGAGAGAAAAAAACATGTGCTTACAAAACTATGGCACTGAAATGTTAAGATATGTCAGTGCAAGTTGCTTTCAGTTCGGCTCAAACATGCAGTTAGGGTATCTGATTTTAACAGTACTTAAGTGTTTTACTCATACTCAAAGATGGACTAACCCTCAACACCTGAGAGACATGCAAGTGACATGAAACGGGATTTCTGAGGAGAGCAATCACATGTTTATTCACTTTAAATAAAACTGAACACTTCAAAATGGCAATGAATCAAGGTCGACACAACAGCCTCTTAAACATCTACAGACACTCGAGTGCTCAAAGACAGCAAGTAAACAAAAAGTTATCTTCAATATGATGGATAAATAAAATAATGTAAAGTAGTCAAAGCCTACCTGCACCAGACATGTCCTCATCTAATATACAAAACTCCTGCTAATCAAACTGCTAATGCACTCGCACTCATGTAAAGTGGCCTGTGGACCAGTTTTGTGAACATGGCTAAAACACACTAAATATAATACCTTCAGTTCCCTGTAGATGTCGCAGAGATAAACTGCATAACTCACAAATGTATTGGAGGAAACAGTGCATTTACTTATTTAGAAATGTAGTCAAGTAGAGAGTAAAAGTCTTTGATACTCAGTCAAACTACAAAGTAACCAAAAAATACACGTCAGTACAGTAAATAATTACATTTACACCACTGATTCAATTGGATATTTCTGACATTAGTTTCTCACAGAACTAAAGGAGATTATAATCCCTGTCAGAAAAACAACAACAACAAATTGGTTGTTTCCACTATTAAAGGGCCAGTTCACCCCAAAATAAAGATTCTGTCATCATAATTCAATTCAATTAAATATTTATTCGATATTTTGAAGAATATGGGTAATCAGATGTTGTTGGACCCCATTGACTTCCAATATGAATAAAATATATGGAAGTCAATGGGGTCCAATAACACTCTGGTTGCCCATTTTCTTCATTTTTGGGTGAACTGTCCCTTTAATAGTGTAATGTGCTGATTCCAGTCCAATCTCTTCTCTCGGGTGATGGGCTTGATCACTGATAGAGGTCATCATCTCCATCGTTTCTGAACTGCCCCCCCGAGCCTTGGCCTGACCCTTGACCTCCACCTGACTGAGCTGCAGTAGGAAACCTGACGACGGTGCAAGGAGTGAAAGAAAGAGATCATTTGCATTATAAAATGATGTATGATATGAGCTACCTTTGATTTCAAGTCAATTCATATTTTTTGTATAGAATTGATTGATATAAAGTCACAATTGTGAGATATAAAGTCAGAATTGTGAGATATAAAGTCAGAATTGAGTGTTATAAAGTCAGAATTACGAGATATAAAGTCATAATTACGAGATATAAAGTCAGAATTGTGAGATAAAAAGTCGCAATTATTAATTTATTTTTATTCAGTGGCTGAAACAAGCTTCCATTCATACTCGTTTGATGACACATGATTATGACATTTAGAAAGCAGCATTGCTGTATGTTGATTTGCTGTTTGTGTGTTTGAGCACCTGAAGTTCCCGAATCCACGGCTCTGCTGGAGAGTCTGAGCGAACATCTCATACTTGCGGATGTCGTTATCACTAACAGACCGACGAGCGAACCTCATGGCTTCCTCGAAATGATCCTTCCTGATCTCAGGCACCGGGTCATAATCATCATCCTGGAAACCGTTATGAAGTATGAGTCACGTGTTTGAATATCACACTCTAAACACACAATATGAAACGTGTGGTGAGAATCCAGCTTTTAATGTTGTTTATGTGGTGTTTTTAATACGCTTTAGGAAAAAACGTGTAAATTCATAAGTGGACATATGGCAAGCCATTTTAGCTTTTAATCATTCGCAGGATATGAATTCTTGATATGAACAATGCCATTTTTTGATATCAAGAATTCATATCCTGCGAATGATTAAAAGCTAAAATGGCTTGCCATAGATCATCAACCAGTGGATTTCTGAGCAGAGTGAGTGAGTGGAGGCGGGGCTCATTTGCATATTCATAGAACCACGCATACTGAATGAGGCAAGGGTGTCGAGTTACATTCAATATATTTTAAGGCTTGAAGAATTTTTATTCAAGGAAAAAAACATTTAAATATGTAATTTTGGTAATCACAGATCGATTATTAATTACAGAGAGACTTTAAGTGATGTCAGACTCAAGGGATTAGTCCGAATGGTAATAAGTTTGACCTTTGATTAGCGAGTTGACTAGTTTATCTTTGTTTTTGTTTCTAGTTGCTAACATAACTTGAGTAAGGAAAACAAATCCTAAACTGGTTGGTAAGATTATTTTAATACATTATTTAAAATTAATAATATAATCTGACATCAATCTAAATTACTCACAAAAACGATGAGTAAACAAAAAACAATATATTTTTTAACTATAACAACAAACAGCTTTGTTATAAAACAGTCATCTGCCCTTTAGGACACCAGGACTTCACCGCTCTCTCCAAACTCGTGTGTGGATACACTGTTTTTCTCACACACTCACCATAGCAGTGTCTTTCCCGCCCTGGCGCTGTCTCTCGACACGGATCTCCGCCTCGATGGCTTCTCTGATGGCCAGCTTACAGGCTCTCTGACAGATCTCCGTCAGGTCCGCTCCCGAGAAGCCCTCCGTTATCCGGGACAGATACGCCAGGTCCACGTCCTGAGGGACACACCGTTACAGGGGGCTTCATGTGCAGGTGTGTGTGTGATGGGCAGGTTTAGGGGTAGGGTTAGTGTATGTGTGTATGTGTGTGTGAATGACCTTAGCCACCGGGGACTTGCGGAGGTTAGCGCGCAGGATGGCGGAGCGAGAGCCCATGTCAGGGAGAGGGATGTAAATCAACTGATCCAAGCGGCCGGGTCTCAGGATTGCAGGATCGATGATGTCAGGCCTACATCACCAATGCATTACTTATTACAAAATACAGGCAAGTCTTTCATACCCAAAAATATCCTAATTCATTTACACCACTGATTCAATTTAATATACTAGTATCACATACACTACCGATCAAGATTTTTTTACGTTTTTAAAAGAAGTCTCTTCTGTTCACCAGGGCTGCAATTATTTGATAAAAAATAAATAAAAAAATAGTAATATTGTAAAATATTATTACAATTTAAAACAGCGGTTTTCTATGTGAATATACAGTGAAGTGTAATTTATTCCTGTGATCAAAGCTGAATTTATCATTACTCCAGTCTTCAGTGTCACATGATCCTACAGAAATTATTATAATATGATGCTCAAGAAACATTTATGATTATTATCCATGTTGAAAACAGTTTTTTAAATTTTTAATTCAGGATTCTTTGATGAATAGAAAGTTCAAAAGAACAGAATTGATCTGAAATGGAAAGCTTTTGTAACATTAATCATTCAAAAGTTTGGGGTCAGTAAGAATTTATTTTTTTATTTTTGGAGAAAAAAAAATTAGAAAATACTATTATTCATCAAGGATGAGTTAAATTGATCAAAAGTAACAGTAAAGACATTTATAATGTTAGAAAAGATTATATTTTAATTAAATAAATGCTGTTATTTTGAACTTTCTATTTTTTGGGAGGAAATGGTACACGACTGTTTTCAACATTGAAAATAATAATTTATGTTTTTTGAGCATAAAATCAGCATATTAGAATGATTTCTGAAGGATCATGTGACACTGAAAACTGATGTGTAATCAGCAACAGTAATGATGTTGAAAATTCAGCTTTCAAATAACATTTTAAAATATATTAAAATAGAAAACAGTCATTTTAGGGTGTCATAATATTTCAAAATATTACTGTTTGTCATTGTTTTTCATCAAATAAAGAAGCCTTGGTGAGCAGAAGAGACTTACTGACCGGTAGTGTATATATCAAGTTTGTTGCACCTGTTGGTGGCGCCGATGATAAAGACGTTCTTCTTGTCGCTCATCCCGTCCATCTCGGTCAGGATCTGGTTGATGACCCTGTCAGCCGCTCCGCCTGCGTCTCCAGCTCCGCCCCCTCGGGATTTAGCGATGGAGTCCAGCTCGTCAAAGAACAGGATACATGGGGCCGCCTGCCGGGCCTGTTACCACGGCAACACACGCAGCACGTGAGAATGGAAACTCTACATTCTAAATGGAATTCTGAACGCTTTGAGTGGAACATTAGAACTGTGAGGTAACCGGTCAGAGGGAGTTAGTACATCATATACATGACTTTTCAAAAGTTTGGGGTCATTTTAAGATTTTTTTGTTTTTTGAAAAAAGCGAGGAGGCATTAAATTAATTAAAGTGGCAGTAAAGACGTTTATAATGTTACAAAAGATTATCTTTCAAATAAATGATTTCTGATGATGTCTTAAAAAACTTTTCCACGCTTTCCATATATCAAGTCAGAATTGCGAGATATAAAGTCAGAATTGATTGATATAAAGTCGCAATTGCGAGATATAAAGTCAGAATTGTGAGATATAAAGTCAGAATTCCGTTTGGGGTCATTTTATGATTTTTTGAAAAAAGCGAGGAGGCATTAAATTAATCAAAAGTGAAAGTAAAGACGTTTATAATGTTACAAAAGATTATATTTCAAATAAATGATTTCTGATGTCTTAAAAAAACACTTCCATGCTTTCCATACATTAAGTCAGAATTGTGAGATATAAAGTCAGAATTGTGAGATATAAAGTCAGAATTGTGAGATATAAAGTCAGAATTGTGAGATATAAAGTCAGAATTGTGAAATATAAAGTCAGAATTGTGAGATATAAAGTCAGAATTGTGAGATATAAAGTCAGAATTGTGAGATATAAAGTCAGAATTGTGAGATATAAAGTCAGAATTGTGAGATATAAAGTCAGAATTGTGTGATATAAAGTCAGAATTGTGAGATATAAAGTCAGAATTGTGAAATATAAAGTCAGAATTGTGAGATATAAAGTCAGAATTACGTTTGGGGTCATTTTAAGATTTTTTGAAAAAAGCGAGGAGGCATTAAATCGATCAAAAGTGGCAGTAAAGACGTTTATAATGTTACAAAAGATTATATTTCAAATAAATGCTTTCTGATGATGTCTTAAAAAACACTTCCACGCTTTCCATACATTAAACAACACAATCATTTCAACGCTGATAATAATCAGAATCAATGTTTCTTGATCATCAGATCCTCATATTATTCATGATTTCTGAAGGATCATGTGACACTGAAGACTGGAGTGATGAAGATGAACATTCAGCTTTATCACACGAATACATTCGCATGGACAACGTTTTAAGTTCTAATTCACAATTTTTGTGCCTCTTCTTTTAAAAGCACACATTCTTACTGACCCCAAACTTATGAACGGTAGTGTGTGTAGACAATCGTTCTCTTGAAGAATCACTAGTGGCCACAGGAAGAGGAAACACATGTGAGACAGCAGGAGTTTGCTCACCTTATCAAACACATCTCTGACGTTTGCCTCAGATTCTCCAAACCACATGGTGAGCAGCTCTGGGCCTGCAGTCAATGCCAAATATGGAACAGATTACACACACACACACTCATTCTACGCTTTACCTCTCTCTCTCACACACACACTTACCTTTAATGGACACAAAGTTAGCCTGGCACTCGTTGGCAATGGCTTTAGCTAGTAGGGTTTTGCCACAACCAGGTGGACCGTAGAATAAAACCCCTCGGGATGGAGTCATTCCAAACTTCAGGAATTTATCAGGATACTCCACAGGATACTTAACACACACACACACAGAGAGAGAGAGAGAGAGAGCACCTAAAATGAACACTCACCAAACGCCAAATGAGTAAACATCAGTGTCGGCGAGTGTGTGAGACGGTGTCAACGGCCAGAAACATTTTTATCAATTCTAATAATGAAAAATTTGTGAGAACATGAACGTGAACAAATGTACACAATGCTCGGTTTCTGCATCATGATGGAAGATTAAGCTTTGCCAATTTAAATATATTTAAGCTTAAAGGAGTAGTTCACTTTTAAAAAAACTTTTGCTGATAATTTACTCACCCCCATGTCATCCAAGATGTCCATGTCTTTATTTCTTCAGTCGAAAAGAAATGAAGGTTTTTGATGAAAACATTCCAGGATTTTTCTCCATATAATGGACTTCAATGGGAACCAAACAGTTCAAGGTCCAAAAGACGATGAATAAGGGTCTTATCAGTCGAAACGATCGCTCATTTAATAAATAAATAACAAAGTTTAAGTTTTATAAGCTCTTGCTCTGTTCTGTGATGAGCATTCGCGACTTTCCTGTTCGAACTCGTTTAGCAAAATGAATGAATCTTTTTCCGAGTCATTTGGTTCATTCACTGAACAAAACGAACGAATTGACTCGGAAAAAGATTCGTTTATTTTGATGAACGAGTTCGAACAGGAGAGTCACGAACGTGAGGGTGAGTTAATTATCAGCAAAAGTTTTTTGAAAATTGAACTTCTCCTTTAAGCCATTGGCAGGTGTGGTAAAAAGTTCGTTTTAGGCCCTGCCTGTTCTTATGTGTGTGTGGTTTACCTGCACCAGCTCCTGTAACTCTCGCTTGACCTCATCGAGTCCTCCGATGTCCTCCCAGTTGACCTGAGGAACCTCCACTAGAGTCTCCCTCAGCGCAGACGGGTTACTCTGACTCAGAGCCCACTGAAAGACAACACTAGACTCACTCATGTGGCAATCGCTGGACACAAACAACAACTAATCAAAACTTGTGCTTAAGACACATGATTTATAATGAGGGAAAAAGACCCCAGAAATCTCAAACGATGAGTTGAGTATATTTACTTCTTTATCTGTTCGGAGTTGGGAGTAAGACAATAAACCCAGAAAAAAAAACATGGTTGTAGTACTTTTTGTTAGCAACATTAAAGCCACCGTACATCTATGAAGTGACATGACAATTGAAATAAATATGTGATTATCTCATTAATCATTATTTACATCACAAAAGTTTTGTGAGAGAACGGAAAAGCACTGAAATACAAACCCATCCGTAGTTTATTTTTACCACTCTTTAGTGGCTTCCTACTACATCTATACCTCAAATACACTCTCGGAAAAAAGGTACAAAAGCTGTCACTGGGGCTGTACCTTTTCAAAAGGTAAACTTTTGTTCATTTTAGGTGCTAATATGTACATTTTAAGTGTTAATATGTACAATTTAGGTGCTAATATGGACATTTGAGGTGCTAAAATGTACATTTTAAGTGTTAATATGTACATTTCAGGAGCTAATAAGTACATTTTAAGTGCTAATATGCACATTTTAGGTGCTAATATGTCTATTTTAAGTGTTAATATGTACATTTCAGGAGCTAATATGTCCATTTTAGCAGCTAATATGTACATTTTAGGTGCTAATATGTCAATTTTAGGTGCTAAAATGTACATTTTAAGTGCTAAAATGTACATTTTAAGTGCTAATATGTACATTTTAAGTGCTAATATGTCCATTTTAAGTGTTAATATGTACATTTCAGGAGCTAATTTGTCCATTTTAGATCCTAATATGTCCATTTTAGGTGCTAATATGTACATTTTAAGTGCTAATATGCACATTTCAGGTGCTAATATGTCCATTTTAGGTGCTAATATGTACCACTAAGGTACCAATATGCAGCCTTTAGGTACAAAAGTGTACCTTTTGAAAAGGTACAGCCCCAGTGACAGCTTTTGTACCTTTTTTCTGAGAGTGTAAACTCATTAATTTTTCTCATTTTGTCTTTTTTTCACAAAAGAATTTTAGCAAAAACGTCCGATACTTAAATGCATCATCAGGATCTCTCCGGATCAGTGCAAGAGCCGCATCTGGGTGACAGATTTGTCTGAAGCTGACCTTGAAGTCATCCATGGTGACGGCCAGTGAGTTGAGGAGCTCTGCGTCGATACTGTCGTCCTCCAGGTCGATTAAGGTCATCTTTTTGCGGATGGCCTGCAGCGCTGCCTCTGAACACAGAGCGGCCATATCTGCTCCCACATGCCCGTGAGTCTCAGCCGCGATCTGCCCCACACAGAGACAGTTAGGAAATATCCACACATGATTTAGACCAGGGGTTCCCCATTCCAGTCTCGCTCTGCACAGTGTATATGTCTCTCTTATCTAACACCTGATTCAGATCATGAACACATGGGTGTGTCCCAATCGACAGGGTCCCTATGTTCCCTAATCACAGGATATCCGTTGTGTCGTGCTCTGTCGTGCTCACCTGCTCCAGGTCCACATCTTCCCATAGCTTCATGTTCTTGGTGTGAATCTGTAAAATCTCCAGCCTGCCGGTGGAATCAGGGATGCCGATGTCAATCTCTCGATCAAAACGACCTGCACAGAGGAGACGAACCAACACTTACAGCTGATCTTTCTGTAGAGAGCATAATTTGGGCCATTCAGGGTTTAAATTTAACACCACCAACCCGTCAAATGCAGGTAGAAATCACAGTGTTATTAAGTTTACTCACTTTGCTGGGGAAGTTCGTGTAAACCACATCTGCACAGATTTAGAGCAAATTCTCAGCTCGTGAGTCATCATGATGTATTAAACACAGCGTATTGAGCAGAATCTGCTCGTATCTGGCTTAGTTGAAGATAACCACCACGCAACAAATAATGCCACACTTAAAAAGCTTTTGGTTAACAGAAAAGACACTTGTTTTCCAACATCCTGCATTTATTTCATGTTCTTTGAATCTGTCCATCTAAAACTCATTTCAGTGAAAATGATGAGGGTGAAATAGGAAGGGAGGAGATGCTGGATGACAGGATTTTGTTTGAATAAGAATAATACTATATATATATATATACACTCACCGGCCACTTTATTAGGTACACCTGTCCAACTGCTCGTTAACACTTAATTTCTAAGCAGCCAATCACATGGCGGCAACTCAGTGCATTTTGGCATGTAGACATGGTCAAGACAATCTCCTGCAGTTCAAACCGAGCATCAGTATGGGGAAGAAAGGTGATTTGAGTGACTTTGAACGTGGCATGATTGTTGGTGCCAGAAGGGCTGGTCTTAGTATTTCAGAAACTGCTAATCTACTGGGATTTTCACGCACAACCATCTCTAGGGTTTACAGAGAATGGTCTGAAAAAGAAAAAAACATCCAGTGAGCGGCAGTTCTGTGGGCGGAAATGCCTTGTTGATGCCAGAGGTCAGAGGAGAATGGCCAGACTGGTTCGAGCTGATAGAAGGGCAACAGTGACTCAAATAACCACCCGTTACAACCAAGGTGGGCAGAAGAGCATCTCTGAACGCACAGTACGTCGAACTTTGAGGCAGATGGGCTACAGCAGCAGAAGACCACACCGGGTGCCACTCCTTTCAGCTAAGAACAAGAAACTGAGGCTACAATTTGCACAAGCTCATCGAAATTGGACAATAGAAGATTGGAAAAACGTTGCCTGGTCTGATGAGTCTCGATTTCTGCTGCGACTTTCGGATGGTAGGGTCAGAATTTGGCGTCTACAACATGAAAGCATGGATCCATCCTGCCTTGTATCAACGGTTCAAGCTGGTGGTGGTGGTGTCATGGTGTGGGGAATATTTTCTTGGTACTCTTTGGGCCCCTTGGTACCAATTGAGCATCGTTTCAACGCCACAGCCTACCTGAGTATTGTTGCTGACCATGTCCGTCCCTTTATGACCACAATGTACCCAACTTCTGATGGCTACTTTCAGCAGGATAATGCGCCATGTCATAAAGCTGGAATCATCTCAGACTGGTTTCTTGAACATGACAATGAGTTCGCTGTACTCAAATGGCCTCCACAGTCACCAGATCTCAATCCAATAGAGCATCTTTGGGATGTGGTGGAACGGGAGATTCGCATCATGGATGTGCAGCCGACAAATCTGCGGCAACTGTGTGATGCCATCATGTCAATATGGACCAAACTCCCTGAGGAATGCTTCCAGCACCTTGTTGAATCTATGCCACGAAGAATTGAGGCAGTTCTGAAGGCAAAAGGGGGTCCAACCCGTTACTAGCATGGGGTACCTAATAAAGTGGCCGGTGAGTGTATATATTAGGGCTGTCAAACGATTAATCGCATTCAAAATAAAAGTTTGTGTTTACGTAATATATGTGGGCGTAGTGTGTATAATTATTTTATATATATAAATACACACACATGCATGTATATATTTAAGAAAAATCTGAAAGTATATATACTTTATATATATATATATATATATATACATAATTAATATTATGTATAAATATAAATATTTAATATATATTAAGAACACATTTTTCTTAAATATATGAGTCAGAATTGCGAAATATAAAGTCAGAATTGTGAGATATAAAGCCAGAATTGTGAGATATAAAGTCAGAATTGTGAGATATAAAGTCAGAATTGTGAGATATAAAGTCAGAATTGGGTGATATAAAGTCAGAATTGTGAGATATAAAGCCAGAATTGTGAGATATAAAGTCAGAATTGTGAGATATAAAGTCAGAATTGTGAGATATAAAGTCAGAATTGTGAGATATAAAGTCAGAATTGTGAGATATAAAGTCAGAATTGCGAGATATAAAGTCAGAATTGTGAGATATAAAGTCAGAATTGTGAGATATAAAGTCAGAATTGGGTGATATAAAGTCAGAATTGTGAGATATAAAGCCAGAATTGTGAGATATAAAGTCAGAATTGTGAGATATAAAGTCAGAATTGTGAGATATAAAGTCAGAATTGTGAGATATAAAGTCAGAATTGTGAGATATAAAGTTAGAATTGTGAGATATAAAGTCAGAATTGCGAGATATAAAGTCAGAATTGTGAGATATAAAGTCAGAATTGTGAGATATAAAGTCAGAATTGTGAGATATAAAGTCAGAATTGTGAGATATAAAGTCAGAATTGTGAGATATAAAGCCAGAATTGTGAGATATAAAGTCAGAATTGTGAGATATAAAGTCAGAATTGCGAGATATAAAGTCAGAATTGTGAGATATAAAGTCAGAATTGTGAGATATAAAGTCAGAATTGTGAGATATAAAGTCAGAATTGTGAGATATAAAGTCAGAATTGTGAGATATAAAGTCAGAATTGCGAGATATAAAGTCAGAATTGTGAGATATAAAGTCAGAATTGTGAGATATAAAGTCAGAATTGTGAGATATAAAGTCAGAATTGTGAGATATAAAGTCAGAATTGTGTGATATAAAGTCAGAATTGTGAGATATAAAGTCAGAATTGCGAGATATAAAGTTAGAAATGTGAGATATAAAGTCAGAATTGCGAGATATAAAGTCAGAATTGTGAGATATAAAGTCAGAATTGTGAGATATAAAGTCAGAATTGCGAGATATAAAGTCAGAATTGTGAGATATAAAGTCAGAATTGCGAGATATAAAGTCAGAATTGTGAGATATAAAGTCAGAATTGTGAGATATAAAGTCAGAATTGCGAGATATAAAGTCAGAATTGTGAGATATAAAGTCAGAATTGTGAGATATAAAGTCAGAATTGTGAGATATAAAGTCAGAATTGTGAGATATAAAGTCAGAATTGCGAGATATAAAGTCAGAATTGTGAGATATAAAGTCAGAATTGTGAGATATAAAGTCAGAATTGTGAGATATAAAGTCAGAATTGTGAGATATAAAGTCAGAATTGTGTGATATAAAGTCAGAATTGCGAGATATAAAGTCAGAATTGTGAGATATAAAGTCAGAATTGCGAGATATAAAGTCAGAATTGTGAGATATAAAGTCAGAATTGTGAGATATAAAGTCAGAATTGTGAGATATAAAGTCAGAATTGCGAGATATAAAGTCAGAATTGTGAGATATAAAGTCAGAATTGCGAGATATAAAGTCAGAATTGTGAGATATAAAGTCAGAATTGCGAGATATAAAGTCAGAATTGTGAGATATAAAGTCAGAATTGCGAGATATAAAGTCAGAATTGTGAGATATAAAGTCAGAATTGTGAGATATAAAGTCAGAATTGGGTGATATAAAGTCAGAATTGTGAGATATAAAGCCAGAATTGTGAGATATAAAGTCAGAATTGTGAGATATAAAGTCAGAATTGTGAGATATAAAGTCAGAATTGTGAGATATAAAGTCAGAATTGTGAGATATAAAGTTAGAATTGTGAGATATAAAGTCAGAATTGCGAGATATAAAGTCAGAATTGCGAGATATAAAGTCAGAATTGTGAGATATAAAGTCAGAATTGTGAGATATAAAGTCAGAATTGTGAGATATAAAGTCAGAATTGTGAGATATAAAGCCAGAATTGTGAGATATAAAGTCAGAATTGTGAGATATAAAGTCAGAATTGCGAGATATAAAGTCAGAATTGTGAGATATAAAGTCAGAATTGTGAGATATAAAGTCAGAATTGTGAGATATAAAGTCAGAATTGTGAGATATAAAGTCAGAATTGTGAGATATAAAGTCAGAATTGCGAGATATAAAGTCAGAATTGTGAGATATAAAGTCAGAATTGCGAGATATAAAGTCAGAATTGTGAGATATAAAGTCAGAATTGCGAGATATAAAGTCAGAATTGTGAGATATAAAGTCGAACTTCTGTCTTTTTTTCTCAGAATTCTGACTTTATATCTCACAATTGTGAGAAAAAAAAGTCAGAATTGTGAGATAAAAAGTCGCAATTATTTATTTTATTTTTTTATTCAGTGGCGGAAACAAGCTTCCATAATCATGTGTGCATGTGTGTGTGTCCGCACCGAAGCGGCGTAGAGCGGGATCCACACTGTTGGGTCTGTTGGTGGCCGCCATCACCACCACATGAACGCGCTGTTTCAGGCCGTCCATCAGTGTGAGCAGCTGAGACACGATCCTGCGCTCCACCTCGCCGTGAGTCTGCAAACACCCACCGTTAAACCACACACACACACACACACACACCAGACTGTGCAGAACACACCGTCTCCTCTCCTCACCTTCTCTCGCTTCGGAGCGATCGCGTCCAGCTCGTCGATGAAGATGATGGCGGGGGCGTTTTTCTCCGCCTCCTCGAAAGCTTTCCTCAGGTTGCTCTCGGACTCTCCTGCGAGTTTGCTCATGATTTCAGGACCTGGGACACAATGAAACAACAGTAAAAGTGCCTTTTAGCGTTCTCAGTGGCAGACGGTGCTTTTAAAGTGTGTGTGTGTACCATTGATGAGAAAGAAGAAAGCTCCCGTCTCATTGGCCACGGCTCGAGCCACCAGCGTCTTCCCCGTCCCCGGAGGACCGTACAGCAGGATCCCCCTCGGAGGCTGAGGAACCACAGTGAGTCATCTTTATTTACGTATAATGTGTGTTATATATTCGTGATTCAGTGATGCTTGCCTTCACTCCGATGGCTTTGAACAGGCCGGGGTGTCTGAGAGGAAGCTCCACCATCTCTTTAATCTGAGCCAGCTGTTTCCGACACCCCCCGATGTCATCGTACCCGATGTCATTCAGGCTCTCCTCCTCATCCTGACACCGGCAACACATCACATCAGGTTAAAACGGAGGAGCCGCACAGGTGTGATGACGTCACACTCACCTCTCGTTTGATTGGTTCTCCCTCGCAGTGGATGATGGTGTCCGGGGCGACGATGCAGTGAGGGGCGGGGTCTGTTTCCACCACTTTAAACTCCACTGCCCGCATGCCGCCTCTCACCAGGAAAATATCGCCTGCAAGTTCAAAATAAACTAAATGGGTGCATAATGTAGACCGGCGGGTGTGTAGTAATCTAGTCCATATCTGTTATTGTTAACAAAAATTTAACTATTACAAAAAAAATATGAAGCTGTAGTAAAATAAAATTAAAATATTAACAAAAAACTAAAAAATGTTTACCTAGTAGCGAATAAAAATAAATGTTGAAGTACTAAAACTGAAATAAAAATCTATTAAAAATAAATAGATTTTTTTATATGGCATAATATGAAAAATGCATTGTTGTTGTTAAAAGAACTGAAATTATTGTTTTTTTATTAATAGAAATAAAGCTGTAGTAGAATATAGTATATGTAACTATCAGATGAAAAACCTTAAAAAATAGAAATAAATATTTTCAATTAAAATAAAAAAAATATATAATATAAAAATAAAAGCCAATAAAAGTATTAACAAATACTAGAATGGTATAAAAAAAACTAAACTGAAAAATGTTTACCTAGTAGCGAATAAAAATACATGTTGAAATACTAAAACTGAAATAAAAATCTATTAAAAATAAATAGATTTTTTTTATATGGCATAATATAAAAACATGCATTGTTATTGTTAAAACTGAAATGATTGTTTTTTATTAATAGAAATAAAGCTGAAGTAGAATAAACTATACATAACTATCAGATGAAAAACCTTACAAAATAGAAATAAATATTTTCAAATGGCAGTTAAAATAAAAAAATATATAATATAAAAATAAAAGCCAATCAAAGTATTAACAAGTACTAGAATAGTATAAAAAAAACAAAACTGAAAAATGTTTACCTAGTAGTGAATAAAAATAAATGTTTAAGTACTAAAACTGAAATAAAAATCTATTAAAAATAAATAGAATTTTTTATATGGCTTAATATAAAAAATGCATTGTTATTGTTAAAAGAACTGAAATTATTGTTTTTTTATTAATAGAAATAAAGCTGAAGTAGAATAAACTATACATAACTATCAGATGAAAAACACTAAAAAATAGAAATAAATATTTTCAAATGACACAATTAAAACAAAAAAAATATATAATATAAAAATAAACGCCAATCAAAGTATTAACAAGTACTAGAATAGTATAAAAATATTAGTAACATAATAATTTGCAGTTTAATTGACAAAACTAAAACTATTAAAGAAACTTTATTTATTAATTGAAACAAAGCAGTAGTAAAATAAAATATAAATATCAGATGAAAAGCCTTAAAAGAAAGGTTTCCTTGACAGCTAATCAAAATAAAATGAGTTGAAGTACTAAAACAGAAATGAAAAAAAAATATTTCAAAAATAAAAAGAAATAAAAAAGCATAAAATTACAAATAATAAAATTAAAACTAAAAATATAAAAAAAATAATAGTAAAATAATAATTGGCACATTAATTGGACAATATTTTGAAAATCTTGGCATTGATTGAACGTTTTCTTGATTGAAGTTCTTCAATTTGGCAGGGATGAAAAATACATAGAAATAAACTAATACAAATATTTAAAAAAAATGCCATAAAATTAAAAACTAAAATTAAAAAGAAAACAGAAAATATACAATTAAAAGTTGATTAAAGTACTAACAAGCCTGCGCACCTTTGTGAACCGGGCGGTAGGCCTCCAGGAAATACGGCTTCAGGAAGACATCGAACAGGTTTCCCGTCAGCCCCTCGATAGTGTCGTCAATGGGTAGAACATGGATGCGCTTCCCATATTTCACATCTGGACAGGCGTGGATACTACACACACACACACACACACACACACACAGCTGACAAGCAGCTACTTTGAAATGCATGTGTGTACTGGTGTTGCTGGGACATACAGAACAAGCCTGATGACATCACCACCCACCTGATGACATCACCGAGCCGTACGCGCAGGTTGTTGCGTGTGACCCTGTTCATGCGCACGCGCTCGTTGGCGCACGTGTCGTCCGTGAGAACGATGCAGACCGTCTGTCTCCGTTTCCGACCGCGCAACACCACGGTGTCTCCACGAAACATCTGCAGCTCCTCCATCTTAACCTGACACACACACACACGCTTGACATTAACACACACTAGCCACAAAACACACAAAATAATGTCAAATGGCAGTCGTGTTTTAGGTGAACGTCAACAGTTGAGAAAGAAACACGTGTGTATCAGTATAATGGATCCGTGTGTCAGGTCTTAAAGTGACAGCCGCCTAATAATCCTGCTGCCAAATTATGAGATCAAATATATATGGCAAATATATAAATATATATGAAGAACTGGAAACGGCTCTACTAAAGCATCACTGTAAGACACAAAAAAACCTTTTTAACCTTATTTTGTAAGAGTGCAGGAATATACAAATATACATGGAGATGTTTGGGAAACCAGTTTAAAGCCATTCCTATTTTTGCTATTAAGCACTCAACCAATAGACACATTACCTGTGACAAGCACACAATACTGTTGTCCTCATTGGTGGCTTCATCCACGACCAGTCGATTCGGCCGAACCTTCTGCTTCAGAATAGCAGTGGAGAAATCCTCCGACTTGGGGCTGTTCAACACACACACACACACACACACATACACACTATAACAGTGCACAATCCAATTTTCCACAACATTAATTATATACAGGGAGGTACATGCATGATTGTTTGAGAAAGCCCCAAAATAAATAAATAAATAAATAAAAAAACAGAAACGGGCAGAATTAAACACAGAATATCATTCAAGCATTTTAAACGCAAAAGTCAATTTGTGGTAAAGGTTTCAGTCAAAAAAAAAAAAAAAAAAATATATATATATATATATATATATATATACACACAAACCCACACCTGTATATAGAACAATTATATATATATATATATATATATATATATATATATATATATATATATGTTAGAGCTGTCAAATGATTAATCGCGAATCCAAAATAAAAATGTGTGTTTACAATATATGTGGGCACACTGTGTATAATTATTTTGTATTTATATAAATACACACACATGCATGTATATTTAAAAAAATATATTATTTATATATAATATATTTATATATAATATAAATTATATATAAATCTAGTACATACAGTATATACATTAAAGTATATACAAGCATGTGTGTGTGTATATATATATATATTAGGGCTGTCAAACGATTAATCGCGATTAATCGCATCCAAAATAAAAGTTTGTGTTTACATAATATATGTGGGCATAGTGTGTATAATTATTTTGTATAAATAGACACACATGCATGTATATATTTAAGAAAAATGTGTTCTTAATATATCAAATATTTATATTTATACATAATATTAATTATGTATAAATATATATAAAGTATATACTTTCAGATTTTTCTTAAATATATACATGCATGTGTGTGTATTTATATATGCAAAATAATTATACACACTACACCCACATATATTGCGTAAACACAAACTTTTATTTTGAATGCGATTAATCGTTTGACATCCCTAAATATATATATATATATATATATATATATATATACACACAGTGCACCCACATATATTATGTAAACATAAACTTTTTTTTGGATGCAATTAATCGCGATTAATCGTTTGACAGCCCTAATATATATATATATATATATATAAAAACATAATTTATAACTGATCAATAATCCATGTAAATTTGAATTTAAATCTGAAAAAATGCAGTATATTGGTCCATAAGGTTCAAGCTACTTTATAACTGAGTTTTAATGAGAATGAAACATGAAAACAGTTCTTGATCGCACTAATGTGAACAAAAACACACACACACACACACACACACACACACACACACTGCTGTCTGGTCTCCTGTTTCTTCATGTGACACTGGTCTGTTTTTAGAGCAAAGTTATGTCTACTGCCAAGATCAAACTACCAAAACAAACACACACACACACAAACACACACACTTTTCACGATCAAACCTCATGAATCAGCTAAAAAAATGACTTATAAACACTATAACACTCTACAATGAGCTGAAATATTAAACTAAAGACCAGTGTTTCAGATGAATCTTACATACACAGTCTAAACACACACACTCTCGGCGGTCACACTCACTCTGAGGCTCCGGCGGCGGGCATGGCGGAGGGAAAGAGTCGGTTCTGGGATGAAGGCGGTCACACGGCAGCCGGTCCGGATCGAGAGCTCAGGAGTCCCGGTGTAGTCTGCAGTCCTCAGGTCAGTGACCGCAGGCTCCATGCCGAGGAAATGTGTGTGTGTGGCACGTCTGAAACCCACCCCCTCACGCATCATCATATTCTGTGCACGTTACATGCACATGGACGCAAAACAGTGAGTACTTGTTCAAACTATTCCAGAGTTTTCCTTTGTTTTTGAATGCGTTTGCCAACTTTCCCTCGCAGCTAACACTGCAAACCCGGATCAGTTGACAAACTCAAATCATTTGAGGTAATCAGTTGCATTACATTTTTTTTAAGTTAAGATATTTAAAGTTTAAGTAAGCAAACTTTTTATTTTGTATTCATACATTTTAATTGCCCTTAAATTGAAATATTTGAGTAAGCTAATGCACAACTTAAATATTTTTAGTAGTGGAAACTTGGCTAGCTTTAACCAGCTAATTCAATAAATGCTACCCATAATCATGCCATGACATGAGTTTTATGCATGTTTGTGACAACTGTCATTAAGTGTCATTCGCTCAATTATGACATTTTTAATGCAATTATGACATTGTTTGAGATGTCTTTGTTATGACAACTTGACGTTATTAAGACAACACAACCTGTCATGACATGATATAGCAGATTAATTATCAAACCAATTAGACTTATGGTTTAACATGGTTGGTTTTGACATTGGCTGTCATGAAGCTATTATAACTTTTTAATGACAACTTCAATGTGTACCACTGTCCACTAAATATTCATGAAAGATCTATTTATCTTTTAAGAGTTATAATGCCAACAAAGCCAACCACATGACGGTTTAATCAAATATACATATATTTATAAATATATATATTGAAGAGTTCAGATGCAAAAGCCTCTAAGTGCCATTTGAAATTTTCTTCTAAAATGACCATTTTTATCAAGCTTGTATATTAAAGTTCAGTAATTTCACTTAAATGACACTTAATAGGTAATCTTCATTGCCATTTAAGTGAAATTACTGAACTTAAATATACAAGCTTGATAAAAATGATCATTTTAGAAGAACATTTCAAATGGCATTTAGAGGCTTTTGCATCTGAACTCTTCATATTTAATTCTGAATTTTAGCATTCACTCTCCCTTTTTAGTGTCATTGCCAAGCATGCTGGGAAATAGAAATCCCAGCCCAGTTTCAGTTAAATTTAAGTTTCAAAACAGTGAAATAACTCAACTAATGTACTTTTTCTGCTTTAAAAATAGCAAAAAATAACTGTATCTATGTTATATATTTCTATTAGATGTGTACTACTTACATTATTATCCCGACAGTTTCCACCAACTTTCAAATACGGAGAAATGTATAGTTTAATTCGAAGACACGGGCCGTTTCTTTATTTCCGTTTCGTCGCCCGTCTATGGCGTCATATAACCTTTGCCTCCTCTATTTTCTCTAACTTCCTTGCGGAACCCGGCGAAACCACCAAACACAAAGGGGAACACTGGACTACCGCCAATAAAGCAAAGAAAATGACGAAGAAAAAAAAGTAACACGCATTTTTATGTGTGTAAATCACGTGCCCGCTCACGAGCGCTCACTCAGACGCACTGTCCCCGTTGCTGCTCGCACATATAGCTCTCCCCGTTCACAGTAACCGAGTCGTCTCATTCAAAACAGCCAAATGTTGCTGTTAGCGAGCCGCGCACATTGAATACTCATATGAGTCCGGCTGCGAATGTACGTGCCCGCTTCAGCGCGCTCATGCTTACTAAATAAACGCCTCAGCTGCGGCGGCGCGCTCTCACTACATTCCCTTTAGCACATAGTGGATGCATGACGCAAACCCAGTCATACCCATAGACAGTAAAAGGTCATACCGTATATTTTGTGAAACGATGATTTCATGAGCTGAGCTGGTTGTCATTGACAGCGACAAAAACTCCCGTGAGCCCACGCTCTTTCCAGACGTCATCAAAGTACGTCTTTTGTTATTATTTTAAATGAGTGACCCCTGGTGGCCAAAAAAATTGCATATTAGGGTAACTAAACCCCTGGTCAGAGCCTGACTCCAGTCCACCCACTGGCAATATTAAAAAAAATAAAAAAAGAAGAGCTGAACGAGAACAAGCACATATTCACACATCAGATACATGATTGATGATGTAATTTCTCACAAACTGATTCGCCATATATATATTTGTGAGGTTTATTAATTTTTGGCTTTATATTTTTTTTATCTTTTCTACTGAAATCTAAAGCAGAACGCTGAACTTTAAAGGTTCTTCAAGTGTGTTATTTGCAGTCTTATACCTCAACGGTTTTACATCAAACTGCGACTTTCTTTACTTTAAAATGTATCTTTTAAATTGGCAAACATCATATGTGTAATTGAGGGCACAGTTCAGACGGAATAAAAAAATAAGTTGTCACTTGCCATTGACTACCATTCAATATTTTTCCGAAGTTAGGTCCCATGGTGGCCGACCGGAAGGGGCGGGACTTAGGCTCTCTATAAGGTTCTATCTGCATGAGCCAATCAGCACTTCGAACGCACAGAAGAGGACCAATCAGAATCAACTTTTATATGTCGGGTCGCCGGCTTTTTCCTTGAAGACAAGAAGAAACCCCATAAATGCATTATGCTATACATTTACAATAAATTAAAAATTCACTAAATTGTGTAGTCTTATGTGGCTTAACTTTATATTTTGTTATTTTCTTTATTGTGCATTATTGGTTATTATTATTAATAACGTTTATTATTATAGTTATTATTATTTGAATTATACAAATATGCAGTGAGTAAATTGAATATTTCAGAAAACCATTCAACATGCAAGTGTGTGTGTGTGTGTGTTTGTTTGAAAGTATGTGTTGTGAATTCTCTCCCTTTAAATATTGAGTTGGTTACGTGGGTGACGTTTTAAGTTGCGTTGTACGCAAATACCGTAGTGCAGCGTTCTCAGAACGTACGGACTAAGTGTAATTGCCTATTCACAAACAATTTGCCACACACACCTGTTGATCATCTTGTGCACGCGTTCATGTGCAGTGTATATGTGCAAGAGAAAGTTTATGACAAAGTAAGTTTCCTTCTTTTTTATATTGTTAATATTGTCGTTTAAATACAATCTTACGATCTGTGCCGAGTTAGATAATGTTTGTTATGTTTAGCTATCTTTCTAACGGTAATTTGATCCTGCTTAACGAGCAGATTATCCCGCGGCTCATTTTGTTTGTTTATTACATTGAAGTGAATTTCTTTCGCTGATTGTCATTTAGTACTTCCAGTGATAATGAAGACCGTCCAATTTCTATAATTTACTTTTGGTGTTTTGTCAATTTAATTGCATTATGCAGTTTATTATAGACTCATAGGCCTATATTTCTTGATTGATATATTTCATGTATCCGTGCACTCTACAGAGATGTTTATGTTTGAGTTTGTAATTTCTTAAGTTGTTGAATAATTTAGTGAGTGAATATTTATTTCTGTTATGTTATTTATTTCAGAAACTACCATGTGTATGGTCACTCTTGTGCCTTAAACGCTTAAACTCTCTCTGATGACGCCGACACCTTGACCAGAGTTCTGCAGCGGTCAATAACACAGTCCACCAGGGGCCTGTTTCAGAAAGGAGGTTAATAAGTGAAAACTCTGAGTGTGTTTCATTGTCCAACCCCTGTATATTGTTTGTCCATGGCTTAGTTGACTAAATCTGTTTTGCAGCATTTTGCCAAAAAATAAAAGAATTAAAACGTTTGCTAAACTTTTATTTGATTACCACCGTTTTTGATTAATATATTTCTATTAAATCATTAAAAAATTGGAATAAAAAACATTTAATAGAACTCAATTCTTTTTCAAACATAATTTAATAAGTTATTAATGATAAAAAAATAAGATCTTATTCATAATCAATTATTGAAGTTAGTTGATTACATATGTTTTATTGAACAAATGTTTAATTTATTTAACTGTCATTTTAACGGATGATAATGAGTTTCCCATCTCAGAGTAAGTCAACTCAGTTCAAGCTTTAACTCAGAGTTGGTTGAACCTCCTTATTGAAACGGGCCCCAGTTTCCAGTGGGGCAATCCCCAATAGTATGTATGTGTGTGTGTGTACGTGTGCTTATGTGTGAGAAAGTGTGTTGGTGTGTGAGAGAGAGAGAGAGAGTGTGATTAAAAAGGAAGTCTGAGATTTTTTGTGATTATTGTCACGGTGTAGTGTGGAATGAGTACAGGCTAAGGCTGACTCAAAGCTCCAAAACAAAACAAGGTACAAGGAAGACTGGCAGAAGATTACACACACTTTGTCCCCTTGGAATTATAAAGTTCTATCTGCGTTCTAAACAGTTTTGAGATATTAAGTTTTTGCATTACATATAGGAAGATTTATATGGGGAACAAGTTGCATTCAAACATGAAAATAACAGGGACCCTAAATGTATTCTAAACATGCAATATCAAAATCCTCTCAAATTTGTAAATGGGGATTTTTGGAATGGGTCAAATGCAGATAGAACCTTCTAATTCTAAAAAACACTTTTCGCTTAGAATTATAAGGTTCTATCCGACAAAACATTATTTGAACATTTAAATAAAAAAAATAATGTTGTAACAATGTCTCAACATGTGTTAGAAAGTAATATTTTATTCTTTCTATGACATTTATTTAATGTTTTTTAGTTTTCCATGTATTTAGGACATTTCAAATTTAGCTAGGTAGGTCTAAATATTTTCCCCAGTGCATAATCTTCATTTTTGATATCAATTTGCTGGGTAATAAAACACATTGCAGAAATTATAATTTTAATCTTTAGGAATCTTAAAATCTTTAAATCTTAATCTTTAAAAGGAGCCGCTGTAATACATCCGAGCAGGACTTTATTCCAGCTAAAGTGGGCCAGGTAAAATGGCTTTCTCTCTAGACCTCAATATGGCTGAAATAACATGCAAACGTTTATTGTTGTAATTAAGACCCCATTAATTAAATTGTTAAATATTTGATCTATAAGCCTTAATATGGTTAAAATTAAGACATTTTAAGACTTTAAAAACTGCAAGAAAATCAACATGCTTCAGCAAATTAATTCATAAAGTTTAATAATCATTGAACAATTATTCACTGACTATATAATTGTCCCAGTCGTCATCTTCACTACACTTCCCAGCATCCTCTGTGATAGTCTCCACACCTGAACTCACTCCCTCAATCATCGTCCTGATCATCTGTGTCACCTGTCGTCACCTTGTTAGTGTTCATTTGTATCTGTATTTAGCTCTCTCTGTTTCAGTCTGAGTTTGTCAGCTCTTGATTGTGTTTCATGGATAGTGTGAGTAATCTTCTGCCAGTCTTCCTTGTGCCTGTTTGGAGTTTTTGAGTAAATGTTTTGTATTGAATCCTCAGCCTGTCTTATTTCCACAGTACACCGTGACAGAAGAACCGACCAAACATGGATGTCCCTGCAGTAAGTCTAATGTGTCTTGAGCAGGGAAACAGCTCTCTGGAGGAACACCTGGAGGTTTTCCTGGATTTTGTACCTGATGATAGTCCTTCACTGTAGATGACGTCACCAGCCCCACTCCAACGCCTGAGACCGTCCGCCTGAGGGGTCTTCACCACCTGAGGGGTCTTCACCACCTGAGGGGTCTTCACCGCCTGAGGGGTCTTCACCACCTGAGGGGTCTTCACCGCCTGAGGGGTCTTCACCGCCTGAGGGGTCTTCACCGCCTGAGGGGTCTTCACCATCCTGGCAACGCTCTCAGCCCACTCTGCCCTGGTCCTGATCCCCCCCTGGTCCTGATCCGCCCGGCTCCTGCTCCGCCTGGCTCCTGATCCGCCTGGCTCCTGATCCGCCCTGGTCCTGATCCGCCCTGGTCCTGATCCGCCTTGTTCCTGATCCGCCTGGTTCCTGCTCCTGATCCGCCCTGCTCCTGATCCGCCCTGGTCCTGATCCGCCTTGTTCCTGATCCGCCCTGGTCCTGATCCGCCCTGGTCCTGATCCGCCTTGTTCCTGATCCGCCTGGTTCCTGCTCCTGATCCGCCCTGCTCCTGATCCGCCTGGTTCCTGCTCCTGATCCGCCCTGCTCCTGATCCGCCCTGGTCCTGATCCGCCTTGTTCCTGATCCGCCTGGTTCCTGCTCCTGATCCGCCCTGCTCCTGATCCGCCCTGGTCCTGATCCGCCTTGTTCCTGCTCCGCCCTGTTCCTGATCCGCCTTGTTCCTGATCCGCCCTGCTCCTGATCCGCCCTGCTCCTGATCCGCCCTGCTCCTGCTCCGCCCTGTTCCTGATCCGCCCTGCTCCTGATCCGCCCTGCTCCTGATCCGCCCTGCTCCTGATCCGCCCTGCTCCGTTCATCGTCCTGATCATCTGTGTCACCTTGTTAGTGTTCATTTTGTATTTGTATTTAGCTCTCTCTGTTTCAGTGTGTACTGGTCGGTTTTTGATCATGTTTTAAGGACAGTGTTTGGAGTGTTTGAGTAAATGTTTTGTATTGGAGCCTCAGCCTGTGTTCTTTCCACACTACACCATGACAATAATCACAAAAAAAGGCAGACTCCCTTTTTAATCACACACAGTCTCTCTGTCTCTCACTCTCTCTCTTACACACCAACACACTTTCTCAAACACACACACACACACACACACACTTGCATGTTGAATGGTTTTCTAAAATATTCAATTTACTCACTGCTTATTTGTATAATTCAGATAATAGTAGCTATAATAATGAAAGTTATTATTAATAACTAAAACATTATAAAGAAAATGAATAAATACGAAGATAAGCCACTTCATAAGACTACACAATATAGTGAATTTTTAATTTATTGTAAATGTATAGCATAATGCCTTTATGGGGTTTCTTCTTGTCTTGAAGGAAAAAGCCGGCGACCCGACATATAAAAGTTGATTCTGATTGGTCCTCTTCTGTGCGTTCGAAGTGTTGATTGGCTCATGCAGATAGAACCTTATAGAGCCAAGTTAGAGTTCAACTTCGTAGATACAACCTTTTTGTTTTTTCAATAAAAAGTCCCATAATGAACACAACTTAAAACACATCAAACAAGTCACAGAATAAGAAAATGTGAATAACTCAATTTTGACAAAAATGTCAGATAGGACTTTATAATTCTAAGGGGACAAATATCCATGAAACACAATCAAGAACCGACAAGCTCAGACTGAAACAGAGAACTAAATACAGATACAAATGAACACTAACAAGGTGACACAGATGATCAGGACGATGATTGAGGGAGTGAGTTCAGGTGTGGAGACTATCACAGAGGATGCTGGGAAGTGTAGTGAAGATGAAGACAGAATGGTGCAGACGAACACTGTGATAGAACGCCCCCCTTTACAAAGGCGTGACCTCGCGCTGTAAAACATCAATGGGGTGGGGGGGGGGGAGCGCTCTGGAGGATGACGAGGGCATGGCTGAATTAGAGCAGGAAGATTCCAGGGCAGAGCGGGCTGAAGACGTGACCAGGGCGGAGCAGGAACAGGGCGGATCAGGCTGAGAGCGTTGCCAGGATGGTGAAGACCCTTCAGGCGGGCGGTGAAGACCCCTCGGGCGGAGAAGACCCCTCAGGCGGGCGGTCTCGGGCGGAGAAGACCCCTCAGGCGGTGAAGACCCCTCGGGCGGAGAAGACCCCTCAGGCGGTGAAGACCCCTCGGGCGGAGAAGACCCCTCAGGCGGGCGGTGAAGACCCCTCAGGCGGGCGGAGAAGACCCCTCAGGCGGTGAAGACCCCTCAGGCGGGCGGTGAAGACCCCTCAGGCGGGCGGTGAAGACCCCTCAGGTGGGCGGTGAAGACCCCTCAGGCGGACGGTCTCAGGCGTTGGAGTGGGGCTGGTGACGTCATCTACAGTGAAGGACTATCATCAGGTACAAAATCCAGGAAAACCTCCAGGTGTTCCTCAAGAGAGCTGTTTCCCTGCTCAAGACACATTAGACTCACTGCAGGGACATCCATGTTTGGTCGGTTCTTCTGTCACGGTGTACTGTGGAAATAAGACTTCAATACAAAACATTTACTCAAAAACTCCAAACAGGCACAAGGAAGACTGGCAGAAGATTACTCACACTATCCCTGAAACACAATCAAGAGCTGACAAACACAGACTGAAACAGAGAGAGCTAAATACAGATACAAATGAACACTAACAAGGTGACGACAGGTGACACAGATGATCAGGACGATGATTGAGGGAGTGAGTTCAGGTGTGGAGACTATCACAGAGGATGCTGGGAAGTGTAGTGAAGATGACGACTGGGACAATTATATAGTCAGTGAATAATTGTTCAATGATTATTAAACTTTATGAATTAATTTGCTGAAGCATGTTGAATTTCTTGCAGTTTTTAAAGTCTTAAAATGTCTTCATTTAAACCATATTAAGGCTTATAGGTCAAATATTTAACAATTTAATTAATGGGGTCTTAATTACAACAATAAACGTTTGCATGTTATTTCAGCCATATTGAAGTCTAGAGAGAAAGCCATTTTACCTGGCCCACTTTAGCTGGAATAAAGTCCTGCTCGGATGTATTACAGTGGCTCCTTTTAAAGATTAAGATTTAAAGATTTTAAGATTCCTAAAGATTAAAATTATAATTTCTGCAATGTGTTTTATTACCCAGCAAATTGATATCAAAAATGAAGATTATGCACTGGGGAAAATATTTAGACCTACCTAGCTAAATTTGAAATGTCCTAAATACATGGAAGTGCTAAAAAACATTAAATAAATGTCATAGAAAGGATAAAATTTGACTTTCTAACACATGTTGAGACATTGTTACAACATTATTTTTTTTTATTTAAATGTTCAAGTAATGTTTTGTCGGATAGAACCTTATAATTCTAAACGAAAAGTGTTTTTTTAGAATTAGAAGGTTCTATCTGCATTTGACCCATTCCAAAAATCCCCATTTACAAATTTGAGAGGATTTTGATATTGTATGTTTAGAATACATTTAGGGTCCCTGTTATTTTCATGTTTGAATGCAACTTGTTCCCCATATAAATTTTCCTATATGTAATGCAAAAACTTAATATCTCAAAACTGTTTAGAACGCAGATAGAACTTTATAATTCCAAGGGGACGACATGTATAATAATAACCCTGATGACATTTACAATCGGGTCCCGGACTGAACATGTGTATATCCACGCCGCCCTCTGCTGGACAACCCTTGAGTGTCACATCTCAGCGGCGGTGGGAAACCTCCAAACCAGAGGACATGTCTAATATCGTTAAAGGGTTTGTTGACATTCTTCTCCATGATTAAGCAAACATTGCATGAGTACCAGCTTTTTATGCGGTCTTAAAGGGACAGTCCACCCAAAAATATAAATTCTGTTGTTATTCCAAACCTGTATGAGTTTCTTTCTTCTGTTGAGCACATGGGTAAACAAACTGTTTTTTTCTCCATACTATGGAAGTCAATGGCTAGGATCAACTGTTTGGTTGCCCATACTCTTTAACCCCTTAAGTGTCCCCCCCCCTACCCCATTTTGAATGCACATTTCGAACTTAAATGGTTGTAATTCAAGAATGCTATAGACGTACGATTGATCTCGTTTTAAAGAAGACATTTGGCAGATTTTTGCAGAAGTGAAATAAATTAAGAATGTGAAACAGAAAAAAAGTTATAGAAGTTTGAGTTTATGAAAATATACAATATAAAACAAATTAATTATTCATATTTTATATAAAATATATATTTTCAAAACCTGGGCGACTCTAAAACTGCAAAAAAAAAAAAATCAAAGCCAAAAATCTGAATAAGTTGTGTTTCAAATTTTAGGTTGATTTCTCCAAAAAATGAGCTTTAAGTGAGATTTTGTTTGGGTGCAGTACCAAATTTTTTCACTAGGGCACAACCAGACTCCATTACTGCCCATATAAGGGCGCCTCCATTTCCATATGAAATAATAATAATCATAATTATAAAATAATTGAACGGAAGCTTTCTTTTGAACTCTCGGCATGACAACAAACAGGTTTCTACCCTTCGTTCATGATTTTTCATGTTCATCACAATTTCAAAATAAAGGTCTAAACACGCCTTAGAGTATGAAGATACTCTCGTTGCAAATCGATAAATTACGGCACCTCTGTAATATATTTTGAAAATCAATCACCAAAAAATGAAATCTAGAGATTTATAAGCTTTCAAATGATATATTTCTTTTTCCGATTTTTATATTTTGTCGATGGGTGGAGGCGTTAAATAAGCCCAGTTGGGTTTTTTGCCTCTTCCTGCACATCATCAATATTTATAATATTAATCTTATTTTTTGTTTATATATTTTGTATTGTTATTATTATCATTGTCCTTTTTTTGTTCTAATTCTAAGGTGCAAATAAATAAAAAGAAAAAAAAAAGAAAAGATATACAGTAGTTTGTCAAGATTAGTTTAGGTTTAGCATAGGATAATACCGTTTTAAAAATGTTATGGATTTGGGCCCACCGGTGGGGTTAAACTATTTTCACACTCATAATGGTTTGGAACGACGTTAGAGTGAGTAAATGACGACTGAATCTTTATTTTTTGGGTGAACTGGCCCTTTAAGAGCAACATTAGACCATAAACCTCTACGCATTGCAGTCATAAACATAAAAAACCGAAGATATATTGTAAACAAACATACAAAGAAATAAATAAATTGACAGTTTTGAAGAATTTGAGCTGCTACAATTGTCAGGCAAAACAAAGGTTCCCATTTACAAGCGGATGTGCAATCGAGTTTAACGAACTTTCCACATCCAAGTCAGTTTGTCAAATGGACCCTTCCATCTATTATTTTTGATTGTTTTACACAAGTTCTCAGTTCCCACAATAACACACAGCGGTGATATCCGATGGACTGAGGGATACTTCACACACACATTCTGCCACTGCTGGTGAAGGAATATCTTCATTGCCTTCGCAACTTGGACTTCCCCTCAAAAATGATTGATATTTACAAAAGTCATGCGCCGATGCTGATATTCCAGATTAAAGGAGTCACTCGCAGGCTTTAAAGGGAAATCCTCTGTGGGACGCGTCCGCCTGATTGTGTGTTAAACGCACGTGACGATGACGGAACGCTGGACGTTCCGAGTTCTGTTTTAGAATGTCAGGAAAATAGAACGCAGTCCATCTTTAAAGGAAGACGAGAGAATCCGTGTCATCGCAAGTCAAGAATAAACATCCAATCAGAAGTGATGTCTCTCAAACTGTGTGTGTTTTAAATTGGAGGACATTTTTAAGAAAAAGTGATTGTGCGCTGTGGAAAACATCCAGCTTTGTTGAAACCCAATGAGGTCACTAAGAAAATCTGTTCCGCCCTCTAGTGGACTGAAGGAGATCTGCAGGGGAAAATCCACTTGATAGAATGAACTCAGGGTCAAAGGTCACATCCATCCTCCACAGAGCCAAAAAATGAATAAAAGGGTGATGCTTCTTTAAAAAGAAACTCTTTTTAATCTTCTTTGTCCCAAAATCTCCAAAAAAATCTATACAAGTGGGAATTGTTTCCTGGCCAGGAAGTCCTGAACATGTGGGACTAGTAAATATTGTTTGGTACAAGTAGATGCGAGTTGCTTTCTCATGTACATTCACTTCATATATGATGTGTGTGTGTGTGTGTCAGCAGAAACCTTGGTCTTCTTGGAAGTGTGTCCTCTGCAGGACCTTGACGTGTCGTTCGTAGATCTTGAGGGCGGGGCCGAGTCTGATTGACAGGCCCGTCAGCACATCATTCCTCTGCATCAGAAGGAGGGACTTCCCATCGATCTCCTGTCAGAAACACACATTCAGTCGTTTAGGGGTGTAACGACACACTCACGTCACCATTCCATACAAACACCAGCGCCATATTTCACACTAAAATACCGTAAAGACGGGTCGTTTTATTTTATTACTGTATTCCCCAATTGGACGGACAGTCTGCTAATACTCTAATGACAGTTAGTTGACATGTAGCTGCAAATTTAGTTATAGTTAGTAGAACGCCTAAAGAGGATTATCGAAATAAAGTGTTACCAAAATAATGTCCTATTTATTATTTAATAGTTTAACCCTCAGGTGCTCTTCGGTCAGAAATTTTCTGTTTTGAAATTTTAAAAATCACAGCTTCATCGGAATGTTACGAAACTTGGTGACTTTTATGGCATTGGGTATGTGAACAAAAAAAAAATTGAGGTCATGATCCGAGCAAGCTAAGTGGTCTTAAAAAATAGTCACACTTGTGGTCTTTGGTCAAAAATGACCCCCATAGGAAATGAATGGGAAATTGACAACACAAAAACTTTGAGAATTTTTGTGTGTACAATCTACAAATCGGCCACAATTCTAAAAAAAAAAGTACACCGCAGGAAAGGGGTGACACTCTACAACATCTAGAGTGCAAAACAGACACACCCACCAACACACACACACATACAAACACACTTTTATACACATACACACCGGTAAATTTTGATTACAAAAAGTATGTTTTGAATTTTTAAAAATCACAGCTTCATCGGAGTGTTACGAAACTTGGTGACTTTTATGGCATTATGTATGTGAACACACAAAAAAATTGAGGTCATGATCTGAGCATGCTAAGTGGTCTTAAAAAAATAGTCACACTTGTGGTCTTTGGTCAAAAATGACCCCCATAGAAAATGAATGGGAAATTGTAAAAAAAAAAAAAATGAAAAAAAAAATTGTGAATTTTTGTTTTTTTTTTTCACTTCTTTTTATAAGAAATAGTTTTTGAGATTATTTCAACTATATATTCAAATACACCAACAACGAAAACAACAAAAATGTGTTCATACACATCTGGGGACTTCACATGCCTCTCCATATAGAGCTGTACATGCATCTAGTGGTTACACCATGATTCTATGCTTTTTCTCTATACTGTAACCAGATGGTGTTAATTTTCTTCAAAAATTTTTTTTTTTCTGAAGGCCTAGACTCTATATTAAACTAAAATACTGCATTAATATTTTTTTTTGAAAAAAAAATAACATATATAAAAATATATATATATTTTTCCATGGCAAAAAATAAACCATAAATATTGCATAAATATTAAAAAATTCAATTAAATTGTCTCAAAATACTAAATTAAAAAAGAATAAATATTATAGAACAAAAATAAATTGCATTGGTTTTACTGGGATGGAGAAAGTTTCATTTTTAGGTGTCCGGTCACTTTTAGCCGGGAAGATAACAAGAGTGACTCCGAAACGAAGAGCACCTGAGGGTTAAATCTGCCGTTTAGAAATAGGAAGCTGGACGTGCTATGTTTGAAATGATTTTCTGTCATGAAAAATGATGTCCATGATCAGAGATTCAATCAGAGATTTGAGAGATTTGATTTCGAGAGAAATCAGAGATTTGATTTGATTTTTCGGGTGAATTATACATTATAAGTAAAGTGAGCGGAGTCTTGGATAATCTAACTGAGGTTCAGCTGACCTGCGTCCTGAAGGCGAGCGCCTGCTCCGGGAACCCAGCGGCCGTGATGTAACTCGCCACGTCTGCCACGCTCCAGTCCACCGGACTCAAACCCCCGGCCTCCAGCTTCACCAAACCGGCTCTGAGACACACATCAACACTCAGTGATGACTTTATGATTGACTTCTGGAGATTCTGCTGAAGGTCAGTCGGTGTTTTACACACTATTCTTGTTTTCTAACAAAACCTTTCCTCTCCGCTCCTCCCTCAGTGTCTCTCCGTGTTTTCTGTGACACTCACATTCCTTCGTTCATCCCTCGTTCTTCAGCGGCTCCTGGCGAGGCGGAGGGGGTCAGCAGACACGACGACACGCCCACCTCCAGCTTAAAGCCTGAACACACACACACACAGATGTCGGAAACAACAATACACACAATAACAACGGATAAACACACACACAATAGCAACACACAGATTTGGGAAACCACAATACACACACACACAATGACAACACAGAATAACACACACCTGTTTGAAATGAAAATACACACAACACAACAACACACACAGCTGTGAGAAAGCCCAATACACACACAATAACAACACATAAACACACACAAATATGTAGGAAACCCCAATAAACACACAATAAATACACACAAACACACACCCACATGTAGGAAACCACAATACACACACAATAACAACACATAAACAACACACACAAACACATATGTAGGAACCCCCAATACACACACACACACACACACACACACACAATAACAAAAAAAACACACATACATATATCGTGTGTGTATTGTGGTGTGCTACATAACACATGAACACACACACACATATGTAGGAAACCTCAATACACACACAATAAGAACACATAAACACATACACACACACACACACACACACATGTAGGAAACCACAATACACACAATAAGAACACATAAACACACACACACACGTAGGAAACCATAATACACACAATAACAACACATAAACACACACACACACACACACACACACACACACGTAGGAAACCACAATACACACACAATAACAACACATAAACACACACAAATATGTTGGAAACCCCAATAAACACACAATAAGTACACACAAACACACACCCACATGTAGGAAACCACAATACACACACACACACACACACACACACACAATAACAACAAATAAACACACGCATACATATTGTGTGCATTGTGGTTTCCTACATGTGTGTGTGTTCATGTGTTGTTATTGTGTCTGTGTGTATATTGTGGTTTCCTACGTGTGTGTGTGTGTGTGTGTGTGTGTGTTTATGTGTTCTTATTGTGTGTGTATTGGGGTTTCCTACATCTGTGTGTTGTTATTGTGTGTGTGTTCATATGTTCTTATTGTGTGTGTGTGTATTGGGGTTTCCTACATAACACATGAACACACACACATACATATGTAGGAAAACACAATACACACACAATAACAACACACACACACACGTAGGAAACCACAATACATAAACAATAACAACACATAAACACAAACACTCACACAGCTGTTTCGAAACAAAAATACACACAGAATAACACACTCACACACACACACACACACACACACACACACAAATACACAAATACAAGTGCACGAAGAATAGCACAACTATTTTGAAGAAAAAAAATGCACACAGAATAAAAACACACAACTGTATGAAAGGAGAACAGTACCACATTAAACAACATTAACAAACAATTAGATGAAAGAAAAACAGAATAATAATAATTTAAAAGTTTGGGGTGGGTCATTTTTAGTCTCTTAAATACAGTAAAACAGTAATATTGTTATTGTAATATTATAAGTGTTTTCTATGTAGTTTATTCGAGTAATCAAAGCTGAGTTTTCTCTTCTCCGGCGTCACATGATCCTCCAGATATCACTCTAATGTGTCCAAACACTTCTGATTATATCAGTGCTGAACACACTCGTGTGCCTGTGGAAACCTGATGCTGTTCTCTCTCTCAGCATTTATTTGAAATATAAATCTTTTGTAATATTATTGCTTCAATGCATAACCTTGCTTTGAATATTTGATCAAATCTACATGTAAAAACCAAACACACACACAATACATCTACATAAAAGATAACGACACACAACACACAATGACATCACACAACTATATTAAAAAAAAACACACAACAGAATAACAAAAGACACACAGTTATATCAATAAACACACACACATGCAGAGGGACATGGCACAAAGATATTAACACACACACACACTGTTTACATCTGGGATTGAGATGTGTTTCGGTCGATCGGATCTCAAGTGAACGACACTTAACAGGAGTAAACTGCGAATGGCAAGCCGTTTTAGCTTTTATTCATTTCCAGGATATTGTAACAAAAAATGTAATTGTTGATAATTCTGTATAATAAATTCAGATAATTCTGATATATCTGTAATTGTATTTTCACTAGTGAAATGTCACCATAGGCTGCCATTCAAAATGAATTGTTGATATCAAGAAATGATTTTTTACTAGTAGAAATATCATTGTTGATATCAATAATTGCATTGTTACTAGTAAAAATGTGAATTCCTGATATCAATAATTAAATTGTCACTAGTTGAAATGTCTATTCTTGATATCAACAATTCAATTGTTACTAGTAAAAACGATCATTTTTGATATCTGAAAATGTATTTCTGATATCAATATTATTACAGATATCTAAAATGGCTTTCTTACTAGTAACAATTACATTCATGATATCAGAAATTAACATTGTCACTAGTAAAAATTGAATTATTGATATCAAAACTACAGGTTTTTACTAGTAATAATTGTATTTCTGGTATGTGAAATTGGAATTTCAACTAGTAAGAAATCAATTCTGGATATCAACAATGAGTTTTGAATGGCTGCCTATGGGGACATTTCACCAGTGAAAATATAATTGTTGATATCAAGAATTACATTTTTGATATCAAAAATGTAATTCTTGATATCAAAAATGTAATTCTTGATATCAAGAATTTAATTGTTGATATCAAGAATTCATATCCTGCGAATGGTTAAAAGCTAAAACAGCTTGCCATATTCTTACTAGTAACAATCACATTCATGAAATCAGAAATTAAAATTGCCACTAGTAAAAATTTAATTTATTGATATCAAAAATGAACATTGTTACTAGTCGCAATTCAATAGTGGATATCAAGAAAAGACAATTCAACTAGTAACAATTGAATTCTTGATATCATAAATAAAGGTTTTTACTAGTAATAATTGTATTTCTGATATGTGAAATCGGAATTTCAACAAGTAAGAAATCAATTCTTGATAACAACAATGAGTTTAATGGCAGCCTATGGCGACATTTCACCAGTGAAAATACAATTGTTGTATTTTTTGTCTTTAATTGTTGAATAAAAGCTAAAAAGGCTTGCCATTATTGGCGTTTAGCGATTTCTGGATAAAAATAGGCTAACGATTGCATCATAACGAATCGAATCTCCGTCGCACAGTTGAGAAATTACCGCACAGACAGGATGAGAAGCTCGTGGGCAATCAGGGGGACGTGGATGCATAAAGTCTGATAAAGTCGAGGGAGAAGCCCATGGAGAGTCATAAAGCTGATCATGGACATCTTATGCTACGTTCACACCGGACGCGAATAGCGCATCAAATTCGCGTCTACCCACTTAACCACTTTGTAATAACTTGCGTGTCTAGAGTGAAGCTGACGGGGGTAAAATAAAAAGTTTGAAGCGAAATTTACGCGCATCAAAACCGAAACCTGTTGACGGCCATCTTTGTTTATGTTGATCGCGCATTCATCGAGAGATTCACCGCAACTTATACACGTATGTTGATTGTCTTTACATCATAATACTATTTCATATAATCTAGAAATTAAATAACATTCAATACAATAATGAACATGTCTCGTATATAGAAATAATGTTTTAAGTGATTAAATATTTGCTTCGTTGTGCATAATCCCAACATGCATTTAGTCATATTACAAAATAATTTATTGAAGCATCCAGACACTTCACCACGTGATCAAGCAGCTAGGCTCCTGATTGGTTAACGCGACATGAATTCCCGCCAAAGTTCAGATTTTTCAACTCGGGCGGCAAACGCGAATTTGCAACTATATAGCTAGTTATTAGTCATCTAACATTAAAAACATTTTTCTATTTAACAAGAAAGTCATATGAACCTTAAAGCGTTAAGCTGTCACCTCTGACCTTCAACAGCTGTCACAGCTCCTGGTGGGAACTGATTTGCTATAGGCTACTCCTGACTGGTCGAAATCTCTTGCTACTTAGGACAAACGTACAGTATGTACAGAAGTAGCTTAAATACAAAATTAAAGTTTTTGAATGAAAAGATATGTAAAGTCACACTGGTGACATAATTTTTATGTGAAATGTGCATATTTACCCTTCAATTGTCATGGTATGGGGAAAATTATTATTTTTATTAAACTTGAAACCAATTTCATTGGATTCCTTGACCCCAAAAATGTACACTTTGACACTAAATTTGTCATTATAGCGATAACAGAAGGAAAGATATGGGCTCTAGAGTATTTTCAGCACATTGGCGGACATTTTTTAAAAAACTTGTTTATTTCTGATACAAAGTGTGATCTCACTTGTGTCTTAGGATAAATTTATTTGCATGACGCTAAGGTACTTCCACACCAAAGGAGACCTTTGCATCATGACTTGAAGTCAAAGGCCTATTTTTTGGGCTTAACCTCCCTACTATTTGGTCGAATATGAGTTCTTTATATCAAAATAAAGGTCTCGATGACGACGATGAATGGTACCAAAAACACCTATTTGAGATCAAACTGTACTGAATAAAGCAACAAAAAGTCGTATCTGACGTATTTGAATTTTTGTTTTTTGTTTTTTAAAATGTATGTATGCTAATGTTTGTGTTTTAAGGTTAATAATACAGATGATTGAAGCGTGGTCAAAATTTTGTTTTGTCTCTCCTGTAAATTTTGTCAAAAGCCACTTAAGGCGGGCGTACACGGTGCGATTTTCTGCTGTTTTATGAGCTCGCCGATGATTTTTTTCAATCGGGAGTAATCGCGTGGAAATCGGTTATGCTCGCATGTCGCGGCTCGTATCGTGTGCGAGGAAGATACGAGCCGAGCCGAGCACCTCTCGACCTCCCGATAATTTTTAAGCATGTCTAAAAAGTTCGGGAGCTGTCGGCTTGCATTCGTGAGGTGTATGCGGTTGAATGAGCCGATTTGTCGATCTATCTGAATTTGACCAATCAGGAGCTGAGGAAATTCAGAGAAGAAAGACGAAAATGGTGTGGACTACTAGAAACACTGCTTTAATTAATGTTTTTATGATGATGACTTTGTGAAATTTTAACTAAACAGCATCTCCCTTGTTCCTACTGGCCAGTATATGGCATATTTCATTCTGAAACATCTGCTATTATTATGCTATTGTTTTTGATAGTTATGCATTTCTTACAGATTCTTACACGACGCGATGATCATTACGTTTGTATCTTCGTAAAATCAAGTACAGTTTGTTTACAGCCTGAGCTTTTTTATTAATGCCGACAGAACAATGTTGCCATATATTGCTAGGAAAAACAAGCAAAAACTAACAAAAACAAAGAAATTATATAAAAATCTGAAATAAGTTCAAAGCTTGTGTTTTGGAAATAAGATTAATATATTTCGAACCACTTTAATAACTTCCTAAAGTGTGACATTAATCCAAAAAACAAGTCCAGATACAGTCACCTCTCCATTAAGTGGATCTGACAACACGGGATCTGGCACCCGCGCCCTCACTCACAACGCACTCAAGGCAAGCTCACTCAAGCCCTATTGCTTTTTCGCAGCAAAAAAAAAATAATTGCAAACACTCACATGAGGTGGTTTAAACGGCTAATTAATCATTCAGAGAGCTTGAAATTTTATTTTTTTTAACGTGTAGTAGCCTACCGTAACTACGTTTTTTAATTCACACACACACACACACACACACACACACAGGGGTGACCAGACGTCCGTTTCCTGGAGCTGAAAATGAGCCTATAGCAAAATATTCACGGCTTTTATATGCAGTTATGAGAGAGTTTTTAACGAGAAACTTCGTGCGATTTATTCTGAATTCAGCAGGTCATAAAATCGTGTCGTGTATCACTGCCTCCGTACGATTTTTGGATAAACTCACTCGTAACGTGTGCCTGGACATACGATCTTCCGACCATCAGAATTTGTACCGTGTACGCCTGCCTTTAAGCCCTCGACATCTGAATACCAGCAGTAAACAGGGACAAACACACACACACGACATACAGGACACACAAAGACACATGAGCACCAGGAGATACGAATAAACGCAATCAGAAATACCGCAAAACTTACAGTTTCGTTCAGGCACGGATGATGGAGCCTTCCCCGCCTCTGACATCACGATCAGCTGACCCTAAACGTGCGGGAGTGAGAGCGGAGCATCTGTTAGACTGGGCTAACAAATGTAAACACTGTTTCCAAACACACGTCGGGACGAACAGAGCCACAGTGTTCTCACTCTACAGATGAAGGGCTAACGCTAACGCAGACTGAGGAAACACGCGTGAGCTTTAGAGTAGCGCTCTTACCTCCGTGATGGGAGGATGAGGCTCATCCGTCGCCTCTGGGAGCTTCTCAGTATCAGCAGACTCCGGCTCAACACACACGGTGTGCTCTGAGAGAGAGAGAGAGATGCTAATGCTATTATTTTTTTGGTTGACAAGATTTCAAAGTGAGATTTCATCGTTCACACATCTGCAGTACGCTAATCATGGATGTCTAAATCTGGGTTCATTCCCAGATTCCTAAAGATCTCACACACATGGACGTGGATACCTGGACGTCCCGCCGCGTCCTCCTCCGGCTGCTGCTGCGCTGAAGGCTTCCCCTCAGACGGCGCTGGTGATTGGCTGAGCTGCAGGTCATGTGACGCGGGGTCGTCTTCATGCGGGACGGGCTTGGCATCGTCCTCGGCTGAGCCGGAGGTGTTCTCCTCTGGGGTGTTCGTCTCCTCGTCCTCCATCCTCTCCTCCTCCTGACACACACACACACACACTTATTACAGAGTGATGTGTGCACTTTATATCACATCAGACGTAAATGTACGGGAAAGAAAAACAACTGACTCTTAGATCAACACCTCCAATACGCAAAAAGGACAAATAAGCAGTGTTACAGTGTGTGTGTGTGTTAGAGAGAGAGAGAGAGAGAGTGAGTGCATAATGTGAGTGTGTGTGTGTGAGAGAGAGAGAGAGAGTGCATATGTGAGTGTGTGTGAGAGAGTGTGTTTGTCTGTGTGTGTGTGTGTAAGTTTATGTGAGTGTGTGAGAGAGTGTATATATGAGTGTGTATGCATGTGAGTGTATGTGTGTGTGTTTGTCAGTGTGAGTGATTGTATATGTGAGTGTGTGTGTGCATGAGAGTGTGTGTTTGTCTATGTGTGTGTATGTCAGAGTGTGTGTGTGATTGTATGTGTGTGTGTGTGAGAGAGAGAGAGAGAGAGAGAGAGTGAGTGCATATGTGAGTGTGTGTGTTTGTCTGTGTGTGTGTGTGAGAGAGAGAGAGTGCGTGTGTGTGTAAGTTTATGTGAGTGTGTGTGAGAGAGAGAGTGTATATATGAGTGTGTGTGCATGTGAGTGTATGTGTGTCTGTGTGAGTGTATATGTCAGTGTGTGTGATTGTATACTGTATGTGTGTGTGTGTGTGTGTGTGTGTGTGTGTGTGTGTGTGTGTGTGTGTGTGTGTGTGTGAAAGAGAGAGAGTGCGTGTGAGTGTGTGAGAGAGAGAGAGTGTATATATAAGTGTGTATGCATGTGAGTGTGTGTGTGTTTGTCTATGTGTGAGTGTATATGTCAGTGTGAGTGATTTTATATGTAAGTGTGTGTGTGCATGAGAGTGTGTGTGTTGGTCTGTGAGTGAGTGTGCTATGTGTGTGTGTTTGTCTGTGTGAGTGTATATGTCAGTGTGTGACTGTATATATGAGTGTGTGTGTGTGAGTGAGAGAGAGAGAGAGAGAGAGAGAGTGTGTGTATCTGCATGTCGTGTGTATTTTGCTCCCCATGCGGACACAAGCTAAGTCATACAGAAATCGTTTTTTCTTTTTTTTCTGAAAATGTAAAAGTACAGTTTCTGTGACGGGTGTGTTTACTGTAAAGGACATAACATGCCATTTGTACAGTATAAACATAATTATGTCCGTCAAAAGTCCTCATAAACATGAAAACGCAGCGCGCGCGCGTGTGTGAGTGCTCGTGCGCGACCTCCATCCTCTGCACGATCGCGATGAAAACCCGCAACTGCCCGAAACAACATCCGCCACAGATTCTCTCAGTCAGTAGTGTCACAGCGATGGAGTAACTCAGTCTCAGTGTTTCATAATCAATCCGGCCCGAGAAATCTGATCAACGCTGAGGAGATAACAAACAAAAGCAAGAGCGAGGGAGAAAAAAACCCAGCAACCAACCGCACATCGCTCAAACTGACTGGATGAACGGAACTAAGAAGCTTATAAACGCTCGCGCTCGTCACGCAGCGAATTTCCGCCATCGCGTCGTCTTTTTACCTCGCGTGACCGAAGTATCGCCCGAGAAGACTCCCACCCTCCCTCCCGTTCACATTTTCCGTGCGCGTCTAACTTAACAGACACCGCCTAGTGAAAAATATCCAGCACAACTTTAACACAAAAAACAATCATCGACCCCGTATGTGTGTGTGTGTGAACATGTCGCGTGCTGTCAGACATCAGCACATCTGATTCTCGAGCGCGCTTTTGCTTTTGTGTGTTGAGTGTCTGTCTATTAGAGCAAGCGACGGTGGCTTTCTCGCGCGCACGCACGCACGCACGCACGCGAGTCCGCACCTTTTGTGCTGAGAGAGAGACGCTGAAGTGAAAAAGGGCAACGCAGATACAGTTGCGTGTCGAGCAGGAACACAACGCACAACTGACGTGTGATCGTTTGCACACACAAAAAGCACAAACACACAATTTCTGGGTGTCTGGCGCACACTTGCACGCGAGAGAAGAGCGGAAATCGGATGCGCGTGTTTTCTCTTTCTTTCGCTTTTCTATCAATTATTTAGGCTGGACGAAAGATTGGGGTGTAGCGCGGCGCGCGCGTACTGCACGCGCAAGGACGTGTCGGAAATATTAAGTTCTAGTAACGTTACCTTGTTCGCGAGATGTCTGTCCTGCAGCGCGCTCTTCAGGAGTCGCGCGGACGGAGGCTTGTTGGCCCTCGCGTGGAGAGCGATGTGGCCGAGACGCGTCCTGCGCAGGCGACCCCTCTCGAGCTCGCGCTCCAGCACCACTTTGACGCGGTTGCGGGTCAGCTTTTCCCCGGGCATCCCGCTCTGTGTGCTGAGGAAGCCCAGGATGTCATTCAGCCCCGGTGGCGCGTGGCCCCGTGTTGCGGCGGAGCCCCGGGACAGACTTCGGACCGCGGCAACCAGTCTATCGCCTAAATCAGCACTGCTTTCATCCACGGACTCGCTAGAGCCCTTGAGTTTGGGTTTCGGGGAGGCGGGGGGCTTGTTAGTCGCGGTCGGACTACTCGAGCAAGTTTTCCGCTCCTCTTCCTCATCGTTATTATCGGTTCCTTCATGGACCGCGCCGCGCGTCTCGCCTCCTGAAGCATCCGCCTCTGTGACTAATCTCTTGTCCTTCGACGCACTTGCTTTCACGCTCCCCGCGGAACACACCGTCGCGCCGCAACTGAGCAAACAGTTTCCGCTCGGCTGTGTTTCAATCTTTTCTTCCTTTTCGAGATTTGAGGGCGAGGTTTGAGGTGGCAGGGGTTCAGAGGAGCACAAGCTCTCCGCACTTTGCTCCTTCTCCTCCTCCTCCTCGCACTCCTCTTCTTGGTCCGTGAGGCTGAGCGCGCTGTCGCCGTTGTTATTGAAACTGGCGTGTTTGGTTCGCTCGCGCGCGGACTCGCTCTGCTCGCTTCTCTTTCTGCATTTTCTTTGCACTTTCGCGGCGTTCCTGTAGGAAATGGAGCCCTTGTAGCTAACTTTCAGCACAGTTTGCTCCTGGATCAGTTTTTCTAGTTCAGCCCTGGTGTTGTCCGGGTCTGACCCGTGTCTTCTTCGGACCATTCGGCAGATTCTTTCCAGGTCCGGTCGGGCTTTTCTCGAGCGCAGGGAGTCGATGGTCTCCAGGATCCATTCTCGGTATTTGGGCTCCGACATGTTGCGGCTCTGGTTCTGTTGACGTTGGCCGAGCGTCTTTCTTGTCCCCGAAGTGATCCGCTGCGAGCCCGGCTGGGAATGAAGCGGAAGCCTCGCTCTACGCCTGCGTTATGCGCGCTTAAGGTGGACTACTTGCGAAGAGAGTCATCCGCTATACACTCTGCGCTCATTTTTAAGGTGGTATTGCAGAGTTACGCGTTTTTGCGCACCTCGTCGACGCTCGCGCTGCAGTCCATTACACCTAATCCAACAGATTGTTTCCCCCCCACCTGTGACCCTGGACCACAAATTTCGTCATAAGGAATTTTTTTTTTAAATTGAGATTTATACATCATCTGAAAGCTGAATAAATATTATTTCCATTGCTGGATGGTTTGTTAGGATAGGATATAGGCCATTATAATATTTGGCAGAGATACTAATTTGAAAATCTGAAATCTGAGGGTGCAAAAAAATCTAAATATTGAGAAAACTGCCTTTAAAGTTGTGTCCATTTATGTTACACTATCATAAATATTATATTTTTGCATTTAATTTTTTAAATATTTTTTTATTTTATTTTTTTTATATTTAATTATTATTATATATATATTTTTTTTATTGAGATTTATTCATCATCTGAAAGATGAATAAATATTATTTCCATTGCTGTATGGTTTGTTAGGATAGGATTTAGGCCATTATAATATTTGGCAGAGATACTAATTTGAAAATCTGAAATCTGAGGGTGCAAAAAATCTAAATATTGAGAAAACTGCTTTTAAAGTTGTGTCCATTTATGTTACACTCTCATAAATATTATACTTTTATATTAATTTTTTTTTTTTACAGTTTTATATTTTAATTTTTTTATATTTAATTATTATTATATATATTTTTTTTAAATTGAGATTTATACATCATCTGAAAGCTGAATAAATATAATTTCCATTGCTGTATGGTTTGTTAGGATAGGATTTAGGCCATTATAATATTTGGCAGAGATACTAATTTGAAAATCTGGAATCTGCGGGTGCAAAAAAAATCTAAACATTGAGAAAACTTCCTTTAAAGTTGTCCATTTATGTTACACTCTGATAAATATTATATTTAGATGTATAATATTTGTGTATATAATTAAAAATAAAAACAACCTTTTTTACATTATGTACCATTTGTTTACATTAGTTTATTTTTATATTTTTTTATATTTTTGTGTGCTCTTTTTGAATGAGAGACTAAATTTTGTTGTATAACTATACAATTACAACAAACATATTCAATTAAAACGCATCGGTATTGAATGGTTAGATGACAGATGGCTATCATGTGACATCACTGGCAGATGTTAACAGACAATTGCAACAAAAATATGGGGAGAAAGCCAAAATGAATACTAAAAAGAGCTTAAAGTTTAATAAAAGTCCAAAAATAGTTAATTACAGAATGTGTTATTCTTCTATGTGTTAAAAGTCCACCAAACTCATCTCTCAGTCTTAACGAACAGTGGTGCAATATCCCAATACACACAGTTCTGTCATGACAACTCACGCAGAGTTTGGTACTGTAATGGATATTACAATATTGATATATTTGGTCTTACCGGAATAGATCTGCAACACTGCTGCTTCTGTTACTGATGCTGACGTTGGTTATTGATGCTGACGTTGGTTATTGATGCTGACGTTGGTTATTGATGCTGACGTTGGTTATTGCTACTGACGTTGGTTATTGATGCTGACGTTGGTTATTGATGCTGACGTTGGTTATTGATGCTGACGTTGGTTATTGATGCTGATGTTGGTTATTGATGCTGACGTTGGTTACTGATGTTGACGTTGGTTATTGATGCTGATGTTGGTTATTGATGCTGATGTTGGTTATTGATGCTGACGTTGGTTACTGATGCTGACGTTAGTTATTGATGCTGACGTTGGTTACTGATGCTGACGTTGGTTATTGATGCTGATGTTGGTTACTGATGCTGACGTTGGTTATTGATGCTGATGTTGGTTACTGATGCTGACGTTGGTTATAGATGCTGATGTTGGTTATTGATGCTGATGTTGGTTACTGATGCTGACGTTGGTTACTGATGCTGATGTTGGTTATTGATGCTGATGTTGGTTATTGATGCTGACGTTGGTTACTGATGCTGACGTTGGTTATTGATGCTGATGTTGGTTACTGATGCTGATGTTGGTTATTGATGCTGACGTTGGTTATTGATGCTGACGTTGGTTATTGATGCTGATGTTGGTTACTGATGCTGACGTTGGTTATTGATGCTGACGTTGGTTATTGATGCTGATGTTGGTTATTGATGCTGACGTTGGTTACTGATGCTGACGTTGGTTATTGATGCTGATGTTGGTTATTGATGCTGATGTTGGTTATTGATGCTGATGTTGGTTATTGATGCTGACGTTGGTTATTGATGCTGATGTTGGTTATTGATGCTGACGTTGGTTATTGATGCTGACGTTGGTTATTGATGCTGACGTTGGTTACTGATGCTGACGTTGGTTATTGATGCTGACGTTGGTTATTGATGCTGACGTTGGTTATTGATGCTGACGTTGGTTATTGATGCTGATGTTGGTTACTGATGCTGACGTTGGTTACTGATGCTGACGTTGGTTATTGATGCTGACGTTGGTTATTGATGCTGACGTTGGTTATTGATGCTGATGTTGGTTATTGATGCTGACGTTGGTTATTGATGCTGACGTTGGTTGCTGATGCTGACGTTGGTTGCTGATGCTGACGTTGGTTATTGATGCTGACGTTGGTTATTGATGCTGACGTTGGTTATTGATGCTGACGTTGGTTATTGATGCTGACGTTGGTTATTGATGCTGACGTTGGTTATTGATGCTGATGTTGGTTATTGATGCTGACGTTGGTTATTGATGCTGACGTTGGTTATTGATGCTGACGTTGGTTGCTGATGCTGACGTTGGTTATTGATGCTGACGTTGGTTATTGATGCTGACGTTGGTTATTGATGCTGACGTTGGTTATTGATGCTGACGTTGGTTATTGATGCTGACGTTGGTTATTGATGCTGACGTTGGTTATTGATGCTGATGTTGGTTATTGATGCTGACGTTGGTTATTGATGCTGATGTTGGTTATTGATGCTGACGTTGGTTATTGATGCTGCTGACGTTGGTTACTGATGCTGACGTTGGTTATTGATGCTGACGTTGGTTATTGATGCTGACGTTGGTTACTGATGCTGACGTTGGTTATTGATGCTGACGTTGGTTACTGATGCTGACGTTGGTTATTGATGCTGACGTTGGTTATTGATGCTGACGTTGGTTATTGATGCTGACGTTGGTCATTGATGCTGACGTTGGTCATTGATGCTGACGTTGGTCACTGATGCTGACGTTGGTCACTGATGCTGACGTTGGTCATTGATGCTGACGTTGGTTATTGATGCTGATGTTGGTTATTGATGCTGACGTTGGTTATTGATGCTGATGTTGGTTACTGATGCTGACGTTGGTTATTGATGCTGATGTTAGATATTGATGCTGATGTTGGTTATTGATGCTGACGCTGGTTATTGATGCTGATGTTGGTTATTGATGCTGACGTTGGTTATTGATGCTGACGTTGGTTATTGAGGCTGACGTTGATTATTGATGCTGACGTTGGTTACTGATGCTGACGTTGGTTATTGATGCTGACGTTGGTTATTGATGCTGACGTTGGTTATTGATGCTGACGTTGGTTATTGATGCTGATGTTGGTTATTGATGCTGATGTTGGTTATTGATGCTGACGTTGGTTACTGATGCTGACGTTGGTTATTGATGCTGACGTTGGTTACTGATGCTGACGTTGGTTATTGATGCTGACGTTGGTTACTGATGCTGACGTTGGTTATTGATGCTGACGTTGGTTACTGATGCCGACGTTGGTTATTGATGCCGACGTTGGTTATTGATGCCGACGTTGGTTATTGATGCCGACGTTGGTTATTGATGCCGACGTTGGTTATTGATGCCGACGTTGGTTATTGATGCCGACGTTGGTTATTGATGCCGACGTTGGTTATTGATGCCGACATTGGTCATTGACGCTGACGTTTGTTATTGATGCTGACGTTGTTTATTGATGCCGACGTTGGTTATTGATGCTGACGTTGGTTATTGATGCTGACGTTGGTTATTGATGCTGACGTTGGTTATTGATGCCGACGTTGGTTATTGATGCTGACGTTGGTTACTGATGCTGACGTTGGTTATTGATGCTGACGTTGTTTATTGATGTCGACGTTGGTTACTGATGCTGACGTTGGTTACTGATGCTGACGTTGGTTATTGATGCTGACGTTGGTTATTGATGCTGACGTTGGTTATTGATGCTGACGTTGGTTACTGATGCTGACGTTGGTTACTGATGCTGACGTTGGTTACTGATGCTGACGTTGGTTATTGATGCTGACGTTGGTTATTGATGCTGACGTTGCTTATTGATGCTGATGTTCTTGACGTTGGTTATTGATGCTGACGTTGGTTATTGATGCTGATGTTAGATATTGATGCTGATGTTGGTTATTGATGCTGACGCTGGTTATTGATGCTGATGTTGGTTATTGATGCTGACGTTGGTTATTGATGCTGACGTTGGTTATTGAGGCTGACGTTGATTATTGATGCTGACGTTGGTTACTGATGCTGACGTTGGTTATTGATGCTGACGTTGGTTATTGATGCTGACGTTGGTTATTGATGCTGACGTTGGTTATTGATGCTGATGTTGGTTATTGATGCTGATGTTGGTTATTGATGCTGACGTTGGTTACTGATGCTGACGTTGGTTATTGATGCTGACGTTGGTTACTGATGCTGACGTTGGTTATTGATGCTGACGTTGGTTACTGATGCTGACGTTGGTTATTGATGCTGACGTTGGTTACTGATGCCGACGTTGGTTATTGATGCCGACGTTGGTTATTGATGCCGACGTTGGTTATTGATGCCGACGTTGGTTATTGATGCCAACGTTGGTTATTGATGCCGACGTTGGTTATTGATGCCGACGTTGGTTATTGATGCCGACGTTGGTCATTGACGCTGACGTTTGTTATTGATGCTGACGTTGTTTATTGATGCCGACGTTGGTTATTGATGCTGACGTTGGTTATTGATGCTGACGTTGGTTATTGATGCTGACGTTGGTTATTGATGCCGACGTTGGTTATTGATGCTGACGTTGGTTACTGATGCTGACGTTGGTTATTGATGCTGACGTTGTTTATTGATGTCGACGTTGGTTACTGATGCTGACGTTGGTTACTGATGCTGACGTTGGTTACTGATGCTGACGTTGGTTATTGATGCTGACGTTGGTTATTGATGCTGACGTTGGTTATTGATGCTGACGTTGGTTACTGATGCTGACGTTGGTTACTGATGCTGACGTTGGTTACTGATGCTGACGTTGGTTATTGATGCTGACGTTGGTTATTGATGCTGACGTTGCTTATTGATGCTGATGTTCTTGACGTTGGTTATTGATGCTGACGTTGGTTATTGATGCTGATGTTAGATATTGATGCTGATAATATTGACTATTGGTTATTGCTGCTGCAGAGCAAGTATGGGACAAGTATGTTACTGCAAAGACATATAAAACACGCTACTATAAGACATGCTTCTGCTGTACAATATAGCATACAAGAATTACTCGTATACAGGTGGAGCAAGGCGGAGGGTTTCTGAAAGCGAAGGTTGAGCAGCGAGCTCATCGGCTACTGATACAGCAGGAACCAATCAGCTGGGCCCTACTGAGAATGATGTGATTAAGGATCGATCAGTCTGTGCCATCTAGAGTTTCATCATGACAGAACTCCTACTTCAGTATGACAGCATGCCAAATAGGACAGAAGCTGCGGACAGGACGAAACTTACTTAAAACTTACACATAAAAGGACGTGAAACCTGTTTGGTATTTATAGTAATACTTTATTGGAATGATTCTTGTGGTGCAAAATATCACAATTAACTTGAACCATGTCCTCAGGAGTAAGCACTGATATCCACTGAGTTCATCTCCAGCTTAGAGGAGATATTTGTAGCCTAGAGAGTTGCGTGTAAGAAATTCTCACCCAAAAAGGAGCCAGATGCTCTGCACCCATTCAGAGAGAAGACTTCGCCTATTTAAAAATGCAGAAATGGAAGAATGAAGGGGGAAGAAATGGCGAAAACGCAACGCAAATGCTCGACCGCAAGACTTCGCCGTGTCAATCACGCACAGTGTGTGTGTGTGTGCGCGATTTCGTCAGGTACTAGAGATGTATAACCCAATGAGAACCGTAACAATTATAGTATTAACAATACTAAACAAACGAAACGAAAACATTCGTCCCCTCCTCCGCACGAAGGCTCGACGCGGCCCGCCTGTCAGCTAGAATCAATGAAACGACTGATGAGCCAAAGTATTGACACTTGTAGGATTTCATGGCACATTTCATAGGTGAAAGTTCAAAGTTCATCAGTGAATATTTTACAGAGCGCAGTGGACCTACAGCCGAAAGAAGAAAAAGAAAAGAGGTGCTCATATTATGAAATCATGGCTTCTTTTCTATGCCGTTTTCACGTCGTCGTCCCTTTCAGTGCATTTTAAGAATAAAGAAACACATGACAGTATACAGGACCAAAAATATTTCGGTTATTACACAGGAATACATATTTTTATCGTTCTTTTTTTTGTTGTTTTTCTTCTATTTTTTCTGTATGGTTGTTATGGTGACCTAGTGGAGAACTTGCACCTTAGTGGTAACTGTTCCACATTAGAGATTTAACTAATCCAGTCTGTTTTTTTTTTTTGTGCGGCAACAACAATCCCAGTCCACAGGCCAACAATTACACCCTATCGAATCCATCATGGTTAATATCACATGAACAGAGATTTAAAAAAAAAAAAGAGAGAAAATTGCAAACATGATTAAAATAGAGGAGATGATAAAGGCCTCACTGTTTATCCCTGGAGGTCTTCTCTGGACTCTTCCGCTGGTTTCTCTGCTGTTTTACAGGAGGAAGGATCGGTTTTTAAGATTCATGCACTTTTTCTCCTCTCTCTCTCTCTTTCTCTCCACCTATATCCCTCGCTCTGATTTCTATAGTTTCTTCCTCTAGAATTCGGCAAATTCTTTTGCGCACTTCTCCGTGAACGACACACGGATCTCCTCTTCCTCGTAGTCATCGAAGTTGCTGGTGTCCCCGGGCCCTCTGCATTTAGGCACAAACGGGGCCTCCACCTGCCAAAACACACAGAGAGACAGAGAGATTTACCTGATCTTAAACATTTCATGCTTGATATTTACATTTGAGCATGAAATAATCGCCAATATAAACTATTTCTTCGCTCATATTTATCACACTCCCCTTTGTTTTTAAGTAACAGCAAAATCACACAGAATATTTGATGTTTCTGTTCATTAACCCTTTTGACATGGATCATATTGTTCAAATTAAATATCGGTTAAAAGAGAAAAGCATAAAATATAAGCGGATTTGAGCTGCACAACAATGTTTTTGTTTCGAACAGAGATTATGATTTTCAGAGAGAGATTTTCCTGCTGAACATACACAGTAAAAAATGTTCGTAATTTCAACGGTAACCGTCCTTTACTGTAAAAAACGGTAGAAATATGTCTGTTTTACGGCATTGAACTAAAGTTTACGGTAAAAAAACTGTCAGGGTGTTTAAAGTGATTTACCGTAAAAAAAATATGGTAATAATATTTTAGGTTTTACGGCAGGGATCTAAATATTATGGTAAAAAACTGGCAGCAGTGGTTGACAGTCCTTTACCGTTAAAAAAACAGTAGAAATATGTATGTTCTACAGCACTGAACTAAAGTTTACGGTAAAAAACTGCCAGCTGATTTAAAGTGATTTACCGTAAAAAATATGGTAGTAATATTTTAGGTTTTACGGCAGGGATCTAAATATTACGGTAAAAAACTGGCAGCTGTGGTTGCAAGTACTTTACCGTATATATATGTTAGAAATATTTTAGTCTTTACGGCACTGAACTAAAGTTTACTGTAAAAAACTGGCTGCTGGTTCCAAGTACTTTACCGTAAAAAATACGGTAGTAATATTTTAGGTTTTATGACATTGAACTTCAGTTTTGAAATTTGAAACAAAGACGTCAAATTTAGCAAAAACTCCCATATATCGCAAAATGTTTTTACACTTTACATGATGTCATGATGGCAATTCGAAAAAGGAATATTTCGCACCACTGCGAAATGGAAAGAGTCGATCGTTCTTTAAAGATGGCGCCGTGTGTTTTGACCGAAGACGAGACAGAGTTTATCATTAAACTTAAATTGACGGTAAAAAAGTGCTAGCTGTGGTTGACTGTCCTTTACTGTAAAAAAACGGTAGAAATATGTATGTTTTACGGCATTGAACTAAAATTTACAGTAAAAAAAACTGTCAGGGTGTTTAAAGTGATTTACCATAAAACATATGGTAGTAATATTTTAGGTTTTACGGCAGGGATCTAAATATTACGGTAAAAAACTGGCAGCTGTGGTTGCCAGTACTTTACCGTTTAAATATGTTAGTCTTTACGGCACTGAACTAAAGTTTATAGTAAAAAACTGGCTGCTGGCTGCAAATGCTTTACTGTAAAAAAAATACGGTAGTAATATTTTTTTTGAAATTTGAAATAAAAACGGCAATTTAGCAAAAACTCCCATATATTGCACAAACGTTTTTACGCATTACATGATGTCATGATGGCAATTCGAAAAAGGAATATTTCGCACAAATGCGAAATGGAAAGAGTCGATCGTTCTTTATATCGCCCAGTGTAACGTAAACGCGGCTATTACAACATCCGCGATGTCTTTCAGGAACGTTACAGTAGTGTGAACGCAAACCCTGTCCAGTACGTGATTTACGGTCGGCGATGAAGGGGTGGTGTGTGTTTCTCACCCTCCGCTGGTAAATGGCTATCCAGTCAGTAGTGGAGAACCACTTGTGTCCTTTAATGTCGTTGACTCCGTTTTTAAGGTTTCCGAAGCGTTTGGTGAGGTCCACCTGCAACAGGTTTCTCAACAGGTCCTTCAGGTCCGAACTGAAGTGCGACGGGAACCGTACCTGTGGAAGGAAACACGCGGGTCAGGTTGAAGACGAGAATCTCGGATACTCTGTTGTTTTGTCGAGCCTCGGCAAAATTACCTTTCCTGAGACAATCTTTTCGTAGATCTGAATGGGTTGATCAGCGAAAAATGGAGGATAACCAGCAGCCATCTCGTACATCAACACACCCAGAGCCCACCAGTCCACCGCCTTATTATAACCCTACCACACACACACACACACAATCAAACACTGTAAAGTCGAGCGACAACTGCGTATATTCATGGCAAGAGGATTTACACTAGTAGAGATCATGCAAGTTAATGACAATCAGTCAAAAGTTGGAAATACCGTATTTTTTTTAAAGAAGTCTCTAATTTTCACAAAGGCTGCATTTATTTAATCAATATACAGTAATATTGTGAAATATTATGTTTTCTTCATGTTAATTTACTCCTGTGATAAAGCTGCATTTCCAGCATCATTACTCCAGTCTTCAGTGTCACATGACCCTTCAGAAATCATGAATAATATGAGGATCAGGAGAAATTTCTGATTATTATCAATGTTGAAAACAGTTCATCTAAAAAAAAAAAAAAAAAACAGAAAATCTGAGACACGACCATTCAAAAGTTTGGGTTAAGATAAAATAAAAACAGACTTTTATTCAGCAATAAATGCTTAAAATTGATCAAATGTGATAGTAAAATATAGGGCAACAATTAATCGTGATTAATCGCATCAAAGTTTGTGTTTAAATAATATATATATATATGTGTGTGTGTGTGCTGTGTATAATTATTTTGTATATATAAAATACTCACACATGCATGTATATATTCTAGAAATATCTGCATGTATATACTTATATATATATATATATATATATATATATATATATATATATATAATTTATATTAAATATAAATATTTTATATATTAATAATATATTAATAATTTTAATTTTATATATTAATAAAATATTTTATATATTATTATTTAATAAAAAATGTATAATAAATATAAATATTTTATATATTAATTATATATATATAATTAATAATTATATATTATTAATAATAATAATGTATTTATTTTTCTTAAATATATACATGCATGTGTGTGATTTTTTATATACAAAATAATTATACACATCACACACATATATTATGTAATCACAAACTTTTATTTTGGATGCAATTAATCGTTGCCCAGCCCTACTAAAATAAAAAAAATTATTTCAAATAAATGCTGTTCTTTCTTCAACATTGATAATCAGAAATGTTTCGGCACATTATTCATGATGTGACACTGAAGACTGGAGTAATGATGATGAAATACAGCTTTATCACAGGAATAAATGACACTTTACTATATATATTCATATTCACATAGAAAACACTTATTTTAAATTGTAATAATATTTCACTTTATTTGATCAAAAAATGCAGCCTTGGTGAGCAGAAGAGACTCTTTCAAAAACATAGAAAAATGATTGAATAATATAATTATAAATGTCATTTTCCAAACTTTTGAGCAATAGCATCTATTATATTAGCATATTAAATGAGGTTATTCAGACAGATGATGTGATTGGTGTTTCATTGTGAGGGAATCACCTTGCTGAGGATGATCTCCGGGGCCAGATACTCCGGGGTCCCACACAACGTCCACGTGCGGCCCTTCACCCGCTTCGCAAAGCCAAAGTCTGTCACCTGGAACACACACACACACACACACACACACACACACACACACACACACACACACACACACACACACTTGAGATTTATGGCACACTTCTTTCATGGCATTCTCATATTAGCCATAAGAGGGCAGTAATGGTGAGATCATGAGCTGTGTGTGATTGAGGAAACATCCACACAGCTCACACACACACACACACACACACACACAAACCTGATTTCTTTTTTTTTCCTCCTCACTTTTCGGTTACAGGAAAAATCACATTTACTTAAATATGTTTCTGATCATCTAATGCAGAATTTGTCATAATCTGTGCTTGATCATAAAATATTTTCCAAAAGGACACAATATTAAGTGAACGTTGTGACCAATACTGACTAAAATAAATACTGATGTGATAGGTCACAAATGTTAATGTTTGCTTTATAAAGTAACGATAAATATTACAAATTAGGTTATTATCCATGCTAATTAAGAAATTTAAGACTGGGAGTCCAAAGTGTTTCATATTAATTTCAGATACTGACTACATATTATATGATATTAAATATAAATATCAAATATAACATAAATTAAAGATTAATTGCGATTAATCGCATCCAAAATAAAAGTTTGTGTTTACATAATATATGTGTGTGTGCTGTGTATAATTATTTTGTATATGTAAATACATATGCATGCATTGAAGAATTATTTGCATGTAAATACTCTATTTATATAAATACATTACATATATTATATATAAATATTTTATATATGAATAAAAATTTTTCTTAAATATATAAATGCATATGTGTGTATATTTATATATACAAAATAATTATATTTATATATTATGTTATATAAAAATAAATATAATTATATAATTTTGTATATTATTTGAATTTTGTAATTATTTTGTATATATAAATACATATCCATGCATTGAAGAATTATTTGCATGTAAATACTGTATTTATATAAATACATAATATATATTATGTACAAATATAAATATTTTATATATGAATAACACATTTTCTTAAATATATAAATGCATATGTGTGTATATTTATATATACAAAATAATTATACACAGTGCACACACATATATTGTGTAAACAAACCTTTATTTTGGATGCGATTAATCGCAACTAATATTTGCACAGCCCTAATATTAATTAATTTTATTCAATTAATTTCGCTTCATCCAACACAACATTTGTTCAGTTTAATCTAGAGTTTTTTTTAATCGCTGAGTGAAAACAGACAAAACTGTGGCAGTCACATTGGCAAATGTGTTTTTACTGTTCATTTACTAAGTAAGAAATATGAGTGTATCTTGACTTTGAAGTGTGTGTGTGTGTGTGTGTGTGTGTGTGTTACCTGGATGTATCCCTGCTGATCGATGAGGAGGTTCTCTGGTTTAAGGTCTCTGTAGATCAGGTCAAGGGCATGCAGATACTCAAACGTCAAAACTATTTGTGAAGCATAAAAGCGTGCATGGGGTTCACTGCGGAGAGAGAGAGACAGAGAGAGAGAGAGAACGCCCGGAAGAAAACACACCGTTACATAAAGGCATCAGCCGGAATAAAACAGATGGACTGAACCCCATCAGTCATCTACTGCATTAGGACACAATGTCACTGCAAACCACTAATAAATATGAAGCATGTCACAGTCTCTCATTAGCATAGCTTTCAGTCAGATATCCTCGAGGTTCACCGGAAGTCCTCGTTTGGTTTCTTTAAACACAAAGTTGTTTTATCCTCTAAATTTAGCTAGACGAACTCGAGTTAAAGCCAAAGAAATCAAGCGACTGTTACATAACAATCTATTGTTGATAAAGTGGCGTCTAATTTTTTATGAGGATTAAAAAACATGCAAGTTAAACTGAAACTGACTTCAAAATAAAGGTTCCATATCTTTGCTGGTGATGTCATAGACACATGTTCCACAGTGATGTCATAGAAGCATTTTTAGTGCCTCATAGAAGAGTTCTAAGAACATTCTACTAATCTAAAGAATCATTTTCCACTGTAAAGAAGCGTCTGGAACAGTTGTGAAAGTTAGCTTTTTTTAGATGTAGGTCAGAGTATCATATTTAGCATTTGGAGTCTCATTTTAAAGAGGCCAAAAACCGATGCTAAAAAAAATAAAAAAATAAAATAATCTCAAATTTCTGTTTTTTTTTTTTTTTTTGTTATTGTTCTTATTTACACACATGCAATTCAATTTATAATCCAAATAAATATAAATATGACCAGTTTTCATTCTGAGCATTTGGTCTTTTGTAATTGCACATGTGAACTACGAGGTTTACACACACTCCTCATCAATCTTAAAACAGTTTGATTTAAAGGCTTTGCTTAAATGCCTGACTACTGTGATTTTTAAGATTGAACTGAAACAGACAGTGACGGAAAGTCAAACATGTGAACTCCATTTCACTGTAGAAACTGAGCAGATATACACACATATATATATATATATATATATATATATATATATATATATATATATATATAAGGGCTGTGCAAAAATTAATTGCGATTAATCGCATCCAAAATAAAAGTCTGTGTTTACATAATATATTTGTGTGTGCTGTATATAATTATTTTGTATATATAAATACCTATGCATGCATGAATATATTGAAGAATTATTTGCGCTTAAATTCTGTATATATATATATATATATATATATATATATATATACATAATCTATATTCTATAAATATAAATATTTTATATATAAATAACACATTTTCTTAAATATATACATGTATGTGTGTGTATTTATATATACAAAATAATTATATACAGCACACACAAATATATTATGTAACCACAGACTTTTATTTTGGATGCGATTAATCGCAATTAATTATAGCACAGTTTTAAACAAAACTTGCAAAAATTTCAACAAAAATGCAAACTTGAGAACATAAAACAACAAGTAAGGGTATAAATATAATGAATTCATTATTAAATAATGTATTTAAAATGTGGGTTGTTTTTAAATCTTTTGTATTAGAGGAGATTTAATAATGTTAATATTATTAATAATGAGATTAAATAATAATAATAGTACGCATAAATCCGAAGCAAACACTTATTTTAAACTGAAAGAATCCACTTTTAATGTTGTTTATGTGTCTACGTGGTGTTTTTAATACGTTTTAAGACACTACGTGTAAATTCATGACATCGCACACGACCTTGTAACCAATCAAACGTGTGATCGTCAACCAGTGGATCTCTGAGCTGGGTGAGCGGAGGCGGGGCTAATTTGCATAATCGTAGAATCCTGCATATTAAATGAGGCAAGGGTGTCGAGTTCCATTCAAGATATTTTAAGACATGAAAACTTTTTTTTACAGGAGAAAAACGTTTAAATTAGGGCTGTCAAAACGATTAATCGCAATTAATCGCATCCAAAATAAAAGTTTGTGTTTACATAATATATGTGGGGGCACTGTGCATAATTATTTTATATATATAAATACACACACATGCTTGTATATATTTAAGAAATATTTTTATGTATATACTGTATATAGATTTATACATAATTTATATTAAATATAAATATAAATATTTTATATATAATGAATATTTTTTTTTCTTAAATATACATGCATGTGTGTGTATTTATATATATACAAAATAATTATACACAGTACACACACATATATTATGTGTGAGGCGGGGCTCATTTGCATAATCATAGAATCCTGCATATTAAATGAGGCAAGGGTGTCGAGTTACATTCAAGACATTTTAAGGCATAAAAACAATTTTTTTACAAAAAAAAACGTTTTTTCAGTAATTTCAGTGATCAAACATGAGTATTAAGGGATAAAATGATTGACTACAGGGGGACTTTCACCCAAAATATAAAACACGAAAAGAAGATATTTTGAAGAACGTGGGTAACCAAACAGTTTACGCCACCCATTGACATTTTATTCCGACTATGGAAGTCAATGGTTTGGTTACCCATAATGTTCAAAATATATTTTGTGGTTTGTTAGAACACGAGTAAATTATGACAGATTTTTAATTTTTGGGTGAACTGGCCCTTTAAGAGCTTCTGTAGCTCCGCCCCTTTCCTGCATCTCCCGGTTTGTGTTTCCACAGCCTGAAGGAAAGACCTTACAGATTTATAACTTTAAAATGTCACTGACATTTAACATTACAACGCTCGTGATATCTTTCCTTAACTCTACAATAAATAAATCCATACTTTTGGCCGGCGACCCCATAGAAACAACCGATGGCCCATTTCCCCTCAGAGACTACACAAACACATCAGGAATGAACAGATCTTCACCTGAATCTGCCGATTCTGCGCAGGTGTGAGAACATCTCCCCTCCCTGAACGTACTGCATCACCATGTAGAGATTAGTGTTGTCCTGCAACACACACACACACACACACACACGTCATTACACGCGCCATCATCCGGTTCTCATGTCCCGAGCGATCCTCACCTTGAAGGAGTACTCCAGACGCACGAGGAAGGGGAAGCTGACGGCCTGCAGGATCCTCTTCTCGTTGAGTGTGTGTTCGATCTGCTTCAGCTTCACCACCTGAAGACACACACAGTGTTACTAAACGCATCAAGCGTTACTAAACGCATCAAACGCACAAGTTTGTCGCTCACCTTCTGTTTGTTGAGGATCTTCATGGCGTAGTGCTGGCCGGTCTCTCGGTGTCTGACCAGCATCACGCGGCCGAACGAGCCGGTGCCCAGAGTCTTCAGCCGCTCGAAGTCCTCCAGGCCTGCCGTGTTCTGCGGAAACACGCCACCGGGCTTTAGCATGTTTATGTGCCGTTAGCACCGATGCTAAATCGATCCCATTAATCAGAGCGACATCTGCTCACAAAGACAGTTTTTAGACCTTATTTCACATTAAAAAGGTAATTGTGACTTTATCTCACAATTTTTTTCTCACAGTTGTAAGTTTACAACGATTAATCGCATCCAAAATAAAAGTTTGTGTTTACATAATATATGTGGGGGCACTGTGTATAATTATTTTGTGTGTATTTATATATACATATATATAAACACACACACATGCATGTGTATTTAAGAAAAAATATTATTTATATATAAAATATTTATATTTATTAGGGCTGTCAAAACTATTAATCGCGATTAATCGCATCCAAAATAAAAGTTTGTGTTTACATAATATATATGGGTGCACTGTGTATAATTATTTTGTGTGTATATATATATATATATATATATAAACACACACACATGCATGTATATTTAAGAAAAAAAATATTATTTATATATAAAATATTTATTTTTATTAGGGCTGTCAAAACGATTAATCGCAATTAATCGCATCCAAAATAAAAGTTTGTGTTTACATAATATATATGGGCACACTGTGTATAATTATTTTGTATATATATAAAAAACACACATGCATGTATATTTAAGAAAAAAATATTATTTATATATAAAATATTTATATATAATATAAATTATATATAAATCTATATAAAGAATATACATGAAATATTTCTTAAATATATACAAGCATGTGTGTGTGTATATATATATATATAATTATACACAGTGCACCCATATATATTATGTAAACACAAACTTTTATTTTGGATGCAATTAATCGCGATTAATTGTTTTGACAGCCCTAATATTTATATATATATATATATAATATAAATGATTCATAAATCTATATACAGTAGATACATGAAAAATTTTTTCTTAAATATATACATGCATGTGTGTGTATTTATATATAAAATAATTATACACAGTGCACCCACATAAATTATGTAAACACAAACTTTTATTTTAGATGGGATTAATCGCGATTAATCGTTTGACAGCCCTAATATAAAGTGATATAAAGTTGCAGTTGCAAGAATTGTGAGATAAAAACTCACAATTGTGAGTCAAATATTCAAAATTCTGTGATATAAAGTCACAGTTCTGTGTTGTAGAGAACAAAACATTTTAAAAGATAATTGCGACTTTTTATCTTATTTCTCAGAATTACATGTCTATATCTCGTAAGTCTGACTTTAGAACACGCAATTTGGAGATATAAAGCCAAAATTGAGATATAAACTCACAATTCTGAGGAAAAAAAGATGAACGCAACTTCCCTTTAATCCCGCCATTTGTGTGTGTGTTCTTAACTAAAGCTACTATGTAGTTGATCCACTTTTTGTTTATTCGAACCGTCTTTTGTTGTACGATATCTAAAAGTTAAGCATAACGTAGCATTGTGAGTTTTAATAAAGATTCGCTCACAGCAGACTGCCGAATTATTCAGTTATTTCACACAAGAGACATATTCTTCACACGAAACCGTTACCGTTATTATCGACGTATCAAAATCTCAAAGTCAGGTGATCTCGGTAAACAGGGCTTTAAAGCGGTTTTGAAATGTTTTAAGTTTCAACGGTTCAGCACTACGAGGCGACGAGTCTGATCTCAGATCAGTTTTAGACAGTTTAATGACATATTAGTACAATACAAAGGAAGAGTCGAATAGTTAAGTCTCTGAATAACCCAGCTCTCTGTAAAACAAACAAAACAAGCTCTACAAATGGATAAAATGGCATCTATTATACACACAATTCATATGTAAATGGTATTCGAGGATGTGTTCATCGCATTTTAATAGATTTGCTTTCAATAAAACATTTGCTTTATATCCTCTTTAAAGCTTTATATCCTCTCACCTGTGCAGGATTCTCCCATTTCCTGAGGAAATCTTCTTTGGCGAAGGCCAGAAACTCTTTAACTGTGGGAAGAGACGGAAAACACACTCAACATCACAAGAAGCAGCGTCATGGTTGATTTCTAATGCCACTAAATGATCAAAACCCGTCGCACACAATCTTATACTTTTTTTAGAAACGCATCATTTTAAAAGGAAGGTTCGCTGTGAAAGACAGAGCCCACCAGAAAGCTTGCCTGTGGCAAGATGGCCGCCGGTGATGACGATAGGAACTAGACTTGCGTACGGACGTTAACGGAAGCCAGTGATTATAGATTATTAAGTTTATATGGTATTTTTCTTACACAAACGCATGGCTTGGCTTCAGAAGGCCTTCATTAAACCAGGAAGTCATATAGAACACTTTTATGATGGATGGATGCACTTTTACGACAACCAGGTCCCATTGACTCCCATTATAAAGCTGGGAAGAGCCAGGGTATGTTTTAATGGAACTCTAATTGTGTTTGGCTGAAAGAAGAAAGTCATATACACCTAGGATGGCTCTGGGGAGGGTACATTATTGGATAATTTTCATTTTTGGGTGAAAGGACAATTGGTTAAGACATGTTTCACACTTGTATTCGTAACAGGGGTTAGCAGCAGCACTTTTAGCGTTACGTTGACTTGTTTCACAAAAGACAAACCAATCATAAAATAATTCCTGCCTCAAAAAACATGAATTCCTTTAGTACAGTCACAGAAACTCTCAAGCGTCAGCATCGAGGGAAACGGCTGAACGGTTTTTGTTCCCATTTTGACATTTCACACTGAAACAGGAAGGTTTAGTGGGGCATATCGAGGGTTTTAGCGAATATGTATTCATTAACATCACTAGCCAGTAGCCTATCCTCTGGTTCACGTCACATGCGAGCCATGATGGGATCATTTCAGAGCGCCTTTTATTGGACAAAAAAAGCAAGATGATGCCCACAACAATTTTGATTTGATTTGAAAACGTCAACAGTGAACGGCAAGAGCATTATTGTAGATGTAATAATGTAAATATGCTAATAATGATGATGCCCTGATGGGTTTTAGCCTACAAGTGTAAAGTGTGAAATCTGACAACCTAATTACAAGGCCTAGTTTGAACCGGGCGAAACATGACTTAACCCGGGGTTAAACATTTCAACCAGCAGGGCCGTAACCATCATAGATGTCATTAAAATCATATTTTGATACGTGGACCCCTGAATATAAGGGGTTGTACATATTGTACACATCTGGACCCATCAAATACAAACATATAGAGTCTTATCTGTCGAATAAACATTCTTGATATGTTATATACCAAGTGCAGCATACACATACACACACAAAACCGCCAAACGAAGCGCTTATTAAAGCATCAACACATTGTTTGAGCCAGAAATCGCCATGACAGCATCAGCATCCTCTCTCTCTCTTTGCTGAAGCCTCACACATGCACGAATAGGCTATATATCTGAGCATCTGATGATGAAACCGATCGCCATGATCGATCATGACTAAACAGAATGATTGGGAAGCTTTAAAGACACCCACCGCTTTCCATCTCGTTTCCCCGTTTGGCGGCCGGCGTGTTGCCCATGTCTCCGGGCCTGTCAGGCGCTGGAGACCCGCAGGAAGATGATGCTCCTGCCGCGCCTCGGCTTTCACGGTCCGTTCGTGCGATTGACGCCCGCCGATCGGCTTTGAGAGTGAAAATAGTGGACGTTAACGCGTCCGATGTGTTCGCGGATAAACGGCGATCGCTTATGAACGCAGAGGCATCCGTGTTTAAAGGGCGGACGGGCCGCCAGCATCAACCCGGACTCGGGCGTCCTTTCCTGGCTTGGCTCTCCGCCGCACCTCCGCGGCCCCGCAATCCCTCACTCGCTCGCTCGTCGCCCCGCGGGGTGTTCCGTGTTCCGGGAATCGCGGGTGAAAAACACGGACGCAGGATCGGAGAGATGATCGTTCATGCAGCTGCGCTTCCCGTAGCCATCGACACAGTCTCCGCCCACAGGGACTGAGCCCCGCCCACGGCTCAGCCCATTGGCCAGGCGGACAGATGTGTGGAGTGATTGACAGGCATTAATCAAGCCGTTGTATGTTGTGATTAGCCAATGTAGAAAGAGAACTGTCCCTTTTTTATGTTTATTAAAATGGAGGGGACTTTATGAATGATGGTATTGAGTCGATTAAATGTTCACTGTTTTATAAAATAAATACATGTATTGAACAATTTCACTGTTGTTGTCTTTGGGAAAAAAACGATGCCAATCATTTAACACATATTGGGTCCAATAAAAGGACATTGTGTCACTGCATTGTGTCACTGTACAATATTTTGAACTGTAAGAAATACAAAGCTTAAAATATATAATATGAAATTTAAATGTACAAAAATCAGCTATAAAATGTAGGCTATTATGTATTCTTCATACAGTGACTGTCACTACCAGTAAAAAATGTATACACATTTGGGACCAAAAATTATTCAGACACTTTGACCTGAACATATTTTTCTTGAATGCTTTTTCTACACCACAGACAGAACAACATTCGCATTGCTTGCTCACTGGTTGAGCTAAACTGATATTATCGAAAAGTGTAGTTAAATATTCAACATAATTCATGTGTGAGACAGTCAAACAGAAGGACGAACAAAACCAGTCAAATATAAACTGATTCAATAGTTCTGCTCATATTGTATTACCATTTTCTAAACTATAGCGAATAAACTTTAATAATATAAGAAAATATTGAAGGTGTCTGAATAAATTTTGCACTGTATGTTGAACATTTTCACTGTTGTTGTCCTGGGAACAATGACTTAGTTATTTAGTATAACGTATGAAGTTATTTTAACGTTTTTTTTTTCCTTGAAAATAAAATCATGTCTTAAATCTTGAACGTAACTTGACACCCTTGTCTCATTTAGTATACGGTGCTCTATGAATATGCAAATGAGCCGCGTCACTCTTAGATCCACTGGTTGACGATCAAACGTTGATCTGATTGGTTACAAGGTCGTGTGTGACGTCAGCTACATTTCTGATTTTTATTTAGTTTAACTTGATGTTCTACTATAACTAAAACTACAATAAATAAATACTAGACCTTATGTAGCCCCACCCCTTTTCAGCGCTGCACTCGTTGTCCTTTGTCTTCCGGTCTGTATTTTCACAGTGATCTTGGCTATTTATGAATGAACGGCTCGTTTTAAAATCTTCCCGGTCTGCGGACATTTGTTAAGACATCTGCTTTAAACATTACAATCCTCACTAAAACTTTCGTTAACTTTACTTTAAGTAAATCCACTTCAAAAGCTAATTACTCCAGGACAGCGACCGCAAAAACATAAGTTCAAAGACAATATTCTAAAGATGGCGGCGCTCTTGTTTCTCTGGTGCAGAAGGTCTATAGACATATTTAAAAGAATTATATTTTTACTAAAACATTGTATATATATATATATATATATATATATATATATATATATATATATATATATATATATATATATATATATATATATCCTAAATTTTATATATAGATACCCTGATTTTTTTTAAAAACAAAGCAAAAAGTATTTCCTGAAGCTTTAGGCTATAAGTTTCTGCTCATGTGTGGTAAATATGAATTCCTGAATGCACATCATGATGTCGGCGTCGCCCGCCTCTCGTCCACAGACTGCACATTTCCACACACACATCAGAGGACAGAGAATAGAGGGAGGGATGGAGGGATGAAAGGAAGAGTAGTTGTCTGATGTGATGCGTGGATCAAAGGTGGAGCAGCCCAAAGTGCCATCTCTAATAGCGGTTGCCTAGCAACATCATAAACACACACACACACACACAGGGTGTGGAAGAGCGAGATGATGGAGAGAAAACCAAAGACCGCTTTACAAAGACAAAAGTTAATATTTATTCAGGCGAAGACTTTTCATAAACAGAAATCACATGGGAAGAAACAGTACCAATATAAACCAGGATTTTACATTAAAACCCAAATACTTCTCTAAATACTCTCACTCCAACCAAACAGAAACAGAGTCGGATTTGTGAGGAGTTCCGAACGCATCCGAGAATTGCCCTCCCGGAAAAGTTGCTGATTTCTGATCAGTGAATCTCACAAAAACACGTCAGTCACGTTTCACTCCGGAATTAAAAGAGAAAAATGGATCGTATTTGCAGTGAATATGGTTGATTTTTTTTTAACTGCGCAGAGAAATGTGACTGGATCATGTTTTCATGACCTGAACATGATGCGCACCAAAGGAAACCAGAAAAAAAACAGTCCATGTCTGCTGGTGCTGCAGGCTCCGCCCCCTGCTGTAGGCTCCGCCCCCTGCTGCTCCAGTCAGGAAGTGCAAGAAAAGGCCTGAAAAGTCCCTGACGGTGTCCAATCACAACCGAGAGAACATGTAGGAGTATAAATACAAGACAACACACTTATTACTCTATGAATGAGGTTGCTGTTGCGTGTCAGTCCTATAAGCAGTCCATGGAGTTGTCGGGCATGAGTCCGAGGGGCGGGGCTTTGCCGGGCATGGAAGTGGGCGGGAGCATGGTGTTGGGGGCGGGGTCTACATTCTCCGAGTCTTCCATCTTGTCCATCGTTGCTTCCCAGTTAATGTGGAAACGCGTCACCCGAGGGTTCGACGCCAAGATGTTCCTTTGAAGCTGCGGATCGACAAAAAAACATGAAACATTAAAAGGAATTATGATTTGCCAGCGTTACTTTTTAAAGACTCAATGCTAACATTATTCCTTAAAAAGTAATATATTAATAACACTTTACAATAAAGTCCCACTAGTTAACGTTAAACATCTTTGGTTAATGCTCAATTCTCGCGAACTTGGCGTATTCGCGTATACCGCACTATGCCTCATTTGCGCCGCAGGAATTTTTTACACGCGTAACGTGTCTTTCGTTGACTTAACATTGAAATCTAGGGGTGTAGTCAACCAAAGAAATCCTTGGTCGACCAAAGTCTTGTCCTGCGCAACGATTAGTCGACTAAAAAAAAAACCTTGTTTTGATTGAACATTTTTTAAACAATTGTCATAGAGCTTTTTTAAAACAACAACAAAAAAACATCACAAATAAATAAAACTATAATAATAATAAAAACACGGCCACAGACGCGTGTGTTCAATGTGTGTGCGCTAAAACTGTGGCGCGGTTACAAAATAGCCTAAATTAAAGCATTTAAAGATGGGGATAAAACAAAGGCTAATTATATTTAGAATATAGTAATAAATTATTGCTTATAAAGGAATAAATATCAAGGAGTAAATCATTAAAAAAAAAACTTTCTATTTGTAAAAAACAAAGTAACTGGTCGACCAAGACGGCATCGACTGATTAGTCGACTAAACGACTAAAGTTGACAGCCCTATTGAAATCACTCCCGCCTGACGCGCTGTTCGCGTCCGGTGTGAACGCACCATTAAAGGCTTTAAAAACCGACCATTTCAGACAAAGGCTCAGAACGAGGATTGAAAAAGTCTGTATTTATATATTTGTTTGGGTTTTTTGTACAAAAACGTTAACATTGCTAGTACACCTCAAGGAACATATTAAAATAATTTTAAAAAATCCATGTCATGATCCCTTTAACTAATGGAAACCTCATTGTAAACTGTTACCAATATATTATTATCTCAGTAGTGGTGTCTGTTTTATGCGTCAGATGAGTTTTACATATTCATTGAATTGTTTAAGAATCTCCGACAGAATGGGATTGATGGAAATACGGGATTCGGGAGCAAAGCGCACAATGGCAGCGATCCGGAACGGTTCAGCAGAATGAATGATAAGCGACGCTGGGCTATAAACGGCAGACACCTGCCTCTTTGATCTGACCGCATCACCACACTTCACACACAGCAGATCTGTGTTACACACACACACACACACACTCAACCTATAACCGAGAGCTAATGAGTCTTCTCGTATAAATGCACATCTGTATTCCTGCGAAACGCCATCGTTTCAATATAAATATATTACATTAATAATATCTATATTTATTGTTATATTGATGTATATAATTCATTATAATTGTTGTATAATTGTAATTATAATTTGTTGTGCTCATTCAGTAAAAACCAGTGTGTAAAATATGCTTTAATAATGTTTTACTTGATTCCTTTCTGTAATTTACTTGCAGTTAATATTTGTTTTTTACCCACCTATTTTTTGCACATTTTGAGATATCGCATAAAGATACATATAAAAAAATGTAGGATGGAAATGCCAAGATACGTATGGATTAAAAAATGCGTATAAATCAAACGTATGCATTCAATTGATGCGTGTAAATGTGTTGTCCGATAAGAAAACATGCACAACGATGGAAACATTAACTGAATCAATTTCTTTGAGCATTAAAAAAGGTCGTTCTGAAAAGCCCGAGCAAAATCTGTCGTCAAAGTGGTTCGGAATAATGACCTCTATGGAAAAATCAATTTTCAATTTTCAAACTATATCTCACACTTTTAAGAAGAAACATCAGAATTAATAAAAACTAGTTGCTCTGTCCTTTTTTTTATCATGCAATTGAAAATTGTAACTCACAATTGTTATAATTAGTTATAAAGTCCAAATTGAGAGATATAAACTCACAATTGCAAGAAAATGTCAGAAATTGTATTATTTCATGCTGTAAATGTAGGGCTAATAAATTATGCCTCCTGTATATTTGAATATTATTGTACTACTATATATATATATATATATATATATTAGGGCTGGGTATCGAGACAAATTTCACAATTCGATTTCGATTCACAAGCTTGCAATTCGATTCGATTCAATATCGATTATTTTGGATATCAGTTAGAATAAATGGCAATTTTTCTCAAGGGAATCAAATCTCTTAAATGCTGTTAAACTATGGGAGTCTAGTTGTAGCCTATAGGCTTCATTAGCCTAATATGAAGGTAATAATGAACTGTTTTGTAGCTATACAAACACTTAAATTACTCTTTTATTTAGTTTCATTTATATATGAAAAAAGCTATATTTATATATTTACATATGCATTTATATATTTCTTGATATTCGACACCAGTTTATCAGGAAGTGATGATTTTGTTCTCACTGACATGCGACATTGTGAGTTATATTCGCAACTTTGGATAAAAACACAGCTAATGATTATAAACACTGAGATAATGGCTCATTAATTAGCAAATCAATACACCTTTAAGACATTTATAATCAAAATAGTCCTATATATTATTCTTAATTTGACTATTTTGTTTGTGTACATTAATTTTTCAACAGCAGTATAACCATCATTTGTGGAATCCTTCTCTTTTGTGTGTGTGTGCTGTAACACTCGCGGGTGAAGCTCAGTCTGAACGTAATCTCTCACCTGTGTGTAGTCGGGTTTGACCGGCGGGTTCTCCCGTAGCTCGGGCTCTGTGTACTCATTGTTGACGTAGTATCCGATGCGAATGAACTCCTGTCCCCGATAGGTGCATGTGATCAGCACGACGGTCACGCCCACCGCATCACTCTCAGGGATCAACCCAGTGTTTGGAGCGTCCGCCTGTCAATCAAATCAAGATGTCCTTCACTCTGATACCTTCATTAAACAACATGAGATCTACAAACTGAACCAGGAAGAAGATTGTCAGCGCACCTGAAACACAAACATGTGTCTTCCTGCAGGAACTGGACCGACCAGAACCGAGTCCAGGACCTGGTCATACTCCTCGCTCTCTGCAGAGCCCACGTAGATGATCTTCCACTCGAGATCTGAGAGAAACCCAGGGATAAACTATTATAAATTACATATTCAAATCTATCATTTGCACAAGGTCTTTCCAATACTATGAACTCAAGATTAGCAAACAATACAGCAGATTGAGCATTTAGAGCAAAATTACAAGGATGCGAGTTTACATGCTTGATGAATTGGACTTTGTAGTCATTATATGTGTATAGTATTTTATATTTGGTTATGATATCAGGAGTATTATTTGAGGTGTTAACAAAATTTCTTACCCTAGTGTTAACCACAAGCCTTCTCTCACTTATCAAAAAACTGATATTCTTAGGTTTGCCTAAAAAATGTATGCCAAATAACTTTTAAAGAGCATTTTATTTGGCCATTTGGTGTCATAATCACTGTTAAATTGGTGGCTATAACTGAAAACAATTAAATAACATGTTGTCTTCTCTTTTTATGAGAAAAAAAAACATGTGGAAAACAAGCCTTCTGTTTTCTTTTTTTAACTTTGGTAATGCAAATGCTGGGGAAAAGTAACAATGTCCAAAATTAAGCAATAGCAAAAATGTAAAACAAACAAAAAAGAGACTACATAAATCCAGCACAATATTTGTATTGTACCAACAAAAAAAATCGAAACATGTACATTATATAATGGCATAATAACATTACATTATACTTATATACATATGTATATAAAAATAAAAACGGATTAGGTATCACTGTAGTGCCAAAAAAATATATAATTTACAACGTTACGTTTAATTTTTCATATGGATATCAATTTACCAAACAAATAAAAGCTAACTCTAAAGTGTCTCGGTTATAATGTGTGTTTGTAAAATAAAACACATGTATTTCAGTAATAGAACCGAATTTAACATTGCTAGTACATGAATCATAAAGCTAAACTCGCAAATCTTTGTAGCGCTTCCGGACACGTGGCGTCACAACTTCCAACCAATCAAAGCCAGCAAAAATACATCGGGTCTACTATCAGACCAATCAGCGAAGGAGGGGCGGCCTCGCGCTGTCATCGAACTCCCCGCCGGCGCCAAAATATTAAGCGCGTGAACATAAACAACTGACAATAAGACTTTTCCCGCGTAAAAAAAAAACACCACGTCAATTCGGATTATTCTTCCCGTTTTGTTTATATTGATTCTTCAAAAAAAAAATGCTTTTAAAGTATTCGACTATACAATAATTACCAAGTTCGTGTTTAAATGGTGTTGATTTGTGAAATCTCTCACCTTCAGGTAGGTCCTCCATGCATTCAAACGTGATCTCGAACTGAAACGGGTTTCCAAACGGGCTGGGGTTATCCAGAACAGCCACGTTGAGCACCTGCACTTTGGCCATGATGGTTCACAGAAATCGGCCTTGTGTTTACGGAAGAGATCCTCCTAAAATCACTGAGGCGTCTGAGGTAAATCCAGCCGGAGTGTGAAAGCAGGCTCGGGGTTTTTCCACAAAGGACCTCAACTGCGTCAGGTGAAGTAGAAGAAGCAGGGTTTCTCTTGGTGATGTTTTAGTTCTCTTTTAAAACTAATCGCCATACATCATACATTATTGCTGTGACATCTTGAAGAACACATTTAAAGCAGGATTAGCACGAACATGGTTTCAAACAACCAAATGAAAGAATCTAAACCTGTCCTTTCCCCAGTATCCTGAGGGAAAAGCGTCTCTAGATGCCGCAAACACACACTGAATGACAGAAGCAAATGCTGTGGATCTGATGTGTGTTTTTCTTCCTCTCTGATTGACTTCAGTGGGATGAATCTGCTCTTCATTGCGCCCTGCTGGACTGGAGAAGTCTCTAGCACAATAAAGCAGATCCCACACAACAATTCAATATGAAATAAAAACAAAAATGCGGCGATAAGAGGCATTTGAACATTTTATTAAAACATTAGCAATTCAATGCTTCGCATACACTCAATATAAGAATAATAGGCTGATTCAGGGCAAGCTGTGAGACTTTACACTTCTGTAAACTGATTTTACCTCACAATTTCAGACTAACACTCACCACAATAACCGCGGACATATTAATATAGAGCTGCTTGTGATGTAGCAAGACATGAACACATTCGATAAAGTGTTTCATGATGAAATAAACTGACAGTTTTAAAAGACAGGACACTTAATGATGAGTTATTTGATCCAAATGAGATTGATTCCATAAGATAGAAGAAAAAAACATGACAAGACTATTAAAACTATTTTTCACATATACATTTATTCTTCCATGAACATGGGAGATCATTCCAGTTGTTCACCAGGTCTCTTCCAGGATCCAGTTCAGTGCAGTGCTCATCATGCCCATTCGGCTCACCTTTATCCCAAAACCTGAATAAAATGTGTCCGAATCATTAAGAACCCCAAATGTTTAATTATTCGTTTTAACCACTGAACATATGACACATTATGAGCATCACAAGCAATTCATGAATCATCAGTTGAACTGGAGATGAAGCAGAAGTGAAAGAGAGAAGAAGAGTATACACTGTGTGATGACTAAAACTAATAAGCAGTGGTTATGCAAGTGTTTTAAGTCTTACGTTAGAATCGGTCGTGAATTATCCACCCATGTCCAGTTGGCCTTGTTCTCGTCGGACAAACCAATCCACACTCTCTCCTTGATGAATGAAGTTACGAACTTCTGTGTGAATAAAAACAGGAATAAGTGTGATTCCTCTCATTCAGTGAGTTAAAATAAAAAAGGTCCCATGAATTGAACCATCAGTTTGAAGCTCATAAAAGTGCATCCATCCACGATAAAAGTGCTCCACGCGGCTTCTGAAGCGAATTGATGCGTTTGGGTGAGAAAAATATTTTAAAAAGTTATAAAGTAAAATAACAAGCTTCTGCCCAAACAAACATCTGAATTTGACTTGAGTCTAAAGCGCTAGTAATGTAACGTACTGCTGATGTTTACGCTACGCCATGACACATTCGCTACTTCTGACGCCACAAGTTGCACATAGACAGTAAAAGAAACTGATTATTCCACTTCCTGTTAAACTGAGCGCGATGACAGTCTGGCAGTCGTAAATCTTCTAGTAGCTGTGCCAAGACAAATCTAAATCGCCTAATTCCTCAAAAATGTTGAAATATTTTGTCCCGTTGCTTTTATGGACTCTCTATTTATGGGCTTCTCCCTCGACTTTGTGCCTTCATGTCCCCCCGAATTGCCTCAAAGACAGTAAAAGATTGCGGGCCTTGAGTAGGGTTGGGAATCGAGTATCGATTGGAACCGGGACTAACTTTTCGTTTTTCCCGGAATCGTTCAAAAGTCAAAATTTCGATTCCTAGTTTCGATATTCACAGTCCGCCGACCAGAAGAAGAAACCGCTGAAGAAGCGTCTACCGGAAGTGTTGGCATAACCGCGCGAGTCGAACATGAGTAGCTTACGTCGGCGGTCCAAAGTGTGGCTTCAATTTTCTAAAAATTATCAAAATCTCGGCAAAATTAGAGTATTTCCCTTTAGAAAGGAGTATTTCCTTCAGAAAGACCGTTGGTTAGCAAGGTTAGCTAAACTTTTTTGACCCTGCCTCTTAAAAGAATCGGAATCGAGAATCGTTGGGAACCGGAATCGAAACAAGGAATCGGAATCAGAATCGTTCAAATTCAAACGATACACAACCCTAGCCTTGAGCTTCTCCTCCTGTCTATACGGTAATGTCTCTATTGTGCGACAGAAAGTCCCGTGGTTATGACACAATCTATAGCCTATTTTGACAAAAACGGATTCTACTGGGAAATCAAATGGAGCATTTTATACATTGGTGTGTTTCTTTAGAAATAAATAATGGAAAAAATTGAGTATTTGGACGCCTCAGATGTGAAGTTAATCGCTGTCAAAGTGACGCCAAAATGAATGGGAGTCAATGGAACAATAACAGCAGGAGAAGTTCTGCTACAATGTCGGCTCCCGCGAGACTTCATCTTCCGGCTGATGGATTACCCCCTTGAGCGTAAGTAGACTAAGTGTGTTCGTTTAACCATAAGATAGAATTGTACTTTGTCACATGTTAAATATTAATATTTTTCTTTATTAACCCCCCAGAGCTGCATCAAGCACTTTTATCATCATGGATGGAGTCACTTTTTTGAGCTTCAGACTGGTGGGTGCAATCCACAGCCATTATGCTTGGAAGAGCCAGTACTTTATATATATATATATATATATATATATATATATATATATATATATATATATATATATATATAAATCTGATTGTATTTATCTGAAAGACTCAATAGGAAAGTCATACTCACCTATGATGGCTTAAGGGTGAGTAAATCAAGGTCTAATGTTCATTTTGAAGTAAACTACTCCTTTAACATTCACTCACACAGTCTCACCTGCTTCTCCTCAGTGTTGATAATGACCAGATCAGCTCCTCGATCTCTGCAGAACTCCCTGCTGTCGTTCCAGCTCATCTCCTCGTTGGATATGGAAAAACAAACTGGACCACACAGATTTGCATAAACACTTTTCAAAACTGTATCGTAAAAGAAACCACTTGCAGAAAAACAGATTTACTGACCATTTCCAGAATTTGTCTTCAGTTCCTCGTTGGTCTCTGTTAAATCTGTGATGGTGATGTGCTGGAGTACGACGAAGACCAGCAGAAGAACACAAATGAGCCCGAGACACACTGTCATCAACACCAAACACCTGCTTCCTCCTGACAACACACACATATATCAGACTAGAATTCATATTTTACTGTAGATATAACAAGTTCAACTTTTTTTCTTCCTGCTTACTTTTCTTCTGAGCTTGTCCTTCATCCTGGCTGTGACTCTGTACTTGAGGTCCACGTCTGTCTATAACATCTTTGTGTTCAACATTTTGATAAATGGTGTCTATCTCCATTATTCGTCCTCGCAGATGAGTTTGGAAATATGAGTAGAGTTTCTAAAGCAGTAAACCTACACAGGAAGTGATTTTCTCTGACAAAACGAGTTACAAAATCATGATGAAGAAGTGGAGACATATGATGTAATCACCGGTGTTTTAATCCTAACCATTTTTCTTCTTTGAAGCGTAAGGATCAGCATGCTTCATGTGAACGTAGACTTCAGAACAGATGGAAACCACGACAATAAGGTTTGAGATCTGTGTCAGAGAAAGAGAATCAAACTCTTAAACAGGTCTCTCTCTCTCTGGTGTGATGGGGATGTTTTCTGGGTCTGTCCAAATACCCACACTTGCGGTCTTGGTCATTTGAGAGCGTGTGCACATGACGGGAAGTGTCTAAATAGCAGTACATCTAACGCCCACTAAATCCATAGCAAATCTAAGGCCCTGTCCCAAATGAAACCCTAAGCCCTCGGTCACAAGTCCACAATATAGTGACGGGAAAAGGGAATCAGTGTATATGGGAATTAGATTTTAGTCGCATCCGATGAAGACGAGGGCTATGTTAAAGTCCAATTTTAATGCTCTTCCCTCACTAACTTTCCTCCATTCACTCGACTGAGAAAAAAGATGAACGACTTTGCTTGCATTGCACAAGTGCCCTCTACTGGCAGAACACTTGAAATGTATTCTGAACAAACTAAACCCTTGATCTCTTGGAATCTGTGATGGAGCTGATTTTTTATTTACGTTGTTTAAGTATGTTAGTTTTTCTCAGACTGTTCCAACAGTGTGTGTCAGGTATGTGAAGAGAGAACCCAAACGCAAACGGTGCACTGAGAACCTTTAATAGGAGTTCAGTAGAGACAACTCAGGTTGGCAAAACTTCAACAGAAAACAGTCTTTGGCAAATGTGACAAACTCTTTAGTTAATGAAACTGTAATTCATGGCAATAGCCAAAACAGGAATCCCAGATTATTGAGACTGGCTGGGTACATAGAGAGATGTACAGGAACGCCAAACCAAAGACCACTCACGTTTGCTGTGGTTGGACAGAGTAGAGGCGAGGAATCAATGTCATCAGAGTAATTCTGGCAGCAGACGAGACAAGACAGGACAGAATGCAACACTAATGGATCAACGAGCAGGTAGATACACAGCATTTGGCAATAATCTGACAAAGAACAAAGGAAAAGGTAAGTCTAGAAATTGGGAGTAGAATCAGAGAGAGTGGGAAACAGGTGCGGAGAGATTGGATAGTGAGAAACGGCTGGAGGTAAATGCTATTATGAGTGTGAATGAGAGTGTGTAAGAGGATGTAATAACGAGTATGACCAGAAGAGGGAGGCAGAGTAAAAGAGAAGGATACCAGGATCATGACATTGTGCTTATAAAGCACATTTGTTACTGGAAGATGATACTTGATCTGCTCAAAATATGTTTTAAATATGTCATTATCATTGTGTAGTAACCTGATTCACGTTCAGAGTCTAAATATTTGACTATGTGCTTGACTTCACATTTTGGTATTGGTGAACATAGCCCTGAGATTCTACAGTTTGAAATCCAACAGTAATATAAACAATTTTGAGGGGGAAAAAACTGTGCAAAGAAGCTACAACAAAAACAGCATATATATCTCAACAATGGTGACAATAATCAATCTAGTAACAAACATCAACTCTGAACATCACAAAATATCCTACTGCACTAATTATGTAGATTATTGATATCTGTGTGTGATTTTAAAAGCTTCAGATTATTAAAGCACTACTGGATTTAACTACTGTAATGAAAAAAAATAATAAACCATTATTACAACCAAACCATTACAAACCAAAAATAATAAAGCAGTTTCAGACTCACAATCTTGTCAGGATGTGAGTCTGAAACTGCTCCATAGGGCTTTGATTATGAGGCGTGTCTTAACCGAACCAGGAATAAAAAAACTCTGCACTCAATTGGAAAGTCGGTAAATCTACAACCAATCAGAGCAACACAGTAAGTCAACTGCTTTGGATACAGTTGTCAACTACAGAACTTACTTGTTTTAGAAGTTAAATAACGAGTGTTGCTTCTTTTACTTGGTCCTCTTCCTTTCCTCGCAGTTCCTAATCATGAGGGAAATGACGCTGTGACTCTTGAGACTTTTACAAGGAAAAGATTCAAACCCTTCAAGTATCAACAGCACTGGCTCGTGGAAATTTACAACATCCATTAAAAAAAAACTGGAAATAAGTGAATTAAAATGTCGGTTTATACACTTTTTGTTTAGTGGTAGACCTCCATTCCACTGACCTCAGAAAACTAGTCTTACAATTCACAACTTTCTTTAAGCCCATGGGGTGAGGATAAATAACCAGGCGAAGGGCAGCAGGGCAGCAATGCAGTATTAACCAGCACGGCACATTTATATTCAAATAATTTCACAAATTAAATAATGTAACAGACCTTCGATGTAAATAAAACCCACACAGGATGAAAGAAAAATAAATGGAAGAATTAAGTCTCATTTTGTTTACTTGATTTTTAGTTTGAGCCAAAATAAATATCTGAAATCCTAAATTTATGCACTAGTGTTAAATGCACTGCTTAAGAAATTGCTGTAAATTTACTATGGTAATGATGCCAATGAAACATGTATTCAATTGGCCATTTTATTCTACTCTACTACAGTTTCACAGACACTCAATATCAGAATAACAGGGTAAATCAGGACAAGTTAGCTGGGTATTCAGTTCAAACAATGAACAAAAACACACAAGTAACTTCAGGGCTAGACCAAGCCAAAATAATAAGCAAAAAGTGAACTACCTTACCCCGGAAAACAAAATATCCTATCAGGAACTCAAGATAAAAGAAAATACAAAGACTTCCCTAACTCCTTAACTAAACATAAGCAGGAGAAAAACAGATGCCCTTTATAATTCAGAGGGTGTTGCTTTTCCGTTCCTCCCGTCCGAGCGATGGTGACATCTCCAATTAGGGCTGGAGACCTGTGGGAAACGGGACAGGAGAGAGAACTAAAGGAAGAGACAATGGGGAAAAAAACAAAGAGTGGGAAAAACACCCACATGGACCGGCACCAGTACAGCAGCCCTAGATATTTTAAAATAGGTCAGTGCCATTGTTTTGTCCCTAAATGCACACCAGTAATGACTTATTTTTTTTCTAAGACGTGTTTCTAAAAGTTTCTTCAAATGCCCTAATTGATCTAACGCCTAATCACTAATATAATTTCACATAGAAATAATAACATGACAGTTTTGACAACATGACAATCCCTTACCGAATTTCTCACAAATCCCCTTTCTCTTGGCAGAGCATGGGAGATCATTCCAGTTCATTCCAGAGTCTAAGGGCATCAGTTCAACACAGTCCTCATTTCGACCTTCATTATTTGGCTTCAAACGATCTTCAAACCAAAACCTGAATAACATGTGGTAAGATTCAATTTAGAAGACTTTAAAATCCATCAGTAGTTAACTTTTCTCAGTGTCTTACCTTAATTGTAAAACTCCTTTCTCTTTAAATTTACTCACATGCTATGTGCTTTTTTTTATTGAGAAAACCAATGGGGTAATTCCAATGGGGTACTCTCAGCATCTGTGCTCGGGGGCCGAATTAACTGATTAATTGACTAATGAACTGACTGGTTTGAGTGCCAGTTTGTCAAGCAAACGAAAATATATATATTTTTTAAGTTGAGGCATTTCTTAAAAGATTTTTCACTCCTTTCCTCCACTTTTCTACATCTTTCTCTGTTTGATTTCACTTATTTCCCAAAGTCATCTTAAATGTTGAATTGTCAATACAACACATAAGTTGACTTTATACATATTCCTAAAATGTTTTCGTTTGAATTCACCATCATGGTGATCAGTGTTCCCTTTGGTTGGTCACTTGGACCTATATATATATATATTATTATAATTCACTTCCAATTGACCCAGTTATTTGATATCAAAGTAAGGGATTAATTAAATACATATAATAAATATGTACATTCATATAATTACAATATAAACATGTTTCTTGTCAAATCATGATACTTTAAAGTGTCATAAACATAACTATACAGTGAAATAACTGGATTGATACAATCTTTTTATATTTATGAGAATTTCTTGCAATTGATTATGCTTGAGTCACACCAACCCGATCTCACGACCAAATCGTACGAAATTGACACAAGATTAAAAAGAGTACTAATTCGCACGACTTCACTCGTACAAATTAATACGATCTTACTAATTCGTACATATTTTACGAATTGGCCACATTGTGTGAATTCGTATGAATGATCTACCCCTTACCCCGCCCCTAAACCTAACCATAACGTAGGTTTATGCAGATCATAGAAATTCGTACGAGTAAGGTTGTATGGTTTAGTACAAATTAATTACTTTTTAATCATGCGTCGAATTCGTATGAATTAATCGAGAGAAAGCGTAAGGCACTCACACATACTTCAACATTCAGCATGCATAACACAACAATGGTAACAATAATCATTTTTTAAAGTAAATAATAGCACCCTCGGGTCTTTTATAGCTACTAGAACTGTTGTCTAAGTGAAGCATTTGTCAGTACAACATGCTATTCCTATAATGGAGAGAAGAGTTTTGGTGTTTATTGAACAGTTGAGTCTTCGGTTACTTTTAGAAGCTGTGACGGTCTCATGTTTAAAATACATTCACAGTGGAGTGTTTTATCACTTACGTTTGATTCAGTGTTGAATTATCCACCCATTTCATGATCCCCTTGTTCTCAATATCAGACAAACCAATCCACACTCTCTCCTTGATGAATGAAGTTACGCGTTTCTGTGTGAATAAAAACAGGAGTGAGTCTGATTCCTCTCAGACATTCACAGACTTGAGTGTGGAGTCAAATAAACACCCAAGAGAGTTCATTTAACTCTGGAGTTTTTTGCTGTGCACGATCTCACCTGCTTCTCTTCAGTGTTGATAATGACCAGATCAGCTCCTCGATCTCTGCAGAACTGCCTGCTCTCAGACCAGCTCATCGGCTCACTGGATTTGAACAAACATTCAGGCCCACGCCGATTTCCTAGCAGAAACTCCCATTTTAAAAACTCTATGGATAAAGATAAAGAAAAGTATGAAAAATACTTAAAAAAAAGATTCAAACTGACCTTGTTTAGATTTTTCCTTCGTTAGCTCTTCACTCAAAGATGTAACGTTGCTTTCTAACTCCTGTATTTTCTGATTCAACTGGCTTTGTTCGGCAGTAAGATTTTTGACTCTGGTCTCCAGATCCAGTTTCTTCTGATTCAAAGCATCAAAACTTCCTCGTAATCGACTTTTCTCAGCAGTGAGATCATTGACTCTGGTCTCCAGTTCCAGTTTCTTCTGATTCAAAGAGTCAAATCTTCCCTGTAACTGACTTTTCTCAGCGGCGGTGAGATCATTGTCTCTGGTCTCCACTTCCGGTTTCTTCTGACTCAAAGAGTTGTAGTTGTTCTTCAGTTGGTGTTTTTCCGTCATTAGATCAGTGTTCTTGTCCTGTAAGCTGTTGATAGTGTGATTGAACTCTTCAACTGTGTTCTTGTAACTCTTTAACAGGTCTCTCTCTGCTGTGATGATGATGAACAGTGTGATGAAGACCAGCAGAAGAGCACACATGAGCCCGAGACACACTGCCATCAACACCAAACACCTGCTTCCTCCTGACACACAGAGACAAAACACACATATCAGTTAACGACAACTCAAATATTATTCATATATAGTTATAATATATGACTTTTGTTTCCATTGTTGTGTTTTGCATGTTGTATGTTAAAGTCTCAAGTAACTCAAGTGTACCCAATTGCAAGCTATTGTCACGAACAACACAGTCTCATGAAAATGTGTATCTATACCATGAATGTCATTTCTCGTGGCATTAATATTCCAAAAATGTTTTTTTGCGTGCATATGGTATGCACTAAAAAACCCAGGGGTACGTTTAGGGGGGAGGGGAGTTTGTGAGTATACGGCAAAAAGTTCATATCATTTGCACGCGAAAAACGCGTACCATATACAAGCAAAAACGGATTCTGGCGTATAAATGGCACGAGAAATGACATTCGTGCTATAGATACGAACATTCATGAGATCGGGCTGTCAAACATAGAGAGATTGTATCAACCCAATTAAAAGTGTTATAAGTTTTGGCAAAAAAAAAAAAAAAAAAAAAATTAACAAAACTAGGCCAGTTAATGATTCAGTTTAGTCTCCTTTTAAAAGTAATCTACTTCTGATTTATTTTCCTTTGAAGACTGGTCTCCATAATGGCGAGAAACTAAAAAATTTTAGGAAAATCAACATCAATCGAGGAAGTCTTTCTAAATGTTCAGTTATTTTGAAAATTCAATATTCTCAATGAAATTAGTGAATGCAACTAAAAAAGAGAAGATAAGTGGAGGAAACGAGTCTATTAAAAAATATGATTTATTTCCCCCTGATGAAATGACACTCAAACCAATCATTCTTAACTTGGTTTTCTGAATAACCAAAGTATAGTGTGTGAATAGTACAGATTACTAGATTTTTTAAATTAAGTTAAGACATAAAGTAAAGTAGTTAAAGTAGAACAACTTACACTTTCAGTTACTCAAACATTATTGCTCCATATCCAACTCCATCTCTGTCAGAATAAAATGTCTACTCACGGCACATTTGAGCTTTTTCTTCATCCTCCCAGAGACTCTCTGTTTGTGATCCAGTTGTGCCATCGTTATCTTTATTTACAATATACCTCCCTGATTTCATTATTCGCTCTTACTCATAGACTTGCAATACAGTAGCCTATGTGTTCACAGTCTGTACTGTAAGGCTGTTTGGCATGTACTGTAAGACTGGGCTTCCTGCTAAGAAAGGACGTGAAATCAAACATCCTGCATCAAACAATAAAAATAATTACTAACCTGGAGATTGGAAGAAAGAGCATAAGGACCGCCTTGCCCTGACTTCCCGACTTACCTCCTTTCACCCTGAATATAATAAGACTTAAGAGCCCAACTAATGGAAACACTAATCACTGTTATGGTGACTTCAAATTAAACAGTTAAACCTCTGTTAATTGTCAATAAAACCTCTGTAGACATGTGAGATAAATAAAGTCTTGTAATTAACTACTCCATGTTTAATATACACAGATTTTGTGGCTCAGATAAGGTCCAGTTCTGGTTTATTTCTTTACTCTTGGCTGGCATGTGTTACTGCTATGCAGAGATGTAAGTCCAGGTTCAGAAAGTAAAAGTCCTCCTCAGTATTTTTTTCCAATCACCTGGATTTGCTAATTCAGATGGGAGAGAGAACTAATTAGTGAAGTCAGCTGACTGAGTTCATGGGTGGAATAAACATAGCAGGACTTTTACTCTTTGGTCCCTATATTAACCACCTCTGTATTTTAGAGATATATCCAGCTGCAGACCCGCAGCAACCCCAGTTTCAGAACCCCAGCGCCAGAACCGGAAGTGAGGGAGGGGCGGAATTATTATTATTGCATTATAATTATTTTAGCAAGAATGTAAGGACAAAACGGGCCTGAGAGTGAGTTCCTCATTTGATACATTGTAAGTAAAATTTATACAAGATTGTTGTGATAAAACAGGCTTGGATTGAATTGGTCATTTTGTAAAGATTTTTAACAAAGCAAAGCCGAATTTTCTCTCTTTTTTAGATTTTGACATTATTATTTTACACGAAAAATGCATGCTGCACATGTTCTTGTGAAATAAAGTATATTTTATAAAAAATACCCATGCTTTTTTTTAATCAATCAAAATCATCTTACACATATCTTCAATATCAAAACAATTTAAGATTTTTGTAAACACAATGAATAAATAAATAGAACATAAAATATCACAGAGGTCTAATGAGTAATCAAATTGTGTATAATTTTGAAAACCTCCAATGCTTGTTTTGTTTTATATCTTTCAAAGCTTTATTATACAAAGTTAACTCCTTCATAAAAACCAAAAAACAAAGGTCTTACCTTCCTAAATATGCACGTATGTATAAACTGCTTAGCTAAAATTATTAAACTGTTCTACATTAAAATGCCCATAAGTTTCAAGTATTATTTTTTCACCCTCATGGAAGTAACTCATAATACAATGAAACGAATAATTGAAACTTTATACAATTAATATTACACAAAATCAATGTTTTAAAATGCTTATTGTACTGTAATGTAGTATCATAACATCCATACGTAGAGAGTAGGACGTTTCTTGTTCAATAAAAGCTGTTTCATGTGTAAAATACCCTCCAAATTACGTTGGGTGGCGTTATTAGGTTTCAAACCTAAGCTCCGCCCCTCACTTACGTTCCTGGCGCTGGTGTTGGTTAGAACGTAACTCCGCCCCTTACTTCCGGTTCTGGCACTGGGGTTCTGAAACTGGTGTGCTGCGGGTCTGCAGCTGGATACTATAGGTATTTTAAAACTTTAACACTCTTGAGTCTGGAGCCAGAACTCCCTGGAGAGTTAATTTGCTATGAACTATGCACTGAAAAAAAAAATCCCAATTTCAAAGAAAAAAACTGATTTTTTGACGACCATTTTCTTTCATTTTAAATTGTACTCAAAACACTGTAAAATTACAAATAATATCTGCAAAATAAAAATGCAGCCAAGACAAAATCCAGTCATTCACATTTTTTTTCCAGAAATTGATTGTATTTTTCATACAGTATTTTTCTGTTTTCTTAAATTACATGAAAAATGTATGTAAAATTACAAATAGAATCTGTAATTAAACAGTAACAAAACAGTTAAATGATTACACTGGCAGCTCAAAAAAACTGTAACATTAAAGTAAAACGTCATAAATTAAAAAAACTGAAAAACACTGTTATTTAAAGGTATTTCCTGCATTATTATGATCAAATACCTTGTAAAAAAAATCATAAAAAATGGTCAAATGACTGGCAACAAAGGCTGCCAAACAAAAACCATAAAATTAAAGTAAAATATTATATTTTTCTATTAAACAAAAAAAACTGTTATTTCACAGGTATTTCCTGCATTATTATGATCAAATACCTTCATTGTATTACCTTCATACCTTCATTTTTGCAATGGGCAAAAAAGCCCATTGCAAAAAAAAAAATCGTAAAAAAGGTCAAATGACTGGCAGCTATGGCTGCCAAACAAAAACCATTCAATTAAAGTAAAATATGTTAATTTAAATAAAGTGCAAAAAACTTTAATAGAAATTTGATATCACCATGATTGAGATCAGTGTTTGCTTTAGTTGGCTTCTTGACCTTTATTTTTGTACTATTAATTTTTCTCTGGCTGCTTTAACTATGTATTCAACATACATTTGTTATAGTATTGAAAGCAGGAGAACATATCAGCTAATGGTGAACTGATTCACTGAAATGACAGAGAAATACCTTAGCGCATCTGTTGAAATTACATTATAAATAGGGGCGTTTAAATTGTAGAAGAAATTTATGATTGTTGTACTTTTCCCCAAAAACCTTGAATTATTGGTACAATATTTTTCTAATCTGAAATGAAAGAAAACTATCTATTATAAAGAAAATGTTTGAGCTGTGTTTTAAGGAGTATGACATCAATAATCAACATATGAATCTCAACAATGGTGCAATCAACAAAGCCTTTATGTGACTTTATAGTAGTTCGGAGTTGATCACCGTTGTAGTGATTCATACGCTGATTCTTGTTATCTGTGTGAGTCTATGTCAGAGTTCCTCAACTCCAGCCCAATCCACTTTCCTGCAGAGTTTACCAACCACCCTAATCAAACTCACCTGAACAAGCTAATCAATGTTTTATTGATTACTACTGGGTAGGGCTGGGCGATATGTCATTATATATATCGTTATGCGTTTATATTCTAATCGCATCTAATCAGTAAAGCCAGTTCCTTGATAAGCAGTAAATCACCTTCACCTGCTTTCAGATGGACGATGAGTGTTAAACTAACACTCAAGAGTGTTAAAGTTAATGAGATAATTAAGTGATTAATTTAGTGAGGATTGAGCATTATTGAATACACCTGATGATAACAAGCAGAATCACTGAAGGACAAAATCACAAATTGTAAGCCACCGTTATGGAGATCAGTGTTTGTTTTAGTTGGGCTCTTGACCCTTATACTTAGTGATGGCTAAATGAGGCTTCCCAAACCACTGAGACCTCGTAGCCCATTGCTTCACCCAAAGGTTAATTACTCTAAGCTTCATTCAGTATTGTTCAATAGTGACACCTAGCTACTGTGCAAAGAAATAGCAGTCAAATGATTTAATTCTGAAACAATGACCTGAGCAGACTTATGATGTGCGTGTACCCCCATAACACACACACACACACACACACACACACACACACACACACACACACACAGAGTTAATTAATTATTCATAAATGATTTGGATAGTGACAGTATGAACAATAAAAGTTACACTGTTGAGTGCAGTGCTTATGGTGGAGGGAGTGCAATAAAGTAAAGTGCAACAGAAAAGTGTGATGCGGTAAAGGTTAAGAATTGTTTCTGGTGATTTTGTGTATTGAACTGTTACTATTTTTGTGCAGTGTTGTGCTTATGGGACTGGGGACGTAGAGGACCAAAGGAAGGATTAGAAATAATTTTTTATTGAGGAATAGAATTTTTTCAAGTGTGTTGGGGCTTAGACATTAAATATAATACAGTCATATAGTGAGGATTATTATATCAAGACAGTAAAATAATAATAATGATAATAATAATACTAATACAAATTGTGTTTGTACCTTATTGTGAGCAAACATTTCAAAAAACTCCCAGACAGGGGAGGATGTCCTCTTTCTTGCTGGTTCCATTACAAGAAAAAGGATTAGGTCACAAAAAGCAAACAATTCCAAAAGGGCAATCCAAATCAAAAACCAGTCCAGTCCAAATCCAAAGCAATCCAAATAATCTTATCTAATTAATATAACAATGCTATAATATAGCTATAATTAATACTAACAATATACTATAACTAATCTAACCTAATAATGTAATAATATACAGCCCTAACACATATATTGCACAATAACGACGATGAAACAACTCTCTAACTCTGACTCTCGGAAACTACTACAGCTGATTCTACTACTCCTGACAACACCCACAAGGTGGCGCAAGTTTCGAACAAACGACACTTTCACACAAACCGAGGCCTCGTTTGTCATTAGTCAAGTGATTTTCACGTTAGCAACACAAGCCTCGAATCGCGGCTTCATCTGGCACGCCCCTTTTTGCTCGACACAAGCTCCGACGCCTCGCTTCAAATGTCACATCACTACTTATACTTTGACTTTTTTTCTGCTGTTATTGATTTATAACAGTCAAATGAACAAAGAAAAGTGTGATAGTGTTGGTTATGTTTTGGCATAATCATGCTGTGATCTGAAAAATAAAATTTATTGAGTTGATGTGTTTCAACTTGCTAACAACAGTTTTATGATTCAAAAACAGTTTTTTTTCTTATAATACAAAATATTTAATAAACATTGTTCTGATCAAAAGTCTTTCAAAAATATGAAGAAACACAGACATCAATAATCAGCCACTAATCTCAACAGTGGTGACAATAATAATCCATGTTGCCACCAATTAGGGCTGGGCGATATATCGCACGATATTGTTATGCTCATCTAATCAGTAAAGCTGGTTCCTTGATTAGCTGTAAATCACCTTCATTTATTCACTTCAATTTGTGATTTTTTTATGCTATAGAAGATTATATAATTAAATGAATACCAGTTTGAATGAAATAAAATTAGCAGACTGTTTAAAAAGATAGGAACCTCAATCCGAATTTCTGTAACCACAATAAGACAGATTCCGTAAAAAACACAATTAAAAACATGACAATACAGGATTAACCCTATTTCCCACAAACCGCTTTCCTCTTCACAGAGCATCGGAGATCATTCCAGTTCTTGATGGAGCCTGAAGGCATCAGTTCAACACAGTCCTCACCTCCATCATCATTTGGCTCTCCTTTATACCAAAACCTGAATATCGTGTGGCAACAAGAGTAAATTTAGCACAGAAGCAAGAGTAAAAGTGAAAGTTGCAAAAACTTAAGAGAGAAGAAAAAAATCTTTGGTTGTGTTGTGTGTGGAAGAGTTGTGTCTTCAGTTATATTTTAGAGGTTGTGAGTGTCATGTTTAAAATACATTTGCACTGGTTTTATCTTACCCTTGTGTCAGTGTTGAATTATCCACCCATTTCATGGTCCCCTCGTTCTCAATGTCTGTCAAACCAATCCACACTCTATCCTTGATGAATGAAGTTAAGTAACTCTGTGTGTTAATATAAACAGGAATAAGGACATTTACACATTTTCACAAATTAGCATTTTTGTAGTTTACACAAATTACAAAACTTGCACAATAAAACCTGTTTTCAAAAGTTTGCGTTTTCAAGCAATAAATGCAGGAATGCATAATATTTTTTCCCAATTTTAGTTGAAAATGTGCAGCAAAATTCCCAGTGTTAAATAAACACTCCTGGTGTACACATAGGTCCAACTACAGGTGGTTAAAAATGAACACTGAAGCATTGTTGAAGTAATGAGATAATTAAGTGATTAATTAAGTGATGATTGGCCATTAGTGGTGACACCCGATGTTAATAAGAAGAACCAAGGATGAAAGTGAAACAAGAAAAACAGAAAAAAAAGAGAAACTCAAGAACTACTGACTTCGAGCCTTTACACATTATTGCACTTATTATTACCAGTGTGACTTAATTTCTGTTATTCATCAACAAAAGTTATTGAGATTCAACAGAAGTTTAGACGGCAATGTTTTATGGAATTTCAAGCCACCATTATGGTGGTCAGTGTTTGCTGTAGTTGGGCTCTTGACCCTTTTTTATAGCTAGTATTATTCTGACTGCTCCAATATTGTGTTTATAAAGCACATTTGTTATTGGCTAAGGAAACCTGCTAACAATATGTTGTGTTGATGACATTATCATCACGTAGTGATCTGATTCACTGATGTCAATCAGAGTCTAAATCTTTGACAATATGAGTGATGTTGTGTTTTAGCGTTGGTGATTGTAGCCCTGAGTTCCTGCAGTTTGAGAGCCTACAGCAATATGAACAATTTTGAAATTTCACTTGAGCTCTTGTGTTTAGACACACAAACATCAAGAATCAGCATATGAATCACAACAATGGTGAAAATAAACAAACTAGTGACACACAGATCAACCCTGAACATCACAAAACAAGCTATTACAGTCATAACAAAACCATTGCAAAAATAAAAACAAACAGGAAAAACAATGAAAATTACAGTACAATTCAGCTGCATAATTTATTCATACTGCAATGCAGGGTGGGAGCCATGGATGCATTTTGATTGGTGGCTCCAATCATGCACTGCAACATAAATCTATTCTGTGATTGTCACCATGGTTGAGATACATATGCAGATTCTTGATATCTGTGTGGGATTTTAAAACCTTTAGATTAGTAAAACACTGCTGGATTTATCTACTGAAAAGAACATGAATAGAACCTTTATATTCTAACTTTATAATGCTGGTTGAGTGAATCAGGACACTACAAGATTTAAATTCATCGTTTAAACATAACCATCATGACCATGGTTTCCCAAAAACATTTTAAGCCTAATCTGATCATAGAACAACTGCAACCAAACGAATGCACAATCAAATTTGGCTTACTATGCTTTCAGGAAACACAGCCCATGTCACGGTCTCTCTTGCAGTAACACATGCGCTTCGTAATCTCAGAGTCAGAGCAGCCAGAGAAAAACCAATGTTAAAACGCAAAGGGTCAAGAGCCCAACTAAAGCAAACACAGATCACCATAATGGTGACATGAAACGAAACATTCCATAAAACATTATGTGTCATGTAAAGAGCAATATTCTTTCTTATTAAGTCTAATAGTAATATTTCAGTTTAATATAAAACAGGGATTAGTGTGATTCCTCTCATTAATAAACAGTCACTCACACAATCTCACCTGCTTCTCTACAGTGTTGATAATGACCAGATCAGCTCCTCGATCTCTGCAGTACTGCCTGCTCTCAGACCAGCTCATCGGCTTATTGGACATGAACAAACATACAGAACCACACAGATTTCCTAGCAGAAACACAATTTTTTAAATAGATTAAGATGAAGAAAATTATGGAAAAATAATGTACTCAAAAACATATTTGTACTGACCTTGTTTAGATGTTTCTTCACTCAAAGATGTGACTCTGGTCTCTAACTCCATTTTTTTCTGATTCAAACCATCAAGCTGTCCCTGTAACTGACGTTTCTCAGCAGTGAGATCATTGACTCTGGTCTCCAGCTCCAGTTTCTTCTGACTCAAAGTGCTGAAGTTGTTCTCCAGTTGGTCTTTTTCCTTCATTAGATCAGTGTTCTTGCCCTGTAAGCTGTTGATAGTGTGATTGAACTCTTCAACTGTGTTCTTTAACAGGTCTCTCTCTGCTGTGATGATGATGAACAGTGTGATGAAGACCAGCAGAAGAACACACATGAGCCCAAGACACACTGCCATCAACACCAAACACCTGCTTCCTCCTGACAAACAGAGACAAAACACACACACACAGATATCAGTTAACGACAATTCAAACAATATTATTAGATAACATTTCAAATCAACCTTTGGAAGTAATTGCGTTTTTGTTAGATAAATGATAGTTTTTCAAAGAAAAAAGTTATTTTATTATGACAAACATTTAGAATTCCTATTTGCTAAAATATGGAACATTTCATATAAAATCTGAAACAATTACAGTTTTTATACAGAAAACAATGTCTTCGACATTGTCTCTGCGTCAAACGAAACTGCTTCTGCTGACTTTGCTTTCGATCGTTTCCTTTATCCTCGCTGCGACTCTGTGTTGGAGGTCTCGATCTATTATTAATATTTCTGCACACATAAAAGGTCCCTGATTCCATTATTTTCTCCAAGTTACAGTCTAAGTATAGTACAGTACAGTGTGTTCACAGACGAGGCGTGGTCTTTAAGATGTGTGCCGTGTTTTTAAATAGTACCAACACAGGAAGTGGTTTTTATTAGTTCAGACACAGATACATCTAGATTTCATTCTCACTCTAAATCTCTCTGTATGCTTATGCTACTTTATGATTGAATATATATTGCATATTCAACCTCATATAGTCAAAGCATTGTGGAGCTTTCCTTGTGATAAAGTTAGCATCTACAACGTCCAACAAGAGGAATCACATAAACTGATTCAAACACACTTAAACAGGCCCAAACTATAATCTGGAAGTGAATGATGATTTACACCACTGTTGTGTTCAGGGACAGAGAGGATGATGGGAAATAGAGATTATGCGACGAGGACTTCCTGTTATTAAACACAAGTGAGTGACAACAAGAGATTCACTTTTTCATTTTCTCAGTAGATGTCACTGTTCTACCATTTTCACTATCAATTCAATTTAACTGTATTGTCAGACTCAGGGTCCATTAGAAAACCATACAACATTACAAACACACAACACCTCCCTAAAACCCAAGGCATCCAAGATGTAGGTGTCTTTGTTTCCGCAGTAGTTTCAATTTTGATATTTTTAGGTCAAACTGTTCGTGTCAGTCATATAATGGAGGTCTATGGTCACCACCTCAAAGAGCATGCACAGAGAAGTTCAAATTAAACATGATTTAATGACTCGTAAATGTAAGTACACATTGATGGCCTAAGACACGAAACGAGCAGTTTGTGTGAGAAAACGAACAGTATTTATATCGTTTTTACCTCTTGCAACCACGGCCATGTCCAAATGATCTGAGGGCACGGGCGCTACGGTCTGCGCAAGCACCGGAAGGGATCTCTCTATTTTCAATTTTCTGTTCTTGTTGTTCCTCTTTCCTTCAGGGATTCTGCTTGTTATCAGCAGGTGTTCATCACTAATGCGCAACAATCACTTACAGATTCCCTTAATCTGAAGATAAACCTGCCTCCTGCCCACATAGCAACATTGTTTCGGCCCAGATCCGGCCCACATCTGGCACTTGTGGGGTACGGATCTGGCCCACATGTAGCAATGAATGACGGCGCTTGGGTGGCCCACTCCTGTTTGCCAGATCTGGGCCACAAGCAGGCCATAGCAATGCCACATGTCAGCCAAGAGCAAAGAAATAAACCAGAACTGGACTTTATCTGAGCCACAAAATCTGTGTATATTAAACATGGAGTCATCTCAACCTTAATAAGCCTGTTAATAAACAGAATCACAGAAGGAAAGAAGAGAATGGAAAAAAAAGAAAACAATGTTGCTATGTGGGTGGTAGGTTTAATTTAAGACTCAATTTAGTCCTGGAGTAACTGCCTTCCTCCAGGAAATCAGCTTATTAAACTCTGGACTAAACTAAATGTAGGACTATTTAAAGCCATGACATAGAAAGCAGATTTCTGTTAATCAGGTTTAAAGGGCCATTTTATTCTAGGACTAGGCTTAATCTCTGTCCGGGAAACCGCCCCACAGTGTTTCACTCAACTGAGACTAAAGCAAAGGTTTTTATTTTCATTTTTTTTTTCACATTTGAACGTCTGCCGTAAGTGATTTCAATGTTAAATCAATGTAAAGACGCATTTACGCACGTCTATAGGTTCTGCAGTGATGTATCTGTCTATCATTTCACTGTAGCTCAGCATCGCGATGTAACGTTAACTTTCTTACTTTAACTTAACAGCAGTAAAACTGTTTCTATGATGGTTTAACTTTGCAATCAATCCGTGGTTCAGGAGAGGCTGATATAAATTAGCCTACCCTGTTAATCTATTGATTAAATTATTATTATTTTTTTAAATGTATTTTTTTTTTACAATTCCTGCAAATGCAGTGACAAAGTTCATGTTCTCATGATTTATATTTATGAATAAAAATGTTTTAAAACACCCCTCACCTCTGTTTTTTTTCTCTCTTCATAAATCGCACCCTGATTTCGCGTGGAATCAGAGCAACACATTTGGAAATCCACAAATGGTCACCTCAAAAGAGTCTGTTTTCAATAAGAAGTCCACCTTATGTGACACACTCACACAGTAAACCTGTATTGTTCACCCAACTGCACATAATAGCAGCGAATTAGTAAAAAACACAATACTGACTTCTTGAGTTCTGTTTTCCATCATGTGCCGGACATGTTTGTGATGTATTGTGTTAATAAAAAACACAATATTTACCCGTGCACCGTGCACGTTTGCGATAGCATAATATGCATGGTAATCAGTGCCAGGTGGTTTAATATGCGGGAGAGGGATCCCTCTGATGGCGAGCAGAAGGAATCGCGTTGGTCTATTTTGTGACAAGTATATATATGGACCCATGGATATGCAAATTAGCCCTGCCTCCAAGCACTCACACCAGCTCAGATCGCTGGACATTGTTTGTCTCTGCAGTGTGTACCACTTTCGGAGATCCACAAACATGTGATGAACATGCTGAAAAATACATGTATTATAATGATATTAAAATTATAATACATAATAATATATTCACATATCATTATGTTACATTCTATAAATGCCGAAACACTGACATGTTGTTTTTAGAAAAACCAATAAACCTACACAGGAAGTGGTATCTTTTCACACTGGCCTTCAACATGAATATACACTTGAAGTCCAATTTAAAGGAATGGTTGATTATGATTACACACTAACTAAGTTAGAAAAGTGAAATGTTGCTGTTTGAGCATAAACAACATCTGCAAAAGGTACGACGGTCAAAGGTGCAAAGGGAGCCATTTTCTTTTACAGAAATCGCTTTGTGAGCCATTCCACCGAATGTATGATATTTCTGTCTCCAGGACATTACGTGCATAAAAATGCATGCAAATTAACCATTTAAAGCACATTTTATTATCAAATGTCACAATCTCAGCCTGTGTTCCTCTTTTGTGTGAGGACTTATTTCCTGTCTTGTGCTGTGTTTCGTAGTTTTTGCATGTTGATTAGTCTCTCCAGATGCGTCTTGTAAGTTCCCTTGGTTGCCCTCATGCATTCTCATGACAATCAACCACACCCCCTTGTTACCTTGTTAGCCTGTGAATAAATTGCCTGGGAGCAGCTTATCTAATGTAAACAGGATTAGATTGCGGCTCTATAAGTGGAGGTGATACGGGAAGTCTTTCACAGCCATGTCTTGGCCGTTTTTACGACTGGAACCAGTTGCTGAAGGTGCAAGAATAATTCGCTGAGCTTTTCGAATTAATCGAATAGACAGGATCCTTTGGCGCAGCGCGATACTCTACTTATTGAAAATTTCGTTTTTCTCACATTCATTCGTTGGAACTGTAACGGAGGCCAGCTAGTAGTTGCTGTGTGAGTAAACCTCACTCCCCTGATCTCAATAGGCGCTCTAGCGACAGACGCTAGAGGCTGCAGTCTTTAGCCTCCTTGTTAGCTCACCTGACTCTCATGCCGGAGACCCGGGTTCGAGGCCCGCTCGGAGCGGGCGAGTGGGACCCGGGTGTGTGAGGGGTTACAGAACCACACGTTAAATGTTCGACTCGTCGGAGTCAAGCTTTTAACAACGCACAAACTGTTTGCATTGCCTTGAGATTCTTTGCGAGTGGCTCTTTCCTGAGTCAGAAGAAGTAGAAGACTGAATTGTACAGGCACGTCTACATGTCTATGTATCCGAATGGTACTTCGTTGATGTATTACTCTCTACAGCGTCGGACACATATCAGCAATTAATATGATTAATCTCAGCCTTCTAACAATCATCAGAAAACACTTTGATCAATTCAGAATGTAAGTGGATAATGGCATATAGTGCATCTTAGCGTCAATATATATATTATATACACAATTCACCTGCTATATTTCTAAATGTACCTAACTTTCATTTCAACAATAACATATAGCGGGGCTATATATGAGGCTCCCCTGCCTAACAGCATAGTAATGATGATATGCTAAAGCCCCGCTGGCACATTGACTTAAAAGGAAGTTTTTGACATCGGAAACACCAACGTTTTTAGACCGTGGTTTTGAGACTGTCTTTGGTTCACTGCAATTTTAAAGACAAAATACTCAGCAATGGTATTCACGTATGAATTTGCACATGGTTTTTTTTTCTTAAAGCAGATTAAAAACACCACATAGACATATAAACAACATTAAATGTTTGATTTTCCCCACAGGCGGACTTTAGGTTTCAAATCGACCTATTTGTCTTATAGTGCTTTCAAATTCATTTTCCAAGTCAAACATTTGTATGGTAAAAGATGAACAAAAATATCGAAAAAGTAAATATAATTAATACATTATATAAAAGAAACACTGACAAAAATATTTGAAATTTTATTAGACACTTCCTCAAACATTAGTGACACCTTTAACATTATCATCTGCAACACCATTTCTGGTTTAAAGTAATTTTCTGCTTACCGCGCTTTCCATCTTTTCCTTCATCCTGAGTGAGATTTGGTATTTGAGGTCCAGTTGTGTCCTCAATATCTCTCCATTCAACATTTTGATAAATGTCCTCTGAATCCATTATTGTCTGACAGTTCGTCTTCACAAATGAGCTGTGATCTTTAGAATGAAGAATAGTGTATGTACAGTAGTGCTAAACCTTCACAGGAAGTGGTTTTATTTCACACTGGCCTTCGACAAGAATACACACTTTCAGTCCAACTTAAAAACTCCCTGCAGACTCACACTACTGTGTTTGTGTATTGTAAATTCAACCATGTTATCCGCTTCAAACGCCAACAAGAGGAATCTGTGAACACTCAAATAACCTCAAGCACACTTAAACAGGCCAAACTGGAGCTTTGTTTTGATGATGTAGTAGAAAGAGCAGAAAGTGCCTGAATTTGATGTGTGAATGATCACTTCAGTCTGATAAACCTGCTCTCTGCTGCCCCTGCTGGACTGGAGCAAATATAGCCACAGTGCAATAAACAGATACAAATGAAATATGAAATAAAAACAGAAATACAGTTTATAATAATAATGGTTATTGACAATTTTATTTAAAGCAAAAGCAATGAAACAAATTCAAAACAAAAACAACATAAAAAAGCAGTTTCCCAGACAACAGAATAACTGATGCATCAGGGCAATTTGGGAAATTTTTCTTCTATTTTTTACTGTGATTTTCACCTCAACACTTCAGACCAGCAAATGAGACGCATTATAAAAGCCATAAGAAGGTTGTGTTGGCAGAGGTCTGCTTGTGATGAAGCAAAGTGCCACGATTTCCCAGTTCACCCTGCTGAAATTGTATGTTTATTATAGCAATAATTTTTTTTGACGGTTTTACATTTTTCTATTATATGAATTCCCATGTATGTTACAAAATAGTATAAAAAGAAACATATCATGAAAGCAGTTGCTAAATAAAATTACAGACTGTTTAAAAGACAGGAACCTTAATCAAAAATGAATAAGAGTGATTGATTGATTGATTCCATAACCCATAGTAAAATTAAAAACCCTATTTCTCACAAACCGCTTTCATTATCAAAGAGCATGGGAGATCATTCCAGTTCTGGATGGAGTCTGAAGGCATCAGTTCAACACAGTCCTCACCTACACCTGCATTATTTGGCTCTTCTTCATACCAAAACCTGAATAACAGTAAAACCTTATTACATAAGCTAGTTTTATTTATTCTGCCTGTGGTGTTTGAGGAAGCATCATGATTTATGTGAGTGTTTTATCACTTACCCTTGATTCAGTGTTGAATTATCCACCCATTTCATGATCCCCTCAGTCTCAGTGTCTGACAAACCAATCCACACTCTCTCCTTCATTAATGAAGATATGAACCTCTGTGAAAAAAAAAACAGTGAGAAATATTACATTTCAGATCTTCATCTGGGATTACTCGGATAGAAGACGAAGACAATTACCAGCATTCAAAATGAATATTCAATAGAGAGCCTAAGTCCCGCCCCTTCGCTTCCGGCTCATGGGACCTTATTTCGGAAAAAAATATGAATGGAAGTCAATGGCGAGAGACAACTTCTCTTTTTATTCCGTCTGAACTGTGCCCTCAATTACACATATGATGTTTGTCAATTTAAAAGATGATTCTCAAAGTCAAAAACATCGCAGTTTGTCATACAGCACAAGAGTAACGTTTAGTTTTATGTGAAAATCGCTCTGTGAACTACATCTCCCGGGAAGAGAAACGAGATCCGCTGCTCGTGTGTGTGCAGTCTGGTACAAAACACTCAGGTAGGACGGCGTAACGTTACGATTATAACGTAAGACTGTAGAAACAATGACAGACAGCCTCAGTAAAGTTAGCTTCAGTCATTGAGAGAAAATGTGCGCCTTTGGGGTTTGTAGTCTTTGTAATTACGTATTTTCACAGTCTTATACATCAACGGTTTTACATCAAACTGCGACTTTCTTTACTTTTAAATGTATGTCTTAAATTGACAAAAATCATATGTGTAATTCAGGGCACAATTCAAACCAGATCAAAATATTTGTTGTCTCTCACCATTGACTACCATTCAATAGGCTATTTTTCTGAAATAAAGTCCCATGGTGGTCGACCGGAAGGGGAGGGACTTAGGCTCTCTATAGCAAGAACATATAAAGACGTTTGTTGTATCATTGTAGCATTTATTTTGCAAGCCGTATTAAAAAATAACTGTTGTTTGTTTATACGTATGACAAAACTTAAAAAAATTGCGCTGTAAAATAACGGTAATCTAATGGCAGCAGGTTGTCAGCAATGTACTGTTCTTTTCACAGCCATTTGCAGTTAATATAGCCTACAGCTCTCCTTTTTTACAGTATGCTATTGTACAAAAAATACATGGAAAAATGTACTGCGTATAAAAAATACATGGAAAAAATACGCAGTTAAAGTAATGACATTACTTTTAATGTCGGGTTGAAAGGGTTAACAATGTAAGATGAAAATACACACCCACGAAATGTATTTTAACTGTTGTAATGTGTAAGATATAAAACAGGCAGCAGTTTACTGTAAAATTTAGTTTTTTCAGTCGAGGAGTAGATCAACAGACATTGTCTATACGCTGCATGTTGCTGTATTTAACAGGTGGGGACTATGTAATCGCTGGTACAGGGGAAATGAAAACACACTCAAAATACTCTGTAAACCTTAACAGTCAAAATAATGAATTGGTTTGAGTAGGACAAACTTAAATTCAACGAATTAGTTCAGTCAAATTAATTTTTATGAGTATTTCGCACTTTCCTTTTCTTTCAAGTTCACAGAACTGATATATTTTAAGTAAACTGAACTGTTTCATTGTTTTGAGTTTTATGAAATTATTTATTTTAATTTAGACAAACTTAAGTTTAACTGAAACGGCTGGGATGTCTATTTCCCAGCATGCTTTGCCGATGGCACTCGAAAGAGAGTGTAAATGCTAAAATTAAGTGCAATATAATGTTTTTTTTTTTTGTGTGTAAGATTAATGTTAAGTGTGAGATTTAGTAGTGATTAATGTTTTGTTATGCTAATTTCAAAGAATTTCTGTTAATGTTGGCTTTAGGATAGTTACCATCATGGTGACAGGTGGTGCATTCAGATTGATTTGAGAGCATTTATATTATTGTGCTCATACTGCAAGTACTTCTGTACTTGTAAGTGCTTATAACATACTGTTTCTAATATGTTAGCACTACGTCAGCAAATTAGCTTTAAAGCTTACTATGTTTATACTATTAAAAGTGATTTGAGTTCTGCCAACTTATTCGGGTTTACAGTGTACTTCATAGATTTAAGTTATAGTAACTAATTAGTACTATTAACTTTATTTACCCAAGTTATCTTTACAATAAGTTATTGAGTTAATTGGAAACAAATCAAATATTTTTTATGCTTAAATTGTTTGAGTTAATAAACTTAAATGATTTAAGGCAATCGGTTTCCTCAAACAGTTTGAGTTGAACTAACTCATCAGGTTTTACTATTTTGATCTTACATATAAGTGCTACACATCATTCAAAACTGTTAAATGTCTTCTTTTATTTGTGAATGCTCTTAATACAAACAAAATGTTGTGTTTTTCGTAAAATAAAGAAACATGTCTTTACGAAGCTTGAAGTCTCCATTTTTAAATGGTTTAATAAATCTGACAATTACATTGAACATTTTACAGTATATTACTGTTTTTCAGTATAGTACTGTTTTCCTGAAGCAGTGTTGAAGTTAAAGATATAATCTCTTTTCACTCTCTGTAGGGTGGATTTTAATGTCGGGTTGAAAGGGTTAACAGTGTAAGATAAAAATGCACACCCACGAAATGTATTTTGACTGTAATAATGTGTAAGTTTTAAAGCAGGCAGTAGTTTACTGTAAAATGTAGGGTTTTTTGGTCACCGTTGTGCTGAAGAGTAAAGCCTGTGTTTCAGTCCAGGAGAAGATCTACAAGCATTGATTATAAGCTCTCGTTGCTGTATTTATTTGGCAGGGACTATGTAGATGGAGCAGGGGAAATTTCATAAGGCACTTTCCACTGCTTGGTACAACTCGGTATGACACAGTTCAGTTCGCTTTAGCTTGGTTGCTTTTTAATTACAGTATACCACTTCAAAGTGGATGGGATTGATCGTTATAGTTGCGCAACCAACGAGTGGATTGTTGTCCACTGACCATGACTCATCCATTTCTTTTTTGAAGTTATCTTTTTTCAAGCAAGTACTTTAAAAACAGCGTTGGATGTTGTCTACTTGGCTATTTAACCCTCTGGGGTCGGCAATCACGCCGGCGTGATCTGCTCACTTTGTTTCTTATCAGTGGAAAACAAACTCAAAATACTTGATTTTGATCTTACATAAAACACCTCAGACCCCAGAGGGTTAAATCTAACGGGTTTAGTGTCTCGTGACGCAAATATAATGATGCTGGTAGTGATCTGCAGTGTTTTCACGTCACATTTTAGTATCGGAACGGTGCGCTTGGAAACTCATCAGACCAGATTGCATTTAAAGCAAGCCGTGGAAAAATGGCAAAGCGGTTTACTGAAACAAGCCGTACCATGAAAAGTGCAAATATTTACGATATGTTTTTAGTGGTCTCAAATAAAAGTTCCAGGTAATACTTTGCTCACTTTATTAGTGCATCATACATTTTAGTTTACACATTTAAAACGACACCTGGTCAAGTTAAGGCAGTTGGTTTCGGCTTGCAAGTGAAATGAGTTAATTTAGTGCATTGTAATTTTACAGAACTGTACAATTATCAGTAAATTATCATTCCAGTGTATTTAAGTATGTTCATTCACAACAGAATTACCATATATATATATATATATATATATTTGCCTCTAATCTCACCTGCTTCTCTTCAGTGTTGATAATGACCAGATCAGCTCCTCGATCTCTGCAGAACCTCCTGCTGTCAGACCAGCTCAACGACTCATTGGATATGAAAAACTTGTCCTTTCCTTTCAATAAACATAAAACATTACATTTATTAATTGTGTCGTAAAGTGAACAGATACATATAAATCCATTTGAACTGACCTAGTTCATATAACTTCTTTAGTTCAGTCTCCAGCTCCAGTTTTGTCTGACTCAAAGAGCTGAAGTTGTTCTTCAGTTGGTCTTTTTCAGTCATTAGATCAGTGTTCTTGTCCTGTAAGCTGTTGATAGTGTGATTGAACTCTTCAACTGTGTTCTTGTAACTCTTTAACAGGTCTCTCTCTGCTGTGATGATGATGAACAGTGTGATGAAGACCAGCAGAAGAACACACATGAGCCCGAGACACACTGCCATCAACACCAAACACCTGCTTCCTCCTGACAAACAGAGATAAAACACACACATATCAGTTAACGACAAATTTATAATATTAGAAAAATAGGTTCAAATAAATCCACCTTTCTTTAGATAATACACAGGCCTTTTTAACAAAAACGTGTATTATTTGATAATGATAGCGGTATATCTAGAATAAAATATACAAATAAGAACATATGAAGAGTTCAGATGCAAAAGCCTCGAAGTGCCATTTGAAATTTTCTTCTAAAATGATCATTTTTATCAAACTTGTATATTTAAGTTCAGTAATTTCACTTAAATGAAAATTAATAGCTAATCTTCATTGCCATTTAAGTGAAATTACTGAACTTAAATATACAAGCTTGATAAAAATGATCATTTTAGAAGAAAATTTCAAATGGCACTTAGAGGCTTTTGCATCTGAACTCTTCATATGTTAAAAAGTTAAATAAAATAACTGCATACAAAATGCCGAAACGTGAACACATTGTTCTTTGAAAAAAGATTGAAATCATAAGTTACATTTCTCATTTCCTCAAAAGTTAACAACCCCATTTCTTCTTCAAATGAAACTTTCTACTTACTGCACTTTCCATCTTTCCCTTCATCCTGGCTGTGAATCTGTGTCCGAGCTCCAGTTGTGTCCTTAATATCATCATTTTCAGCATTTTCATAAATGTCCTCTAATTCCATAATTCGCTCTTATGTCTGACAGCAAGTGTTCACAGGTGATCTGTGGTTTAATGAACATCATGGTTTCTTTTAAATAGTGCTAAAACTAAACAGGAAGTGGCTTTATTAGTTCAGACACAGAGAAAATGACTTTCGTTCCCACAACGAAACTCTCTGAATCTCTGCATAGACTCCAACACCTTTAAACAGGCCTAACTTGACATTTGACATTTGTATTGATGGCAATTACTGTAACTGGAAGGGAATGAATAATGTTTTTAAGCTGGGGTGAGAGGATATCATAGCTAACAGAATTTTGTTATAAGAACGTTCTCCAAATATTCAATGTTGGTTCTGGGAACGTGAAAAATGTCCCTTTTTCTTGACGTTAGAGGAACGTGTTTTAAAAGTTATAATGTTCCTCAAACGTTCTTTAAATGTCATTTTCAATTAAAAATTCAACATGTTAGTAATGTTGATTGCTAACATTCCAAGAACATAAAAATGTCCAGTTTCTTGAATGATACTACACAGCAAAAACTCAAGAGTGTTAAAGTGTTAAAATCTGAGTGTTAATTAAACACTGAAGAGTGTTAAAGTTAATGTGCTATTTAAGTTATTGATTGAGTGATGATTGAGCATCATCGAAGACACCTGATGATAACAAGCAGAATCACTGAAGGAGAAAACTCACATTTTAGTCACCATTGTGGAGATCAGTGTTTGCTTTAGTTGGGCAGTTGACTTTTACATGTTCAACTTTAGATTTTGTTTAAATAAACACTTTCAGGATGCATTAAATTAAAAGTCATGATTATTTACATTGTAGATGCGGTTTAGATGGTGATATTTGTTTCATTTTAAGTTACCATTGTGGTGATCAGTGTTTGCTTTAGTTGGGCTCTTGGTCCCACATCACCTTACTTCAGCTTTTCTTTGGCTGTTGTAATTGTGTGTCAATGTAACACCATTGATTTTGCAGAGAAAGACAAGAAAATGAAAAATCAGCTGTCTTCAGCTCTTTATAATGACGACAAAATCAACACAATGCAATCATTTAACAGTGTTTAAACTTTTGTCTTTATATCTGATATTAATAACAACCAATCTTGTGGAACTGCATTATTTGCGAATGCATTTGGAATATTTTAAGAAAGTGATTCATATAGTCACACACAGATATCAAGATTTTGGATATGATTCTCAACGATGGTGACAACAGAAAAACAAAACAAAAAAGCCTCAGAATCAATGATGTTTTGTACTATGAAAGCTACCCATCATGCATTGCAGCATTAAGCTTTTTGATTATTTATTGTCACCATCGTAGTGAATCATATGCAAAATCTTGATGTCTGTGTGTGACTACATGGTCATTTTTCTCAAAACATTGTGTAAACTTTCCTTTTGACCACCTTCCATAAACACAAAAGTCTAAACACAACATTAAATGCACACTTTGTGTTGATTTCATCATCAGGAAGGAACTGATGACAGCCAATTTTATGTTTTCTTGGCTTTCTCTGCCAAGCGTATGAATATGCATAATCAATTTGATGACTCACTCAAAGACAGTCCCTTGCCACCATCTAGTGGTGTAACAGTGTAACTGGACTGAGTCACACCCTCTCTAGAAAACGCAGAGACGAGCAATGCCAGAGACGAGGCAAAGCCTTTTGTAAAGTGAGATTCCAGAATCTGAGCCAACTGTTATATAACAATGGCCCAACAAAGCTTATTGTCAGGATTATGTTCTGTTATTATATTATGTGGACCCTTATTTTGACATTGTATCTTCTGTTTACTCCATTTTGTTTCAATGCACTTTTTAGTTTCGGTTTCATTACTGAACATGTACACGTCTTCGTGCCTGCTGACTACAGGCTGACACTTAATTATTTAGCAAATAAATAAATAAATGTAGAAAATGCGTTATGCGTAATGCTGTTGAGTCACTAAAAATTACCTCAATGGAAATCCCTTCACCATATAGCCCTATCAATGTAATAATGTACTGTAACTTCAGCTGAATGTATCAGAAATACTATTACCACACTGTAAAAAAATAAAATATTTTCATGATTTGTAAATCACAACATTTTGTATCTTGTCAAATCAACTTAGATACTTTATGTAGTTCAGATAACAAAATATGTTGAGTTTCTGGTGATTCAATTAATCTCCTTCATTGCATTGACTCATTTTTTTCCATTTCAATGAACTTAAAATTTTGAGGCAACCAGGTTACTTATTTTTTTTAAGTTAAACCAACAATATTTTTTAGAGTGCATTACACAAGAGCCCAACTAAATGGATCAATTTTATGCTTCATCCTTCATCATCTTCACTGATACTGACCATCTGTTTGGTTTTAATTACATTTACCTTCATTACCTCTTAACACTTCATTGTTAGTGTCATACATAAAGTTGTAGCCAAATACTAAAAAAAAACTGAATTTTTTTTGATCATTTGGATTTCTTTGAAAAGTCTAAAAAAAATGGTATGCCCTACATTTTTAGCCCTTTCAATGAAATCCAAACATTAAAATAAAAATAAAATAAAAACTTCTAACAAATATTATACGTAGGCACGCACAGACATCAAGAATTAGCGTATGAATCTCATCAATGGTGACAAACAAATCGCCTCTGAACATAAGATCATTATTTATTCATGCTGCAATGCATGATGGGAGCCATGAATGAGTTTTGATTGGTGGCACTCAGAAAGCACTGCAACATTCTTTATAATTGTCACCATTGTTGAAATTTACAGGCTGATTATTGATATCTGTTTGTCTTTTTGAAGAAAAATTGAAGAGAATTAAAAAAACTGTATAAGAGAAACTTTTAAGAAATTACATTGAATGCATTGTTAATGTTAAAAATATTATGTTTACAAGGTCACTTATTAAGTTTGAGATGACTCCATGTTTAATAAACACCGATTTTCACCGCATCCCACAAGTGCCAGATGTGGGCCGGATCTGGGCCGAATATGTGGGTATTATTTCCAGTAAAATGTGCTCATGAAGTGGTAAAAATTATTAAATAGACAATAGTTCTTTAAGAACCAGAACGTGAAAGTCAAAAGTATTTTTTTTTTCATAACATTAATGAGTGCAATATTGTTTCAATCATTCAAAGACTGACCAAATGTTTGTTTTTAACTCATCTCTTGTTGGTTGTTTTATGTGCATTATGCAAATAAAGTTGCAGCCAAATAATCCAAAAAATGAAATAACAAATTATTTTAAAAATGAAATTCAACAAACATCAATGTGTCTTCAATATGAAATTATTGTTTAATGTCATGACGCCAAAAAGACCAAAAACAAACTAAATTGCACATCATATAAAATATTGTATTTTTTCAGTTCTTTAGATAGAGAGTGTGTGAGAGGTAGATGAGCTGAAACTGCCCTGAGGTTCATTTCTGTAGGCTTTAGGAAAAGAAGTCTTACAACATGTTTGAGCATTGAGGTTTTTATCAAATGTCTTCCAAGCTTACAGAATTTTGTTATAAGAACGTTCTCTAAATATTCAGAGAATTCTATTTGTTCTGGGAACGTGAAAAATGTCTGATGATTGAGCATTATTGAAGACATCTGATGTTAACAAGCAGAATAACTGAAGGAGAAAACCCGGAATTTAAAGTCACCATTATGGAGATCAGTGTTTGCTTTAGTTGGGCTCTTGACCCCCACATTATTTTATATATTATTAGACTGCTGTATCTGAGCTATAACAGCCAGATAATCAACTAGAGAATGTGATCTGTAGATTTTGGTTGAGTTTTAACATAATCATTATATCACAATCATTTAACCTGAATCACTGAACTCATACAAAAGCAAATTTCTATGCTAAGTTTATCTTACGGATTATAGCAGCACTGCCATTGTAGAGCATCCCATTTATTAGGCCTTTGTAAGAAATCCAAATGATCAAATAAATAAAATAAAAACCTGCATGAATGCACACATACATCAATATTTAACGTATGAATCTCAGCAATGGTGACAAACAGATCACCTCTGAACATAAGCTCATTATTTATTCATGCAGCAATGCATGATGGGAGCCAAGAATGAGTTTAGATTGCTGGCACCCGGAATGCACTGCAACATGCTTTATAATTGTCACCATTGTTGAGATTCACAGGCTGATTCTTGATGTCTTTGTGTGCCTACATAAACTAATTTGTTTTTCAGAAGTTTCTTCTTTATTGATTTGATCATTTGAAGTTTATTGATAAGGCAAAAAATGGTGTGCTCTACAACAGCAGTACTGTTATAATCCATTAGGAACTTTACAGTAAACTTACAGTGATTCAGGTAGGTTGTCTATAAACCGGAAGGATGGTGGTTCAATTCCCAATTCCACCCGAGTGTCGAGGTGTCGAGTTTCAACATATAATGATTATGTTAAAACACAACCAATATCATCAGATCACATTTTCTATGTGATCAACTGGCTGGTATAACTCATGCATAGCCAAATTTAATCTAAAGTTAATATTGTGGGGGTCAAGAGCCCAACTAAAACAAACACTGATCTCCATGATGGTGACTTTAAATTCCGGTTTTATCCTTCAGTGATTCTGCTTGTTATCATCAGGTGTCTTCAATAATGCTCAATCATCACTCAATTATTCACTTAATTATCTCATTAACTTTAACACTCTTCAGTGTTCATTTAACACTCAGCTCAGAGTTTGATTGGATGGTTTAAAATGACTTCCATGATGTTGAAGTTACATGAACAAATTATGTTTGTTTAACGAAACCAAGTTATGTGGAACCGGTGGAACTTGTTTACAAAAAAAAAGTTAAGTAAAGCCAACACATCATTTTTTCGGCACACATTCTGACGTAACAGGCAAAAACCCAGGTTTTACTGTCCACAAGACAACACTGCAACCGGCGTTTCTGAAAATCCTCACCCTAGCAGGGGTTTTCAAAAACGTTCGCTTTCAGTGACCTGATTCTGCGTTTACGTTACCTCTTTTCAACCAAAATATAACTGGTTCGGAACTGGTGCTGGTTCAAAATTTGTTACACAAGCGAACCGTCTCTTTGTTTTTCCAATGACTAGAGAGCCCAGCGAACATCTACGTCACCATATGTCTTAGCTTTCCCAGAATTTTTTGGAATCCATCTTTCTTCAATCGTTGTACTATCTTTATACTAGCGTTGTGTTTTTAGCAATGGTGGTCACAACCTTTCCTGTCATGTTGTTAGTCACAATACCGACCTCCCACCCCCCTTTGGAACCAATTTACTGGGCCAAGAGCCGGTTCTTTGGCCGTCGAAACACAAAGAACTGGTTTGTGAGTATAGGCACCGGCTCCGAACCGGCTCTCGAAATGCTTTGGTGGAAAAGGGGTACGTGTGAACGAACTTCGCATAAAAAAGTCACGGTCATAAAAATACCTGTGTCTTTGTGGACAAGGCCAAACACTGCTTCTGTGTGACTTTTAACACCCGGTTGGTGATCCTCAGATAAACACAGGGAAATTTATGGAGTTGTCAAAAGTTTTAGAATATTTTTGAGAAAATACGAAAAACATGCAGTCCTGAAGCGATGTGTTCAACGTGCGGTTCAACCTGTTCGGTCTTAACAAGAGCTTCTTAGGAAGTTCTGCTTTTCTTAAAAACATCCGCATTTTTCTAATTTCTTGAAAGTTTACATATTCTGGAAAAATACATGATTATTCAATGAACCAGTAAATCGATAAAACTTATTGATCAATTGACCCTTTGCTAAGCTCTGCCACCTTAGTTTCTGTCATTTGTGTGGCTAATTATTGGCTATACGATATTTACTTATTACGTTGATATTTACATTATGTTTTATGATCTTCAGGATTTTTGTTTGTACAATAAACTGTGTGTTGGGTCACCAGTCGTGAAGAAACTTAAAGGGATAGTTCACTTTGAAATTAATTTTTGATATGCTTTATCTTACCTCAAGGGGATCCAAGATATCAATATTGGTATCAACGTGCACATTTTTGTGGTCAAGGAGTCCAATAAAATAGGTTCCAAGACTAAAAAACAATAATGTTGTCCTTACCATGACAATTGGAGGTGAAGTGTGCAATTTTTATCAAAAAAAGCATGCCAAACACACAGTCCATTCACAACTTTAAGGGATAGTTCACTTTGAAATTAATTTTTGATATGTTTTGGCTTACCTCAAGGGCATCCAAGATGTAGGGGTCTTTGTTTCCACAATATTTTCAATTTTGGCATTTTTCGGTCAAACCGGTGTTGTCTGTCAGTCATAAATTAGGGGGTCCACCTCAAAGAGCATGCACAGAGAAGTCCAAATTAAACATGATTTAATGACTCGTACATGTAAGTACACATTGATGGCCTAAGACACGAGAAGAGCGGTTTGTGTGAGAAAACGAACAATATTTATACCATTTTTACCTCTTGTATCCACAGCAATGTGGTGGTTGTGGTGATCAATAAAATCATTAAATTTATATGTTACTATTTTTAGGTAAAGTTTTTACATTTTTGTTTTTTCTGTCTGGCTGCAGAGAAGGGAAGATGCATTCTATGCTAATTTTACTTGTGTGAGAGCAGTGGATTGGCTGGATGCTCTCAGTTTGCTCCTTTTGGGCCGTACATATGCAAATCACAGTCTGATCACACAAGATAAAGACTGCTGAAGATCTGATGTTTCCAGATCAGATCACTGACGGAAATCAACTAACTAGACAAGCCATGGATTCTAATAAACACAAGCACGCCTGTGGGACATGCAAGGCTCGTTGCAATCCCAAGTGCAAATGCGCGTGTCATAAAAGTGACACGGAGGTAGAAGTGGAATCTGAAACGGTCTGTGATGTTCTTCTATGTTGTGCTGATTTGATTGACTGCAGTATCATGTGAGAGTTTGCAGGACGTTCTGAAGAGAGGTGAGAAACCTTTTGCGTCCTAAAATATGGACATTTTGCAGATGAACTTTTAATCTACATTCATTTAAATTAAAGCAAATTGAGTTGAAAATTCTTACGTGTTGTCCAGTCACAGTGTTCATGGTGTCGTCTGTTATTGATGATAAATGTTTGGCACTCTTTACTGTCATTTTACAGTTTTTCTTTGGTGTTCAATCCAACCCAAATTTGACTTCTGTCTTACATTGAGAGCTTGTCATTTTCAACATAAAACTTTTTTGATTTATGAATAAATCAAGATACATAAATCAAGTTTGCATGCTGTGCCTGCTGATGGGAATCTACTGAAATTTACTTTAATGGGGAAAACAGATGTAAACTGCAGAAGAATCTTTAAAACAATCAGAAAAATTACTTGCATCTTTAAGAAGAATGTTTCCGGAAGAAATATATCTATTTAATGATATTGTTCTCATTCCATTGGTATAAACATAATGTTTTGTTATAGTTTTGATTTAAGAAAAAACAAACATAATCTTATTGATATATTCTCTGAAAAAAATGTTTTAGATAGGGCTGTCAAACGATTAATCGCAATTAATCGCATTCAAAATAAAAGTTTGTGTTTAATATATGTGTGTGTAGTGTGTATAATTATTTTGTATATATAAATACACACACATGCTTGTATATATTTAAGAAAAATCTGAAAGTATATACTTTATATATATTTATACATAATTAATATTATGTATAAATATAAATATTTGATATATTAAGAACACATTTTTCTTAAATATATACATAGATGTGTGTCTATTTATATATACAAAATAATTATACACACTACGCCCACATATATTACCATATTATGTAAACCCAAACTTTTATTTTGGATGCGATTAATCGCGATTAATCGTTTGACAGCCCTAGTTTTAAAAGTAAACTAACTTTGTGAAAGGATGCAAGAAGTGCATAAGGATGTTTAAATTATTTTAACTTGGAAAATAACACACCAAATATTTAATGTCAATCAATGTTTTTTTTTTTTGTTGTTGTTGTTGTTTGTTTTTTACAGAAGGGTTTAATCTGTGTGGAGTGAATGGGTTTGTGGAGACGCTGCGGCGTTCAGGACGAGTTTCAGATCCAGTGAAGGACACCATCAACAGAACTACAAACTACAATCAACATCAGCACGTCTTTACTGTCAATGTTAAACGACAAGCAAAATAAACGAAATAACAAATCAATGAAAACATGAAAATGTCATCCAGTAATGTCTGATTATAACATTATAAATTGAGATAAACTGGTATTACACAATCATTTCCATAGAAAATAGTTTAAATTTCACATGAAAAAGCAAAATCCCTAGTGTTAAATGAACACTGCTCAGTGTATATATGAGTTTATATTCAAGGGTGTCAAAGTAACACTGAAGGAGTGTTAAAGTTAATGAAATAATAGCCTCTATGCACGATCGCTTCCCGGTTTGTCTCAGCACGCCCAGTTACATCCAGTGCTGCGTCAGTCTATGGTCAGAAGCCGGTGTGGTGAAGAGATGAGTCCCCCCTTAGGACCCAAGCGATCAGATTGGTTCAAAGCTAGTTTTATGGGTAAACACTTTAGTTACAAATTAGAGAAAAACAGTTTATTATAAGAGACGTTTGAAGTACGTTATAAGGAGTCATTAATGTATTTTAACTTATATGTTTCATATACTGAAGCTGTACTGTAAATTTAAACATTTCTCGTTCTTATTGTTTTTTAGTTAGCTTACATAGTAGCATACGCACAACCGGCGCTGCGTCATCATAGAATGTCCCCGCCCCCTTTTGGGGGAAAACAAACTAGACTCCCCATACGCCTTATTCACGGCAGCGCCATCTTTGATTTTTAATGAGAATGAAAGCGAGGCTGTGAGGGATAGACATACATCTCTTCAATGGGCTGTACTGTTATTTAAAGTGTTTTCAGATTGCTCTGTTTATGACACACTGGAAAAATATCTTTTCAAGAAATTTCAGTTGACAAAAAACTCCCGACAATGTAAGCTGTGAAAAAATCGTCAGTAATTTGAGCTTTATTCAGCTTTTTAGAGCGGATGCCATTGGAAACACGGTAAGTCTATCCCTCACAGCCTCACTCTCAAACCTGTCATGGCGCTGCTCTGAATAAGGTCTATAGACTTCAATACAAAATAACGGCAAAAACCAACGTCCGTAGACAGCCGACAGGCGTAAATAACTTATATAAGTAATATAATCACTTATATACACCGGATGTCCAGCCTGCCTGCCACTGAGCGTGAAAAATACATTTTTTTATGCCCGTTATCAACTAGCCCAGGCTACCTGCCATCATAATCATTAATTCATGAGATACACATTACGTTTTTTTTTTACTTTAAAAAGCGAAATAAAATCATTCACTCTCTTATCTCGTGAGTGACTCGACGAGGTAAAAGTAAATGTCCGGGTAAGACACCTCTGGCCACTGGGTGGGGTTGTTACCCCAATTTGACGCTGATAAAGGGACATGTTTTTAAATTGGCCAAATTAAGTTTGTGTATGTATTTTTCACGCACTATGGCAGGCAGAGTGGACATATAATTACTTGACATGTTTTATATAAATGATTTCTTAAGTTATTTACGCCTGTAAGCTGTGTACGGACGTTAGTTTTTGCTGTTATTTTGTATTGAAGTCTATGGGGAGTCTAGTTTGTTTTCCCCCAAAAGGGGGCGGGGACAAAATTGACAGTTCAGTTCCCGGATGTGCCGGTTGTGCATTTATCCGCGGCAAACGTCAGAATGACCAGCCGGGTTAAGGCTGTTCCACGCGGGCTAGTTAGATGTGCTGCTGATCCCTGGTTTTGACAACTTAGAAAACGTCAGAACAATGTTTTAAAAAGGCGCAATCTTTATAAATAAACCACAGATTTAAGCGTTAAACAACTATATTCTCGACTTAAAAACTCTTAAAATTACATTTCATGACACAATAACAGTAATATTTTTAAATTTCGCGGACTTTCTCCTCTGCTGTTGACGCAAGCGCTTGACAAATAAACGTATTACTTGAAAAGCGCTAAACAATTAAACATATTACTTGATTGCAACAAACTGCTTCTATCAAGTTATCGTGAGAACATATTTAGATCAGGCATACTACTGGCATACTATGGGGTCCTAAGGTGGGACCCATCTCTTCAGGGAGACACATCTCTTCACCACACTGGTTTTGCGTTAGGTGGAGATAGTGTCAAATTACCCTCCGGTTAACGTGAATGATGTTAACAACACGGCGAGGCATTTGTCAAACAAGAGTAAAAAAGAGAAGTTATTTAAATGTTATATTTCGAGCTACATCAACAACTTTGAGTGTTAGTATTCTCTCATATCGTACGAAATTCGACTAGCGAATCAGCGTTTCTAAAATCGTTGTCTCCGTTTCTGAGAAAACGGATTTTATTGAAGTTTTGCCGCTATAGAGAGCCTAAGTCCCGCCCCTTCCGGTCGGCCACCATGGGACCTAACTTCGGAAAAATATTGAATGGTAGCCAATGGCAAGTGACAACTTATTTTTTTATTCCCTCTGAACTGTGCCCTCAATTACACATATGATGTTTGCCAATTTAAAAGATACATTTTAAAGTAAAGAAAGTCGCAGTTTGATGTAAAAGCGTTGAGGTATAAGACTGTGAAAATACCTAATTACAAAGACTACAAACCCCAAAGGCGCACATTTTCTCTCAATGACTGAAGCTAACTTTACTGAGGCTGTCTGTCATTGTTTCTACAGTCTTACGTTATAATCGTAACGTTACGCCGTCCTACCTGAGTGTTTTGAACCAGACTGCACACACACGAGCAGCGGATCTCGTTTCGCTTCCTGGGAGATGTAGTTCACAGAGCGATTTTCACATAAAACTAAACGTTACTCTTCTGTTGTATGACAAACTGCGACGTTTTTGACTTACAGGATTATCTTTTAAATTGACAAACATCATATGTGTAATTCAGGGCACAGTTCAGACGGAATAAAAAGATAAGTTGTCTCTCGCCATTGACTTCCATTCATATTTTTTTCCGAAATAAGGTCCCATGAGCCGGAAGCGGAGGGGCGGGACTTAGGCTCTCTATACACTTGGCCTGCAGAACGCGCTTCCGGAAGAAAAGACGCTGACTGAGATTCGATCGAACACACGTCAGCATGCTTCGTGCATTAAGTGATTAACCGAGTGATTGAGCATTATTGAAGACACCTGATGTTAACAAGCAGGAGAAAAATCAAATATAGCCGTAGTGCAATAAACAGATGCACAAGAATGAAATATGAAATAAAAACAAAAATACAGTTTACTACTAGTGATAATGGTTATGGACCATTTTATTCAAAGTGAAAGCAATACAACTCAAAAGCAGTTTCACAGACTGAATAACTGATGAATCAGAGCAATCTGGGAGACTTTAGACTTTTATATTTTACTGTGATTTTCACCTCAACACTTCAGACCAGCAAATGAGACGCATAATAACAGCCAGAAGAAGGTTATGTTGGCATAGGTCTGCTTGTGATGGAGCAAAGTCCCAGATTACCCAGTTCACCCTCCTGATGTTTATTACAGTATTACTTTTTTTTTTTTTTTGACGGTTGTACATTTTTCTATTACGTGAATTTCCATTTATGTTTTGTATGATACAAAATAGCCTATAGTATAGAATGAAACTGATATCATGAAAGCAGTTACTAATTACAGTAGAATAATGTTTAAAAGACAGGAACCTTAATCAAAAATCAATAAAAAGAGTGACGATTACAAAAGATAATACAATTAAAAACATGAGAAGACGGGATGAACCCTATTTCTCACAAACTGCTTTCCTCTTCTTAAAGCATGGGAGATCATTCCAGTTCTTGATGGAGTCTGAGGGCGTCAGTTCAACACAGTCCTCGTCTCCACTTGCATTATTTGGCTCTCTTTTATACCAAAACCTGAATAATAGTGAAAAAAAAAATACGATAGAGAAGATTTCAGTTTTTACTAAAATAAATAAATAAATCTTTAGGGTGTGGTGTTTGAGGAAGCCTCGTGTTTAAAATACATCCACAGACTGTGTTTTATCACTTACCCTTGTTTCAGTGGTGAATTATCCACCCATTTCATGATCCCCTCAGTCTCAATGTCCGTCAAACCAATCCACACACTCTCCTTGGCTAATGAAGTTATGTGCCTCTGTGTGAATATAAACAGAGATAAGTGTGATTCCTCTCATTAATAAACAGTCACTCACTCAATCTCACCTGCTTCTCTACAGTGTTGATAATGACCAGATCAGCTCCTCGATATCTGCAGAACTGTCTGCTCCCAGACCAGCTCAACCACTCACTGGATATGAAAAACCTGTCCTTTCCTTTAAGTAAACATACAATTACATTTACATTTATTAACTGTGTTGAAAAGTGCAAATAAAAATCTAAATCAATTTGTAAACAGTAAAATCCCCTGTGCTGAATTAACATTCCTGGGGCATGTTCTTCGTACGTTCGAAGATCAAATGAGACATCCGAGATAATACGATCATTCTAATATCATCATTCACCATTATTAATTATAGCAGCAGTGACCTTGTACAGCATAATATTTTTAACGTTTACAACGTATTCAAAATAAATTCTTAAAAGATACTCTAACACAATTTCTTACTTTTCTTCAAAACTTTTTTTAAGACACACAGACATCAATAATTAGCCTGTGAATCTCAACAATGGTGACAATAATAAAGCATGTTGCAGTGCATTCTGGGTGCCACCAATCAAAACTCATTCTTGGCTCCCATCATGCATTGCTGCATGAATAAATAATGAGCTTATGTTCAGAGGTGATCTGTTTGTCACCATTGCTGAGATTCATACGCTAATTCTTGATGTCTGTGTGTGTCCACACAAAAGATATTTTGGATTTTTTATTTTTTTATTTGATCGTATAGATTTCATTGAAAGGGCTAAAAGTTGTGTGCGCTAAAATGACCATGCTGGAAAAAGCCATTAGGTAAATGGAAAAAAAAATATATCACAGATAGAGCAGTTGAGAATGCATTTAGATAACTGCAACTCTGCCTTAAAAAGGACTGTTTGTGACTATAAAGTGTGTCATATTCAGAACTACTGTACAGTGAATGACAGACACACACACACCTGAGAACAGTCTACAGGTTTCATATATGTCTAACAAAACATTCCCATGATTTTTGAGGCAAATATTCATGTTAAAATCCATGTTCAACTTTACCATAGAATATCTGTAGCCATTAGAAAACATTCAGGAAATAAGCCAGTAGAGACACAGTGTGTTTCATTACCAGGTGAGATGGTCACTGGTGTGACAGTTGTAGGGCTGGTGTTAATGCTGCCAGTGTCTGAAAGTTTGGATAAATAATGATTAATCAACAGAAACACAAATATCATGAATGTGTAGAAAGAGCTCATGTCAATATAATTACCTGCACAGTATGCTGAAATGAACCAAGCTGTTCTGACCAGCTCATAGACATAATAATCTCCTGGACAGGCTTTGACTTTAATGGGATAAGACCCGTAATAGCAGCAGAAACTCCCAGCGTTACCGCAGACATCTCGAGTGACGACTCCATCTGTTACTGTTGGGTGTCCACCACGGATCCACAGTGCGATACCAGTGCCACATCTGTACTGAGCAACACACGTGTCTGGGATATGAGCGCTAGTGTTGTTAATGAAGAGACGATACCAGCCGCTCCAGGAGACAGAGTCAGACCAGTCACCCATGTAGAAGGAGGAGTGGGAGGAGGAGTTAACTTTATTATTGATGGATCTCCATGGATTGTCCAGCACAGTGTAGTTGTAGCAGGGGTCTGTAGAGAGATAAACTTATGAAAAGTTTCATAGAGTCACAGTCTAACACATTATATTATACATATATTTATAATATTTTTATTTTATAATTAAATTCTAAATTATGAAAACAACGGTAAAAAAATATTCTCAATATATATATATTCAAAAAATCCAATTCCCAAATGCCAATAACCAAATTGATATTCAAAAAAATTATTTCGTTTGCAAATTGTCACATATTTGTAAATCATCCTGACCATTCATTTGTGCGTAACTATAAGGTTATTAGAAAAGAAGAAAAAAAGATGTCAGACGTCACATTTTGTGTTCTTAATCCGGCCAACAGGCCTGAACTCATGCGTCACCAGTAGGAATCAGATGAATGAGAGATGAATGAATATTTTTATACATATGCCCTCCACAATTATTGGTACCCCTGTTTAAGATGTGGTCGAGGACTTCTAAAAATTCTTCCTTTTTTTAAACAACATAGAACCCAAATGCAAAAAGAAGAAAAATCCAACCTTTTATTTAAGTACATTACTTTGGTGGTAAAAAATAAATAAAAATTTAGAAAAAGAAAAACTTCAAATCATGTGTCCCACAATTATTGGCACCCCTAACAATTCCGCTGAAAAATGTAATTGATTTTTTTTTTAAACATATTTTCTGTAGTTGCTAAAGTTGGTCAGGATATCTAGAAACTTTTAATTAGTAATTCATGACTCCCTCTTTCCCCGGGGTATAAATATGACATGACACAGAGGCCAAATTCTCCTACCCATTTGTCAACATGGCAAAGACAAGAGAACACACTATTCAAGTAAGGCAGATGTGTGTTGACCTTTATAAGATAGCCAATGGCTACAAGAAAATAGCCACTCGCCTTAATTTGCCCGTATCTACAGTCAGAGGAATCATTAACACGTTTAAAACAACTGGAAAGGTGACAAACAAGGCTGGAAGAGGTCCCATGTTTATCTTGCCACAAAGCGCAGTGAGGAGGAGGATAAGAGAAGTTAAAAAATGTCCTAGGCTCACTGTCACTAAATTGCATCAAATAGTGGCATCTTAGGGTCACAAAGTCTCCAAAACAACCATCAGACGCACTCTACAAGACAACAAGCTGTTTGGGAGGCATGCAAGGAAAAAGCCTTTTCTCACTAACACTGACAAACGTAAACGTCTAGAGTTTGCCAAGCGGCACTGGGACTTCATCTGGGATCGTGTGCTTTGGTCGGATGAGACTAAGAGTGAGCTTTTTGCCAACAAACACTCTAAGTGGGTCTGGTGTAAAAGAAAAGATGAGTATGCTGAAAAGTACCTCATGCCCACCGTGAAGTATGGTGGAGGATCTGTGATGCTGTGGGCCTGTTTCACTTCCAAAAGCCCTGGGAACCTTGTTAGGGTGCATGGCATTATGAACGCTTTGAACTACCTGGACATTTGAAATAAAAACCTGATGGCCTCTGCACAAGAGAGGGCCCAGGATACTGGATGATCTGGAGAGATTGTGCAAAGAAGAATGGTCAAAGATCCCTCAAATCTTGTGAAATGTTATAGGAGGAGATTAAGTGCTGTCTTGTTGGCAAAAGGGGGTTGTACAAACTATTAACTTCAGGGGTGCCAATAATTGTGGGACACATGATTTGAAGTTTTTCTTTTTCTAAATTTTTATATATTTTTTTTACCACCAAAGTAATGTACTTAAATAAAAGGTTGGAATTTTCTCCTTTTTTGCATTTGGGTTCTATGTTGTTTTAAAAAAAGGAAGAATTTTTAGAAGTCCTCGACCACATCTTAAACAGGGGTGCCAATAATTGTGGAGGGCACTGTATATATTATTCACTCTAAATGAAGCAGTATTTCTGTATGTTATAGTTCTTTATCATTAAAAACACAAGGACTGTTTGTGACTACGAAGTGTGGCATATTCAGAACTATTGTACAGTGAATGACACACACACACACACACACCTGAGAACAGTCTACAGGTTTCATATATGTCTGACAAAACATTTTCATGACTTTTGAGGAAAATATTCATGTTAAAATCCATGTTCAACTTTACCATAGAATATCTGTAGCCATTAGAAAACACTCAGGAAATAAGTCAATAGAGACACAGTGTGTTTCATTACCAGGTGAGATGGTCACTGGTGTGACAGTTGTAGAGCTGGTGTTAATGCTGCCAGTGTCTGAAAGTTTTGATGAATAATGATTAATCAACAGAAACACAAATATCATGAATGTGTAGAAAGAGCTCATGTCAATATAATTACCTGCACAGTATGCTGAAATGGACAAAGTTGGACTGACCAGCTCATAGACATAATAATCTCCTGGACAGGCTTTGACTTTAATGGGATAAGACCCGTAATAGCAGCAGAAACTCCCAGCGTTACCGCAGACATCTCGAGTGACGACTCCATCTGTTACTGTTGGGTGTCCACCACGGATCCACAGTGGGGTAATAGTGCCACAACTGTACCTCGCAACACACGTGTCTGGGATATGAGCGCTAGTGCTGTTAATGAAGAGACGATACCAGCCGCTCCAGGAGACAGAGGCAGACCAGTCATACTTGTGGGAGGAGGAGTGGGAGGAGGAGTTAACTTTATTATTGATGGATCTCCATGGATTGTCCAGCACAGTGTAGTTGTAGCAGGGGTCTGTAGAGAGATAAACTTATGAAAAGTTTCAGTCTCAGAGTCACAGTCTAACACATTATATATACTGTATTATACATACATTTATAATATCTTTAATTTTAATTAAATTCCTTATTATGAAAACACCGGTACAAAATTACAGTCTCAATATAAATATATAAAAATTAAAGCTGCAAGCAGCGATGGACGGGCCCTCGCACCTGTAGCACGTCGGGGTGTGAGGCGGCCGCATTTTCTGCAGCTCAGCCGGTGTGGCTGTGAATTTGCTACCCTGCTTCGTTAAAGGTCACTTCCTGTTGCCAGCAGGTGGCGCTATGACTGTGGGTGAATGTCGGCATGTAGATTTGTTCAGGGCGGGACTCTTGTCAAATGTGTAAAATTTCGTGCAGATCTGGGCATTTACAGCCAAGTTACTACAACTTCCTGTTTCATGGCGAATCATCGACGCCACGGACACGCCCATCGACGAAAACGCGCAGATAGCACAACTTTACATCGTCAATGCCTTTAGAAGGCACAGTAGAAATGTGAAGTCGATCCGACTAAATCCCTATGAGGAGTTTGTTAAAGTATGTAATGAGTAAATCATCCAAAAATGGCGGTAAAAATAGAAATAGCTGACTTCCTGTTGAGTTTAGGGCATCGCTCCAAGAGACTTTTTTGTGCGTCTGGACATGGTAGATGTACCACAGAAATTTCGTACCTGTCGGTCAAACATGCGGCCGGGGCTGCTTCGTTAAAGGTCACTTCCTGTTTCCAGCAGGTGGTGCTATGCCTGTGGGTGAATGTCGGCATGTAGATTTGTTCAGGGCGGGACTCTTGTCAAATGTGTAAAATTTCGTGCAGATCTGGGCATTTACAGCCAAGTTACTACAACTTCCTGTTTCATGGCGAATCATCGACGCCACGGACACGCCCATCGACGAAAACGCGCAGATAGCACAACTTTACATCGTCAATGCCTTTAGAAGGCACAGCAGAAATTTGAAGTTGATCCGACTAAATCCCTAGGAGGAGTTTGTTAAAGTGCGGAGTGTGTAAATCGTCCCAAAATGGCCGCCAAATTCAAAATGGCGGACTTCCTGTTGAGTTTAGGGTATTAGGGTAGGGTATCATGCTGTGTACAAACCTTGTGTAGATATCGTCCCTAGTTCAGTCTCCAGCTCCAGTTTCTTCTGACTCAAAGAGTCAAATCTTCCCTGTAATTGACTTTTCTCAGCAGTGAGATCACCGACTCTGGTCTCGAGCTCCAGTTTCTTCTGACTCAAAGCATCAAAACTCCCTCGTAACTGACTTTTCTCAGCAGTGAGATCATTGACTCTGGTCTCCAGCTCCAGTTTCTTCTGACTCAAAGAGTTGTAGTTGTTCTTCAGTTGGTCTTTTTCAGTCATTAGATCAGTGTTCTTGTCCTGTAAGCTGTTGATAGTGTGATTGAACTCTTCAACTGTGTTCTTGTAACTCTTTAACAGGTCTCTCTCTGCTGTGATGATGATGAACAGTGTGATGAAGACCAGCAGAAGAACAAACATGAGCCCGAGACACACTGCCATCAACACCAAACACCTGCTTCCTCCTGACAAACAGAGATAAAACACACACTTATCAGTGAATTCCCTTCATATTTAAAAAAAAAAGAGATTAAAATCAACCTTTCAATCTACATTTGTCTTTAGAAAATATACTTTTACATTATGTTATTTTACAAGACTTGTTTCTAAATATTTAAAGATGGGCATATTGAGAAAGTACTGTGTATAAGTGTTTATATATTCAATATAAAAGCAGAAACATTGACATTGTTCTTAGAAACATAATTTGAACTTGCATGTGACATTTCCTCAAACGTCAGTGACGCATTTAACAACACCAGCTACGCCACTTTATATTTATTAAAGCCATTTGCTTAATTGCATTTTTTAGTTGTTTTTGCTTGACAAAATTGCCCTCAAACCAATCAATTAATCTTAACTTATTTTTTTCTGAATAACCGTAGTATGTGAATAGTACAGATTGCTAGATTATTATAATTAAAAGTTAACTTAAAAGGGTTAGTTAGAACAACTGCTGGATTTTACGTTTTTCAACACAAACATTATTGCTCCATATCCAACTCCATCTCTACATCACAATCAAATTTCTACTTACTGCACATTCGAGCTTTTCCTTCATCCTGCCAGAGTCTTCCTGTTAGTGATATAGTTGTTCCTTTAGTAACTTTGTTGACAGTATACTTGCCTGATTTCATATTTGCTCTCACCGACTTGCAAAGTAGCCTGTGTGTTCACAGATGAAGTGTGTTCAAGGTTGAAAACTTTTTTGGGTGGTGTCTCTTCAATCTGTTATTCCATCCTTAAACAGGATGCCCCCACCCATTCCGCAGAGCACTTATGCTCCCAGTTAAAGTTAATGAGATAAAGTGAAAGTGAAACAAAAGAACTGCAACTGACTTCAGACACAGTCAGATGAAATCAACTGAAGAGAAAAGAAGACATTAAATCTGAAGATCTCAGCAGAGGAGGATTTAACAACTCCACAAACAGCATTACCAGCTTCACTTATTACTAACCAGACTAACTTTATTTCTGTCAGACTTCTACAGAAGATTTTATTGAGACTTAACAGAGGTTTAACTCTGTGTTTCATTTGAAGTCACCATAACAGTGATTAGATTAAAAGCGTTAAAATTTAGAGATATGGTTGACTTTAAAACGGCACAATTTATGTATAAAATAAATAAACAACAGCTATCGACCAGTATTCAAGGGTTGTTCCAGATGAGAGAGAGCAAACATTACTTAAGAGGAACATTTGTATTTAAAATGAAACAAATAAGAACAAATGCTAAATATCACTGCATCACTACAAAAGGAGTGAACGTATGGAACAGCTGCAGTGATGAGATAAAATCATGTACATCCATGGGTAAATTCAAAAAACTATTTAAACTGAAGATATTAAATGAATATGAAAAGGCCTCGAGGTGATAGTATTGTAGTATGGTTTTGCATGCATGTAATCATGTATTTGTTTCTATTTGAAAGAATGGGTTTATGTGAACAGGAGGTAAGTTAATATCTCCATGAATAGATTAATACCTCCGCTTTGCATGCATGTAATTATATATTTGTTTCTATTTGAAAGAATGGGTTTATGGGAATAGGAGGTAAGTTAATATACAGTTTATGTAAAGAAGTAAGTATAAGAGAAGCATTAAATTGTTTTAGATTTAATTAAATGGGAAAAATAGAGAAAGGGGTAGGACTTGAAAAGTTTGTAATGAACTTCTTCCTACTCCTTTTTTGAGCATGGGAATGGTTAATTTGAATTACTTATATTAATTTCGGAAGTTTGTGCTGAGAAGCACATTGCCTTATATAATTATTATTTTATAAATGAACTTATGTTTGTATATTTCTATTTTATTTTATGCTTTCTACATGTTCAAAAATAAAGATTTCAAAAAAAAAAAAAAAAAGTGTTTCCATTAGTCGGACTAATAACTCTTAATATATGTTATTGACCGCTGTGACGATGTGTTTGTGAAACACATTTACAGTAGCAAAGAAAGTTGAAGTGAAATGCTATCACGTGATGGTTTCCTGTTGATGGTTTTATAATCATTGTGACATAACTTCTTTGAATAAAAAGTTTATATATATATATATATATATATATATTTACATATCATAAACCATGTGTTACTGCAGAATGAAATCCAGCAATATTATAACAAGAAGTTAGAAGACTTTGACAAAAATGAGTATAAGCAGTGCTTGAAGAGGGGAAAGAAAGGTGCGGGTACTCTCTTGCATTGGCAAATCATGACACTTTAAAATTCTACATTGAAAAACAAAACCTGGAGATATTGCTGGTATAACAACAATTTATTGTTATTTATTTACAACACATGTATTAAAACAATTTGTGTGTGTGCGTGCGCACATGCTTGCGTGTGTGTGAAAACAGAACTCTTCCAAGTCTGCATTTATTTTGAGATACTACATTTTATTTAATTAAATGCATTTATGGTGAGATTATTATAATTTCATGTCAATCTGTGTTTTGATCACAATCACTGCACTGCTGTATATATACCGGTTACATGTGAGAAGTACGCAAGAAAATATGCCGTTATGCTTAACAAGAAGTTATTTTATTTAACTTTTCAAAATATGTTCTTATTTGCATATTTTACTGTAGATATTTTGCTATCATTGCCACAGAATAAACGTTAAAAGGCACGTGTATTATTCTAGAGATAGAATTGGATTATTTTAAACCCAAACTGTAAAAAAATGTTGTAAAAAAGGCCAGCATTTATAGTAACATGCTGGTTTCCATTAAAATATTAAAATTACATATACGTAAGACCAATACAAAAACAGTAGTTTTAGAAATGTTGGCCAACTGAAAAGAATTAACATAAAAAGTATGAGCATGTACAGCACTCAATACTTAGTTGGGGCTCCTTTTGCCTGAATTACTGCAGTGAATTACTTTCACCTTATTAAAAAATTTTATGCACCATTTTATCGGCCTGCATGCTTGAGCTGTTGAAAAAAATATAAACACAAATTATTACAATCCGGCAAGATTCAGAGAATGCGCATTCTGCCATGCCAGCCACCATTGCAGAATGAAGCATGTTACCATTGTTGAGATTCATATGCTGATCCTTGATGTTCCTTTGTGAAAGTGAAAAAAACTAAACTAGAATTAAAAATTCAAATGTCTGATCTGTGGCTAGAAATATTTAATGACCCTTTGTCTTAACGCTCCAGTATAATGATGGGAACACTAAAAGCATTGTCTTTCGGATGAGAAGTTAAACTGTAGACCTGACTCTCTTTGGCATTTATAATGTCCTTCGGATAAAGAGAATGGGTTTAACACGAGCGATTGGCTTGTGTTTGTGTGTGTGTGTCAAGAAAAGCATGTAAAGCTATGTAAATATGTAACAAATTAATGATTATTATTTATCTACTGTTATTTTGGCTTGTCTTTTTATTTTAAGATATCACTGCTTGTACTACTCTAATTTATACATTTACAGCTAAATCGTTTCTATAGTTATCTTTAGCTCCTTTTGGTGTATAAACCTTTCTAGCTTGAGCTGAAATGTATTTTTCTTACCTCACACATAAACTGCTTATCATTTCCCACATTGACTCTCTCTCATTGTTTTGCTTCCTTTCCTCACAGCTCGCTGTGACTCTTGGGACTTTTTCCAGGAAAAGATCCAAAACTTTCGAGTATTGACAGACAGATCGACATTAGCTTGTGGGATTTACAACAGCCATTAAAGCCTGGAAATAAGTGAACAAAAAATGTCGGTTTATACACATTTTGTTTAGTGGGAGACCTCCATTCCACTGACCTCACAAAACTAGTCTTTAAGTCTTGTGACATTTTGATCGACGAGGTGAGGGTAAATAATAACCAGGCGAAAGGCAGCAGTGCAGATTTAATCAGCACGGCACATTTATATTCAAATAATTACACATATTAAATAATGTCTCAGACCTTCAATGTTTTTACTTCATTTTTAGTTTGAGCCAAAATAACTGGAATATGAAATGCTAATTATATATGTAATTACACTAGTGCTTAATGTTCGAAGCACAAATGAAGATCTTTTTGATGAAATATGAGACCGTTTCTGTCCTCCCATTGACGGCTAAGCAATACCTCTTTGACGCTTCAAATCCTAAATTCAATCTGTTCAATAAAGCAACCCTGTCTCCAGAAAATTTGGACCGAACCGCTCAATTCATATGGATTAGACTTATGATCTCTTTATGAACTTTTGAAGCGTCAAGTTGATAGTTGTGTAGCTGTCAATGGAGGGACAGAAAGCTCACAGATTTCAACAAACAGATATTAATTTGTGATCCAAAGATTAATGAAAGTCTAACAGGTTTGAAATGACATGATGAGCATATTCATTTTGACATTAATGATGACATGATTTTCATTTTTCTGTGAACTATCGCTTTAAGTGCTGAATGTTACGTTCCACGCGTGTTTTGTGTTTGTTTCTAGTGTACTTTGCACGTGTTGGCTGTTGTGACCCTAAGTTGAGAGAACTCAAAAATGTCCTGCAGCAGGTTGCCTTAAAATTTAAAGTTTTCTCAACTTTTTTTTTTTTTGTTTACATCTCCCCCCAGCGAAACCAGCATGATTGCATAAAGTGCTCTCTCAAACATGAGCCATCAACAAAATAATCTACGTCTGCAGCGACGTACTGTTGATTCCAAATCTGGTCTCAGACGAGTAAAGGCTAAAAAGACAGAAACACACTCATGAAGTGTGTTCCTTCTCCCTCCAGCAGGACAAAGTTTCAGCAGGTACATCGCTTTATCGTGAATCGTGATATCCGGAAAAAGTTGTCAATATAGAATATGGTAAGCATCTGGCAGGTGTTAGGACTAATTGTCCTTGTTCTAATAATTCAGCAGTCTTAGCAACATTGTTTCGGCCCAGATCCGGCCCACATCTGGCACTTGTGGGATGCGGATCTGGCCCACATGTAGCAATGAATGACGGCCCTTGGGTGACCCACTCCTGTTTGCCAGATCTGGGCCACAAGCAGGCCATAGCAATGCCACATGTCAGCCAAGAGCAAAGAAATAAATCAGAACTGGACTTTATCTGAGCCACAAAATCTGTGTATATTAAACATGGAGTCATCTCAACCTTAATAAGCCTGTTAACAAACAGAATCAATGAAGAGAATGGAAAAAGAGACGAGCAGAACAACTCAACTGACTTTAGACACAGTCTTAGATGAAATCACCTGAAGAGAAAAGAAGACATTAAATCTGTGAAGATCAGAGGAGGATTAAAGGATAATTCCAGTATTTAACACATTGAGTCTATTTTGTAGTTTGTTTTGAATGAAATAGAGTGGTGGACTTAGAAATTTTGACAATGGGTCCTGTCTCGACTTTTTGACTATTTTAGAATCGCCTGTGACAGCTTCAGACTGGGTGTCTATGGGCATGCACAAACATGTCCTTAAAACAACCCTTAACGTTCAGTTTCAAAACTGTGCAACTCACCGAGTGGTTGGTGGTGTTTGTTGAAGATTAAAAAAAATATATCGGCGCAATGTATGCTTTCAATCCGTGTTTGCTATAGTGGAACTATTTGTTCAGATACCTCACAACCGCGTATAAACTTCCGCTTGATATTTGAGTCTGAAGCGTTAGCACACTCCCGACCACTTGATGGCGACAACCAGGACGCTGTACGGAGCACGGTATCTAGCGCACCGTAAAAGAAGTCACAGACACAGTCGAATATGGCAAGACGGAGAACCGAGCGAAAAGACTACAACCAAATGTAAACAGACCCCTTTCCGTTCCCGGTAGCTAGCGCAGTAATATTAACGAGCACTGAGTCCTCCATCAGACATCAATGCGATTTAAAAAATGACAAATAAAACACGACAGAAACGGTATTTTGCTACGCTACTTGTTTCGGAACATCAACAAACACCACCAACCACTCGGTGAGTTGCACCGTTTTGAAACTGAACGTTAAGGGTTGTTTTTAGGACATGTTTGTGCATGCCCATAGACACCCAGTCTGAGGCTGTCACAGGCGATTCTAAAATAGTCAAAAAGTCGAGACAGGACCCATTGTCAAAATTTCTAAGTCCACCACTCTATTTCATTCAAAACAAACTACAAAATAGACTCAAGGTGTTAAATACTGGAATTATCCTTTAAACAACTCCACAAACAGCACTACCAGCTTCACATACTACTAGCCAGACTGAGTTTATTTCTGTCAGACTTCTACAGAAGATTTTATTGAGAAATAACAAAGGTTTAACTCTGTGTTTTATTTGAAGTCACCATAACATCAGAATCTCTGAAGGAGAAAATCGTAATTGGTTACCATTATGGAGATCAGTGTTTGCTTTAGTTGGGCTCTGGAGCATTAAGACATTTATTTTACAGTTTGTTCAGCTATTGTACTTCTGTTATAGCAGTCAAATGATCAAAGAAAAAATGAGATTTAATGGTCTTTGCTATTTAACATTGTCATTATTTCATGATCATTTGACCTGGGTAGAGCCCAATTTCTGAGTTAAATATTCTTTCTGGATTATTGTTACAACACTGTCCTTGAAAATCATAATAATCTTAATGTTAACAGTGTAATCCAAATAATTGCTTAAAACTTAATTTTAAAAAAGTTTTCAAGTATCAGCCTGTGGATCACAACAATGGTGACAATTATAAAGCATTTTGCAGTGTGTTCTGGAAGCCACCAATCAAACCTCATTCATGGTGCCCATCATGCATTGCTGTATGAGTAACTGATGAGCTTATGTTCAAAGTTAATCTTTTGTCACCATTGTTGAGATTCATAGGCTAATTCTTGATGTCTGTGTGCCACAACAACACTGCTGCAAAAATATCCATAACATACAAAGCTTAACTCTGAAATTATACTCTCAGTGATTCAGGCCAATTATTGATTATGTTATAACACAATCAACCCCATCAAATCACCTTCACACTAGTCCCATATTACCCAGTTCACCCTCCTGATGTTCATTACAGTAAAACTTTTTTTGTACGGCTGTACATTTTTCTATTACGTGAATTTCCATTTATGTTTTGTATGTTACAAAATAGCTTAGAATGAAACTAATGTCATAAAAGCAGCTACTACATACAAAAAACTAATAAAAATTAATAATAAAAAATTAATAAGAGTGATGATTCCATAAAAAAAAATCAAATAAAAACATGAATCCTATTTCTCACAAACCGCTTTCCTCTTCTCAGAGCATGGGAGGTCATTCCAGTTCTGAATGGAGTCTGAAGGCTTCAGTTCAACACAGTCCTCATTCCAATCATTATTTGGCTCTCCTTCATGCCAAAACCTGAATAATAGTGAAAAGTGCAAAAAATTAAATACGATAGAGAAGATTTCAGGTTTTTTTGTAAAATAAATAAATCTTTAGGGTGTGGTGTTTGAGGAAGCCTCGTGTTTAAAATACATCCACAGAGAGTATTGTATCACTTACCCTTGTGTCAGTGTTGAATTATCCACCCATTTCATGATCCCCTCAGTCTCAATGTCCGTCAAACCAATCCACACTCTCTCCTTGGCTAATAAAGTTATGAACCTCTGTGTGAATATAAACAGGGATAAGTGTGATTCCTCTCATTAATAAACAGTCACTCACACAAACTCACCTGTTTCTCTTCAGTGTTGATAATGACCAGATCAGCTCCTCGATCTCTGCAGTACTGCCTGCTCTCAGACCAGGTCATTGACTTATTGGACATAAACAAGCCATCTCGACCCCACACAAATCCTTACAGAAACAAACTTTTTAAAGATGGATAAAGATATGGAAAAATATATGAAAAAAAAAGATTAACAACAGATTCGTACTAACCTTTTTTAGATTTTTCCTTCTTTAGTTCTTCACTGAGATCATTGACTCTGGTCTCCAGCTCCAGTTTCGTCTGATTCAAAGCATCAAAACTTCCCAGTAATTGACTTTTCTCAGCAGTGAGATCATTGACTCTGGTCTCCAGTTCCAGTTTCGTCTGATTCAAAGCATCAAAACTTCCTCGTAATTGACTTTTCTCAGCAGTGAGATCATTGACTCTGGTCTCTAACTCCAGTTTTGTCTGATTCAAAGCATCAAAACTTCCCTTTAATTGACTTTTCTCAACAGTGAGATCATTGACTCTGGTCTCTAACTCCAGTTTTGTCTGATTCAAAGCATCAAAACTTCCCAGTAATTGACTTTTCTCAGCAGTGAGATCATTGACTCTGGTCTCCAGCTCCAGTTTCTTCTGATTCAAAGCATCAAAACTTCCTCGTAATCGACTTTTCTCAGCAGTGAGATCATTGACTCTGGTCTCCAGCTCCAGTTTCTTCTGATTCAAAGCATCAAAACTTCCTCGTAATTGACTTTTCTCAGCAGTGAGATTGTTCACTCTGGTCTCCAGCTCCAGTTTTGTCTGATTCAAAGCATCAAAACTTCCCAGTAATTGACTTTTCTCAGCAGTGAGATCATTGACTCTGGTCTCCAGCTCCAGTTTCTTCTGATTCAAAGCATCAAAACTTCCTCGTAATCGACTTTTCTCAGCAGTGAGATCATTGACTCTGGTCTCCAGTTCCAGTTTCTTCTGATTCAAAGCATCAAAACTTCCTCGTAATTGACTTTTCTCAGCAGTGAGATTGTTCACTCTGGTCTCCAGCTCCAGTTTTGTCTGATTCAAAGCATCCAAACTTCCCTCTAATTGACGTTTCACAGCAGTGAGATCATTGACTTTGGTCTCCAGTTCCAGTTTCATCTGATTCAAAGCATCAAAACTTCCTCGTAATCGACTTTTCTCAGCAGTGAGATCATTGACTCTGGTCTCCAGCTCCAGTTTTGTCTGATTCAAAGCATCAAAACTTCCTCGTAATCGACTTTTCTCAGCAGTGAGATCATTGACTCTGGTCTCCAGCTCCAGTTTCGTCTGATTCAAAGCATCAAAACTTCCTCGTAATTGACTTTTCTCAGCAGTGAGATCATTGACTCTGGTCTCCAGCTCCAGTTTCTTCTGATTCAAAGCATCAAAACTTCCTCGTAATTGACTTTTCACAGCAGTGAGATCATTGACTCTGGTCTCCAGCTCCAGTTTCGTCTGATTCAAAGCATCAAAACTTCCTCGTAATCGACTTTTCTCAGCAGTGAGATCATTGACTCTGGTCTCCAGTTCCAGTTTCGTCTGATTCAAAGCATCAAAACTTCCTCGTAATCGACTTTTCTCAGCAGTGAGATCATTGACTCTGGTCTCCAGCTCCAGTTTCGTCCGATTCAAAGCATCAAAACTTCCTCGTAATCGACTTTTCTCAGCAGTGAGATCATTGACTCTGGTCTCCAGCTCCAGTTTTGTCTGATTCAAAGCATCAAAACTTCCTCGTAATCGACTTTTCTCAGCAGTGAGATCATTGACTCTGGTCTCCAGCTCCAGTTTCGTCTGATTCAAAGCATCAAAACTTCCTCGTAATTGACTTTTCTCAGCAGTGAGATCATTGACTCTGGTCTCCAGCTCCAGTTTCTTCTGATTCAAAGCATCAAAACTTCCTCGTAATTGACTTTTCTCAGCAGTGAGATCATTGACTCTGGTCTCCAGCTCCAGTTTCTTCTGATTCAAAGCATCAAAACTTCCTCGTAATTGACTTTTCACAGCAGTGAGATCATTGACTCTGGTCTCCAGCTCCAGTTTCGTCTGATTCAAAGCATCAAAACTTCCTCGTAATCGACTTTTCTCAGCAGTGAGATCATTGACTCTGGTCTCCAGTTCCAGTTTCGTCTGATTCAAAGCATCAAAACTTCCTCGTAATTGACTTTTCTCAGCAGTGAGATCATTGACTCTGGTCTCCAGTTCCAGTTTCTTTTGATTCAAAGCATCAAAACTTCCTCGTAATTGACTTTTCTCAGCACTGAGATCACTGACTCTGGTCTCGAGCTCCAGTTTCTTCTGATTCAAAGCATCAAAACTCCCTCGTAACTGACTTTTCTCTGCAGTAAGATCATTGACCAGCTCCAGTTTTGTCTGACTCAAAGAGTTGTAGTTGTTCTTTAGTTGGTCTTTTTCAGTCATTAGATCAGTGTTCTTGTCCTGTAAGCTGTTGATAGTGTGATTGAACTCTTCAACTGTGTTCTTGTAACTCTTTAACAGGTCTCTCTCTGCTGTGATGATGATGAACAGTGTGATGAAGACCAGCAGAAGAGCACACATGAGCCCGAGACACACTGTTATCAACACCAAACACCTGCCTCCTCCTGACAAACAGAGACAAAACACACACTTATCAGTTAACAACCGTTCACTCCATATTATTAAAGATTATGTTTCAAACATTCCAATATGGTAAAATATCCAAGGAATGCTGAAAAATCATTCAAAAATATTTCATGTTAACTTATTAAATGTAAAAGCAGACATGTTGTTCTTAGAAATTTTTATATTTGAAATGGTATGTTATATTTTCTAACAATTATGAAGATGTCATGTCAGTCTTCTTCAAATGAAGTTTTACTGTTAGCTTTTGCTCCAACTCTGTGTTCATAAAGCACATTTGTTGTGGCAAGAGAAATGACCTGGGCTCCGTTTCCCAAAAGCATTGGTCAAGCATGGTCAAGTTGTACAGACCATTTGTTCCAATTGTTCTATGACCTAGTTAGAGATTTAAAATGCTTTTGGGAAACGTATCCCAGGTCATGTTTAGATGAAATCAAATCTTACATTCCTGTAGTGTCTTGACACATTAAACCAGCAATTGTTTAGTTCATATTACAATAGCTAACTCCAGCAGTGTTTTAATTATCTGCAGGTTTTAAAATCACAAATCGACAATAATCAACATATGTATCTCAACAATGGTGACAATCACACAAATGCTTATACTATGCTGTACAAGTTCACTGCTGCTATAATGAATAAAGTAAACAACTCAGAAATTAGGCTCAGTGATTCAAGTCAAATAATTGTACTGATTATGTTAAATACTGATTATGTTTAAACACATCCATTAGGCCATCTTTTCTATTTGTTCAACTGGCTGTTCTAACTCAGGAACAGCAGCCAAACAAAATCTATAATTGAAGAATTAAGGGTCAAGAGCCCAACTGAAGCAAACACTGATCACCATAATGGTGACTTAATAATCCAGGTTTTCTCCTCCAACAGTGTTTTAATTATCTGAAGGTTTCAAAATCACACATAGACAATAATCTACATATGTATCTCAACAATGGTGACAATCACACAAACGTTTCATGTTGCAGTGCATGATTGGAGCCATCAATCAAAACACATCCATGGCTCCCATCATACATTGCAGTATGAATTAATAACGCAGCTGAATTGCCTTGTAATTTTTATTGTTTTGTCCTGTTTGCTTTTATTGTTTTGTTAGGACTTTCTAATTACAAAGAAGTGCACTGTTAAAAATCAAGAACGAGATGTTGAAAATGACTGGTATTCAATATAAAATAACTAAAATCACAATAAATGCCTTACTGTGTTTTTGAGCTGTTGCTTCACTCTGGCCGAATTTTCGGACCTTATTAGCATAAACATCTTGATCTCTGTCCAGTCCCCTCTTGTTGCTCGTCTCGCTGTCAAAACTGGTATAAATGCCCTCCAGTTCCATTGTTACTTCTGCGTCTCTTCAGTTGAGCTGTGGACTTTAGGAGGGCGAGTGTAGGGTTTAATATAGAGAACCTCCCCTAGAATTTACAAATTGCTGACAACAATGCACATACATTTTCACAATATAAATGTGATGAATGTCAAACATGTTGGGTTCATGCAAAGGCACACATTAAAAGGAACTTATACGACCATCCTGAACTTTCTATTGAGTGTTATTTGCGCTCAGTGTCACTATGAGGTGATGAACTTCAGACTGATGTGCTGAGTCAAACACAAATGCACATTTTCTTCAAAAGAAACTTACTTTTACATCCCACTGAGCTTGAATTATTGGAAAATTACACAACACACAACATAAGGTTACATGTTGAAGATTTTAAATAACATAAGATGTGCATTTCGGCATCAATATTGAATCAGTGCACTCTAAATGTTTATTGTTCTGGGACAGTAATCAGAATAGATGGATTTGCTTATGGACTTATTTTATTATGGATATTTGCATTAACATTGTAAGTCAAGCTGGTATACATTATTTAATTTGCTGAGTAACAGGTAAGTTATTAAAAAAAGAAACGATCAAAATTATCTCATGTTTAAAATACATTGAAAGTTGAAAATTAAGCTATCCAGAGTGTTTTAATATATATGATCTTGTCATCAAAAGCAGTAGTCTGGCATTAGGGCCGTTTTGACGAATTATCTGCAACCGAAGCGCAGATCCTGCTGGAGACTCAACATGCCGTCATATTTTTCTTTGAGTTCAGCGCTCGTCTTGCTCTGCTCCAAACTGGGCCAAAGCTCGACCCAGGTCCTCTCGCCCAGAGCGTACTGACCTCTGAGGAGGAAGCAGAGGAAGAGCATGTTAAAGGGATACTCCACTTTTTTTGGGGAAATGGGCTCATTTTATCACTCCCCCAGAGTTAAACAGTTGAGTTTTACCGTTTTCGAATCCATTCAGCCGATTTTCTGATATTTAGACGACTATCAGTAACCAGACAGTTTCTGGTCTCATTGACTTCCATAGTATATTTTTTTCCTACTATGGAAGTCAATGAGACCAGAAACTCTCTGGTTACAGATATTCTTCCAAATATCAGAAAATCGGCTGAATAGATTCGAAAATGGTAAAACTCATCTGTTTAACTCTGGGGGAGTGGTAAAATGAGCCCATTTCCCCAAAAAAAGTGGAGTATCCCTTTAAAACACCTTAAAACTTAAAGCAAGTTAAAACTCTTACATGACAAACCAAAACAATTCAAATCAAAATGTTCATTATTCTTCAAAATCAAAATGTTCAACATTTCTTTCATTCTTCTTACAGTAGAATCCACTAGTGGTAAAACAACTTTACTCGACATTAGTGTTGAAAACACCACATTATCATTTTAGAAATTTTGTTTTGTTTGTACGTCTAAGCACGTGTCTAGCACGATTTAATTGTTAAAGTCCCCCTGTGGTAAAAATCCAGCTTTTAAAGTTGTTTATATGTCTATGTGGTGTTTTTAATCTTCTTTAAGTCAAACCATGTGTAAATTCACAAGTCGACAGTGGAGTATTTTCTCTTTAAAAGTTCAGTGAACCAAAGACCGTCCCAAAAACATGGTTGGAAATTGCTGTTATCATAAACTGCCTTGATCAGATCAACGTGTGATCATCAACGAGTGGATCTCTGAGCTGAGTGGAGGCGGGGCTCATTTGCATATTCATAGAACACTTTATACTTAATAAGGCAAAGGTGTTGAGTTATTCAAGATATTTTAAGGCATCAAGACATTTGTTACGAGGAAAAAACAAAATGTGTCATTTCAGCTAAAGTACATGCTTTTTTGTGACCGCAGGGTCAATGCACAATATGGGGAACTACACTACGCACATTTTTGGCCATGCTTGCAACATAACCAAGCTTCCATACTTCCTTCAGTAAGTCTTATGTGCTTTCAAAATGACAAACAGGCACAATTAACTACCCAAATAATGATTAATTTCAGTTATTGTCTACAAATAATGTGATTGTACACTAACCATTCAGAAAGTGCTTCATATTTCACACTCACAGATCAGGACTTGCACGCTTTGGACCACAGGTCAAGTGCACTTACTTTCCACCCTCGAGTTGTACATCCTCAGACTGGCCCATGATCAGATAGCTCTCACCCCGCTTCAGATTCAACGCATCTTTGCATGAGATGTGTACGGTGAAAGTGCGCAGCTTCCCCTCCACGTCGTTCTCCAGCTCTACACAGATAAGCAACATTTAAATACTTTATGTTAAAGGGATACTCCATTATTTTTTTGGAAATAGGCTCATTTTACCACTCCCCACAAGAGTTAAACAGTTGTGTTTTACCGTTTTCAAATGCATTCAGCCGATTTTCTGATATTTAGAAGAATATCAGTAACCAGACCGTCTCTGGTCTCATTGACTTCCATAGTATATTTTTTCCTACTATAGAAGTCAATGAGACCAGAAACTGTCTGGTTACTGATATTCTTCTAAAAATCAGAAAATCGGCTGAATGGATTCGAAAACGGTAAAACTCGACTGTTTAACTCTGGGGGAGTTGTGAAATGAGCCTATTTCCAAAAAAAGTGAAGTATCCCTTTAACACAAATGCACAAGTATGGTGTTTCAGGCACTGAGTTTGTACTAGCAAAACTTAACTAAACAAAATTTAATTTGTTTCTCCCAAAATAATGTGTAGTGGGTTATTAAACTTAAGATATCATATTATTGTATTTCACTTTAAATCTTACACTGAAACTGAAAATCTTACACTGAGTAGGACAAACTTAAATTCATCGGATTAGTTCAGTCAGATTAATTTTTATGAGTATTTCGCACTTTCTTTTTCTTTCAAGTTCACATAACTGATATATTTTAAGTAAACTGAACTGTTTCATTCTTTTGAGTTTTTATGAAATTATCTATTTTAATTTAGACGAACTTAAGTTTAACTGAAACGGCTGGGATATTTATTTCCCAGCAAGCTTTGCCGATGGCACTCGAAAGAGAGTGTAAATGCTAAAACTAAGTGCAATATAATGTTTTTTTGTGTAAGATTAATGTTAAGTGTGAGATTTAGTAGTGATTAATGTTTTGTTATGCTAATTTAGAAGAATTTCTGTTAATGTTGGCTTTAGGATAGTTACCAACATGTGACAGGTGGTGCATTCAGCTTGATTTGAGAGCATATTATCCTTTAATATTATTACGCTCATTCAACAAGTGCTTCTGTGCTTATAACATACTGTTTCTAATTTGTTAGCATTTACAACATCATCAGTTTAGCTTTCAAAGCTAACTAAGCTAATGCTCGTAAAACTGATTTGAGTTTTGTGAACTTGTTTGGATTTACAGTGGACTTCATAATTTTAAGTTATGGTAACTAATTAGTACAATTAACTTGATTTATCCAAGTTATCTTAGCAATAAGGTAATGAGTTAGTTGGAAACAAATCGAATATTTTTTTATGCTTAAATTGTTTGAGTCAGTAAACGTAATTGATTTCCTCAAACGGTTTGAGTTGAACTAACTCATGGTGGTTGGAGTGAGGAATTATACCTTTTTTGAGAGCCACTCCAATCCTCATATTGTAATAAACCGCTAAAGCGTCCTCATCTTCACTCACCAGGACAGCCTTATAAACTGTAAAAAAAAATATAAGTAAAAATGCTGAAGACATTCTCATTAACTGCAGTGTGTCGTCTCTACAAAATACAACATTTCTTACCGTAATTTATTTTTGGCTCGCATGCTTTCTTATTACGCTGAGCCTCGTGAATTTTCTCCTTCCGTTGAAGACTGCAGTTTTCTGTATCAGCAATGGACAGATAAATGAACCTGCTGTAGATTAACAGCATGACGCTTACATTTTCAGAAAAACACAATGCACATTACCTTCGGCACACTGACAGACGTCATTCTTACAGATTTTTTGAAGAGCCCCTTCGTTCCTGGTCGGATGGTAAAACTTCACACAGCGATTTTCTAAACATTGAGGAATCATGACATCACATGGGTCACACAGGTATACAGTGATCCAAATATATCCAAATATAATTAATAAACTTACACCATCTTTTACTGTAATCATGATTTGAGTGGGACTTTAAAGGGATACTTCACTTTTTTTGAAAATAGGCTCATTTTACCACTCCCCCAGAGTTAAACAGAGGAGTTTTACCGTTTTCGAATCCATTCAGACAATTTTCTGATATTTAGAAGAATAGTAACCAGACAGTTTCTGGTCTCATTGACTTCCATGCAGTGTTAATTTCGTTGACGAAAATAATGACGAAAATTATTCGTCAACGAAATTTTTTCACAGACGAAAATGAGACGATAACTAAATAAAAACTAATTTTGAATGACAAAAACTATGACGAAAATCTAGACATTTTCGTCAACGAATAAAAACTAGACCCAAATGTTACATAGTGACGATTCGGGAAGCGATCCAGTCAGAACTGATGCCCTGCGTAATTCCTCCGTAATTCTCCATAATTTTTCTAAGTAGAGTTCTTCTATTCTAAATTCTAAATTAATGCATTACAATTTAACTAAACCCATTATATTTTAGACCACTAAAGCACTGTAGATTTAGTCGACTAAAATCATATTGAATTTCGTCGACTAAAACTAAAACAATTCAGATGACTAAAATATGACTAAAACTAAATTGCATTTTAGTCAAAAGACTAAGACTAAAACTAAATCAAAATTTGCTGTCAAAATTAACACTGCTTCCATGTCTATTTTTTTTCCTAAGTCAATGAGACCAGAAACTGTCTGGTTACTGATATTTAGAGTTGGGTATCGTTTGAATTTGAACGATTCTGATTCCGATTCCGATTCCTTGTTTCGATTCCGGTTCCTAACGATTCTCGATTCCGATTCTTTTAAGAGGCAGGGTCAAAAAAGTTTAGCTAACCTTGCTAACCAACGGTCTTTCTGAAGGAAATACTCCTTTCTAAAGGGAAATACTCTGCATTTTACCGAGATTTTGTTATTTTTAGAAAAGTGAAGCCACACTTTGGACCGCCGACGTAAGCTATTCATGTTTGACTCGCGCGGTTATGCCAACACTTCCGGTAGACGCTTCTTCATTGGTGTTGTTCAGCGGTTTCTTCTTCTGGTCGGCGGAGTGTGAATGTTGAAACTAGTAATCGAAATTTTAACAATACTCGATTCTCGATACCCAACCCTACTTCCATGTATATTTTTTTCCTACTATGGAAGTCAATGAGACCAGAAACTGTCTGGTTACTGATATTCTTCTAAAAATCAGAAAATCGGCTGAATGGATTCGAAAATGGTAAAACTTACAAACGGAGTTGTAAAATGAGCCTATTTCCAAAAAAAAAAAAAAGTGGAGTATCCCTTTAACATGCAGAGTTAATCATAATTAAAAAAAAGTGCTCAGCCTACTTGTTTTTATACAGCTACAAACTGTAACCTAACAGAAAACCTTCAGCATTTTTACAATAAAAATAATAATTTACCGTATTTTACCGATATTACAAATGAAGACGTCCGTAAATGGAGGTTTTAAGAGTTTTTGTCAGGTTAATTCAGTTCTGGGTACACATTTGTAACCAAACATGGTTCACACACACAAACAAATGCGGCAAAGACCGTTTGAACCGTATGTTTTGTTCTTGTTTCGTTTCGAAGTATTTTCAGCACGCTCCATATCGTTTCGTTTGCATGACAGCTTATTTGAGACGCATTTATGGTTGTGTCTGGCAAACCAGGCTCTGTTTCCTGCTGAACTGACAAAATCTGCAATCGCAAATTTAATGTCAGAGTCACGTCAGTTTCATACCTATAGAGTAGTATTCATATACAGTGACCCCTGCTGGTTGAATAAAGCCTCCATTCATAATCCTGTGCAGCCTGAAGGCGATCCTATCTCTCCTGTCATGAGAAACCTGCAAGTGTACAGCAGACCCTTTAGATCAGAGATGCGGGAGGGATTTTGAAGTTGCATTAATAAATGTAATAAATGCAAACACTTATTCTGTCCTCTTTCGTGCACTTTGAGATGTGCTAAATCCAAAATCACGTTTGGTATTCTGATTGCAGTATTTAAAATGCATTGACTAGATGTTATTAGTGTAATAATCACTTTTAAAAGCTTGAAAGTATGTATGCATTCTTATAGTAATTATCATTTATACATCACAAGCCCTTTATATCAGTGTTTCCCGAGTAAAACTGCCACAGACACCTTGTCCAGGTAGATGATGAGGGATCCTCGCTCTGAAAGCTGCTTGTTCATCTCAAATTTCTGAATCAGCCTGTCCCGTCCAGTTGACAGCTACAAACAGGAACAGAAAGATATTTTTGGGGAGTTTGACAACTTTTCTGCTTATGCTTCTTTTTTTTTATCAGAACAACTTTTAAGAAATCATTTAGATTTCTAAATGAAATCTAAATGAAATCTAAATTTCTAAATGAACAACCTGGAACTTATACGGTTAAGTCACTTTGAATCTGTAATGACCAATATACATTCTAATCAGAGATTAGGACTACTTGAGTTAAGTGATTCAGGTCATATGATTGTGAAATAATGATTATGTTAAAACATAACCAACACCATCAGATCACCTTTTCTCTTAGTTCATCTGGCTGTCATAACTCATGTACAACAGACAAACAAAATCTAAAGTTAACCCTCTGATGGTCTTTAATTAGGGGTCACGTCCCAGGCCTTCTTGCCGGTCAGAAGTGACCGGACACCTAAAAATGAAACTTCCTCCATCCCAGTAAAAACCAATGCAATTTATTTTTATCCTATAATATTTATTGTTTTTAATTTAGTATTTTGAGACAATATGATTGAATTTATTAATATTTATGCAATATTTATGGCCTATTTTTACCATGGAAAAATATATATTTTTTTCTATATATAAATTATTATTATTATTTTTTTTCCCCAAAAAATTAATAATGCAGTATTTTAGTTTAATATAGAGTCTAGGCCTTCCGAAAAAAAAAATATTTTTGAAGAAAATTAGCACCATCTGGTTACAGTATAGAGAAAAGGTGTAGAATCGTGGTGTAAGCACTAGATGGCATGTACAGCTCTCTATGGAGAGGCATGTGAATTCCCCAGTTGTGTATTAACACATTTACTTTTTTTTTTTTTTTTTTGAATATATATTTCATACAATCTCAAAAACGATTTGTTATTAAAAAAATTGGTGAATTTTTTTGGTCAATTTCCCATTAATTTCCTATGGAGGTCATTTTTGACCGAAGACCAAAATCGTGACTAATTTTTTTTACGACCACTTAGCATGCTCAGATCATGACCTCAATTTTTTTGTGTGTTCACATCCCTAATGCCAGAAAAGTCACCAAGTATCATAACCTTCCGATGAAGCTGTGATTTTTAAAAATTCAAAACAGAAAATGATTCGGTCAGAAGTGACCGTGGACCATCAAAGGGTTAACACTTTAACACTCTTGTGTTTTTGCTGTGTTGTAACATTCAGGAAACTGGACATTTTTATGTTCTTGGAATTACTATCGTGTTGAATTTTTAAATGAAAATTACGTTTAAAGAACGTTTGAGGAACATTATACCGTTTAAAACACGTTCCTCTGGACATTTTTCACGTTCCCAGAACCAACACTGAAAATTCAGAGAACATTCTTATAAAAAAATTCTGTTAGCTGGGATTATGAACTTTAATGCCAATCGTGACTGCAATTAGCCTCAGTGGCCACCGCCACTCGGTGTACGGAAATTGTGAGAAAATTAAGCATAAAACTACATTTTGGAAATTTCCCAAAACACAACTAATCAATATTTATAGGATTTACCTTCACACTAAAGGTATGTTTAAATATAATATGCAAAAATGTTATGCTTAATAAAATATGCTATATTATAATTAGCTGTGATCTGTACTTCCGAAGTTTAAAAACCGCAGTGAACATTTCACATTTTTAGCATTCAGCAAATGTGATAATAATGAAAAAGTGATCCGTACCGCCTTCAGATCGTTCTCATCCACAACAAATCCCGTCAGTAATGAGATGTCCAGTATAGACATGGTGGCGTCCTTGTTCGCGGACAGATATCTGTGGAGTCAAATATATGTGAACTTTCAATTGCACTAAAATCTGAAGTTGAATTTTCTGCAGCTCTCCTCTACATGTGAACATGGGATATATTAACATCTAAAAACACCCACATCAGCTTTAACAGAATATAATAAATGTCATGATAAAATACCGTTATTAATTACAAACCGTCCACAATGTTAGTTACACTAAACTTAGTAATTCATTTGATCATGTTCAAGGATTATTCACTGAACTTAGATATTGTTTAGTGCAAATGAACTTCTAATACTCAGTTGATCAGAATATTGTAATGATTTCTTTGCACACCTGGTGTGTATCGTGAGTTTATAACTCTCAGTTGCTCCCCGATATGTTACTAAAAAGAAAGAAAGAAAGTGTTAGTGATTTTCCTCATTTCTAAGTCACTTTGGATAAGTAACTGCTGATTGTAAAGATACACAAGAGGTGAATATCACTAAATATGCATTTTTTATTATTACATTTTAATCTTATTCTATATTTAATTTTGCATCAAGAAAACGAAGCCTATTTTATGAACATTAATATTACTTTCATGACATAAAATAGAATTTAATTTTGGTTCCAATACAAAATATTGTAATATTTTTTTAAATGTAAGCAAAATTAAATATAACGACAAAGGCAAAACATTGCGTCTACGGCTGTCAATCGATTAATCGCATACAAAATAAAAGTTTTTGTTTACATAATATATATGTGTGTATAGTGTGTATAATTATGTTGTATATATAAATACACACATATGCATGTATTTATTTAAGAAAAATGTGTTATTAATATATTAAATATTTATACTTATGTATAATATTAATTTTGTATAAATATATATAAAGTATATAAATGAAAATATTTCTTAAATGTTTACATGCATGTGTGTGTATTTATATATACAATATAATTATACACACTACACACACATATATTATGTAAACACAAACTTTTATTTTGGATGCGATTAATCGTTTCCCAGCCCTAATATATATATATATATATATATATATATACATACACACACGCACATGCTTGTATATATTTAGGAAAAAAATTTCATGTGTATACTGTATATAGATTTATATACAATTTATATTATATATTTTATAACAAGAGGTGAATATCACTAAATATGCATTTTTTATTATTACATTTTAATCTTATTATATATTTAATTTTGCATCAAGAAAACGAAGCCTGTTTTATGAACATTAATATTACTTTCATGACAAATAAATTAGTATTTAATTTTGGTTACAATACAAAATATTGTAATATTTTTTTAATTTTAAGCAAAACATTGTGCAACACAACATTGTGACTAGGGTTGTCAAACGATTAATCGCGATTAATCGCATCCAAAATAAAAGTATTTATATATATATATATATATATATATATATATATATACACATGCATGCTTGCATATATTTAAGAAATATTTTCATGTGTATACTCTATATAGATATTATATATATCTAAATATCTATACTGGATATAGATATTATATATAATTTATATTATATATTTTATATATAAATAATATTTATATTAATTTATATTTATATTAATAGTTAATATTTATTATATTTAATATATATATATATATATATTATATTTAATATATATTTATTTATTATATATTATTATTTATTTAATATAAATTTTTCTTAAATATACATGCATGTGTGTGTATTTATATATATAAATACACACACACATATATATATATATATATATATATATAAAATAATTATACACAGTGCACCCACATATATTATGTAAACACAAACTTTTATTTTGGATGCGATTAATCGCGATTAATCGTTTGACAGCACGATCATACATTTTTTTTTTTTAACATTTTGAAGTAAAAACTGTATTTATACTAATATTTACTGTATTTATGATAACGTCCCCCTCTGAAAATTGAAGACACAAAAATCTGACCTTGATCATCCCTTTCAAAAGTCAAATCAAGCGCGAAGTTCTTGCAGGTTCCACTCGTCTCTTTTGGTTTAGCGTAGTACTCAGTCACAACCTGCCGAGGAGAAAACACACCGTGTTGAAGGTCTGACGTATCGGTGCATGTTCAGCTTTTGCCTTCATCAGTCACTCACCGTTACAGCGGCCTCTCCAGAACCCCTGGCACTGATGGTGATCTGCCGGCTAGACGGAAGCTGTAGATGGACAAAAATAGTAATGTACACTTGAGAAAATAGGAATAAGAAGAATTACAAATAGAGGTTTCATCTCAAACCAGGTACAGTTGTTCATACAATTTACAGTCATTTATATCTGACTGTAGTACACATCTTAGGACTTTATTAGCTGAATGACATTGAAATGCTTGCATGCAAACACGTTTTCCACACCTTGGCTGTTTGTGTGAGATGAGAGTTGTCTTTGTTGAACCTCCACACAATCGGCTGCTGGCTTCCTTCCACTCGGATGGTCATCTGCAGGTCTAACAGCTTTATGTCCTTCACTTTAATCCTGTACTCGGCTACAGCCTGGAACACCATGATGGTGGCCTGGCAGGGAAGAGAGACACGTTTCAACTGTTTCTCGTCTTTAGGTTTTGCTTTTTGGTCCCTCATCCTTTGCTCGGGTCATTTAGACCCGAAATACATTGTTCATCAAAGGGGGTCCAAGACCCAAGGATTTTTGTCGCACTTGAACCACGAATACACACCCCAAAAATTGGATGGATTAGAGGAGTTTTGTGGTTGAAATAAAAAAAGTGTCAAATCCAACCCGATCTCACAGGAATTTGTACGAATTTTACGAGGTGGCTAATTCGTAACAATTCGTACGACCTCACTCGTACGAATTAGTACGATTTTGCTAAATCGTGCGTATTTTACGAATTAGCCAATTCGTATGAATTCGTACGAATTACCTACCCCTGACGCCGCCCCTAAACATAACAGTCACGTGGGTTTAGACAAATCGTACGAATTGGTACGAGTGAGGTCGTATGAATTAGAATGAATTAGCCACTTTTAAATCACTCGTACAAATTGGTCGTGAGATAGCGTAGTCAAATCCTGCCGTCACGGGTCAATTTGACCCTCTTAGGAATGAATGGAGCGCGAGGAATGCTTCAGTACACGTTGAAAAACCTTAAAATGCTCAAAATTAAGAGTAAAAATGCTAAAACTTTACCAAAAAATGACATTATAATGTTTTCCATGTGTCTCTGAATGCAAACTAAGTGTCTTTAGGACCCAGGGGAAACAGCTCATTTGCTCCATATAGAGCTAGAGTCATAGATATCCACAATAAAGGCTAGATATCTCGTCCACGGTGCTGGCCAATGGAGGTTGACGTCCACACCTGGCGGCCATCTTGTCACAGGCAGCTCGCTCACTCGTAACATTGTGTTTTAATGGGGCATGTACTTTTTAAATAACCATCACTTGCTCAATTTTGTAGATGAGTGACAAATGTAGTTATGACACTGCATACTTATGAATAAGTGTATAAATAAATAATAATCTAGAAATATAGCAACATTAATAACGTTTGTAAGAAACCAAACCGTTTGTAAATCCGTCAAGATTTCTACGAGACAAGAGTTTGTTCGTGATGATCACTCGTCTTACATCAACTTGCCTGTGACAAGATGGCCGCCGGTGATGACGATAGAAACTCCGCCATAAGACATCTAGCCTTTATTGTGGATATCTATGGCTAGAGTCACATCTACTCAATATATCATGCTATAATTTTTTTTTTCCCCACAAGAGGTCGACAAAGACACCCAATGCAAGATATTGTGAGCCAAATTAAAAGAATTATGCATGAAATTGTGAGATATCTTGAAGTTAAGTTGATAGAATGTGAGGAATTATATTTGTTTTCTAATTATTGACCAAATCTAGTAAATTAAAGATAGCTAAAATACAAAAAAATATATATAAAAAATAATTTGCATTGAAAATTATATAGGTTTATAGTTTGTAGGTTTTTTTATTTTTATTTATTTATTTATTTATTTATTTATTTATTTATTTATTATATTGGCCTCTTTCTCAAAACTTAAAGACACTTTTTCAAAACTTTCCACACAGTGAGAACCACAGCTGTCTATGTGGGCTAACCTGTGGATCATTTATCTTTGCTTTGGCACAACATGCATCCAATGGCTACATCGTTCAAATAACATGAATCCATTTTTCCCAGCTATGGCCCTAAATGTAAAATTGACTGGTAAGTGAAATCCGGTAATGAGAACTGAAGTGTTTTGAGACATGTGCATATTGAGTATTGAGAAATGTGTCCTAGCTATTGTAAAAAATAAAAGTATCATGCAAAATGAACCGGCTGTGTAAGACTGTATGGACAGATGTGCAATGTTTAATGTACACTACAGACCTGAGTGGTGCCGTATCCTCCATTGTACTGCCTCTGCTTGCTGAGCCAGTTTACGATAGGAGCTGCGCGCTGATAGTCTTCCGCTTTAACAAGAGCCAGGAGCGCATAAGCCGAAGCCTCCAAAGTAAAGCTACTGCTTCCAGGCACGGGCCAGTGACTTCCATCTGTACGGGGTCAATCCAGCATCATTTTATTTCTATTTATATATTATACTTCACGACTTTTAGTTTTATAGTGTGTCATCATTGATGCTTTGTCTATGCTCGTTATCATTACACACTACCAGTCAAAAGTTTAGAATTATTATTTTTGAGAGTCTTTTTCTACATTGCTTTGAACAAATGTTATATTTTGTTCTCAGGGCTTGACATTATTTTTGCTCTTACTAAGTTAATAAGTTACTAGCCACTCAGAATATTCACTGGCCACAATTTTGACATTCATACCATGGGAGAAAACTGCCATATAGATTTTTTTTTTATATATATATTGTTACGACCCTGCATTCTGCTTGGTCGCCTGCTGGTGGCGTAGTTACTCAGAGAGCGTGGGAGATCACATACACCTGCTACCTAATTATCTCTAATGATGAAGAGGATAAAACCTTGGATCAAACAACTCTTCTTCACTTCGTCCAGGGGACTGGCAGCCTCTGGAGGAGTCATTTGAACCTTCGTTACAGCCCATATCAACCTTCTTTACTCCCAACGCGATTATGATTTTGTTCCCTTATGATTTTGAACCCTAGACTTTGTTATACTAAATTGTTTGCATTTTTGTTGTATGCTAATAAAACTCTTGCAAGTCACTTATTTGCACTTGTATCCCTTAATGTACGGTCGAAACGAGCTGGCCGTAACATAAACCAATAATCTCAGAATTTGAGAACTGGTATATTAGGCTGCTGTCACTTTAAGACATGACACATAAATACAATTTTACATGGCCAAGTTTTATATAGTGTATTTATGTGCACATACTTTGGGCGTGAATAAGTAAAACTATACTTAAAGGAGTAGTTCACTTTTGAAAAAAACTTTTGCTGATAATTTACTCACCCCCACGTCATCCAAGATGTCCATGTCTTTCTTTCTTCAGTCGAAAAGAAATGAAGGTTTTTGATGAAAACATTCCAGGATTTTTCTCCATATAATGGACTTCAATGGGAACCAAACGGTTCAAGGTCCAAATGAGAGTTTAGTGCAAACTGTTCAAAGGGCTTTAATCGATTCCAGACGATGAATAAGGGTCTTATCAAGCAAAATTAAAAAAAAGAACACAGTTTAAGTTTTCATACGTGACTCTCCTGTTTGAACTCGTTCATCTAAATGAATGAATCTTTTTTCAAGTCATTTGGTTCATCCAACGAGCGAAATGAATGAGTTGACTTGGAAAAAGATTCGTTCGTTTTGATTCAAGGTCCAAAAGACAGTTTCAGTTTCACTTTTTCTTTTTTCGAGTCATTTGGTTCATCCAACGAACGAAATGAACCAATTGACTCGAAAAAAGATTCATTCATTTTGATGAACAGGAGAGTCACAAACGCTCATCACAGAACAGAGCAAGGCGACCATTTGTGCTTATGAAACTTAAACTTTGTTATTTATTTATTAAATGAGCGACCGTTTCGCTTGATAAGACCCTTAATCATCGTCTGGAATCGTTTAAAGCCCTTACGGAAACTTTCATTTGGACCTTGAACCGTTTGGTTCCCATTGAAGTCCATTATATGGAGAAAAATCCTGGAATGTTTTCATCAAAAACCTTAATTTCTTTTCGACTGAAGAAAGAAAGACATGGACATCTTGGATGACATGGGGGTGAGTAAATAATCAGCAAAAGTTTTTCTTAAAGTGAACTACTCCTTTAATATGTGCAATCCCTCACCAAAATTCAAGCCCGCTGCAACACCAACAATATTCATCCGTAGCAAATTAAACGAGTGAGTAAAGGGACCCGGGTTTGTGTTTCGACTCGCCGTCAGAGAGATGATCTCAGGTGCTAATGTCAAGCCCTGGTTGTTCCGCCATCTTAATCACGTACAACAAGAAATGTCAATTCTGATAGGATGATATGAGTGCGCCATTGATTGACACCTGAGCATTTAAGTGTCTTTACCTGCAGAGGCTTTCCTCAAGAGGACTTGTTTGTCAAGTGCGTTTCCATTGGCTAGTGCATAAGATGTCATAGCCACTGAGTATGGGTTCGTCAGAGCATGGAACTGAGATCTAAGGTATGCGATGGCTTTATAAATGCTACTGTCGAGACTCTAAAGAGCAATAAAAACAATATGATTATGAGAATAAATGACATGCATGACATGTTCAATGAAGCAAGCTTATTCACTCACTGAGATCCGGCCAGCACAACGGCTTCTCCCCTCCTGTAGGGCGATGAGCACAAAGGCCGTCATGGATGCTTGTGAGTTTGTCCCACGTACGTTCCCCTGTGTCATAGTGATGTCAGAAATAATGCATAAGTAAAGGTGTGGTCACAAATTGGACGTGAAGGATAATTTCGGGAGTTGCGACACAGCTTTGTTGATCTGAGTGTCGCGATCGTTACAGCCTTACATTTATTCTTCTAGCAGATAAATATACACACAGAGCTTAGGTTAGAAGCCTCCAGTGAGTTCAACATGTCAGGGGATGATACCCGAGAAATGCTCAGAGGTGACGAGGGGAGTTGAGAAGAGCAATGTTTATTTCAGCGAATTTAAAGCTTTGACAACTTTAATCACCATTTAAATGCCTTTACTCAATTATCTGGACTACAAAAATTTGGGAGATTATTTTTGAATGTCTGTTCTTTGAAATTAGCACAAAAATTCATTGTTAATTCATTGTTTTTCCACATAATTGGCCCATATCTTAAAATGGAACGTTGCGATTTCCGACTCATTTCGCAAAATCGGGTCACATTAGGACAAAAAGCAAATAAGCGCAATGTTTTGAGGTAAATATAACATATAATCACACAGAGACATCAATATTTTGCATGTGATTCACAAAAATGGTGACTATAAATAAAAAAAATGCTTCAGGCTGCAATGCATGATGGGTAGCCTTCATAGTACAAAACATCCTTGATTCCCAGGCTTTTTTGTTTTGGTTGTCACCATTGTTGAGATTCATATCCAAAATCTTGATATCTGTGTGTGACTATGTGACTCACTTTCTTTAGCAGTGATCATCATAAAGTTACTGATACAAATGACACATTTCCACAAGATGCATAATTATAAAATTTCTGATATAAAAACAAAAATTTATATATTGTTTGATTGTTTATTGTTTGCTTGCATTGTGTTGATTTTGTCATCATTAACAAGCAGCTGAACACAACTGATTTTTTATCTTCTTGGCTTTCTCTGCGCAGTCAATGGTGTTATACAAACACACAATTACAACAGCCAAAGAAAAGCTCAAATAAGGCGATGTGGGACCAAGAGCCCAACTAAAGCAAACACTGATCACCACAATGGTGACTTAAAATGAAACCAATATCACCATCTAAACAATGTAAATAAACATGAGTTTTAATTTATTGCATCCTGAGAATGTTTATTTGGTTCAGAAACTATAAATTGTCTAAATGAGACCATAAATAATGTTGAAAAGGGCCACATTTGAACTAGTTTTTAACCTTGTACGAAGGATCCATTGACGTCTTTTTCAGATGTCCAGAACAAGTCAAAAAAAGACGACATAAAAACTTTCATTCCGGCCCCTCAGTGGACGTCTTTTCAACGTCCGACTTGTGCGACAAAGACTTTGAAAAGACGTCTTTTGGACATCGCTTTGCTCAGATATAGGTTTGGAACGACATGAAGTGTTATGGTGCGTCTCACTCACAGTCATCTCTCCATGAATTACAGGGGCATCTTCTCTGAAAGCACCATCAGGTAACTGCTTGTAAAGGATGAGCCACTTGAGAGCAGAGCAGATCACATTCTGGTCTATGTTTATGATGTTACTGGCCATGGCGAACACTTTAGCAACATACGCGGTCAACCTTTAGGAGAAACGAAACTAATATTAAGCCTTAATCATGGCAAGATTTCTTAGCAGAACTATGAATCATATCGATTACCAGGTGCTGCTTGGGCGATGAGTCCATGCGCCATACGACCCGTCGGCTTTACGATACGACAGCTGCCGATTATAACCTGTACATCAACACAATCAGATGGCCAGACTCTATACCCCAATAGTTTGCACTCCAGTCCTATGTTTAGTTTACCGTTTGTAATATAGGAAACAGCTGTCTGTCTAAGGCCAGCCTTCACGGTGTGCCACTGATTGGTTTTATCCAAATAATGTGTTGCAATGACAGGCATCGTTAGGCCAATCATGTTCTGCTCCCCACAGCCACCCGGCTGGACGACCAGCGAACCCATGGCATGGCCACTTATAGCCGCCTCTATTGTTATGCTGATCGTGTCTCCTGTCCACAAAGAGATTGACATACTGGTAAGAAAAAACAAGTTTTAGTTCGTTTTACTTACAGCAGATGTTAGAAGAGTCACCTATTGCGGACACATATGTGCTCGCGGGTGTGTTGGGCGCCTGGTCCGTCAGTATAAGGCTCCTGATAACCTCCACATGTTCACCACCTGCTCCAGAAAAAATGGCAACTGTGTAGTCATGTTTTACTCTTATTTGTACATTTGAATGGCTAGCGTGGCCTTTATTATTTACAAAGAAATCCAGAGGTTGAGACAAAAAATCATAAAACTTGAAACATTCACAAAACACTGAATGTGAAGAAAACACTCCCAACAACTCATGAAATGCCCATGTAAAGGTAAAAAAATATATATATCCTTGACAATCATTTCCAGGGGCCAGTTGTTCAAAGGTAAGCAAAGGTTATCGGATTGGATCAAATCTTGAAAATGGGTCTGAAATCTGAAATTAGATTAGATCAGGGAATCCAATCCTAGTTTTAATCTAGATCAAACCTTCAGTTTGTGCTGTTCAAAACTTGTCATTGGGATTTGGATAACGTTGATCCAAAAAAACAAACAAAAAAAGGATTATCCTGTAGGATTTCAAGGTGGATTTCAGGAAGAAAATGTAGTAAAACTTTAAAATTGGTCAAATTTGTATCATTTAGTGTATATACTTTTATTTATATTTTGCACTTGACTTGTGTAACCGTTGTAACAGTGATAACGTAGACATAGGCTAACAATTAAACTATTCAGTATAGTAAAGTAAAAATAAAATATAAATTAAAGCTGCAAGCAGCGATGGGCAAGCCCTGGCACCTGTAGCACGTCGGGGTGTGAGGCGGCCGCATTGCAGATTCTACAGCTCAGCTAGTGCGGCTGTGCATTTGCTACGCTGCTTCGTTAAAGGTCACTTCCTGTTGCCAGCAGGTGGCGCTATGACTGTGGGTGAATGTCGGCATGTAGATTTGTTCAGGGCGGGACTCTTGTCAAATGTGTAAAATTTCGTTCAGATCTGGGCATTTACAGCCAAGTTACTACAACTTCCTGTTTCATGGCGAATCGACACCACGGACACGCCCATCGACGAAAATGCGCAGATAGCACAACTACATCGTCAATGCCTTTAGAAGGCACAGCAGAAATTTGAAGTCGATCCGACTAAATCCCTAGGAGGAGTTCGTTAAAGTGCGGAGTGTGTAAATCGTCCCAAAATGGCCGCCAAATTCAAAATGGCGGACTTCCTGTCGAGTTTAGGGTATGGGTTTTGAGGCTTTTTTGTGCGTCTTGATATGATACACGTCCCCACCAAATTTCGTGCATGCAGGTTGAACGTGGACGAGGGGCTAATTTTTTCCAATTTTCTAGGTGGCGCTAACGAGCCATTTTGCCACGCCCATTCGCGAAACCCACAAAATCCGAAATTTTGACATACGTGCCAAATTTGGTAAGTTTTTGAGCATGTTGTGGCCTCGAAAATGGTACGTACTTTGCAGAAAAAAGAAAAAAAAAAGAGAAAAAAAATAACCCGAACAGTTTCAATAGGGTCCTTGCACTGTTAGTGCTCAGGCCCTAATGATCTTGTCCCCATGTGTGTTTTGTCTCTAAATAAGAAACACTTACAGTGACCACAGTGGCTCTTCTACCTGTTCTTTACATAGCTGGTAGCCCACATTGTGATATGTTGTCCCATTTAAAGCACTGGTAATCCGGATTTGGTAATCTTGAAAACTGTGTATCTGGATCAGGGTGATACAGTCCAATGTTGCTTTGAAAAACCGGCATAAAACTAAAACGGATTACCTGATCCTGGCTAGGAAAAAATGGGATTTCCAAATCCGGATCATTTTGATCCAGATTAAATGTTTTGAACAACTGGCCCAGAGGCTACACACGTCCCCTTCATTGGTCTATCCAAAAATGAACATTCCGTCAAAAAATGTTGTGTGCATTTCTCTGTTTTGTTGGAATCATCGTACCTTTCTTAGAAGGACTTAACTGTAGATTTTTATTAAGTTTAGTCAACACGCCTTCAGCCTAAAGAAATGAAGAGGAGAGTGAGTTAGTGAACGAACAAATTCCCTGGGTCATCGTTTGTATTTTTTTTTCTGATCGAGATGTATTTTTTTGTCTTACCACCACTAGGAGATCTTTCTTCACTCCATCGCTTCCACGTCCCGAGGCGGACGCCTTGACCTCGATTGCGTGGCGTCCCAAAGCCATTGGGACAATAACAAAAGGTACTGAATACGATGATTTAGCATCGACCACCACTACGATTTGGTACTTTCCTCTATTACTGGCCGGGCTGCAGATGTCCTTGGTTTCCTTCAGTTCCACACGTACCTAATACAAGAAATGAAAATCACACACTCCTTCAGAAGAAAGTAGGGCTGGTAATAGCCAAAGCATTTTCGGTCATCAAACTGAGGCTCGCCAAGGTAAAACAATCTTCCAATCTGACCTTTACTTTAGTGCTGTAAAAGTTGTGGATAATAGCCTTGATTTCGATTTGCTCGTTGCGTACGGCTGAATAGGGAATCTTTAGGTCAATAAAGAAGTTCTTCATTACCATCATCTCATGAACATCTGCCACACAGATACCTTTGTAGAGAATAAAGAGAGCAAGCCGTCACAAAATGCATTCGAGTTTTTGTAGGCCTAGAACATTTTCAGCCCAGGACATAGAGCGATGCATTGAAATTATTGTCTGGGGTAATCAAATGCAATGCATAAGTATGGACAATTCCCAGGAATTTCCTTTAATATGGACAAGTGGTTTGTAAGTTCACAAGATCAATCCGTACCATGAGCCTTGGACAAGCTGATGGCTGTGATCTCCCAGGTGGTTATGGAGTCTTTCAAGTGGAGGCCATCTCTGCGTCCGGTGGTTGTTTGACTAAAAGAGAGATCATCTTTTACTTGAACAGGATCATCAACACTGGCTGTCGAAAACTGCAAGTCACACTCACCACTGACGGTTGGTTGCGGGACAGTTAGGCAACACCACTTCCTCCCAAAGCCAGCTTTCGGGGAAGAGCGTACGTGACACAATGTCATCTGAGTTCACAAAATCTTCGGCTTCACCTGTGGGTGAAAGGGTGGTTGATTTATTTGACACAACCCAATTGGAGTTTCCCACAACTTGTAAGAGCTCTGCCTGCTCAAGACACACCTGAAGTCCAGGTGTATTCGCTCGAGAGTTTCAATTGAAATATGTCTACTGTTTTTGAGAGTGCTCTTACTGCGGGATAGAGTCTGTTCGCCCTCTTTATCCGACTCTCTGTTGCGGCCGGTCATCTCATTGCAGCAGTGCAGGAAAGCCTGTCTGCACTCCTCTCCATCCACGATAAAGCTTGCCCGATACTCACAAGTGTATGTCAAATCAACCATACTCTTCATTCCATCCATACAGCATTCCTTCCCAAGGCCAGAGTACTTGCTCACTAAAGGTGGATCAGAAAAGAGAAATCGACACAGACTGATTATATTAGATTAGTCTATATTTGTTTTGACTTATCTTTTACATCTACTGATTGCAAAAGTCTATAAAGTGCCGAAGTGAGGACGCCACTTTGTTGGACAACGCGGAAGCTAGCGCATGGGTTCCCTCGATCCACTCAATCCTCGATGCATTTTCCCCTTAGACTTTTGGAAAATCGCAATAAAATAAGATCTGTGTTTAACAAAGAGTTGTGAAACGTGAAAATATTTAGAGGCTTTGTTCGATTTAGTGTGATGTAGCAAAAACCCATTCGAAAATCCCATAGACTTTAGGGCGCGGGAACCGGGAGTGCTAAAATGCTAACACACTTCCGCGTACAGAGTGACATCGTAACTTCGGCACTCTATTCAGTTGGGGGCCAGCACCTAGGGTGCATAGGCACTTATTGTTTCTGTTTGTTTTCCTGCCATCCCCCTCATCTCTGGTTGGGCGTCCATGTACTGCATGAACCCTAGAACTGGTGTGGTAAGAAGTTGACACACTGATTGTGGGGAGTTACAAAGTTTTTCAGGCCAAATTTAAGGTCTCTCTCTCTCGTAAATGTACTTTCTCAAACCCACTTTCTTCATTCCATTCTCCAATTTGTGTCAAGTACAAAATACTTGATGCAGTGCAGGTCAAATGCCATTCACATACTCTACATACCAAACCATTCATCTATGATGCAACCAAGGGCCCTTTCACACCTACCTTGTTTGGTCCGGACTTTCGGACTTTGGTCTGAATCAAAATTACAGGTGTGAAACCTTCCCCGGACCAAACGATCCGACAAAAAGAGGTAGACTCGCTCCGGATCAAACTGAAAAAAGGTTTGGTTTGTTTGTAGTGTGAAAGCATTTCTGTATGGTTCGGACTTTCAGACCTTTAACAGGAAGTTCTGGTGGTTCCAAAAAGCCGAAAAAACAGAAGGTGACAGGAAAAATGAGCCATTTAAAACGTATCAAAACGTGAACTTTGGCTCGGACCTTGGTGCGGACTTTCAGGTGTGAAAACGCCCTAAAGTAGTTTCTTGGCAATTATTTGGATTCAAATGAAACTTAGTAGCTAAACTTGGGATCGTTCCCTGAGTGTAAAATTTTAGGTTTGGTATTTGTGGGTGTAAATGGAGGAATGCAGCTTTCAAACCTAGAGTCTCCCAGAGTTGTGTTATGGTCACCCCTCGTTTTTTCCTTCGAGATGAAGAAAGGCATGCGGCATCTGGAAAAGACCATTTTTAAAAATGTAATTAGTCCGATGCATTCATTGACTACTTTTACATGCAGCCAAATTTCAGGTTATTGGCGGGTTAAGGTCACTATTCTGGTTTCTGAAACATTAGGGATAACCCGTTTACATGCGTGAGCAGAGAGTTTCTCCAGTATGCATGGAATTGCAATATCCCGATCGGCGACGCGCGGTTAGCGTCTAGACGTACTGACAACCTCAAGACGCAATATGTGTCATTTCCGATTCTTCTTCCTGTAGCCAAAGACAACAACAACAGCAGTTTGCGGATAATGAATAGTTTGGGGCAGATAGCGATCGCCTTTGTTTGTGCTTTGATGCTGGTAACGTTACTGACCTCGCTCCAAAAGTATGCTGTGCTGCGTCTCGCCATGTTTACATCCGGTATACACTGCATGCGGATTTTTGTATGCGCCGAGAAGTTTCTCTACTCAAAAGACCAAGATTCCTTGCGAATAGAACATGCGCAGAACACAAATCACTATGGGGATATGCCGATACGCGTTTACATGACCAAAAATTCGGGGTACCCCAGGTACTGGGGTACCCGGGATATGAGCATATTCGGGTTTTTGCCGGTGTTTACATGGCCGTTCGCGACCAGGTTATTGCTAATATCCCGGTTTTGATCGGGTTATTGGCTGCATGTAAACGTAGTCATTGATATTAGTGAAGTCTTTTGAATAGGTCAAGTAAATGAGAGTACTTTTTCTGACACTAGTGCCTCCAGCTGAGCTGGACTCAAACAGCAGGCCGGCATCGCTAAAAACTTGCATGCTTTCTTTTCCACTTCCTGCTGTGCAGCCAGTGTCAAGCGACTCAACAACGTCCCAGATCTGTTGGGGGAATCAATGACAAAGGGAATGAAGTCAATATGTTTGGGTATGAAAATGTGGCCTCATCCCAGTTACAATGCAAGGGTTCAATTCCGATCAACCAACCTTTGTTTGAGTTAGTCTGTTCTTGTTGTTGAGGACATAAACGCCTTTATCCACAGCAACCAACCCAACTTTGGCCCCTGGGTCTCCTGTTATTCTCAGGCCAAATTCTTCACCGGGCTTATAGACATTCACAGGATTGTGGACTTCCACTTTAAGCTGGGAGAGCAAAGAACATATATCAGGAAACAAATGAAGATCGACTCCCAGTGCTGTATGACCAGGGCCAAAATACCGTTCCCATGCACGTGTCCTTCACGTCGACCCAGACTGAATCAGACACCACCTCAGACGAGCCCACGTGATAATAAGCCACAAAGCGGAAGGACGGCACCATGTCTTTGGTTACAGCTAGAGATAGAGCCACCAGAGACTGTCCTCTCCTTTTAAACCTGTCTGCTAGAACAATCTGACCTTTACTCAAGATCTGGAAATGAGGCAGATAAAAGACAATGAATACATTTTTGGAAACATTTTCTCTGCTTGAATCACGACAGGTCTGTCACGCACCATGTATGTGTAATCTTGATCTCTGGCTCCCGGACTTTGTCCAGTGTTGAGACTGACTGTCATTTGATCACCGATCTGAAGCTCTGCAGAATCAATGCCGATGTGCAGGTAGTTGTTGGAGCCGCCTCTGGGAATGTAAGCGAGAGCCTTCATCTTCTTAACTGCCTGCTGTTCGTGGCTTAATTGTGGATCTCTGGTTTTCGCCTGAAACGAATCAATACATTGTCATCTGATGTGCTGTGGTATACTCCATTGATCTGACTGAACATCAGTGCAGTTGAGATGGGAGATCTTACGGTGATCTCCAGTGTAGAAGTTCGTCCTGGAGTGTTTATGGTAACCTTCGCAATGCCATTGGCTTTTGTTCGACCTCTGACCGGTCCAGGATTGACCTCCACTTCCACATTTTGAGCAGGCGTCTGGTCAGGATTTGTTACATAGACCTTTGCGCAAAACCCGGAACCAAAAAATAAGGAACACAGTGATATTGCTCTTGAGGTCATCAAATCATGTTTTTTGCTTTTACCGAGATACTGAAGGGCATCCCAGGTTTGAAGTAATGTGGTGTTCTTTTGAAGTGGATGGTGTACGGTGACGTCACGATCTGAATGCCTTTCCTTTGAGCTTCCACCATTTCACTCCCTGAAACACACATGCGTTCGATAAGAAACGGAAATGAACACATGTCCACGTTTTTGTCCAAGAAAAATGTAAGTCAGAAATGGTGTAGTTCGTACCAGTGTCGGTCAGCAGACTCACTGTAATGTACAGTGATTGGCCAACAAGCTGCATGATGTTTGGGAAGGTCTCTTGGATGTGTTTTCTCCTCAGTTCTGCAGTCCCACTTCCGTCAAAGATCTGACATTCAGCAATTTTGATCAGATTTGTGCAATTTCTCCTGCATTTGTCAACTATTAAATGTCTTCTATAGACTCATTATAATTTGTGTGTAGGGTTGGGTAGAATCGAGTATCGATTGGAACCGGGACTAACTTTTCGTTTTTCCCGGAATCGTTCAAAAGTTAAAATTTCGATTCCTAGTTTCGATATTCACAGTCCGCCGACCGGAAGAAGAAACCGCTGAACAACACCAACGAAGAAGCGTCTATCGGAAGTGTTGGCATAACCGCGCGAGTCGAACATGAGTAGCTTACGTCGGCGGTCCAAAGTGTGGCTTCACTTTTCTAAAAATAACGAAATCTCGGCAAAATGCAGAGTATTTCCCTTTAGAAAGGAGTATTTCCTTCAGAAAGACCCTTGGTTAGCAAGGTTAGCTAAACTTTTTTGACCCTGCCTCTTAAAAGAATCGGAATCGAGAATCGTTGGGAACCGGAATCGAAACAAGGAATCGGAATCAGAATCGTTCAAATTCAAACGATACACAACCCTATTTGTGTGTCTAAGTAGAATTTATGACCACAAACGCGTTTCTGAGTTTACGCCATTTTTTGTTATACAGAAAACCCCCAACAGAAATTATTCATATATAGAGCAAATAATCCTCAAATCTAAGTTTAATACAAATCTCTGGTGTGTGTGTGTGTAGTACCTCCACTTTCTGTAAGGAGCCTGGTAAACTTATCTTCCCTTTATCTTCAGTAATCACTCCAAACACAACAAATCCATGACCATTGACTTTCTCCCCAAACAAATACCTTTAGAGTACACAAACACATTTACTTTAATAGCTAATATATTCTAAAACACGATTGCAAAGGCTAGCCATTTAATTAGAAAACATGCATATGGCCATAATCTTCAGTGCAAAAAAAAGGTGCCGTACTTGGCTTCGATATCGACTGATAGACTGTCATCGTTCACATAGAAGAAGGCTTTCTGTGGTCTCAAATAGATCTCGAAGCTGGGCAGGACTGCAAGAGAAAAGGGAAGAACGTGAGTTGATAACACTGGATTGCAAATGTCATGGGTGTATTGTGTAATGCGGTTTCGTAACGGCTCGTGAAGACCCATCTAGAGACACCTACCGTATTCCTTGACTTCAAACTCACTGGAGAAGTTTGTCTGTGGGCTGTTCTTGTGCCACGCTGTAAGTTTCCACATCCCGGAGCTGATAAAGTTCACAATCTTATTAAACAATAACAGGTACTTTCCACAAAAAGGGAACAACATTTTTCAAAAAGTGAATATTCTCTGAATCTGAATATTCTCTAAATATTCAGTGTTGGTTCTGGGAACGTAAAAAAATGTCCCGTTTTCTTGACGTTAGAGGAACGTGTTTTAAAAGTTATAATGTTCCTCAAACGTTCTTTAAACGTAATTTTCTATTAAAAATTCAACATGATAGTAATGTTGATTTCAAACATTCCAAGTACATAAAAATGTCCTGTTTCCTGAATGATACTACACAGCAAAACTGTTAAAGTGTTAAAATTTGAGTGTTAAATTAACACTAAAGAGTGTTAAAGTTAATGTGCTATTTAAGTAATTGATTGAGTGATGATTGAGCATTATTGAAGACACCTGATGATAACAAGCAGAATCACTGAAGGAGAAAACTCAAATTTTAGTTACCATTATGGAGATCAGTGTTTGGTTTAGTTGGGCAGTTGACCTTTATATATTTAAATTATGATTTTCTTTGGCTGTTATACATGAGTTATGACAGTCAGATGAACAAAGAGAAAATATAATCTAATAGTGTTGATTATGTTTTAACATAATCATTACTTTGCAATTATATGACCTGAATTACTGAACTCACTCAGTCCTGATCGCTGACATAGATGTATAAAGATCATTATCGTATCAAAGTGATGTTACGTCATAAAATCCTGATTTTTCAATATAATCCAAAAGGTTTCTTAAAAGTTGTTCTGATCAAAAGTCAAAAGATCAAAATTTAGAATTTTGTTTGGACACACGGACATCAATAATCAGCCTGTGATTCTCAACAATGGTGACAATAATAAAGCATGTTGCAGTGCATTCTGGGTGCCACCAATCAAAACTCATTCATAGCTCCCATCATACATTGCAGTATGAATAAATTATAGTCTTAATTGTCTGAGGAATCTCCTTTTCCTGATCGAACATTCTTTTTTGTCACCATTGTTGAGATACATACACTGAATCTATATGTCAGTGTGTGCCTGAACAAAATTTTCTTTCAAAAATTAATGTAGATTATATTGAACCTGGAATTTATAAGTTTTTTTAAATGAGGTTTGCAATTTATTTTGGCTACTTTCAAAATAAATATTTAACATATTGAACACTTCTAATTCCTAAGTACAAGCAAAAGCAAAAAAAATGCACAAAGATGGGACACCAAGTACTTTATCTTTGGAAAAGTGTTAAAAACTGACTCAGCACTATTGGGTTTTAAGTATCTTCAATACATTGATGTAAACATGATACTCACCTGGCCGGATCAGTCAGTCTGAATGTTCCTGACACCAGTCCTCCTTTGGGATAAACGGATTTGCTCTCAAGGCTGATGCCATCCGGTGTCTGTCAACATTGAAGATTTATATTTATCCTCTAGTTGCATTGAAATTGACGAACACATATATAAATGCACAAATTAGCTCACATTCACTGTCGAGTAAAAAATCAAAACAAAAATGCACAAATGCTTTAATACACAGATGGAGGGTTCATACCGAAATCTCCACTCGGACTCCACTTTCTACGGCCCGTGTCATGCCTGGACTCAGTGAAAACACCCTGTAAAAAACTAGAAGACAAACATCCGTATCATTGCAAGATCTCAAAACTGGCTCCACAACAAACAAATGTAGAACAGCAAATATGTCCACCTGTGCTGTCTGGAGTGTAGATGGTCTTATCAGTCTGTAAAACTATGTGTCCAGATTGAAAAATCACCATGACCTGTTTCTCCAGCAGCTTGCGTGGAAACTGAGCTTGCAGGATCACATATTGCACCACTCCCTTCTCAAAGGAATATGCATTACCAGGTACCTACAGGCACACGAAACACGGACAACTGAGAAACAACACACTATAATCGCATTCAAAGTCCAAAATAACAAACCATCCATCGGTTTAAGCCTGTAAAACACATCCTCTCTGATTTTTGACACATCTTCTTACCTCTATCTCAACCAGAGCCTGGTAGTTCACGGCCGATGTCAGAGCAACCGATGTACTCGTCACTTCACGCTTGTCTTTAGAGTTTCTCACTGAGATTTTAACATCCAGACCGGCTCCAGAATAGTCCTGCGCCTCCACAAACACTCTCTCCGGGGACCCGACTCTCAGCAGGTTCGGGGCCGAGAGAATGTAGCTGAACAATACAGGTTCATTTACGTGGGAATACAGAAGAATATATCGCTCACACTTTACTTTAAGGTTCAATTCACTACTACTTTTACCTCAATAAACTCATGATTACATCTTATTGATAGTTGGTAAGGTGTTATGTTTAGGTTTTGGGTGAATTAAGGGATCTAGAATATAGTTATAGGCTTTATAAGTACACTAACAAAAATGTGGAGTAGGATTTACTTGAAAAAAGCTAGGCAACTTTTTCCACTCAGAAAATGCTAGTAAATTCACAAAGATTTGCCAAGTAAAAACCTAAACATATTTATACGTAGCTTTAATTAGAAATCTTAAGTTAAAATTTACTTGGAATATGGAATTAAGTAAACTTTACTTTAGTTGAGTGAAAGTAACAAAGAATATAAGCAACTTTGCTAGTAAAAGCTTGATGAATATCAATTTAGTTGTAATTTCCTTTGGATTACAATTCACTCAAGCAATTGTATTGAATTATACCAGTCATTTATAGTATGTGACTTACTTAATCCATCTAAGTAATTTATACTTTATCATGTCAGATATATATTAAGCATGATGTGAATGCAAAGACCTCAATACTTGGTAGACAATACACAATGACGGTAACATTTGATAGATCGTTTTTGTGTTTGAATGTGTCATTTTGAGCAGAAAATTTCCTCAAAATGTCACAAAATGGCAAGTTACAAATCCTGACAACAAAAGAAATGATAAAACAGAGTAAATACAGCTGGAAACCAGTGAAAATTGAGCCTCATTAATTATTCAAGGTCCAGTGCATGATCTGAACCCCAGTATCAGAAAAGTTGAGTAATTTTTACTTTATTTTATTGAGTTCATATTTATGCTTCATTTCTACTCGCTTGAACTAAGTACTGATATGGAATTTATTTAGTTTTTTTATTCTTGCCTGAACTAACTTTGTCTTGTAAATTACATTGGGGTTTTTTCAGTAGTATTTACCTCACCAAAAATATATTTTTTTTCAGTATACTAATAAACAGCCAATATCATACTAAAATGCATGCTAATGAGCAAGTTTTTAATAGTGAGAGCTGGACCCTAAAATAAAACGTTACCAATATATCTAAATCACATTTCACAGAACTCACAAAGGATACTGCACTAATTAATTTATTATTTACAGACAATTAGGGCTTCCAAAGTTATTATGAGATTAATTAAATACAGTGCTGTATTTTTAAATTAATAGTTCACTTAAAAAAAAATGCAAATTCTGTCATTACTTACTCGTCTTTATGGAAGCGTATTGCATTCAATTGAGGAAAAATGATTAACAAATTAATAACTGAGTAAGAATTAACGAGTTAATTATCTCATGGAAAAAAGTTTTTGCTGTTTTTTTCTGAATTATTGACTCAATTATCTGAAAAAAAAAGTTTTTCAAGAAAATGTATCTCATAATCCTGTTATATTAACTCGTTAATTCAGAAAAAACAGAGCAAAACTTTTTTTTTCATGAAAAATATCTCGTAATTCTCAGATAATTAACTTTTTTTTCGTTAATTGGATGTAATACGCTTCCATACACCTTCAAGCTGTTTCAAACGTGTATGAATTTCTTCAGCTGAAGACAAAGGAAGATATTTTGATGAATGTCGGTAACCAAACAGTTGATGGACCCCATTGACGTCCATAGTATTATGTTTTAGTCAGTGGGTCCATCTGGACACTGACGATCTTCAAAACATCTTCTTTGTGCCCATCAGAAGAAAGAAATGCATACAGGTTTGAAACAACTTGAGGGTGAGTGAACTATTCCTTTAACACAATTTTAACAGTTCAATTTACATCCACAATTATCTGATTCTGTTCTGAGTGATCTGGTTGGACTAATCAGAAGCTCTTCACAAAACAAGACGCAACAATCCTGTAGCTGAGAGCTATTTTAAATAGTATTTTCAACCCATTTCATCACATCTCAAGCAGCATCAGATGTGTGTTTATACTCACAGAGGGTCGCAGAGGGAGAGGAGGGGTAATGAGACGACTACAGCCGCCAGCCACACCGAGTCCACGCGCATCATGCCTGTATCTGAACTACATCAGACGCTTATTCTCAATATAATCATCCTCACTTCAGGCCCTCCCTCAGTACATCATCATGCTCACTGTCAGTTATTGAGTAACACGGGTGGAGGGACCTGAACTATGATTCACCATGATCATCCTGTGCGATTAAAGTTGTGACACCTTCGCTTTCCTCTCCTCACCATCACTGCAGCATCGCTGTCACTGAATGATGTGCCTTTAAATCAATCAATCTGAGTTTATACTAAAGAAAGCAGGTTTGTTCCCATTGATCTCGGCTCTTGGGGCATATGACCCCAAATCAACTTTTCTTTAAGTATTAAACATGGTTTCCTTTCATCTCAGTTTCATAAAACTTTGTGATTTTTCTACATTAAATGTTTAAATGTGCATTTTAAATGTCAAATGTAAAAATTTGAATATCATGCAAAAGTTTGTGTATTTCAGTAAATCAAATTAAAAGGTGAAACTAATATATGCTAAACTGTATGTTTAGTATAACATACACTGTAAAAGAAATATTTTCAAGATTTGTTATCACATTTTTTCTTTTGTCAAATTAACTTAAATAATTTATTTAGTTCAGATAACTTATTATTTTGAGTGTCAGTCTCCTTCATTGTATTAACTCACTTTTTTCCAGTTCAATCAACTTAAAATTAAGGCTACCAGGTTACTTAATTTTTAAGTTAAATCAACAATGTTTTTTTTGGCAGCATGATTATACTTTTCAAAGGGCCGACATTTCTGTATTTAAAATCTTTTATTTATTAATAATAAATAATAAATAATCGGGGAAAATAATAATAAATAATCACTTATGTATTATTTATAATAATAAATAATCGGGGATATTTAATATTTAACAATATTATCGATCTGTGTTGTACTACGTTCATGTTATCACTGTGAAGCTGCTTTGATATAATCTGTATTGTGAAAAGCGCTATATAAATAAATGTGACTTGACTTATTATTATTATAATTTAATCTATTCAATGTTATATTCTGTTTTTCTGAGATTTTTTTAATTTGGGGGTTTCATAGGCTATTATAAAAAATTATAACGTTTGTGCAATATGCTAATTTTTCGAGTTTCACCTATATATATTAATAACAAAAGCTGTAATAAGAGCAGTAAGTCATATTTAGGAAAATGAATGGATCTCTATGGGGCCGCAGGGCCTCTGCTTGAAGTATATAGCAAGTACATTGTCTGGCTGAAACTATATTATTTGCACAAAATTAAATCTAACCAGCAGATGGCAGAATTATGCATCTAACACCTAGATCAATATCCAGAAACTAAGTTTGCTCATCAATAATGTGTTTTTTTTTTTCATTAAAATGTTACATGCATGCTAATGGTGCAGTCGAGGAATTTCACAGTAAATAGGAAAACAAAGTATGTCATATCCCCCAAAACACAGCATAAACATATAGATGAGAATTAATGAAAGTAATTTTATAATATTAAAATGTACTGTATATTTTGTTTTGTAAGGCCATACTGAGCCCAAAGGAGCATTGGAGACTTATGGGGCTTACGTGTTAAACATCGAGTCATCCGTCGTTATCAGCCTACACATGCAAACTCACAGTGAACGTGAAATAAAAACCACAATTGCTCAACAGGTCAAGAGGTCAAGTTGCCGTTAGTGTTTGTAACACTACTGCTCTATTTTATATTCAATGTTTTTTATCGCTCTAAAGGACTTGTGTGTCTTTCACCTTCATCAGCCTGATTTAAACTATGATTAATACTGAAAAAATGAGTTGTTTTATCTGTGTGTGTGTGCGAGTAAATACATAATGCCTAGTTTTGAAGCCAAAGAGATGGAACAAATTCATTTTATTTGTTACAAACAAGCTCAATTAACTTTAGAAAGTAGAAATGACTCAAATAGACTGGGGTGAGTTGTAACATGAGGAAAGCTGACATTATCTGTCTCGTTGCACTAATGCGTTTTTACTATAGCAGTGGTTGCAGATTAAAACACTAATTCAATAATTCAATGCACATTGCAATTGGGGCATGTTGTCACAAAAGTAAAATCTGTTGTAAAATGTGTGACGCCTTGACCCAGTTTTCCCCATTACAGAAAGCTTGATGTCAGTAAATTGATCATTTCTTACAGTGAATCTGAAAAAGATATAAAATAAAGCAAAGTTCACGGATTGTCTTTATGTTGTGCATCCGAGGTTGAAGAGCTGCTCAGCGAATGCGACGATGCCGGCGTACTTGTCTTTGTATTTTTCAGTTTGGGCCTCCTCTTGTGTCGGCCAGTACTCAACCCAGGTCTGTTCACCCAGGTTATACCTCAGTCTAAACACACACATACACACATCAAGAGTGAACCAACTTTAGTCTCATAGATAACAAAGTTTGGAGCGCTTTGGTCGAGTTCAGACCAAAACCAGCGAGAGAGATTGTTCATAAAGCTCCTACCTTCCACCTATCCTAGGAAGTGATGTGGTTTGGCCCATGATCAGGTAGGTTTTGCCTTCTTCAAATTCAAGAAACTCTCTACAGTAAGGATGAGCCAAGAAAGACCTGGTCTGCCCCTCCACAGCTGGATCGGTGCCTGAAAAACATACACTCTCAAATGTGTTGGAGATTCATTTTATAGTAAAAGAGAAAAGAAAACTATGGAAGCTTGTTTCTGCCATAGAATGAAAAATATAAAAAGGTAATTGCGACTTTTTATCTCACAATTGCGAGTTTACATCTCGCAATTCGGACATTTTTTCTGAGAATTGCAAGATGGAAAGTCAGAATTGCGAGATATAAAGTCAGAATTGCGAGATATAAAGTCAAAATTGTGAGATATAAAGTCAGAATTATGAGATATAAAGTCTGAATTGCTAAATATAAAGTCTGAATTGCGAGATATAAAGTCAGAATTGCGAGATATAAAGTCAAAATTGTGAGATATAAAGTCAGAATTATGAGATATAAAGTCTGAATTGCTAAATATAAAGTCTGAATTGTGAGATATAAAGTCAGAATTGCGACTTATAAAGTCAGAATTGCGAGATATAAAGTCAGAATTGCGAGATATAAAGTCAGAATTGCGAGATAAAAAGTCAAAATTGTGAGATATAAAGTCAGAATTGCGAGATATAAAGTCAAAATTGTGAGATATAAAGTCAGAATTGCGAGATATAAAGTCAAAATTGTGAGATATAAAGTCAGAATTGTGTGATATAAAGTCAGAATTATGAGATATAAAGTCTGAATTGCTAAATATAAAGTCTGAATTGCGAGATATAAAGTCAGAATTGTGAGATATAAAGTCAGAATTGTGAAATATAAAGTCAGAATTGTGAGATATAAAGTCAAAATTGTGAGATATAAAGTCAGAATTGCGAGATATAAAGTCTGAATTGCTAAATATAAAGTCTGAATTGCGAGATATAAAGTCAGAATTACTAAATATAAAGTCTGAATTGCGAGATATAAAGTCAGAATTGCGAGATATAAAGTCAAAATTGTGAGATATAAAGTCAGAATTATGAGATATAAAGTCTGAATTGCTAAATATAAAGTCTGAATTGCGAGATATAAAGTCAGAATTGCGAGATATAAAGTCAAAATTGTGAGATATAAAGTCAGAATTATGAGATATAAAGTCTGAATTGCTAAATATAAAGTCTGAATTGTGAGATATAAAGTCAGAATTGCGACTTATAAAGTCAGAATTGCGAGATATAAAGTCATAATTGCGAGATATAAAGTCAGAATTGCGAGATAAAAAGTCAAAATTGTGAGATATAAAGTCAGAATTGCGAGATATAAAGTCAAAATTGTGAGATATAAAGTCAGAATTGCGAGATATAAAGTCAAAATTGTGAGATATAAAGTCAGAATTGTGTGATATAAAGTCAGAATTATGAGATATAAAGTCTGAATTGCTAAATATAAAGTCTGAATTGCGAGATATAAAGTCAGAATTGTGAGATATAAAGTCAGAATTGCGAGATATAAAGTCTGAATTGCTAAATATAAAGTCTGAATTGCGAGATATAAAGTCTGAATTGCGAGATATAAAGTCAGAATTGCGAGATATAAAGTCAGAATTGCTAAATATAAAGTCTGAATTGCGAGATATAAAGTCAGAATTGTGAGATATAAAGTCAGAATTGCGACTTATAAAGTCAGAATTTCGTGATATAAAGTCAGAATAAATAAAAAAAGTTCTGTTCAATTAATTTAAATATAAAATTATAGAGGTTAATAGCTGTTTCCATTACAGATTTGGGCAAAAGTTTCGCTTTTTATCCAGCCATATCCATCCTCTCAGAACTGAAACTATATTTCCAATCCCCCAAATAGTTGATTTTACTATGACTTCATAAGACATCACAACTATGATGCACGCATTGGATGCTAGTGTTTTCTATGCTTATTGAATCTGTCCCTATACAAATAAAACATGAAATAAATACCTTCCTTCAGCACTTGTTCAATGGTCATGTTGTAGATGTCTGCTTGCAGTGAAAGCTGTTTTCCCACCACCCTGGTTTTATAAACTATAAGAGAAGTGTGTAACAGCTTATAAATCCCAGCTCTGCACACAGACAAACACATTTACAAAAGCAGAAAGCGGTGTGTGTTTACCGTATTCAACTCCGTGCGCACAGGCCTTGTCAGCACGCTGAGACTCTTTAATGTGATGCTTCTTTTGGAGACTGCAGTTCTCTGAAAACACAGACATGTGTATGACCAGCCACACAAATCAACTCAAACAGTGTGTATTGAGTTCATAGACGGACGCACCTTCGGCACACGCGCACAGGTCTTCATGGCAGAGTCTGTTCAGCGCACCGTCTCTCTTATGAGGATGGAAGAACTTCACACAACGTTCATCTGTGTGTTAGATTCAAGTCACCATGAAACTGGCCAATCTTGTTTTTTAGCATTCATATAAATTTTTTTATCTTACAGTTACTGTAAATTTGGCCTCTAGTTCATAAACGCCAGAGGAGAACTGGCCCCCGACTGAGCCTGGGTTCTCCCAAGGTATTTTTTCTCCATTGGGTCATCTGATGGAGTTTTAGGACACCATTGGGTCTGCTGATGGAGTTTTAGGACACCATTGGGTCACCTGATGGAGTTTAAGGACACCATTGGGTCGCCTGATGGAGTTTTAGGACACCATTGGGTCACTTGATGGAGTTTTAGGACACCATTGGGTCACTTGATGGAGTTTTAGGACACCATTGGGTCACCTGATGGAGTTTTAGGACACCATTGGGTCACCTGATGGAGTTTTAGGACACCATTGGGTCACTTGATGGAGTTTTAGGACACCATTGGGTCACCTGATGGAGTTTTAGGAGTTTTAGGACACCATTGGGTCTGCTGATGGAGTTTTAGGACACCATTGGGTCACTTGATGGAGTTTTAGGACACCATTGGGTCACCTGATGGAGTTTTAGGACACCATTGGGTCGCCTGATGGAGTTTTAGGACACCATTGGGTCACCTGATGGAGTTTTAGGACACCATTGGGTCACCTGGTGGAGTTTTAGGACACCATTGGGTCACCATTGGGTCACCTGATGGAGTTTTAGGACACCATTGGGTCACTTGATGGAGTTTTAGGACACCATTGGGTCTGCTGATGGAGTTTTAGGACACCATTGGGTCACCTGATGGAGTTTAAGGACACCATTGGGTCGCCTGATGGAGTTTTAGGACACCATTGGGTCACTTGATGGAGTTTTAGGACACCATTGGGTCACTTGATGGAGTTTTAGGACACCATTGGGTCACCTGATGGAGTTTTAGGACACCATTGGGTCACCTGATGGAGTTTTAGGACACCATTGGGTCACTTGATGGAGTTTTAGGACACCATTGGGTCACCTGATGGAGTTTTAGGAGTTTTAGGACACCATTGGGTCTGCTGATGGAGTTTTAGGACACCATTGGGTCACTTGATGGAGTTTTAGGACACCATTGGGTCACCTGATGGAGTTTTAGGACACCATTGGGTCACCTGATGGAGTTTTAGGACACCATTGGGTCACCTGATGGAGTTTTAGGACACCATTGGGTCACCTGATGGAGTTTTAGGACACCATTGGGTCGCCTGATGGAGTTTTAGGACACCATTGGGTCACCTGATGGAGTTTTAGGACACCATTGGGTCACCTGGTGGAGTTTTAGGACACCATTGGGTCACCATTGGGTCACCTGATGGAGTTTTAGGACACCATTGGGTCACCTGGTGGAGTTTTAGGACACCATTGGGTCACCTGATGGAGTTTTAGGACACCATTGGGTCACCTGATGGAGTTTTAGGACACCATTGGGTCACTTGATGGAGTTTTAGGACACCATTGGGTCACCTGATGGAGTTTTAGGACACCATTGGGTCACTTGATGGAGTTTTAGGACACCATTGGGTCACCTGATGGAGTTTTAGGACACCATTGGGTCACCTGATGGAGTTTTAGGACACCATTGGGTCGCCTGATGGAGTTTTAGGACACCATTGGGTCACTTGATTGAGTTTTAGGACACCATTGGGTCACCTGATGGAGTTTTAGGACACCATTGGGTCTGCTGATGGAGTTTTAGGACACCATTGGGTCACCTGATGGAGTTTTAGGACACCATTGGGTCGCCTGATGGAGTTTTAGGACACCATTGGGTCACCTGATGGAGTTTTAGGACACCATTGGGTCACTTGATGGAGTTTTAGGACACCATTGGGTCACCTGATGGAGTTTAAGGACACCATTGGGTCACCTGATGGAGTTTTAGGACACCATTGGGTCACCTGATGGAGTTTTAGGACACCATTGGGTCACTTGATGGAGTTTTAGGACACCATTGGGTCACCTGATGGAGTTTTAGGACACCATTGGGTCACCTGATGGAGTTTTAGGACACCATTGGGTCACTTGATGGAGTTTTAGGACACCATTGGGTCACCTGATGGAGTTTTAGGACACCATTGGGTCACTTGATGGAGTTTGAGGACACCATTGGGTCACCTGATGGAGTTTTAGGACACCATTGGGTCACCTGATGGAGTTTTAGGACACCATTGGGTCACCTGATGGAGTTTTAGGACACCATTGGGTCACCTGATGGAGTTTGAGGACACCATTGGGTCATCTGATGGAGTTTGAGGACACCATTGGGTCACCTGATGGAGTTTTAGGACACCATTGGGTCACCTGATGGAGTTTTAGGACACCATTGGGTCACTTGATGGAGTTTTAGGACACCATTGGGTCACCTGATGGAGTTTTAGGACACCATTGGGTCACTTGATGGAGTTTTAGGACACCATTGGGTCACCTGATGGAGTTTTAGGACACCATTGGGTCACTTGATGGAGTTTTAGGACACCATTGGGTCACCTGATGGAGTTTTAGGACACCATTGGGTCACCTGATGGAGTTTTAGGACACCATTGGGTCACCTGATGGAGTTTTAGGACACCATTGGGTCACTTGATGGAGTTTTAGGACACCATTGGGTCACTTGATGGAGTTTTAGGACACCATTGGGTCACTTGATGGAGTTTTAGGACACCATTGGGTCACCTGATGGAGTTTTAGGACACCATTGGGTCACCCGTCACTCATATAAGATCGACTAATAGCAAACCACAACCTTTCAATCAATTTCCTATGGACCAAGTCCCGCCCACATGTTATCCTGTTCCAGAAGCTGTTTCACTCGGATCTACGTCACAAGACTAATGCAACTTCTGTTTAATGATGTGTATACAATATCCACTTCCTTCCACTGTTCTCACTGTAAGCTGTGTGTCGTGTGTGTGTTGTACCTGGAGCGTTGTACTCGTACACAGTGACACCGGCGGGCTGCAGCATTCCCACTTCATTGATCTTGTGCATTCTGAAAGCAATCCTTTCCCTCTCTTTATGAGAAACCTAATGAGACACATGGACAATTATTATGACTTAACATTCACACACTTTTGCATTTATTTATTATGGTGTAGAACGCCCTCTGGTGGATAAACTATACAACTCCAACACTCATGACATGGTTCAAGCGTGTTTCGCCCGTTTTTATTTTTTTATTTTTGAAATATTAATTTATCTGCCGATACCGATAGTTTGGAAAATGCCTAATATCGGCTGATATATCGGTCTGGCTCTAAATTCAACGCATATAATTTTGCATTGATCACTTTTAATTCAGCCAAACTATGTTTATGTGATGTTAATTATGGAGTCATACACATCATATGATCATTTCATTCTGGCTACACATTACTTTGACTGGATGTTCACATGTTTGCTGTTCAGAGTCTCTCGTTGGTGTTAAAGGTGTAGTTTCCAGTACCTTATTCAAGAAGATGATTAGCGATCCACGCTCTGAAAGCTCCATGTTCATCTCAAATCTCTCAATGTACTTCTCTTTCCCTTTAGATAACTAAAAGTTCAAACACTGAGATTATTATTATAGAACCACATCCATGATATTACCAGTCAAAACCGAGGATTATATGAAGAGTTCAGATGCAAAAGCCTCTAAATGCCATTTGAAATGTTCTTCTAAAATGACCATTTTTATCAAACTTGTATATTTAAGTTCAGTAATTTCACTTAAATGGCAATCTTCTGTTATTACTGAACTTAAATATAGAAGCTTGATATATGCGTGTAGTGTTTCTTTACGAAGTGACATGTGGTAATATTCAATTTTTGAATCGTTTTTACCTTCGACAGATCAGTATCATCTACTTTAAACCCCGTTAACAGGCCAACATCCAAAACAGACATGGCTGCATCTCTCGTTGGGTTCTTGAAACTGCACAGATGGATTAAAACAACATGTGATCTAACTTTCCATCAGTCAATGCTCACATTCAGCTGAAGATGCAAATCTAACCCCAGCAAACACAGAATGTTCCCCTAACGTTCCCGAATGGTCCCATGAGGTTATTTTTTTTGGGAACCAAACCAAAAATGTTACAATTTGTTACCAAACGTTATAGGAACGTTCCATGTAGGTTATTTTTAGGTTCCATTTTTATAACGTAAGGAGAATGTTCCGGGAACGTTCCCTTAACCTTAAGGGAAAGTTCCAGGAACGTTCTGGGAACCAAAAACTAACGTTCCCAGAACCTAAATTTGTTTGCTGGGACAGTCGTACAGCTGGCATATGGATGGACGGATCTGCTTTTACTCACTAGGTTTCAATGGTGAGCAGGTAGCTTTCAATGGCTCCTGGATGTGAAACTGCATGCAGTGCAGATTGAGAAGATATAATATTGTTAAACGTCACTAATCAATGAAGAAGACATGAACTGATCAATCCTACCGTCAAGCTGTTTCTCCATCTTCACACTGAGATCAAACGCATTACAGTCATTTTCTCTCTCCTCAGGCAGGGCGTAATACAGAGAATACACCTGAGGACAGATCAAGCTGTAAATCTGTTTAAAAACCCTGTAACTGTAGTCGTGGGCGCTCACGAATGCTCACCGAGAGAGTGGCCATCCCGTTCCCGTGAGCAGTGACGTTGAATTTCTGTGTCAGTTTCACCTGTCGTGATTACATTTGACATGTTGCATGATTTGAAATCAGAGAAATGCATTAGAATTGAAGGGCAAAAGTCTGTTCACTCATATTTGTTCGGTCACCTTGTCCGATCGCGTCACATGCATGTTGGAACGAGTGAAAGTCCATCTGTTGTGTGAGGTTCTTCCCTCCACAGAGAGTTCAATGTTCAGATTCACGTCCTGCTTCTTCGCTTCGGTACGATATTCAGCCACGGCCTGGAAAACCACGATGTTCGCCTAAGAGACACACAGCATTCCCTTATTCATGAAGCAAATCCTCCAATGTTTTAGACCAAATACACAGCAAATACTCCAGTGTTAAATGAACTCTCCTGGGAGTTTATATGCCCAGACTCAAGAGTGTTAAAGTGTTAAATTATGAGCTAATTAAATTTAATGAGATAATTAAGTGGTTCCTTGAGTGAGGATTGATCATTATTGAAGGCAACTGACCTTAAAGGAGTAGTTCACTTTAAAAAAAAAAAACTTTTGCTGATAATTTACTCACCCCCATGTCATCCAAGATGTCCTTGTCTTTATTTCTTCAGTTGAAAAGAAATTAAGGTTTTTGATGAAAACATTCCAGGATTTTTCTCCATATAATGGACTTCAATGGGGTCCAAACGGTTCAAAAGACAGTTTCAGTGCAAACTGTTCAAAGGGCTTTAATCGATTCCGGACGATGAATAAGGGTCTTATCAAGCGAAACGATCACTCGTTTTATAAATAAATAACAAAGTTTAAGTTTTATAAGCTTAAACGCTCGCCTTGCTCTGTTCTGTAACGCACTCCTGTTCAAACTCGTTCATCAAAATGAACAAATATTTTCGGAGTCATTTGGTTCATTCAACGAACGAAACGAACAAATTGACTCAGAAAAAGATTCGTTCATTTTGATGAATGAGTTCGAACAGGAGAGTCACAAACGCGCATCACAGAACAGAGCAAGGCGAGCATTTGATCTTATAAAACTTAAACTTTGTAATTTATTTATAAAACGAGCGATCGTTTCGCTTGATAAGACCCTTATTCATCGTCTGGTGTCGTTTAAAGCCCTTTGAAGCTGCACTGAAACTGTCTTTTGGACCTTGAACCGTTTGGTTCCCATTAAAGTCCATTATATGGAGAAAAATCCTGGAATGTTTTCATCAAAAACCTTAATTTCTTTTCGACTGAAGAAATAAAGACATGGACATCTCGGATGACATGTGGGTGAGGTAATTATCAGCAAAAGTTTTTTTTAAAAGTGAACTACTACTTTAAAAAGCAGAAAAAAAATCACATTGTGGTCACCATTATGGTGATCAGTGTTTGCAATAGTTGGGGTGGTGACCCTTAAATGACCCTCTGCATTACCAAACTCAGGATTATTTTTAATCAGTAATGATCCGCTCTGTACCTGTGTGGTTTCGCTGGCTCCATAGTTCGGTCTCTGTGCTCTCAGCCAGCGTACGGCCGCTCCGGCGTGCTCGAAGTCCTTCACCTTCACCAGCGCGAGTAGAGCATAACCTGTGGCCTCCAGGGAGAGCTCACGCTGGCCAGGAACTTGCCAAAACCTGCCGACTGTTCAGAAGACACAAATGGAAAAGGTTGACATGGACACAGGGTTGTTATACTTTTAAAAAATGTTACAAGTTGTTATTTTCAAATCAGTTAGTAATTTGTTTGCCATTTCTGGTTAGGTTAGCAAGTCACCATGAAATTAAAATAAAGAATTCTCTATTTTCTTCTCGCAGTATTTATAAATTATTTATCCATGTGCAATTTTTTTTTTTTAAATACATGTTCCTTCAATTTCATAATCTAGAATCACCATAGCTTCTCTCCTCTGATGACGAAGGCGGGGGCATAAAAATCATTTATTATGACATTGGTGTGTGTAGGTTTATTTATGTCATGCTTATAGTTGCACTGTTGGTTTGACTGACCTTCGTTCTGACTGGAATGACTCATCAGGATGTCTTTATTGAGTTTTCCAGCATGGGCCAAAGCGTAAGAAGTCATCGCGACAGCATAAGTGCTGGTCAGACTGTGAACTCTCAGCGTCAGGTAATTAACAGCTCTGTCTATACTGGCCTGAAGACTCTATATGGAGAGAGAGAGAGACTCAATGAGACTCCCACTAAGCAAAATGATGTCCAAAAGACGTCTTTTCAATGTCTTTGTCACAAAAGTCGGACGTTGAAAAGACGTCCACTCAGGGGCCGGAACGAAAGTTTTTATGACGTCTGTTTTTGACGTGTTCTGGACATCTGAAAAAGACGTCAGTGGATCCTAGTCCAGTGGACTAGTGGAACTAGTTCAATTGTGGCCATTTTCAACATTATTTATGGTCTCATTTAGACAATTTATACTGTTTCTGGACCAAATAAACACTCTCAGGACGCATTAAATTCAAACTCATGTTTATTTACATTGTAGATGCGGTTTAGATGGTGATATTGGTTTCATTTTAAGTTACCATTAGGGTGATCAGTGTTTGCTTTAGTTGGGCTCTTGGTCCCAGATAACCTTACTTTAGAAAATTAAGAAAATTAAAGAAAATTAAAAATCAGCTGTCATCAGCTCCTTGATTATGACAAAATCAACACATTGCACGCATTAAACAACATCTAAACTTTTATTTTATATCTAAAATTTAAAATTATTCATCTTGTGGAACTGTATTATTTGTATCAGTAACTTTATAATGACCACTGCGAACAATATGTTTTAAGAAAGTGAATCACAGTCACACACAGATATCAAGATTTTGGATATGACTCTCAACAATGGTGACAACCAAATCAAAAAAGCCTGGGAATCAAGGATGTTTTGGACTATGAAAGCTACCCATCATGCATTACAGCATTAAGCTTTTTATTTATTTATTGTCACCATTTTTGTGAATCATATGCAAAATCTTGATGTCTGTGTGTGACTATATGGTACATTTTCTCAAAACATTGTGTAAATTTGCTTTTTGTCCACCTTCCATGCTATTAGCCCAAATAATGCAGTTCCACAAGATTGGTGGTTATGAATTATATATATATAAACAAAAAAGTCTAAACCCAACATTAAATGCACACTTTGTGTTGATTTCATTATCATCATGATCATCATCACCAAGGAGCTTGATAACATCCAATTTTCTTGGCTTTCTCTGTCACAATAATGGTGTTATACAAACAGTCACAACAGTCAAAGAAAAACTAGAGTATGAATTATTGGGACCAAGAGCCCAACTAAACCTGACTTAAAATGAAACGAATATCAGGAAATTACATTGAAATAAACATGAGTTTTAATTTAATGCATCCTGAGAGTGTTTATTTGGTCCAGACACTATAAATTGTCTAAATGAGACCATAAATAATGTTGAAAATGGCCACATTTGAACTAGTTTTTAAACTTGTACGAAGGATCCATTGACGTCTTTTTCAGATGTCCAGAACACGTCAAAAAAAGACGTCATAAAAACCTTCATTCCGGCCCCTCAGTGGACGTCTTTTCAACGTCTGACTTTTGTGACAAAGACTTTGAAAAGACGTCTTTTGGACATCACTTTGCTGACGTACAGTATCATAGCGCTGTTTGTTACTTACAGATTCAGCGCAGATCTTACTGCCCTCTTGCATGGCAACCAGAACGAAAGCAGTTAGAGAGGCATCGCTGTCTTTCCCCTGTACGTCACCCTGGAATTAACATACACTCAAATAAACCAGATCCCATGCAAGTGTTAGGGAAAAACTTGTGTTAGTAACGTACAAGCATCTCTTCGTGTATAACGGGTGAGTCTTCTTTAAACGTGCCGTCTGGCTGCTGTTTGTTTACGGCCAGCCACTTGAGGGCGCTGCAGATCACATCCTCCTCGATGATGATCAGATCGCTGGCCATCGTAAACACTTTCGCCACATATGCCGTCAGCCTGTAACGACAAGAAGAGGTAAGAAACGTGATGTAAATAACTGATCAGATAAATACGGCAGGAGCGCTCGTCTCACCATGTGCTGCTAGTCGTTCTCATCGAGGCAGCAAACGAACCGTCTGGTTTACGGAAAGTTAGCTCTCGCTGATAACCTTGATACGGATGATATAGTAAGTAACATATGACTTTTAATAAGCATGATAAAGAATTTTCTGAGGGCTCTATTAATTAATTAAAAATGTAATCTTATTGGTTTTTGAACATTATTTTTTGTCTGCAGTTTGTTTTTATAACCCGTTTTTTTATATTCCCCCTAATTCAGAAACAGTGTCTCTCCTGGAGTCAAATTTATGACATTAAAAAGTCGAAATTTTGGAATACTAAGTCACTTGAGACTTAAAGTCGAAATTATTAGTCATAATATTACTATAATTAGTCATGGCATGTCGAAATTTACAAAATTGACAAAAAGTCAAAAGTTTTTTCTCACAATTTCAACTTTTTAAATCATAATATAAAATAATTATGACTTGGTATGTCATAATTTTGACTTTTTATTCATAATTATTACTTAGACTTAGAGTCAAAATTATTCAAAATATTATAATAATTAGTCATGGCATGTCGAAATTGACGAAATTGACGAAAAGTCACAATTTCAACTTTTTAAATCATAATTTAAAATAATTATGACTTAGTACGACATAATTTTGACTTTTTTGTCATAATTAGGATTTACCGAAGCATGATTTATTTATTATGTGTAAATAGGCTTCCATAGGATGAAGCAATGACCCGCCCTTCATTTATAATCATTAAATATCACGTTTAATAGTAATAATTATGAATAAAAAGTGGAAATTATGGAATACTAAGTCACTTGAGACTTAGAGTCGAAATTATTAATCATAATATTATAAAAAAAATTAGTCATAGCATGTCGAAATTTACAAAATTGACAAAAAGTCAAGTTTTTTTTCCATCAATTTCAACTTTTTAAATCATAATTTAAAATAATCATGACTTAGAATTTCATAATTTTGACTTTTTTGGTCATTATTTGGATTTGCTCAAGCATGATATTTATTATGTTTTTAATTTTTATTATGTAATTTTAATATAAATTTTAATTTTAATATAATTTTATATTTTAAATATTTATTATGTGTAAATAGGCTTCCATAGGATAAAGCTATGCCCCGCCCTTCAGTGAGAGTGATCAGCTGACCTGTTTTGACATGATTAATGGCTTCATTACGGCGGTTCATGCCAACAGTCTCCCACTGCTTAGTGCTGTCCAGATAATGAGTGGCAATGACCGGTAGAGTCATGTAGATCATGTTCTCCTCTCCATTCCCACGGGGCTGGACAATAAACCGGCCCATGAAGTCTCCACTGATGGCCTGCTCGATCATCTTACTGAACTCCTGGCCTTGAGTAACACACAGCGGGTCAGGACTGGATGAGCGAATGGACAAGCAGAATAAATAAGCGTTCAGATTCCTGCTTACTCTTGACTGTGATGTACGTGTTAGCGGGTGTGTTGGGGACCTGAGTGTCTGGTTTGAGACTCCTGACAGACACTTGTTGTACTCCACCTGTCACATAGGTTCAGATTGGGATTTTGGGATATTTTGGAGGGGAATTTTTAAATATTATGAAGGAAAGACTACAATAACTCACCCATCTTAATAGGATTGAGCTCCACATTTTTCTCCTGTATCATCGTGAGCACACCCTCAGACTGAAACACAGAGATTGGGTTTGAGCTGTTCAGTGTGTTTGAGTCACAATGAAATCAAGCTTCTATAATGACAGTAAATGAATGGTTGTATTAAGAGTGTATTGAAAACCAAACAATACATATGTCTTAAATACTTTCTTATTTCTTAAATTAAAGCAATTATCTTATTGTATCTGGTCTTTAATAATATTTTCAAAATGTTTACATCACTCAGGGAAAGTTTTATTCTGAAACGATTTAGTTTGACGTTGGCCTAATGCTTTTGAACTCGCTGGTGCTATTCGCATGTCCGTCAAATATGACAGATTTGTTTTATTTTTATGAAATGAATGTACTATATTTTAGTTCGATAATATTTTTTATTTAATATTTTGTAATGGTACTAAATTATATTTACACTGTATTTCTAATCCATTTATCAACTTTTTACAAAACTTCCAGTATTTTATGTTTATTGTGATGAAAAATGCACAAAAATACAATTTTAAATATTTATATGAAATATATGTCAAAAACACGTTTAACTATAAAACTGAAAAAAATTAAATAAAAATCTAAGCCCAGTATTTTATGTTTATTGTGATGAAAAATGCACAAAAATACTATTTTAAATATTTATATGAAATATATGTCAAATACACGTTTAACTATAAAACTGAAAAAAATTAAATAAAAATCTAAGCCCAGTATTTTATGTTTATTGTGATGAAAAATGCACAAAAATACTATTTTAAATATTTATATGAAATACATATGTCAAAAACAAGTTTAACTCTAAAACTGAAATAAAATAAAAATCTAAGCCCAGTATTTTATGTTTATTGTGATGAAAAATGCACAAAAATACTATTTTAAATATTTATATGAAATAAATATGTCAAAAAAAATGTTTAACTCTAAATCTGAAAAAAAAAATAATAAAAATCTAAGCCATAAAATCTAAACACGTTGTTTTCCAAATTTTAGCTTGATATCTTGTTATATTTCTTGATATATTTTGTTTGGCCGCACTAGATTTTCACAAGATGAAATTCGCATCCCATTCATTTCCAAAGGGTCAAATTATGCACCATTTAACCTTTTCAAATCATGTCCAAGATTTTATTTTGTGTTCACATAGTAAGTACCAAAACCTTTACCCAAGTACCGCACTATTCCAATAAAGTAAAAAAATACAACTTTTCGGTCAAAAATGACCGAAGAGCATCAGAGGGTTTTACCGTTACTACTTGTTTCAAAATGTTCAGAGAACGTTCAAAAGTAACGTTTCCATAATGTTTGCACAATAAAGTTTTCTTAATAATCACATATTGTAAGCAAGATATATTTTTTAAGCATTTCGAAAATGAATGTTCATGGAGCATTCAGAAATAGCGTTTCCATTTTCAAAGTCCATTTTTGGGTTTGAAACATAAATGACAGTGTTGTTGTTTTAAATGCTGTAAATTAGCATATTAATGGGAGGCAGAAGGGAAGTTCACTCACCACCACCCTCAGGATCTTCTTCACTCCATCACTGTAGACCGAGTCATACGCTGCTGCCTTCACATCGATCCAGTGACTGCCCAACTCCAGGGGGATGATCACATACGGGACGGACCTGGAGGACATGGACTCGACCTCCACTTCTGTTTGGTAGGAGCCCTTTGTGCTGGCGGAGCTGCAAATGTGTTCAGTGTTCATGAACTCAAGCCGTGCCTGAGGGAGAAGCCAACAGTTGGACGAATGCAATGCATCCATGTATTACACCAATGTGTTTAAGTCTTAAGTTCACTGCAGCTTTAAGGACAAAATTCTCAGCAATGGTGTTGACTTATGAATTTACACCAGGTTTGTCTTAAAGCATATTAAAAACAACATAAAAACTTGAATTTGACTACAGGGGGGAAAATAAAATGGTGCCGTAGTTTTGGTTAAAGATAACTTTGGGAAAAGTTAGCACCTAATTCTTGCTGTTCTAACCTGGTTCTTGCAAACAACCATGTAAAACCTGTGAACTCGGACTCCCAGACGTAATACAACTCTAATTTGCCTCATTGGCACATTTATCCTCACGTTAATGAATCTGACACCAACTGGGTGATTATCAAGGACCAAAATGACTGTGTTCCTGTACCCTAATTTTCTTCTTGGTGTAGTTGTGAAGGATGACCCTTATTTGTAGTTGCTCATTACGCACAGCTGAGAACGGCACCTTCAGGTCAATGAAGAACCTCTTATAAACTATCATCTCGTATGGATCTGCCACACAAATGCCTTTGGGGGAAAAGACAGCAATGGAGTGTTAGCATGATACTACAGGTCTAAAACGTGGTGTGTTATATAAGTGTTCTTCATCCTAACATAACTTGTTTTACCGTTAGATTTTGACAGGCTAAAAGCGAAGATTTGCCAAGTAGTGATGGATTCTTTTAGGTAGATTCGGTCTCTTGTGATCGATGTTGTTTCACTGGGACAGGAGGAAATAGAAAGAGGTTAAAACAGATAAAGAAAGAAATTACTAACATACTAAGTAACTTAAAAAACATTTCCCATCGCTTCTGTTCATTTAAAATCTTTTTTTTTTTGTCTCGTACTCACCATGACTTATTATTTGGACAGAATGGCAGAATCTCCTCTGTCCAAAGCCAGCTCTCTGGAAACTGTGTACGTGATGTGATTTCATCAAAACTCTCATAATAGTCGCTGTCCTCACCTGTCCAGGTTAACAGAAATATATATATACTCTGAGCAACTAGGAATTCACTTCACTCATTTGAAACATGATCAATCCTGGTGTTTCTTTAGGAAATCTATAAACTCAAATGAATAGTACTTCCAGTCTTCCTGCTTGAACATACATAGGTTTGTAACAAATTTGCATAACGCCACTGATTGGTTGCCTGAGAACAACATCTATGTTAGTAAGTCTACTCTGAAGACAGACAGAAGATCAGAACAGAGCAGACCAATCACAACAGACTGGGCCATCTGACCAATCAGAGTAGACCAATCACAACAGACTGGACCATCTGACCAATCAGAGTAGACCAATCACAACGGACTGAGCCATCTGACCAATCAGAACAGAGTAGACCAACAGACTGGGCCATCTGACGAATCAGAGCAGAGTAGGCCAACAGACTGGGCCATCTGACCAATCACAGCAGAGTAGACCAATCACAACAGACTGGGCCATCTGACCAATCAGAGGAGAGTAGACCAATCACAACAGACCGGGCCATCTGACCAATCAGAGCAGAGTAGACCAATCACAACAGACCGGGCCATCTGACCAATCAGAGCATAGTCTCTCGGTAAAGTGGTGTTTATAGAGAATGTATCCTTTATCAAACAATTTCAGAAACTGTGAGAAAAGAGCTGATGCTGCAATTAATATTATGAGAATTATGAGTGTTTTTTGACCTTGGTTGCATGTAAACATTTTGTAGCAGACCTAAAAAACAACATTAGGAATCTTTAAAAAAGGGGCACAATTTGGTTGTTGTGGTAGTTTGTTTCTATTGTCTGTAATTGTTATGTGTTGTGTGAGCTACTGGATGCTTGAAATTCCCTAAAGGGATGCATAGAGTATTGTGGAAACATGAGTTTGACAATCAACTAGAAGAATATTTAGAAACGTACTCCGAGCCAGAATCATCTCCTCCTCTCCAGCCTCCATACTGCGAGCCACCACGTCATTGCAGCAGTGCAGGAAGGCCCGGACACATTCCTCTCCGTCCACGATGTACATGGCCCTTCGTTCACAGGTGTAGCCGAGTTTATTATCCCTCATGCCATCCACACAACACTTCCTCAGATCACCAGAGTACTGACCAGCTGAGAAGACAAAGAACTGCTGAAGAACGAGTAACTGGAGCTATTCATTCATCCTCATTCGTCTGTCGAGTAAAAAGAAAATCTCCTGCTTCCTCTCACCCAGTATAGTGGTGACCCGTTGAGCACTCTCAGCTCTTCTTCTTCTCTTTGAGGGAACGGGACACTCTGACACTAGAGGATGTTTAAATAACAGGCTAAGAGATTTGTTCAGGTTAAGAAAACTGAAATCAAATTATTTATATATACCAGTTCTGGTGTTGGTTCCTCCTGCAGTGCTGGACTCAAACATCAGACCCGAATCACTGAAGACCCCCATACTGTCCCTTCCACCCCCTGCCGTACAGCCGGTGTCATGCTTCTCTACAATGTCGTAAATCTAAAACAGCAAACAGATAATTTATAAGGCAATCACAAGACTTCAGTGCCCGTTGAGATGTTGATGTAGGACCTCCACCTTCTTCTGAGTGAGTCTGTTCTGGTTCAGTCCGTGGACAGCTTTATCCACCGCCACCAGCCCAACTTTGGCTCCAGGATCTCCAGTTATCAGCAAGCTGAACTCTTCTCCTGGCTCGTAGATCGGTCGAGGCTCCTTCACCTGAACCTTCAGCTGTGAAACACAAGAACCACTGATATGAGGACCCTACTAGTATCTTTTCCAGTTGATAACGGTTGTTAACCCACCGTTCCCATGCACGTGTCCTTCACGTCGACCCAGACTGAATCAGACACCACCTCAGACGAGCCCACGTGATAATAAGCCACAAAGCGGAAGGACGGCACCATGTCTTTGGTTACAGTTAGAGACAGAGTCACTAGAGCTTGTCCACTTCTCTTGAACCTGTCTGCTAGAACAATCTGACCTTTACTCAAGATCTGGAAATGAGAGGGAAATTTGACATTTAACCGTGGCATTCATGCAGTAGGTTTTAGTCTTCTAGTAAATTTATATTTATTTTTTATGAACTGATATGCCGTTTAAAGGTGGAGTATGTGATATTCTTTTTTGACTATTTTTTCAAAATCACTTGAAATTACTTAACCCACTCACATGTCAGCCAAGAGCAAAGAAATAAACCACAACTGGACTTTATCTGAGCCACAAAATCTGTGTATATTAAACATGGAGTCATCTCAACCTTAATAAACCTGTTAACAAACAGAATCAGAATGATTCTGAAACAGAATGAAATCCCCTGAAGAGAAAAGAAGACATTAAATCTGAAGATCTCAGCAGAGGAGGATTAAACAACTCCACAAACAGCATTACCAGCTTCACTTATTACTAACCAGACTAACTTTATTTCTGTCAGACTTCTACAGAAGATTTTATTGAGACTTAACAAAGGTTTAACTCTGTGTTTCATTTGAAGTCATCATAACATCAGCATCTCTGAAGGAGAAAATCGTACTCGGTTACCATTATGGAGATCAGTGTTTGCTTTAGTTGGGCTCTTGAGCCTTAAGTCATTTATTTTAGAATATGTTTGGCTATTGTATTTCCATTATAACAGCCAAATTAACAAATGGAAAAGGTCTCAGTCCTCTATGGTCTCAGTCTCAACTCGGACTTGATTCTCTTTGATCTCGGTCTTGACTCGGACTCAATCCTCTATAGTTTTGGACTCGACTCTATTTGGTCTCAGTCTCGACATGGACTCAAACCTCTTTGGTCTCGGTCTCGAATCGACTCTCTTTGGCCTCGGTCTCTACACAGACTCAATCCTCTATGATCTCGGTCTTGACTCAGACTCAATCCTCTATGGTCTCGGTCTTGACTCAGACTCAGTCTTCTTTGGTCTCGGTCTCAACTCAGACTCGAGTCTCTTTGGTCTCGGTCTCGACTTTCTTTGGTCTCGGTCTCGATTTGGACTCGAGTCTCTTTGGTCTCGGTCTCGATTTGGTCTCGACTTTCTTTGGTCTCGGTCTCGATTTGGACTCGAGTCTCTTTGGTCTCGGTCTCGATTTGGACTCGACTTTCTTTGGTCTCGGTCTCGATTTGGACTCGACTTTCTTTGGTCTCGGTCTCGACTCTGCCTCAATCCTCTATGGTCTCGGTCTCGATTTGGACTCGACTTTCTTTGGTCTCGGTCTCGATTTGGACTCGACTTTCTTTGGTCTCGGTCTCGATTTGGACTCGAGTCTCTTTGGTCTCGGTCTCTACACAGACTCAATCCTCTATGGTCTCGGTCTTGACTCAGACTCAGTCCTCTTTGGTCTCGGTCTCAACTCAGACTCGAGTCTCTTTGGTCTCGGTCTCGATTTGGACTCGACTTTCTTTGGTCTCGGTCTCGATTTGGACTCGACTTTCTTTGGTCTCGGTCTCGATTTGGACTCGAGTCTCTTTGGTCTCGGTCTCGATTTGGACTCGACTTTCTTTGGTCTCAGTCTCGATTTGGACTCGAGTCTCTTTGGTCTCGGTCTCGATTTGGACTCGACTTTCTTTGGTCTCGGTCTCGATTTGGACTCGACTTTCTTTGGTCTCGGTCTCGATTTGGACTCGAGTCTCTTTGGTCTCGGTCTCGATTTGGACTCGACTTTCTTTGGTCTCGGTCTCGATTTGGACTCGAGTCTCTATGGTCTCGGTCTCGATTTGGACTCGACTTTCTTTGGTCTCGGTCTCGATTTGGACTCGAGTCTCTTTGGTCTCGGTCTCTACACAGACTCAATCCTCTATGGTCTCGGTCTTGACTCAGACTCAGTCCTCTTTGGTCTCGGTCTCAACTCAGACTCGAGTCTCTTTGGTCTCGGTCTCGATTTGGACTCGACTTTCTTTGGTCTCGGTCTCGATTTGGACTCGACTTTCTTTGGTCTCGGTCTCGATTTGGACTCGAGTCTCTTTGGTCTCGGTTGCGATTTGGACTCGACTTTCTTTGGTCTCGGTCTCGATTTGGACTCGAGTCTCTTTGGTCTCGGTCTCGATTTGGACTCGACTTTCTTTGGTCTCGGTCTCGATTTGGACTCGAGTCTCTTTGGTCTCGGTCTCGATTTGGACTCGACTTTCTTTGGTCTCGGTCTCGATTTGGACTCGACTTTCTTTGGTCTCGGTCTCGATTTGGACTCGAGTCTCTTTGGTCTCGGTCTCGATTTGGACTCGACTTTCTTTGGTCTCGGTCTCGATTTGGACTCGAGTCTCTTTGGTCTCGGTCTCGATTTGGACTCGACTTTCTTTGGTCTCGGTCTCGACTCTGCCTCAATCCTCTATGGTCTCGGTCTCGATTTGGACTCGACTTTCTTTGGTCTCGGTCTCGATTTGGACTCGACTTTCTTTGGTCTCGGTCTCGATTTGGACTCGAGTCTCTTTGGTCTCGGTCTCGATTTGGACTCGACTTTCTTTGGTCTCGGTCTCGGTCTCGATTTGGACTCGAGTCTCTTTGGTCTCGGTCTCGATTTGGACTCGACTTTCTTTGGTCTCGGTCTCGATTTGGACTCGAGTCTCTTTGGTCTCGGTCTCGATTTGGACTCGACTTTCTTTGGTCTCGGTCTCGATTTGGACTCGACTTTCTTTGGTCTCGGTCTCAATTTGGACTCGAGTCTCTTTGGTCTCGGTCTCGATTTGGACTCGACTTTCTTTGGTCTCGGTCTCGATTTGGACTCGAGTCTCTTTGGTCTCGGTCTCGATTTGGACTCGACTTTCTTTGGTCTCGGTCTCGACTCTGCCTCAATCCTCTATGGTCTCGGTCTCGATTTGGACTCGACTTTCTTTGGTCTCGGTCTCGATTTGGACTCGAGTCTCTTTGGTCTCGGTCTCTACACAGACTCAATCCTCTATGGTCTCGGTCTTGACTCAGACTCAGTCCTCTTTGGTCTCGGTCTCAACTCAGACTCGAGTCTCTTTGGTCTCGGTCTCGATTTGGACTCGACTTTCTTTGGTCTCGGTCTCGATTTGGACTCGAGTCTCTTTGGTCTCGGTTGCGATTTGGACTCGACTTTCTTTGGTCTCGGTCTCGATTTGGACTCGAGTCTCTTTGGTCTCGGTCTCGATTTGGACTCGACTTTCTTTGGTCTCGGTCTCGATTTGGACTCGAGTCTCTTTGGTCTCGGTCTCGATTTGGACTCGACTTTCTTTGGTCTCGGTCTCGATTTGGACTCGACTTTCTTTGGTCTCGGTCTCGATTTGGACTCGAGTCTCTTTGGTCTCGGTCTCGATTTGGACTCGACTTTCTTTGGTCTCGGTCTCGATTTGGACTCGAGTCTCTTTGGTCTCGGTCTCGATTTGGACTCGACTTTCTTTGGTCTCGGTCTCGACTCTGCCTCAATCCTCTATGGTCTCTGTCTCGATTTGGACTCGACTTTCTTTGGTCTCGGTCTCGATTTGGACTCGACTTTCTTTGGTCTCGGTCTCGATTTGGACTCGAGTCTCTTTGGTCTCGGTCTCGATTTGGACTCGACTTTCTTTGGTCTCGGTCTCGATTTGGACTCGACTTTCTTTGGTCTCGGTCTCGATTTGGACTCGAGTCTCTTTGGTCTCGGTCTCTACACAGACTCAATCCTCTATGGTCTCGGTCTCAACTCAGACTTGAGTCTCTTTGGTCTCGGTCTCGATTTGGACTCGACTTTCTTTGGTCTCGGTCTCGATTTGGACTCGACTTTCTTTGGTCTCGGTCTCGATTTGGACTCGAGTCTCTTTGGTCTCGGTTGCGATTTGGACTCGACTTTCTTTGGTCTCGGTCTCGATTTGGACTCGAGTCTCTTTGGTCTCGGTCTCGATTTGGACTCGACTTTCTTTGGTCTCGGTCTCGATTTGGACTCGACTTTCTTTGGTCTCGGTCTCGATTTGGACTCGACTTTCTTTGGTCTCGGTCTCGATTTGGACTCGAGTCTCTTTGGTCTCGGTTGCGATTTGGACTCGACTTTCTTTGGTCTCGGTCTCGATTTGGACTCGAGTCTCTTTGGTCTCGGTCTCGATTTGGACTCGACTTTCTTTGGTCTCGGTCTCGATTTGGACTCGACTTTCTTTGGTCTCGGTCTCGACTCTGCCTCAATCCTCTATGGTCTCGGTCTCGATTTGGACTCGACTTTCTTTGGTCTCGGTCTCGATTTGGACTCGACTTTCTTTGGTCTCGGTCTCGATTTGGACTCGAGTCTCTTTGGTCTCGGTCTCTACACAGACTCAATCCTCTATGGTCTCGGTCTTGACTCAGACTCAGTCCTCTTTGGTCTCGGTCTCAACTCAGACTCGAGTCTCTTTGGTCTCGGTCTCGATTTGGACTCGACTTTCTTTGGTCTCGGTCTCGATTTGGACTCGACTTTCTTTGGTCTCGGTCTCGATTTGGACTCGAGTCTCTTTGGTCTCGGTCTCGATTTGGACTCGACTTTCTTTGGTCTCAGTCTCGATTTGGACTCGAGTCTCTTTGGTCTCGGTCTCGATTTGGACTCGACTTTCTTTGGTCTCGGTCTCGATTTGGACTCGACTTTCTTTGGTCTCGGTCTCGATTTGGACTCGAGTCTCTTTGGTCTCGGTCTCGATTTGGACTCGACTTTCTTTGGTCTCGGTCTCGATTTGGACTCGAGTCTCTATGGTCTCGGTCTCGATTTGGACTCGACTTTCTTTGGTCTCGGTCTCGATTTGGACTCGAGTCTCTTTGGTCTCGGTCTCTACACAGACTCAATCCTCTATGGTCTCGGTCTTGACTCAGACTCAGTCCTCTTTGGTCTCGGTCTCAACTCAGACTCGAGTCTCTTTGGTCTCGGTCTCGATTTGGACTCGACTTTCTTTGGTCTCGGTCTCGATTTGGACTCGACTTTCTTTGGTCTCGGTCTCGATTTGGACTCGAGTCTCTTTGGTCTCGGTTGCGATTTGGACTCGACTTTCTTTGGTCTCGGTCTCGATTTGGACTCGAGTCTCTTTGGTCTCGGTCTCGATTTGGACTCGACTTTCTTTGGTCTCGGTCTCGATTTGGACTCGAGTCTCTTTGGTCTCGGTCTCGATTTGGACTCGACTTTCTTTGGTCTCGGTCTCGATTTGGACTCGACTTTCTTTGGTCTCGGTCTCGATTTGGACTCGAGTCTCTTTGGTCTCGGTCTCGATTTGGACTCGACTTTCTTTGGTCTCGGTCTCGATTTGGACTCGAGTCTCTTTGGTCTCGGTCTCGATTTGGACTCGACTTTCTTTGGTCTCGGTCTCGACTCTGCCTCAATCCTCTATGGTCTCGGTCTCGATTTGGACTCGACTTTCTTTGGTCTCGGTCTCGATTTGGACTCGACTTTCTTTGGTCTCGGTCTCGATTTGGACTCGAGTCTCTTTGGTCTCGGTCTCGATTTGGACTCGACTTTCTTTGGTCTCGGTCTCGATTTGGACTCGAGTCTCTTTGGTCTCGGTCTCGATTTGGACTCGACTTTCTTTGGTCTCGGTCTCGATTTGGACTCGAGTCTCTTTGGTCTCGGTCTCGATTTGGACTCGACTTTCTTTGGTCTCGGTCTCGATTTGGACTCGACTTTCTTTGGTCTCGGTCTCAATTTGGACTCGAGTCTCTTTGGTCTCGGTCTCGATTTGGACTCGACTTTCTTTGGTCTCGGTCTCGATTTGGACTCGAGTCTCTTTGGTCTCGGTCTCGATTTGGACTCGACTTTCTTTGGTCTCGGTCTCGACTCTGCCTCAATCCTCTATGGTCTCGGTCTCGATTTGGACTCGACTTTCTTTGGTCTCGGTCTCGATTTGGACTCGAGTCTCTTTGGTCTCGGTCTCTACACAGACTCAATCCTCTATGGTCTCGGTCTTGACTCAGACTCAGTCCTCTTTGGTCTCGGTCTCAACTCAGACTCGAGTCTCTTTGGTCTCGGTCTCGATTTGGACTCGACTTTCTTTGGTCTCGGTCTCGATTTGGACTCGAGTCTCTTTGGTCTCGGTTGCGATTTGGACTCGACTTTCTTTGGTCTCGGTCTCGATTTGGACTCGAGTCTCTTTGGTCTCGGTCTCGATTTGGACTCGACTTTCTTTGGTCTCGGTCTCGATTTGGACTCGAGTCTCTTTGGTCTCGGTCTCGATTTGGACTCGACTTTCTTTGGTCTCGGTCTCGATTTGGACTCGACTTTCTTTGGTCTCGGTCTCGATTTGGACTCGAGTCTCTTTGGTCTCGGTCTCGATTTGGACTCGACTTTCTTTGGTCTCGGTCTCGATTTGGACTCGAGTCTCTTTGGTCTCGGTCTCGATTTGGACTCGACTTTCTTTGGTCTCGGTCTCGACTCTGCCTCAATCCTCTATGGTCTCTGTCTCGATTTGGACTCGACTTTCTTTGGTCTCGGTCTCGATTTGGACTCGACTTTCTTTGGTCTCGGTCTCGATTTGGACTCGAGTCTCTTTGGTCTCGGTCTCGATTTGGACTCGACTTTCTTTCGTCTCGGTCTCGATTTGGACTCGACTTTCTTTGGTCTCGGTCTCGATTTGGACTCGAGTCTCTTTGGTCTCGGTCTCTACACAGACTCAATCCTCTATGGTCTCGGTCTCAACTCAGACTTGAGTCTCTTTGGTCTCGGTCTCGATTTGGACTCGACTTTCTTTGGTCTCGGTCTCGATTTGGACTCGACTTTCTTTGGTCTCGGTCTCGATTTGGACTCGAGTCTCTTTGGTCTCGGTTGCGATTTGGACTCGACTTTCTTTGGTCTCGGTCTCGATTTGGACTCGAGTCTCTTTGGTCTCGGTCTCGATTTGGACTCGACTTTCTTTGGTCTCGGTCTCGATTTGGACTCGAGTCTCTTTGGTCTCGGTCTCGATTTGGACTCGACTTTCTTTGGTCTCGGTCTCGATTTGGACTCGACTTTCTTTGGTCTCGGTCTCGATTTGGACTCGAGTCTCTTTGGTCTCGGTCTCGATTTGGACTCGACTTTCTTTGGTCTCGGTCTCGATTTGGACTCGAGTCTCTTTGGTCTCGGTCTCGATTTGGACTCGACTTTCTTTGGTCTCGGTCTCGATTTGGACTCGATTTTCTTTGGTCTCGGTCTCGATTTGGACTCGAGTCTCTTTGGTCTCGGTCTCGATTTGGACTCGACTTTCTTTGGTCTCGGTCTCGATTTGGACTCGAGTCTCTTTGGTCTCGGTCTCGATTTGGACTCGACTTTCTTTGGTCTCGGTCTCGACTCTGCCTCAATCCTCTATGGTCTCGGTCTCGATTTGGACTCGACTTTCTTTGGTCTCGGTCTCGATTTGGACTCGACTTTCTTTGGTCTCGGTCTCGATTTGGACTCGAGTCTCTTTGGTCTCGGTCTCGATTTGGACTCGACTTTCTTTGGTCTCGGTCTCGATTTGGACTCGACTTTCTTTGGTCTCGGTCTCGATTTGGACTCGAGTCTCTTTGGTCTCGGTCTCTACACAGACTCAATCCTCTATGGTCTCGGTCTTGACTCAGACTCAGTCCTCTTTGGTCTCGGTCTCGACTCAGACTCGACTCTCTTTGGCCTCGGTCTCAACTCAGACTCGAGTCTCTTTGGTCTCGGTCTCGATTTGGACTCGACTTTCTTTGGTCTCGGTCTCGATTTGGACTCGACTTTCTTTGGTCTCGGTCTCGATTTGGACTCGAGTCTTTTTGGTCTCGGTTGCGATTTGGACTCGACTTTCTTTGGTCTCGGTCTCGATTTGGACTCGAGTCTCTTTGGTCTCGGTCTCGATTTGGACTCGACTTTCTTTGGTCTCGGTCTCGATTTGGACTCGAGTCTCTTTGGTCTCGGTCTCGATTTGGACTCGACTTTCTTTGGTCTCGGTCTCGATTTGGACTCGAGTCTCTTTGTTCTCGGTCTCGATTTGGACTCGACTTTCTTTGGTCTCGGTCTCGACTCTGCCTCAATCCTCTATGGTCTCGGTCTCGATTTGGACTCGACTTTCTTTGGTCTCGGTCTCGATTTGGACTCGACTTTCTTTGGTCTCGGTCTCGATTTGGACTCGAGTCTCTTTGGTCTCGGTCTCGATTTGGACTCGACTTTCTTTGGTCTCGGTCTCGATTTGGACTCGACTTTCTTTGGTCTCGGTCTCGATTTGGACTCGACTTTCTTTGGTCTCGGTCTCGATTTGGACTCGAGTCTCTTTGGTCTCGGTCTCGATTTGGACTCGACTTTCTTTGGTCTTGGTCTCGATTTGGACTCGAGTCTCTTTGGTCTCGGTCTCGATTTGGACTCGACTTTCTTTGGTCTCGGCCTTGACTCTGCCTCAATCCTCTATGGTCTCAGCCTCGACTCTGCCTCAATCCTCTATGGTCTCGGTCTCGACTTGGACTCAAACCTCTATGGTCTCGGTCTGGACTCGGACTTAATCCTCTATGGTCTCGGACTCGACTTGGACTCAAACCTCTATGGTCTCGGTCTGGACTCGGACTTAATCCTCTATGGTCTCGGACTCGACTCTATTTGGTCTCGGTCTCGACTCTGCTTCAATCCTCTATGGTCTCGGTCTGGACTCGGACTTAATCCTCTATGGTCTCGGACTCGACTCTATTTGGTCTCGGTCTCGACTCGGACTCAATCCTCTATGGTCTCGGTCTCAACTCGGACTCAATCCTCTTTGGTCTCGGTCTCGACTCGGACTCAAACCTCTTTGGTCTCGGTCTCGACTCGGACTCAGTCCTCTATGGACTACAACACTGCTTTTGAGTTGTGTAACTCTGCCGGCCGTTTTGCAAATCCCATACCCTACCTTTAATCATTCAATAAATCAATAAATACTGAATGGGCATTACAGAAATGGTTTTAGAATTTAATGTATAGTTTGTATATTATAACTCTTTCTGATTGGGATTTTGGCACCTGATCAGTTTGTGCTATTTTTGGATTGCTAGTCTATATAATTTGTACAATATTTAAATGCTTTTTCTAATTCACTTATCCACAAGATGGCACTTTTCAGAGAAGATTCATGTGAGATTTGGTTCATAAATGCTTTTTTTTTCTTCTTGTGATCGATTAATCAACAGCATTGCTACTTTGCTAGCATGTATCATCGGTAGCATGATATTGATGCTTTATTATTAATTTCAATTAGCCAAAGACTGAAACAGGTCTGTCTCTCACCATGTAGGTGAAATCTTGATCCCTGACTCCTGGACTTCTCCCCAGGTTCAGATTGACTTTCATTTGATCACCGATCTCAAACACTGGAGTATCGATGCCGACGTGCAGGTAGTTGTTGGAGTTACCTTTGGTCTCGTAGGCCTGAGCCGTCATCTTCTTCACTGCCTGCTGGTCGTCATCTAATTTTGGATCTTTGGTTTGTACCTGGAAGTGAAGAGATGATTTGATGCTATTCTAAGCTAAAAAAACAAACAATGACAAGAAAACGACAATTTAAAACAGTTTAAGCTTGTGTCCAGGGCTGGTCCCTATTGATTAGTGTTAAAGACCAGCTTAAAGCAATCAAGACCAGTATGACCAGACCATAAGACAAGCTAGACTAGCTCAAAACCCCCACGCAATTTTAGACTGGTTTAGGATTAGGTTTAGTTTTTTTTTTTCAGTAAGCCTGAGACAATTCAAACTCAGTATCTCAGAAATGAACCAAACATCAGGTCTTACAGTGATCTCTAGCGCGGAAGATCCTTCGTGAGAATTGACTGTAAGCTTCGCAATGCCATTGGCTTTCGTTCGGCCTCTGACCGCTCCAGGATTGACCTCCACTTCCACATTTTCAGCGGGCATCTTGTCAGGGTCTGTTAGATAAACCTATGAAAACACCAATTATGTTTTTGCTAGACCTGATTGACTGTTTCTAAATGCCATTTAATGGTGTGTTCATGTTGGATAGACGGTATTATGATTGGCACCACAGAATCGTAATAACAAGTGGGGAAAATAAGTTGGAGGCAATGATAACATGGCCGACAATGGATGGAAAAAAACAACAACATGGCGGACAATGGATCCAGTGCACTACAGTTGCTTGACCTCATAACCATGTGTATTTTTACAGTAATAGTGTATTTTTCCAAATTCTTTATGAATATAGACTTCTTATTCTTTTTGCAAGAACTGAAATACTTCATACGGAGACACTGAAGGGCATCCCAGGTTTGAAGAATTGTGGTGTTCTTTCGAAGTGGATGGTGTACGGTGACGTCACGATCTGAATGCCTTTCCTCTGAGCTTCCACCATTTCACTGCCTGAAACACACACCAAGTTGGGGTCTAAAATTGTATAATATAATATTATATAGTTAAAATCAATATAAAATAAAATAAAAACATACATTTATTTTATTTGATCTTTTTTTAAACATGATTGTCTGAAAGTTGGGGTTATTTTTCCAAATCTCACGCCATTAGTGCCATGTTTTGCAAGACTTTTGGGTGTAAAATTAAAAATAATTGCAGTAGAATTACCCTGAGTGTTCTTCTGTGGACTATATACAGATTTTATGTACGGCTTAAAGAGTGCATTGCATTATTTAGTAAAAAATATATGTTTCTTTAAAAATAGCTTATTTTTTTACACATTCATGCTAAATATTTTTATAAGATATTCTAAAATATGCATAAATTACTTTAGATTGGCACCGCACTTTTAATTACACATACCAGTGTCAGTTAAAACGCTGGCCGAAATGTAGATTGATCGTCCAACCAGTTGGCCGATATCTGGGAAGGTCTGAAGGATCGTCTCCTTAGTCAGCTTGGCAGTACCTTCTCCATCTGATATCTGTGTTTACGTAAATGCCATCACTTTGTCAGCATCACTTTAATACGTCAGGTGTGTTTTCATCTGGGAAGCTCACCTGAACTCTTTGAAGAGAGGAAGGAATACTAGTTTTCCTCTCAAATTCCATCACACCAAACACCACGAACGCGTGTCCGTTCACGTTGTTTCCGTGCAAGTACCTAGACAAACATACTTTATGTGTGACCTTAGGATTGAAGTGCTTTGCTAAGTACACAAATTTATGGAGAAAACACGAGAATATGAAATTAAACGTATATTAATGCTTGGAGAAAATAATAACATAGTAGATCAAGAGAAAAAACTATTAAAACCTTACCTGGCTTCAATGCTAACCGTCAAACTAGCATCTTTCACAGAGAAGAACGACTGACTGGGTGATAATGTGACTTCATAAGTGGGAAGCACTAAAACAAAACAAAAAAACGGCGAAATCTGGCATAAATTGTTTATGTAGGAGGAATAAGAAAAATCTGAAAATGGATATCAGTACCATTGTTAACTAAAACTAAAACTATTAAAAGCATTTTCGGCTAACTGAAATAAAGCTGATCAAATTAGACGGAAAAACTTGACTAAAATGAAATAAATATAAAGCTAAATGGCAAAAGCACATTACAAAATTACTAAAACTTACTGTAAAATGCAAAATAAAGTAAAAATGATTTACAAATACTACACTAGTATATAAATAGTAATGAAATAACATTGATCAAGTGCTGCTGTCATTGAAGCAAAAGAGACACTTGCCAAATACAAAGACATCCTCAAATGCATGTGTTGATAATTAAATAAGAAAAAAATACATGCGAAAGATATGTATTTTTACAAGCGGTCTCAGATTTGTATATGTGGTATGTCATTAGTTATAAAACAACAAAAATATAATAAATATCAGATAAAGCTTCTACCATATTCTTTGACTTCGAAGTCAGCAGTGTAATTCTTTTGCGGCGTGTTTGTGAATCTCGTGACCACTTTCCAGATCCCAGGCCTATAAATATAAGCAGATCAAAAACAGATGATTAATATCCTTCTCCTCTCCACAGTCTCTCGTCTCAGTTTTCAGCATGAACACACCTGGCGGGCTGAGGTACGGCATATTTTCCTGATCGAATCCCTTGTTGTGGAAATATGGTTTCTTTCATAGTTGTGACGCCTTGAGGATCCTTCAAAAAAGGAAAAAAAAGAATTAATAATTATAATTTTATTTAATTTTAATTACAATATTTTTGTTTCAGCTAATTATCAACAGCCATAACAGATTGTGCACCTTAAAATAATTAAGGTATTACAGATATAATTAAAAAAACATAATTTGATTATTATGTTTTTCCACAAACAAATAAATTATAACATAAAGTGTAACAAATGCAAGTCATGGTAAACCACATGACACAATCTAACAGTAAATGCTATAATAAAAACCTTTTAGGTTAAGTTTTATGTTGTTTCGATGACTTTTAAAGTGCATGAATCATTTTTAGGATAGTTTTAGTGCAGTTTTATTTATTTATTTATTTATAGGGCTGGGCAGATTACCATGATTTCCACTTCTATTCCAGCATGTTCAATTGGTTTCAGACCGGGCGTCAGCGAGAAGATCCTGTACTGAACTGCAGAAAGGATATTTTATCTTTTTTTTTTTTTTTACAGAAGTTGTTTATTGCTCATGCTAAAGCTGTTTCTTACCTGTGCTAGCAGGCGTGTAGATGGGCTTGTCTGTCTGTACAAATATATATCCAGACTGGAATGAGACCATGACCACTTTCTCCAGAGTGTGCGATGGAAATTGAGCTTGTAGATACACATACTGCTTCTCCAGAGGATCATCAGAGAAATAGTTCCTATCACTGGGAATCTGAACAGCAGAACATAATGAAATATCTACAACATGCATAAAAACAAACTAACTGTAAATTAAACAGAAGATTGATCAAATATGAAGTTTGCCCCCTGATGAATGCCACATGCTTACATAAGGACAAAGTATGTCAGAGAGACATCACCTTTATATCTGTGAGAATCTGGTAATTGTTTCCTGCAGTCAGTGTCACTGTTTTGAACAGTATCTCCCTGTCTTTCTTTGGGAAGTTCTTGACGGAGATCCTCACGTTCAGGGGTCCTCCAGAGTAATCCTGAGCCTCCACAAACACGTTCTCTGAGGAACCCACTCTCAGCAAATTAGGAGCTGACAAAACATATCTGAGGAGATCAAATCAAACAGCTGTAACCCTGAACACATGAGGGCACTGGTCTAGTTGTCAGTTAATTCCAGTGAATATTTAGCATGGTAGGTTTATTTAAAAAAAAAATGAAAATAATTATCAGTATAGATTCGGATAGCTTAAAATAGTATGCAGACAAAGAAAGATACATTAGACACATGTTATTATTTGTGACAATATGCCCGAATGTATGGCACAGTCTGCATATGTGGGACGGGGCAAGTTGTCACAGCGGAAAAAAAACTGTATAGGCAATATTTACAAAACTGTATACCTAAATCACCTCTGTCTCACCAAATAATAAGTAAAAAATTAATTAAAACGATGTGTTTAATACTCACAGCGGGTCACACAGTGTGAGGAGGGGTGACGAGAGAAAAACAGTCAGACACAGCAGCTTCACCTCCATCGTGTCTCTCTGTGTGTGTGTTTGTGTAAGTGTTCATGTTTGTGCAGCTGTGACAAACTCCGCCCATTAGTTTTTTTTTATTAATAAGGCAGAAATCTTCAACAAAAGGAATCTAAAAAGAACGACCATAACCATAAAGGTTTCTAAATTCATTTTCAAGAGCTCAAAGTAACATTTTTGTTATTTTAATAATTACTGTTATTTTTAATTGCATTTTTAAATGCGTCACATATTTGTAACAACACATATAATGTACAAAAACAAACAACATTATCCTTATATTAAAAATAACTTAGTTAGCAGTTTTGTTATCCCAATGATGAACGGTAAAAACACTGACAGCCAATCAAAACCCTCCCTCATAGCGCGCGCTGCCGCTGAGGTAATTTTGAAAAAAACGGTTGTCAGTTGGTGTGGGTGCTAATGAGTAGCCTAATCGGAAAAGATAGCTTTATCTTTCTTTGTGTAAACCGACTTTTAATTCATAAAACATTATACATTGTCAAACTAACGGCTATTTTGATCAGAAAAGAGATTTTTAAGGAGCTTTATTGGCGAAAGAACAGAGTTCAACTGCAGTGAGATTTCCCGTAAATGACCTGCACTGTTGTGCAAATGCAACCTTTGGTAAGTCTGCTGCTCTTGTATCGATCAGTCTGGGTTGGAAAACATTTCAGTATTTCAACTGCATTATATGGTTAAACAAAGTTATTTTGGGGTTTTCCCAGAATTGAGATGGTGTTGAATTATTATGCTGTGATTTACTTTTACGTACACGATTAAAAATTAGTTAAACAGATTAAACAGATTAACCTATGATGGATAAAACTCTCTGTAAAATTATCTAGCAACAATTTAGTGACAAACAAATGTTCTCCCCATTTCTTTTTTAGGACTGAAACCCCATCAAATAAATGAAGGCAACTCCTGAGGAAAATGCTTTCAGATTTCCGAGGTAGGTCTACCATAAGACCTAATTATCATCTAGAACAACAAATCTAAAGAGTCAACTGTGTTTTATATTATGGTCGGCACTTACAGTTCAGGGAAGTTCCACTTAAAAAGACTACAATTTCATATTATAAGGTTATGTGCTACAAATAATAGATACTTAAAGGTAAGTTTGCTCGAATGAGCAGTACAATTTCCTTCATGTTCTCTTTTCAGACTTTACTGCCCAAATCAATAACTCCCCAATGTCAGACTTTCCCCCCAAATCCTCACTCTTTTTATGTTTGTTTTCAAACTATGCTTTAAAAAGTTGCCAAAAATTGTCTTCTATTTTCACTTCTAATCTCTATAAGTGATTTCTGAACAGGTATACAATATTGTCTGTCAAAAATGATGAAACTGAAATATCAATCACACAATTTTAAACCTCATACAATTGACTTTGAATCTTTAGGAAGTTAACAATGTTATTTCGACATCATCCGATTGGAAGTCTCAAAAAATGAAGAATAAAGTCGGTTGTATATTTGCAAATTTTATTTGAGAAATGGCTATAAATGATTACATTTATATATATGATTACATTACATTAGTTTGATAGACATCACGTTGAACTAATTTAATTAATCGTACAGCGTGAATTTTAAAAAAAGAGAGAAAAAAAGGCTGTAAATGCTTGTAAATCTGGGATTATGCTAGAATTAAAAGCTTGTTAAGTTGATTAGTAAATCAATTTAAGCTCATAAAAATGCTTATGTGGAGCATCCAAATTGGGTGAGCTTGTTGGCGAGCGAAGCCAAGCCGATAAACCTTTCTCGATGTTCTGCCGTCTGGCCTTCCTTGTTTGTCGGCCAGTATTCAATCCAGGTGTCTTCACCCAAGTGGTACCTCAACCTGAGATGATTGAGAAGAGCGAAAACATTTTCATTAGACAAAAGCCATAATAATATTTCTATTCAAAATGCAAATACATCAATCGTCAAACATTTCAAAATTGAAGTATCAATCTCCACATGAACCAAATCGACATCATCCTCCAAATGTCATACTTTCCGCCAATCTTTGGAAGGGTTTTGGTTTGGCCCATGATCAGGTACGTCTTGCCCTTTTCGAATTTCAGAAAGTCTCTACAGTAAGGATGACCCAAGAACGATCTCATGTTTCCTTCCGCATCTGGATCAGTGCCTGAAAACAGACACACACACAAACCTTTGAGGTGGAGACTGTCTGAACTTCCATGACCAGAAGTCATGAAACACCGCTGACATCTGTCATGTCCAGTTTTTCACTGACAAAGTAAATCAGAAAGAAACTGGCAACCCGTACCTTCCTTCAGCACTTGTTCAACCGTCATGTTATAGATGTCTGCATGCAGTGAGAAGCTCATTGCCACCAACCTGGTTTTATACACTACAAGACAAACATTTTGTAACATCATCATCTACAAAACAGCTCAATTGTAGGTCGTACTGGGACTATCAAGGAGATAAAACTGTCCTGAGAAGGAACGCTATTCTACAAGACACAATCAAATATTCAAGTTTTCTGGATGTTTACCGTATTCCACTTCAGATTCACAGGCTTTTTGATCACGCTTGTCCTCATCGATGTGTTCATTCTTTTGCAAACTGCACTTCTCTGTGAGGATATTTCATACGTTTACCACATTTACCCTCTTTCAGTCTCATGGAGACTTTCATGAAGTTTGTTGTATGTCCATCTTTGCGTGTACGTACCTTCCGCACACTGGCACAGCTCATCACTGCAGAGTCTGTTCAGTGCGCCGTCTCTCTTTTGAGGATGGTAGAACTTCACACAACGCTTATCTGTTCAAATATTAAAGTGCATTAAAGTTATAATGAAGTGCAGCATATCGAAGCTGTCGAACGGAAACATTTGATGTCCAAAACAATTACTTTTTTGAGGAAATAGAGAAAACACTGTATTTTTTAAATAATTAAATAGGGTTGGGTATCGAGGATCGAGTATCGATTGGAACCGGGACTAACTTTTCGTTTTTCCCAGAATCGTTCAAAAGTTAAAATTTCGATTCCTAGTTTCGATATTCACAGTCCGCCGACCAGAAGAAGAAACCGCTGAACAACACCAATGAAGAAGCGTCTACCGGAAGTGTTGGCATAACCTCGCGAGTCGAACATGAGTAGCTTACGTCGGCGGTCCAAAGTGTGGCTTCACTTTTCTAAAAATAACGAAATCTCGGCAAAATGCAAAATTTGTGACAAAAGGAGTATTTCCTTCAGAAAGACCGTTGGTTAGCAAGGTTAGCTAAACTTTTTTGACCCTGCCTCTTAAAAGTATCGGAATCGAGAATCGTTGGGAACCGGAATCGAAACAAGGAATCGGAATCGTTCAAATTCAAACGATACACAACCCTATAATTAAACGCCAGTTTGTCAAAAGTGGATATTGTTGTTTTAAATGTGGTTTGACACTTGCGTTATATTCATAACTTTTTACCAAAATCAAGCTCAAATGAAGTTACAAGGTTTTTGTCAATTTAACGCCAGGTAGTCTGCTAATCAGAGGCAGTGAGCGCATCGCATTATACGTTTTCATCGACTTTTTAATGTGGGAACTCAGTTTTTTTCTGTCATTTGGCCAAAATCTCATGTTCTAAAATATTGAGTGTTTCGCACAAGTTATTTAAGGCACTATTGGCTATGACTCTACATCAAATGCTAATAATACCTTCACATAGGAATTATCATACTAGTTAAAAAGAAATGAACACGACAGAAGTGGGAAGTAGAAAATTTCTGATCGCATGTCAAGGCAGTATTAGATACTCTCCTCCGCTCCTCAAATACATCAAAAAATTGCCTTTATAGTGTTTCTTGTGTAAAGAAAATGCTGTACTTATTTAAACAACCAGTTGTTTATTTATCCTTGCATTGCAAACAAGCCGAGACGGTCCAAACTGTGTGTGTATATTTAATTGAATTGCAGCTTTTGAGATTTTACAATATGATTTAATATGATTTTTTAATGGTCTTAATTAGGGATGCAAACGGTTAATCGATTATCGATTAATTGTCGACAAGAATACATTCAATACAATACATTCGTTCTGCCATGGCGGAACGGCAGTGAAATGTGTTGACAAAGAATACCGCCTATGAATTTCACTTCAGTTCTACTTTCTGAGTATGAATCGTAATGGTAAGCAGCAAAAGACACAAACTCAACTTTGACATGATATTGTGAGATAGCTTTTCACCTCAATATCGTCACGTTTTAATGTTGCGAGATCTCAAACCACATGATCTCATCACACCCCTAGTTATAGTTTTCTTTTCTAGTCCTCTTGGCACAGATGTGTGTTGCTTCATGTGTGTGACTATTATACCTGGAGCGTTGTACTCGTACACAGTGACCCCGGCGGGCTGCAGCATTCCCACTTCATTGAGCTTATGAATTCGAAAAACAATCCTTTCCTTTTGTTTATGAGAAATCTAAAATAACATTAAGTAAAACACTAAATATAGCAAAGGAGAAATAAATCAGTTGCAATCATAAAAAGAGAAATGAAACTAATATATGGGAATAGTGGCATTGATTGTACCTTATCTATGTAGATGATAAGAGATCCTCGCTCTGAAAGCTCCTTGTTCAACTCAAAGCTCTGAATGTACTTATCCTTACCAGAAGATAACTGGTGGAAAAATCATGAGGGGGGAAAAATGGCTATGATTTCAAAGTTTGAGGATAAAATGTCCATTACGAATTTAATGGCACAAGAATTCAATATGTTGGACTCGTAAATAGTCGGAGCTTACAATTTTACAAATCAACTTTCACAATCAATTACCTTTGAAAGATCACGTTCATCCACTTTAAACCCTGTCAGCAGGCCAATGTCCAAAATAGACATGGTTGAGCTTCTTAACGGGTCCTTGAATCTGCAATGGAGACAAACATGAGACTGACTGACTGATGACATTGTCATTGTCACTTCCTCAAAATGATCACGTTAATCATCATTTAACATTGCTTCGCCCCATTTGCTAAACGTATTACAAGGTTATACAGATGACACAACATTCTTGATAAATATCTAAATCATCTAGACGTCTTTCCATACATTTCAGAAAAGAAGAAGTCAAATTAAATGGGACTTGCAAATCTTGTTTAAAGTTAGAATCTAACACTAAGGGTCCAAATCTTATTAACGAGTTGCTCATTAGCATGCATATTATTAGGATATTAGCCGTTTTTTGTACTTATAAAGCACACATGCCTTATTATGCACAACCATATTCCACATTTCTTAATCCTAACCAATACTTACACTTAACAACGACCTTAAAGGGATACTCCACTTGGAAATAGGCTCATTTTACAACTCCCTCAGAGTTAAATAGTTGTGTTTTACTGTTTTTGAATCCATTCAGCCAATTTTCTGATATTTAGATGAATATCAGTTTCTGGTCTCATTGACTTCCATAGTATTTTTTTTTTCCAACTATGGAAGTCAATGAGACCAGAAACGCTCTGGTTACAGATATTTTTCGAAATATCAGAAAATCGGCTGAATTGATTGGAAAACGGTAAAACTCAACTGTTTAACTCTGCGGGAGTTGTAAAATGAGCCTATTTCCAAAAAAAAAAAAATTGGAGTATCCCTTTAAAATCCTGTAGTGTTAACTTGGTTTTACAAACTCTTTAAGGGCAAACAGTGGTTTCTCTCACTCTCTCAGTACTGACTGCAATGGGTATCAAGTTACGCCCTCATCCAAAGGCAGGGCGGGGATATGCAGCTCATTTGCGTTTAAGGTGGTATACACCAAAACAGCTCATTTTTAAGCAGGCCCCAAAATGACATTTTCAAATGGTTATAATAAATTAACTGTGTGGTATTTTGAGCTGAAACTTCACAAATACATTCTGGGGACACCAATATTACATCTCGTAAAAAGGGGCATAATAGGTGCCCTTTAATAAGCAGTAAAGTATGAGTTTATTGAGGTAAAAGTTATATTTAAAAGTGAATATGCATTACCCATATTAAACTGTTAATGTTAGAATAGTTGTCTACTCACATGTATTCAATGGTGAGTTGATAACTTTCAGTGGCTCCATCATAAGACACTACGTATAGAAAGAAAACATGATCCAACTTTTACAACACAGGAGTTTAAATTACGTTCTCGCGATGAATCCTACCGTCAAACTGTTTTTCCATCTGCACACTTAGATCAAACACTTTACAGTCGCCGTCTTTCTCCTCAGGCATAGCATAATACACAGAAAAGACCTGTGAGGAAAGTACATGAGCTTGTAACGCAGAACAACATGCTGGAGAAGATTTCATGTGTTCGTGATCACTCACCGAGAGCATGGCCACCCCAGTCCCTTTAGCGGTGATGTTGAAGCTCTTCGTAATGTCAAACTGTGAAATTCAGTCCATAAAGTAGACAAAGACAACACACTTTGAGGTGAATCAGACTTTTGTTTGCATTTTAATTATATTACTACGGAGGCGTATTGCATTCACTTAAAGAAGAAAAAAATCTACTCTGCTTTTCTGAATTAATGAGTTAATTACGAATTACGAGATAATTTTTCATGAAAAAAAATGTTTTTACTCTGATTTTCTGAATTAACGAGTTAATTTTTCCTGGAACTTTTTTTGCTCTGTTTTTCTGAATTAACGAGTTAAAAAAAATAGAGTAATTTTTTTTCTCATGAAAAATTAACTCATTAATTCAGAAAAGTAGTGCATTTTTTTCTCATGAAAAATTAACTCGTTAATTCAGAAAAACAGAGCAAAGAAAAAATTCCATGAAAAATTAACTCGTTAATTCAGAAAAAGAGCATTTTTTTCTCATGAAAAATTAACTCGTTAATTCAGAAAAATAGAGCAATTTTTTTCTCATGAAAAATTAACTCGTTAATTCAGAAAAACAGAGCAAAGGAAAAAAAATCCATGAAAAATTAACTTGTTAATTCAGAAAAACAGAGTAAAAACTTTTTTCCATCAAAAATTATCTCGTAATTCTGACATAATTAACTTGTTAATTCAGAAAAACAGAGTAGATTTTTTTTCTTCAAGTGAATGCAATACACCTCCATAAATTTCTCAACAATACTGTTGAAATTTGCAAACTGACTGCTGTTTTAAGACCCCAAACTCTGGTTCACACAGGCATATTTCCAGACCTTGTCTGTGCGTGCAAGTTTTGTGTTGGATGCTCTTATAGCGATCTTCTTTGTTTCTGATCTCTCCTGCACAGTGAGGTCCAGGTCCAGATTAATGTTTGCCTTCTTAACCCGAATGCGGTACTCAGCCACAGCCTGGAACACCATGATCGTTGCCTAAACAAACCGGGAATAAGACTTTAGGTACTAATATGTACATTTTAGGTACTAATATGTACATTTTAAGTGTTAATATGTACATTTCAGGTGCTAATATGTACATTTTACGTTCTAATATGTACATTTTAGGTGTTAATATGTACATTTTAGGTGCTAATATGTACATTTTGGGTGCTAATATGTACCATTAAGGTACCAATATGCAGCCTTTAGGTACAAAAGTGTATCTTTTGCAAGGGTACGTACAGCCCCAGTGACAGCTTTTGTACCTTTTTTTTTCTGAGAGTGTAGGTATGAACAAATGTGAACAAATGTAGACGTAAGGAACAAAATGAGAAGGACAATGTCAGTTGTAATCTATATAAATCAGTTAGTCCACAAGACCATTCATTCGTTTGTGATTTGATGAAATACCTGTGTGGAGCCATAACCTCCATAATTGGATTGTTGCTTTCCCAGCCAACGCACTGCCCGTCCGGCTCGCTCAAAATCCTTTGCCATCGTCAGGGCAAGAACCGCATAACCCGTGGCCTCGAGAGAGTGATAGTGCTGCCCAGGAACTTGCCAAAATATGGCATCTAAACAAATTGTGATATCACAGTTGATTATTGATAATAATATGCATCACAATACTCATTTTATACAAAAGTGATAAAAAAGTTTAAAAGTTTAGAATTTTTGAGGAAAAAATTGACTCAAACTCATATTTTTATTTGAACAATGCAAATTGCTAATATATCAAATGAAATTAAAATAGACATTTTATGACTTTCATAACTGCAATTCTTTCTGTTTACTATTTTGGATGTTGAATGAGATCTTACTAGCAACTATATATGATTACCATATGTAAATACATTATGGTTCAGGCATTACGCAAATTTACACACGAATGGCATGAAATTTACCGTTTAAAAGTTAAGTTACTGTTTCAACCCAGCATTATTTAATTATAATTTAGTAACGGTTATAGTTTTTTATTAATAGTTTGAATAAAAAGAATAAAAAAAAAAAATAAATAAATAAATATATGTATTTTAAAAAAAATTGAATAAAAAAATGTATAATTTTTTTCTTTAATGTTTTTAGTTGTAGTTAACTATCATAACCCTGGTATAACCAAATTAGAAAGCTTTGTTTTTGTTTTTTGAAAGACTGTAATGTCACTAACCTTTGTTTTGGGTGGAATGTCTCATCAGGATGTTTGTATCGAATTTTCCAGCATGGGCCAAAGCGTAAGAAGTCATAGCGACAGCATAAGTGCTGGTCAGACTGTGAACTCTCAGCGTCAGGTAATTAACGGCTCTGTCTATACTGGCCTGAAGACTCTGGAGAGAGAGAGACTCAATGAGACTCAGGGTGCTTTCACACTTGATTCAAATACTTAGTCAAAACCAGAGTTTGATGGACTGTTCACATTACATAATTTGGGTCCGAACCATGGTGTGTTTGCATCAAATCAGTAGCTGTAACCCTGTTGCTTGATAACAAACAACGCAAGAGAAGTGTTTTCTCACGCATATGTTTTTTTTTACGTCCTAAATCAGTGTTTCCCAACCCTGCTCCTGAAGGACCCCCAACAACTGCACGTTTTCTTTGTCTCCCTAATCTAACACACCTGATTCATCAGATCATTATCACATATATCCACATGAGCTGCTGACTTGAATCTGGTGTGTTGTATTTGGGAGACAAAGAAAACGTGGACCGTTGAGGGTCCTTCGGGCCCTTCCTTTTCGTTTGAAAACGTATTTTTTTCTCTCCAGTTTGGCCTTCTGTCAACACTGAGACAGGTTTTTAAGTAGGGTTGGGTATCGTTTGAATCTGAACAATTCTGATTCTGATTCCTTGTTTTGATTCCGGTTCCCAACGATTCTCAATTCCGATTCTTTTAAGAGGCAGGGTCAAAAAAGTTTAGCTAACCTTGCTAACCAAACCAAATACTCCTTTTGTCACAAATTTTGCCTTTTGCCGAGATTTCGTTATTTTTAGAAAAGTGAAGCCACACTTTGGACCGCCGACGTAAGCTACTCATGTTCGACTCGCGCGGTTATGCCAACACTTCCGGTAGACGCTTCTTCGTTGGTGTTGTTCAGCGGTTTCTTCTTCTGGTCGGCGGACTGTGAATATCGAAACTAGGAATCGAAATTTTAACTTTTGAACGATTCCGGGAAAAACGAAAAGTTAGTCCCGGTTCCAATCGATACTCGATTCTCGATTCCCAACCCTAGTTTTAAGTTAATGAAAATGTAGCTTTCTGGAAAACGCACCCCAAAGCGGATAAATTTGAAAACAATGTTTTCGCGTAGTAGTGTGGACTGTGAAGCCGGAGGTATTTGAAAATGATGATGTAAGTTTAGACATGTGATCCATGTTGTACCAATAGATATTCATAAATTGGTATTGTGCCTGTTAAGTGCTATTCACTTTTACGCTGTTGCTAAAATATGTTACTTTGCACCCTCTTCATTAGAGCCAGACCGATATATTGGCAGACCGATATTATCGGCCGATATTAGGCATTTTCCAAACTATCGGTATCGGCAGTTCTAATGGCCGATAAATGAATACTTCAAAAGTAAATTAAAAACGGACGAAACACGCTTGAACCATGTCATGAGTGTTGGAGTTGTATAGTTTGTCCACCAGAGGGCGCTCTACACAGTCCCTGCTAACCACAAAGCTAGCTAATGCCACTATCATCAGTGGAAAACCGCTAATGTTAACATTAATGAGCTTTGGTTCCTCTGTTCTGTTGCGACAATAAAAGAAACAAGTTTCTTTTTAAAATGCATTATCATATTATTTTAGTTAAAACTCACACATAACTACAAATAACTAATGTTACTCATGTGACATATTGTAGCACTGTTTGTTTCTAGGAATCACACTTACTTGAACAGATTTAACACAGATCTTGCGGCCTTCTTGCATGGCAATTAGGACAAATGCAGTTAGAGAGGCATCGGCATCTTTCCCCCGTACGTCACCCTGGAATTAAAATACACTCAAATTATAATATGTTATATAATGATATAATACGAATGTTGGGATCCTTCTGAAGTTAGTTCTTCTGGACTGGTGTTCAGGATTACATTTATGGGCTCCGACAGTTATACTTGAGTACTGATGTTTGAAGAGGAATTCTTTGAATAAATAAATAAATCACACATACCCCTTTTCCACCGAAAAAAGAACTGGTTCGGAGCTGGTGCTGGTTCAAAGTTGGTTCGGAGCTGGTTCAACTTGCGAACCCGTTCAGACCCTGTTTGCTTTTCCACTGACTAGAGCGCCCAGGGAACGACGTCGTTACGTCACTGTGTACGTCGCTTGCAAGTACATTACTTTGGGATTATCTCTAACTCGTGTACCAAGAAAACTTTAAAAACAATTGAAATATGTAAGTCTTTTAATCTTTTCGTTTGATAATCTTTTCTGATAAGTTATGTACCCCTGTCTTGTGTCTTTTTTCTTTCCGTTTATTTGTTCTATATCGTGACTGTTTTCTTACTTGCTTATGTTTCAAAATAAATAAATAAATAAAACGCTTGCGTGTTTCTACTGCAGTTTCTCCTGGCTTTGCGATGGTCAGAAAATATGTTTAGAACGCGTCTAAACCCGCCCCGTAAACATGACGTGCTAAAAGAACGGTTCTAGTCCAGCAAAGAGTTGGTGCCGCTTTGGAACCGGTTCTCGCGGCCGCGAACCGGTTCTTTGGCTGTCGAAACACGAAGAACTGGTTCGCGCGCAGGCACCGGCTCCGAACCGGCTCTCAAAATGCTTTGGTGGAAAAGGGCTACATTTAACTTACAGCCATCTCGCTGTGATACACAGGTGCATCTTCTTTAAACGTGCCGTCTGGCTGCTGTTTGTTTACGGACAGCCACTTGAGGGCGCTGCAGATCACATTCTCCTCAATGACGACTAGATCGTTGGCCATCGCAAACACTTTCGCCACATATGCCGTCAGCCTGTAAATGGACACAAGATTAAGTATACAAGAAACGCAATCATGATCTCACTATTTTTTCGTAATTGATATTGCAATTTTTACAGATATTGAACTGAATTGAATCAACACTGAACTGAAGTGATATAAATAATAACACTATTGTCTTCTTAGAGCTGCTTTACAGCTGAAGTAGAAGTTTGTTTCATCAGTGCTGACATTTTCAACACTGTTATTCCAGACCGTTCTCATCACAAAGCGCCATATACGACGCTTTTGAAAAAGCGTAAATATCCAACACACATGGCACCCTTTAACGTCAAATGAGACGCAGATATATTTGGGCAGAAGGCGCCCCCTAGTGGTCTAACCCTAACCCTACCCCATACCTAAACTTAACCATAACCGAAGCATCTCATTTGACGCTAAAGGGTGCCATGTGCGCTGTATTTTTACGCTTTTGCAAAAGTGTCATATATGACGCCTTGGGATGAGAATGCGTTGGTTATTTTCAAAGTAATTTAGTAGCATTGTTTCACCATGTGCTACTCGGTCTGTGCGTCCAGGCAGCATAGGAGCCATCAGGTTTACGGAAGGTCAACTCCAGCTTATAACCTTCACAAGAACAAGAAATGCATGAGATAGTGACATGTGCTCGGCACTTAAACTCAACTCAGAGCACATTAATGTCGAGGCTGACCTGTTTTGATATGATTAATGGCTTCATTACGGCGGTCGATGCCAACTGCCTCCCACTGCTTGGTGCTGTCCAGATAATGAGTGGCAATGAGAGGTAGAGTCATGTAGATCATGGTCTGCTCTCCACATCCGTGGGGCTGGACAATGAGCTTACCCATAAAATGTCCACTGATGGCCTGCTCGACTGTGCGCGTTATCTCCTCACCTGCAAACATGGAGGTTAATTGCTAACCTGACTCCACCAGATGGATTTGTTCCGCATATCCATCTGGAAACCTTCCGTTGAAGTAATTTTGGTAAGGGGCGAAAATACTGGTTAGCTGATTGGCCTATGTTGGTGATAGACGTGCCAAATCAACCAATCAGATCAACGAAGCATATGACGTAACGTAACTCTTGCCGAAACCAGTCGGGAGAAGAGCAAAAACATCTTTTCCTCTGAGAAAAGCCTCCAGAGCAGTGTTTTGCTCTTCTTTCAGTGAAGAAATACTCTGTAATTCCGATAAAACTTGCTCGATAGCCACGCTGATGCTAGTTTCATCCGCTGAAGCCGTCATGTTCTTTAGACTGAACTGTCGCGCTTCTCGTTGCGTCACACCTCAACCCGCCTCAAAGCCAACGCTGATTGGACGTTCGTTTGGTGAACTGCTCCCAAATTTTCTTTAACGGAGAGTGTCCAGACTGATCTGCGAGTGAAACCTTGAAAGCTCGCGACGTCAGGATGGTCTCGCGAGGCTAGCTAATTGCTGTGATTGGCTTTTGATCGTCATATTGGCATGCGTGAACTGACAGATCTATTGACCTGATTTGTGCAATACGGACAGAATCCAGTTTAGAAAACAGAATCCACTATATAATGCAAAACGTCACGGATCAGGCATGCTTTCCGAATGGCGACGTGGAGGGAAAGTTCACCCAAAAACGAAAATTAAGTCATTAATTACTCACCCCCATCCTGATCTCGCGAGCTTTCAAGGTTTCACTCGCAGATCAGTCTGGACACTCTCCGTTAAAGAAAATTTGGGAGCAGTTCACCAAACGAACGTCCAATCAGCGTTGGCTTTGAGGCGGGTTGAGGTGTGACGCAACGAGAAGCGCGACAGTTCAGTCTAAAGAACATGACGGCTTCAGCGGATGAAACTAGCATCAGCGTGGCTATCGAGCAAGTTTTATCGGAATTACAGAGTATTTCTTCTCTGAAAGAAGAGCAAAACACTGCTCTGGAGGCTTTTCTCAGAGGAAAAGATGTTTTTGCTCTTCTCCCGACTGGTTTTGGCTAGAGTTACGTTACGTCATATGCTTCGTTGATCTGATTGGTTGATTTAGCCCGTCTATCACCAACATAGGCCAATCAGCTAACCAGTATTTTCGCCCCTTACCAAAACTACTTCAACGGAAGGTTTCCAGACGGATATGCGGAGCAAATCCATCTGGCGGAGTCAGGTTACCATGCTGTACCAATCCCGTAAGACCTTCGTTCGTCTTCGGAACAGAAAAGAAGATATTTTTGGATTAAATTTGAGAGGTGGATCACTGCTACATAGGTGCCTAAAGGCCAATTTATACTTTTGCGTTGAGGGTACGCCGTAGTGTACGGCGTTGGCTTCGCACGTAGGCGACGCCATTGTGAGCATTTATACTTCTGCGTTCGGGTCTTGGTTGCTCTGCAGTACTGCTCCGAAACGCTAGTTGGCGACGGAGGGTTTTAATGTTCCACTGTGTTTAGATTCCTCACGGCTAGGTTACTACAAGCAATAGCGACTGAACGAGAGTGGATCATGTTGGAGTTTGAACTTATTGAAGTGGATTGAAGTTCATTTTAGTGAAATACTGAAACTGAAAGGCAGAAATGAGAGAAGACGTCGGAGGAGATGGTACGTGCGTAAATGCGTATTTGGAAATACGATGCTACCAAGCGACCAATCACCGATCTTGCGGTCCGCGTCGTCGCGACGTGTAGTTACATTTTTGAAGAGGTGCGCGTCAGCAGCGCAGTCTCATCCCAATTCGTCATATAACTGACGTTTTGGGACGTCTTTTGACTATTCGTCAATATACGACTTTTTAGGGTCCCCTTAAAAGTCGGTAGATGAATTTTTTCAAAATTCATTCAGCAGAATTTTTTTTAATGGAAAAAATAAAATGGATTTCACAGGTCCCTATAAACCTCAGAAGAATGAAATTGCAATGATATTTTCACCTATCACTGTGATCAGTGTGGAAGCAGGTGTGTTGGGAACCTTTCGGCGTGGGATGTCACTCCTCATCGACACGACCTGCACCCTGCCTGTTCCGATCAAGAGGGAATAGGGAATGTTTGAAGAGGATTTCAACCATCATATTCATTGCATATCCAGCATGCATTTCTAAAGAACCTGCACCTGGGTGCTCAGAGGGGTTGATCTCCACAACTCGCTCTTCGACTTCGGTCAGCACACCTTCAGACTGAAAGAAAATCGGACGCAAATCCAATTTGGTGGACACATTGGACATCTTCAAATATAGCAATAAAGCGATTCCTGTGCACGGCAAAATAACACTGGGGATTTTGCTGTGCAGAAGCCACAAGATCCTTCCTCTAAATGTTGACATGGCAGACTCACCACCACTTTCAGATTCTTTCTAATTGCATCATCGCGATTGGAGCTGTATGCTTCAGCTTCGATCCATTGGTCATGGAGGTCCATGGGGATGATGATGAGAGGAACAGCTACGGAGGACATGCTGCCGACGTTAACTGTAATCCTGGCTTTTTGTTTTTTTCTGGCACTGCTGCAAATACCATCCGACGTCTTGAATTTGATACGCGCCTGCCGGAATTAAGACAAAATGGGATCTTCAGCCGTACAATTTAACCTTTTAAAGCCTGGCATATAAACAATAGTAAGACAAACACCTCCGTTTTATTAAGGCGCCCAAACTGAGCAAAAATATGCTATCTGTAGCAGATGCTAATATTTATTTCGATAAAAGTTCTGATTGTAATGTATTTACAATCAACAGATATTTACAACAACAGTACAGCAGACCACTTACATAAAATGCATACATATCCGTCATCACTATATCTGCCAATAATGTCTTAGAAAGATAATATTCAAATGCTTAGGTTTATGATCAAAGCTCTGTAGTTTTAAAACATACACTCTTAGAAGAAAAGGTTCTATATAGAACCTTAAAACGTATTTGGAACCCATAAAAGGTTCTATATACTCTTAAAAAAAGGGTTCCTCTGGGTTCTATATAGAATCCTGGGGTTCCATACTTGGCCAATAGAACTTTTTACAAAAAAAAATGGTTCTATATAGAACCATTTTGGAGTTCCATATATGAAGCGGGGGATGGAATCATTTCTGGTTCTAAATAGAACCATTTCTTCTAAGAGTGTAGAGTATATTGACAAGATATACAGATACAACAAATAAACGTTCCTCAAAAGCCTGATGATCATATTTGATACTTTAAAAATGGAAAATCGAGAAATGGAAAAGTTTCATCAGTCCAGTGTTTATCTTGAACAATATTAAAGTTATTCTTACTTTTATATATATATATATATATATATGAAGAGTTCAGATGCAAAAGCCTCTAAATGCCATTTGAAATTTTCTTCTAAAATGACCATTTTTATCAAACTTGTATATTTAAGTTCAGTAATATCACTTAAATGACAATTAATGGGTAATCATCATTGCCATTTAAGTGAAATTACTGAACTTAAATATACAAGCTTGATAAAAATGATCATTTTAGAAGAAATTTCAAATGGCACTTAGAGGCTTTTGCATCTGAACTCTTCATATATATATATATATATATATATATATATATATACATACAGTATAAAGGCATAATTTACTTGATAAAAATCAGTGCCGATTTCACAGCAAAAAGACATATGAATCACGAGTGGACGTTTGTGCATTTATAAAAGGCATTTTACTTGCTAAAAAAAGTCTAAACTAATAATCGGACGACAGAAGGAATGTAGGATTTAGGATGCAACAGGATTTTCAGCAAAGTTTTGATCCTGTTGATCATTTCCTTAGAAATTTGTGTATCAAATATTAAACAGTAGGCTCTAGAGCAGTGTTGGGTAAGTCTAAAAAAGTTTTAATTACTAGTTACTAATTACCTCTTCAACAGTGGAATTAGATTACTGTGCGAATTACTCTCTCTAAAAAGTGTTTAATTACTTTTAATTACTAATTACTTTCAAAATCCCATGTAAATCTCAACCAGCTGAATAATACAAGCATAGACATGAATCTGTTTTTTATTCTTTCAAATAAACACTATAAAATTGCATGAAATATCCTTAAACTGACCAAGGCGGAGAAGGTTACATTATAAAAACATACTTTTTAACATCAGACAATACATTTTGATTGTTTTATGTCTGACCTCATGACATTTCGCACTTTTTTTAATCCATATTTTACAATAATTCATACGAATTTGTACGAGTGCGGTCGTACAATTTAGACACCTCATAAAATGCGTACGAATCGCTGTGAGATCGGATTGATCTATACACAGTATTTACCTCAATTACATCAGAAGTAACTGTATTAAATTAAAGGTAAATGAAGAGTTATCCGTTTACATTTTCAAGGGAAAAGTAATTAAATTGCAGTAACTAATTACTTAGTAACTAGTTACACCCAACACTGGTCTAGAGTAGAGTGCAAACAATGTGATTAGTAAACTCCACATACTTTAAGCTTCTGATTGCTGTAATTGTGAACAATAGCCTTAATTTCCAGTTGTTCGTTCCGCACTGCTGAATAAGGCATCCTCAGGTCGATGAAAAAATCCTTCTTAACGGTGATCTCATAAGGATTTGCCACACATATTCCTGCATTGAAAATGAGGAGGGAGTGTCAGATTAACAGAATAGAGTGTGATATTAAACAGAACAATAAATGAACTAGAGCTGTGTTTTTACCGAGGGTCTTGGACAGGCTGATGGCTGTGATCTGCCAGGTTGTGATGGAGCCTTTCAGGTATATTTCATCTCTTGAGGCAGACGTTTTATCACTAGGAACAAATGAAGATTGTCTCATGGCCAGATCTTTTCAACATCTATAGCCTATCATCATGAGTATGTTTGTTTCATTCTGTTCTGATGTGGTTCTTCCCTTTGCTTGTTAGTTTCCACCTGTTTCTGTTCCAGTTAATTATTTTACCCAGTGTGTTTAAGCCATTAGTTTCCCTTGTTCAGCGTTCAGTCTCGTTTTAGTTTGCACACTCTTAGAAAAAAAGGGTTCTATTATGTAGCATAGGGTTCTTTACTCGACTCCAAAGGACATTTTATGCTAAAACAATATGACATCATGACTTTTGCGTAAACATACACACCACTTTCGAGTCAAGTGGCATTTTATCTCTACACATTTTGAGCTATCCGCGCTTATGCGTGTATGTCTACGCTATTAGCGTCTGCGTCATTCCGCGTGTCTGCACACGCTGTCAAATGTCCAGTCATAAATGCCATTAACCCCAGTGACGGTTAGGTTTAGGGACTGGGTTGAGGTAAGTCATAAATTTATATAACGTTAAGTCAACGGGGTTCATAAAAACGCTGAAAAGCGATTATGCGTCTTGATAGCACGCCAAAAATGGAAATACGAATTGACGCGTCATACACACGCTACTTCATGAGATCAGTCTGGCTAAAAAAGGTTCAAGAACACTTTTGGCACAAAAGTTCTTTATAGGCTATTATTCATTCATATATTACATTATTCTGCAAGATTTTGTAGTTAAGTTATTGTTTATTAGTAGTAACTTAATATCAGATTTTTGGACGCTAAAAACTGAATTGGCACTCTTCGTGTGATATTGATTACTTACATTTTTAACCCCCATATCTTGAATTTTGAGATCATTCACATGCATTGCATTTTAGGGGTTCCAAATACGTAGCGCTTTAGAACCTTTTAAGGTTCTATATAGAACCTTTTCTTCTTAGAGTGCATGATTGTTGATATCTACACTCTAAAAAATGCTGCATGGGCTGTTTTAACCCAATTTTGGGTAAAATATGGACAAACCCAGCCATTGGGTTAAAAATACAATTTAAAAATGTAACCCAATGGCTGGGTTTGTCTATATTTTACCCAAAATTGGGTTAAAACCAACCAAGCATTTTTTAGAGTGTAGCCCAAGCATGTTCTTGGTTTCGAGCAGCCGCCAATTTGTTACATAGACAGTTTCTTCAGGATTTTGCAAACTAATCTCCCACACTATTTACCTTAAAATTATAGCATATCAATAAAATTAATGTTTGAAGCTTATTTTTAAGACAATACAAATGTGTCCGACATTTCCTGTTCTGGTCACGTTTGCATTGCGGATTTGCGGTTCTCACAAAATGTTTTATTTAACTTGATCTTTCACTCACCACGGCTTATTTGGAGGACACGGAGGTAGATTGATCTCCTCCCAGAGCCAGGTTTCAGGGAAGTCTGTACGTACCAACACTTCATCTGGTTCATCATCAATATCATCTTCCTCACCTGAGGAAATAAACTAGTGTACACTTCCATTCAAAGTTTTAGGGCCAGTAAGATTTTTTTTTAAAATATGTTTACTCAGCAAGAATACATTAAATTGATTAAAAATGTACAATAACAACGTTCACAATGCTACAAAAGATTTCTAATTCAAATCAATGTTTTGTTTTATCATCCAAAACCTCTAAAGAAAAAAGGATCACAGCTTCCACAAAAACATGAAGCGGAAGAGACTATGCTTTAAAAGTTTAGGATCAGTAAGATTATTTAATTTTAGTGTATTAATACCATTATTTTAACTTTAAACTGCATTTAACCCTCTGGGGTTGTTCGGCCCAAATGGACCCGTAGAATTTAAATATTATTTTTTTTTAAATCACAGCTTCCTCGGAATGGTCCGAAATTTGGTGAATTTGTTGATATTTGGTATATGAACACCCAAAAAAATTGGGGACAGGATGTGAATAGTCCAAGTGATTGTAAAAAAAATAGTCACACTTGGGGTGTTCGGGTCCAAATGGACCCGCATGGAAAATGAATGGGAAATTGGCAAAAATGTGAAAATACTGAGTTTTTTTGTGTGTACAATCTACAAATCAGCCACGATCCAGAAAAAAAGCACACAACAGTGAAGGGGTGAGTCTATAAAACATCAAGAGTGCAAAACAGACACATCCACACACACACAAACACACTTTTATACACAAACATACCAAAAAAATCAGATTATACATGTGTTTTGCATTTTTAAAATGCTCAGTTTGTCCACCAAATGGCATCCATCTCATTTCAAAAAATACTTTTATGAGGCCTAGGCTTGACTCTAAAATGAAATACAGCTTTAAAAAAAAATTTAAAAATATTTTCATATATTTTTTCTATTATGTTCACTGGGGGGAAATTTTCTCATAATTTTTGCATTAATACTAATTATATATATTTTTTTATTTTTGAAAATTTCTCAAAACACCAAAAAAGTAAAGAAAAAATATTTTAAAAAACGAGTAAAAAAAATTTAAAAAATATATTTTTTAAATATGAATCCCGCCCATTTGGACCCGAACACCCCGAGTGTGACTCTGAAACGAACAACCCCAGAGGGTTAAAAAAGTTTTAGATGCAAGTCGAATATTGGAGAAATATAATAATAATAAATGAAATTCGTCTAAAAATCACACTAATGATAAGTTTATTCTGGTGGGTTTGTGATTACAATATCGTCATAATATTAAGCTATAATTAATCCCACATGCACTCAAACTTTACAACTGTTTCCACATATTATAATATGCTTAAATTGAATTTAGGACACAAAGCAAGAAAGCAGCATGTAAGAGTTATGCAGGTGGATAATTCTCCTGCTGAAATCACTGAATGATCGAGAGCTGTGAGAATGCATGTGCAAATGAGGCGAAAATCTCACTGCGGGACAGATACATCTCCTCCTCGCCGGAGTATTTGCTCCTGTGGTCTTTGATCGCTTTGCAGCAGTGCAGGAAGGCCCGGACACACTCCTCTCCATCTAAGATGTACGTGGCTCGCCGTTCACACGAGTAGCCGAGTTTAGTCTCTTGCATGCCGTCCACGCAGCACTTCTTTATTTCGCCAGAGTATTTACCAGCTGAGAAAACAATATTAGTGTAGAAGAGATGGAGAAATTGTAAAATGGCAATTCTATTATTTATGGCTTTCTTCATTTTCAAACGTTAAACCACAGAACGTTTATTTTGACTGAAATAAAACATTTCTTTACACAAAGTTGTGGTGACTTGCAGGAGACTCTCGGCTCTCCGTTTTCTCTTAGGTGGGGCCGGGCACTCCTTATCTACAAGAACATGACAGATTTCGTTAACACTTTACAATACGGGTGCACTAATATGCATTAATTCATCCTTAAGTAATGCACAGATAATCATGAGTTAACTCATGAAGAATTAAACCATTAATTAATGATTACTGCATCAGCAAATAATAAAGACTCGATATGATTAATAGATTAAGTAATACATGAATTGCTATTAATTCAGTGTGTATTAATTCCTTAATAACATATTTTATTAACTAAAAGTGTAAATGCATGTGTTAATTACCACAATTAGTCAAAGCTACGCACTTCAGCTTCCAGTTGTCTGCTTTAATTAATCATTAGCTAATTATTTGCAAAGGTATCATTGTGTTATGACTTTACTTGATGGGGCACGTCATTATTAACTGGTCATTTAGTAATTTGCACATGAATTTGGACTAACAATGAAGTAATTAATGATGTATGCATATTAGTGTACCTGTCATATTATCTGGAAGTTGAAATACAAGGCTTTGGCTCATTCTGGTAATTAACATATTAATTAGCACTATTAGTTAAAAAAATGAGTTATTATGGAATTAATTCACAATTGCATATTTAATTAAAAACAATTCATGCATGAACTTACAGACTAGGGTTGTGTATCGTTTGAATTTGAACGGTTCTGATTCCGATTCCTTGTTTCGATTCCGGTTCCCAACGATTCTCGATTCTTTTAAGAGGCAGGGTCAAAAAAGTTTAGCTAACCTTGCTAACCAACGGTCTTTCTGAAGGAAATTCTCCTTTTGTCACAAATTTTGCATTTTGCCGAGATTTCGTTATTTTTAGAAAAGTGAAGCCACACTTTGGACCGCCGACGTAAGCTACTCATGTTCGACTCACGCGGTTATGCCAACACTTCCGGTAGACGCTTCTTCATTGGTGTTGTTCAGCGGTTTCTTCTTCTGGTCGGCGGAGTGCGAATATCGAAACTAGGAATCGAAATTGTAACTTTTGAACGATTCCAGGAAAAACGAAAAGTTAGTCCCGGTTCCAATCGATACTCGATTCTCGATACCCAACCCTATTACAGACTCTTAATTAGTTCCTAATGTGGAAATCATCAATGAATAGCTTAAATAATCATTAGTTACACATTAATTCAGTATTGTCTGTGCATTAGTTAAGCATGAATTAATGCTTATTAGTGCACACGTATTGTAAAGTGTTCCCAAGATTTCTTTAGAAAAGCAAGAGTAAACAAAACAGTTCAATTCCAACTAAAGGAATCAATCAATACTTGTTCTGGTGTTGGTTCCTCCTGCAGTGCTGGACTCAAACATCAGACCTGCATCCGTGAAAACCCCCATACTGTCCCTTCCACCTCCTGCCGTACAGCCGGTGTCATGCTTCTCGATGACGTCCCAGATCTAAAACAGGAAAGAGACTAGGTCATTTTAAGTCTGAAAGCACTGAGGTTATTGTAGATGAGGTTAATCACCTTAGTCTGAGTGAGTCTGTTCTTGTCATTAAGGACATAAACACCCTTATCCACAGCGACCAGCCCAACTTTAGCCCCTGGGTCTCCGGTTATTATCAGGCTGAGCTTATCTCCTGGGCCAAATTGCCCGTGGTCCTTTACCTCAACTTTGAGCTGGGATTAAAAACAGTAAAGAGATACTTAGAAATTTTGATGGAAATGGGATAACTTTTTCTTGGTCATGGTTTACCAGTTGACCCACCGTTCCCATGCACGTGTCCTTCACGTCGACCCAGACTGAATCAGACACCACCTCAGACGAGCCCACGTGATAATACGCCACAAAGCGGAAGGACGGCAGCATGTCTTTGGTTACAGTTAGAGATAGAGTCACCAGAGCTTGGTCTTTCTTCTTAAACCTGTTTGCTAGAACAATCTGACCTTTACTTAGGATCTGTGGGAATTGAAGATGCATACAGCGAGCATAAATTATATTAATAGATTATCATAAACACATTTAATGTGATAATTTATTTGAAAAATCAGTGCAAAGACAATTTGTGGCCACATTGAATATGGCTACACTAAACTATGGCTTTACTTTAAAGGGATACTCAACTATTTTTTCGGAAATAGGCTCATTTTACCACTCCCCCAGAGTTAAACAGTTGGGCTCTACCGTTTTCGAATGAATTCAGACGATTTTCTGATATTTCGAAGAACATCTGTAATCGGACAGTTTCTGGTCTCATTGACTTCCATAGTAGGAAAAAAATATATACTATGGTAGTCAATGAGACCAGAAACTGTCTGTTTACTGATATTCTTCTAAAAATCAGAATATCGGCTGAATGGATTTGAAAACAGTAAAACTCAACTGTTTGACTCTGGGGGAGTTGCTAAATGAGCCTATTTCCAAAAAAAGTGGAGTATTCCTTTAAGATTAATAGTGTTATGTATGGCAGGACCGCCGGTGACCTGGAATGAATTTGAGGAGTTGGGTTCCTATGCATGAAGGGAATGACAAGAATACCTCAGTACACATTGGAAACCTAAAATGTTCAAAATCCAAACTAAAAATGCTAAAACTTTAATAAAAAAAAAACAAAAAACAAATATTTCATGATGTCCGCATGTGTATCTGAGTGCACACTGGGAAAAAAAAGATTTAGGACCCTAATACATTCGAAAACGGTAAAACACAACTGCTTAACTCTGGGGGAGTTGTAAAATGAGCCTATTTCCAAAAAAAGTGGAGTATCCCTTTAAAGTTCACTTTTAAGTGTCATTAGTTAGTGCCTTTAACTTAATTTATCAATGATTAAAACTGATAAACGGTTTGAACACATCCACACGAGGAAGTGTTATTCAACTAAATATTTATTCCACAAAAAATTGTGAATTGTATAAAGTAGTGCCACTGCTAAGTCGCTAGGTTTTAAAGCTACACTGTGTAACTCTTTTACTTTATTCTTAGCTAAAAACACTTATGTATACGCTCATTAATGTATATTTACTTCGTTCAAGTAATAAAGTATTCTCGTGAGTGTATAATATGCCATTGAAAATACATACGGGTAAGGGCTTCTAATGTCGGTCGCCATGTTGCCCCTCCATCTTAAAAATACATTAGCCAAAGAGGGACAAACCCGTTAATTCAAGCTTCGCCTTTCGCGTTTACGTTTGAGTTAACACTCATGGACGAGGTCGAACTGGAAGCCATGTTAATCTTGGACTACATTGGCCACCGTAGGAGTTAAAACGAAACCAGAATTAAGAGGAACAGAAAGTAATATTCGCTGGGTGGTCATATACCTTTTCACCGCTAGATGGCGGTAAAAAACACACAGTGTAGCTTTAAAGAAAAAAATAATTTGCATAATAACTCAAAATATTTAACTGATATCAAACATCTAAGATGTACAAAGTAGTGTATGAGCACCAATTGCATCATGTGATCCTCACCAAATAGGTGAAATCGTGGTTTGTCACTCCGGGGCTGTTTCCCAGATTCAAATTAACTTGTATTTGATCACCGATCTGAAGCTCTACAGCATAAATGCCGATGTGCAGGTAGTTCTTGGAGCCGCCTTTGGGAACGTAGGCCAGAGCGGTCATCTTTCTTATTGCCTGCTGGTCGTCCTTTAATTGTGGATCTTTTGTCTTTGCCTGGAAATAAACAATTATTTTACCAGTTTGCGAAATTTCAAAAGTCAATATGACTGAGATTTTTGACTCAAGCTCAGATCTTACCTACGCTATCTCACGACTAATTCGTACAAATTCATACGAGTGATTAAAAAGTGGCTTATTCATACGACCTCACTCGTACGAATTCGAACGATTTGTCTAAACGCACATGATTGGTAGGTTTAGGGGCGGGGTCAGGGGTAGTTCATTCGTACGAATTCATACGAATTGGCCAATTCGTAAAATATGTACTATTTAGCTAAAATTGTAGTGAGGTCATACGAATTATTACGAATTAGCTACCTCGTAAAATTCGTACGAATTCCCGTGAGATCGGGTTGGATCTTACAGTGATCTGCAGTGTAGCTCCTCCTAGAGTGTTGACGAATTCATACAAGTGATTAAAAGGTGGCTAATTCATACGACCTCACTCGTACGAATTCGTACGATTTGTCTACACCCATGTGATGGGTAGGTTTAGGGGCGGGGTCAGGGGTAGGTCATTCGTACGAATTCATACGAATTGGCCAATTCGTAAAATATGTACTATTTAGCTAAAATTGTAGTGAGGTCATACGAATTGTTATGAATTAGCTACCTCGTAAAATTCGTACGAATTCCCGTGAGATCGGGTTGGATCTTACAGTGATCTGCAGTGTAGAAGCTCCTCCTTGAGTGTTGACGAATTCATACGAGTGATTAAAAGGTGGCTAATTCATACGACCTCACTCGTACGAATTCGAACGATTTGTCTACACCCACGTGATTGGTAGGTTTAGGGGCGGGGTCAGGGGTAGTTCATTCGTACGAATTCATACGAATTGGCCAATTCGTAAAATATGTACGATTTAGCTACAATTGTAGTGAGGTCATACGAATTGTTACGAATTAGCTACCTCGTAAAATTCGTACGAATTCCCGTGAGATCGGGTTGGATCTTACAGTGATCTGCAGTGAAGAAGCTCCTCCTAGAGTGTTGACGGTAACCTTCGCAATGCCATTGGCTCTAGTTTTGCCTCTGACTGGTCCAGGATAGACTTCCACTTCCACATTTTGAGCAGGCGTCTGGTCAGGATTTGTTACATAGACCTTAATAAGACATAAAAAGAAATATTAAATAATAGCTTAATGTATCTTAGATCAGCGGAGAGGAGTATGATCCCGTTCTTAAATTTTTAGTCAGTTTTTTCATAGCTTTATACCGAGACATCAAAGGACATCCCAGGTTTGAAGTAATGTGGTGTTCTTTTGAAGTGGATGGTGTACGGTGACGTCACGATCTGAATGCCTCTCCTATGAGCTTCCACCATTTCACTGCCTGAAACACACACAGAGTCGTATTTCGGCTGAAGTTAACAACCTGTGCTGCTAGGATATAAAGACCTTGTAGCAACTCTCAGACAAAAACTCAAAGGTTTCTGCATCTTAGTTAAATTTTCTCACCAGTTTCTGTTAAAACACTGGCTGAAATGTAGAGTGACTTCCCAACTAGCTGTTTGAGATCTGGGAAGGTTTCCTTGACCATTCGTCCCGTCAGCTCTGCCTCGCCTTCTCCATCAAATATCTACAGAGTGACAAATAGTGACATCAACTCCCTGTACAGTAGTTTTTTACTATTTCATTTTTTTTATAAAATTATATTTTTATATGTTTTTTAAAACTATTTTGCTGTAAAACGGTGGTTGCAAACACTATTGCAATGACATTAAAAGATATATGCCTACTATTTTATAAAATTCGATTTTTATACATTTAATTCTGTCACAGTCAAGCCATGTCCACAAAGACACGGGCATTTTTATAACCCTTGTGCGCTTACGTTAGGATTGCGATACGAATTGCACATCTCATATTTTTTGGTTGCTTAATCTTTATGCTAAAAGAAAATGCATATTCATTGTGAAACTGCATTTTCTGTGAACATAACTGTACAAGTGATGCCTTTTTGTCTCCAAATGAATATGTTTGCGTTATGTGGGATTATAATACACGACTGTATAAATAGGACTCGCCTGAACCCTTTGCAGTGAGGCAGCGATGCTGATTTTCTTCTCGTTGTCTATCACACCAAACACCACAAAAGCACTTCCTCTAACCTTATTCCCAAACAGGTACCTAACAAAACAGATATGATGTCAAAGTTACATTTGAGTACATCGCTTGTGATAAATCTTCAAACTAGGGCTGGGAAACGATTAATCGCATCCAAAATAAAAGTTTGTGTTTACGTAATATATATGTGTGTAGTGTGTATTATTATTTTGTATATATAAATACACACATATGCATGTATATATTTAATAAAATGTGTTATTAATATATCAAATATTCATATTTATATATAATATTAATTTTGTATAAATATATATAAAGTATGTACATGCAAATATTTCTTAAATGTTTACATGCACACTGTAAAAAAAAATATTTTCAAGATTTGTTCTTTTGTCAAATCAACTTAAATAATTTATTTAGTTGAGATAACTTATTATTTTGAGTTTCTGATGAGTAAATTAATCTCCTTCATTGTATTAACTCACTTTTTCCAGTTCAATCAACTTAAAAATTTAAGGAAACCAGGTCACTTACTTTTTTAAGTTAAACCAACAATATTTTTTACAGTGCATGTGTGTGTATTTATATTTACAAAATAATTATACACACTACACACACATATACTATGTAAACACAAACTTTTATTTTGGATGCGATTAATCGCGATTAATCGTTTCCCAGCCCTTACTTCCCAGAGTCTTACTTAGCTGATATGCCTACTGTGAGCGAGTGCTCATTCACATAGAAGAAGGGTTTGCTTGGATTCAATGTCACTTCAAAGCTCGGCAACACTGCAAAAATAAAACGATTATTACACACATTATATCACAAAGCTTTAACAATAGAATAATTTGTTAAGGCCGTAAACGTACCATATTCCAAAACTTCAAACTCAGTGGTGAAGTTCTTTTGCGGTGTGTTTGAGTATTTCGCGATCAACTTCCAAACCCCAGCACTTCATAACAACACCAGCAGAAAACACAAGAGTCTTATCAACAACAGAGACTGTGCACTATGATAATTGATAATTCACTGATTAAACTTCACTAAATACCTGGCAAGTTCAGGCAAAGCAAAGTTTTCGGCCCTGATGCCTCCCCACGGTAGGAATGTATCTCTGTTGAGTGTGATGCCTTGAGGATTCTTGTTAAAGAAGTGGAATCAATGATAAACAATTTAGTTGCTTGTTACAGTTGACTTATTTCATCAATGCTTGTAAATAGGGCTGCACGATTAATCGCACGATGTTGTTATGCGCATCTAATCAGTAAAGCCGGTTCCTTGATTAGTAGTAAATCACCTTCACCTGTTTTCAGATGGAGCGGCATTTACTACAAAGAGCCGTAGTTACCTGACCAGCTGAGCCAAATCGCGTTAAAATCGAGTACATATCGCCAACGATATTTAATGCGATTTGGCTCAGCTTGTCAGTGATCTACGGCTCGTTGCAGTAAATGCCGCTCCATCTGAAAGCAGGTGAAGGTGATTTACTACTAATCAAGGAACCGGCTTTACTGATTAGATGCGCATAACAACATCGCGCGATTAATCGTGCAGCCCTACTTGTAAATTTAGGATTTAACTGAGTACCATGATATCGACTGAGACAGAAACTCCTTCTAATGGATGTTGATCGGGAGTTAAGGAGAATACCCTGTAATTAACTGGAAAATAAGTTGTAATCAAATATTAATTCATTTACAAGCTTCATTTTATGTAAAATGTAATACATATATCTTTTAAAGGGATAATCCACTTTTTTAGGCTCTTTTTACAACTCCCCCAGGGTTAAACAGTTGAGTTTTTACCGTTTTCGAATCCTAAAGGACCGCCTTTTCTCTTGTCGTTATCATCATAGAAATTATAAAAACTTTTGGTAATAATCTATCGAAAAAACTTCCAACATGATTTTTAAAACCTTTTAAAGGGATACTCCACTTTTTTTTGGAAATAGACTCATTTTACAACTCCCCCAGAGTTAAATAGTTGGGTTTTACCGTTTTCGAATAGTTGGGTTTTACCGTTTTCGAATTTGAATATTCAGCCGATTTTCTGACATTTAGAAGAATATCAGTAACCAGACAGTTTCTGGTCTCATTGACTTCCATAGTAGGAGGAAAAACTATACAATGGAAGTCAATGAGACCAGAAACTGTCTGGTTACTGATATTCTTATAAATATCAGAAAATCGGCTGAATACATTCGAAAACGGTAACACTCGACTGTTTAACTCTGGGGGAGTTGTAAAATGAGCCTATTTCCAAAATTAAAGACTGCATTTTAATATGTCAAGTTCTCGACATCCTCTTTAAAATTAAAATGCAAGGCTTATGCTAAAGGACCGCCTTTTCTCTCGTCGTTATCATCATAGAAATTATAAAAACTTTAAGTAATAATTTATCGAAAAAACTTCCAATATCACAGACTAGATAGCAACAAAAAGTGATTTTTAAAACCTTGTAAGATTCCTTAATTTGCTAAGCCAATTAAAGCCCCATAAACTAAAGTCGTACCTGTGCTGGCAGGCGTGTAGATGGGCTTGTCTGTCTGGACAAATATATATCCAGACTGGAATGAGACCATGACCACTTTCTCCAGGATTTTGGTAGGAAAATGAGCTTGTAGATACACATACTGCTTCTCCAGAGGATCATCAGAGAAATAGTTCAGATCATTGGGGATCTAGAGAAGAGAAAATCAGTCTGAATTAAATCTGATGATAAACTAATGAGAAGCACTGCACTGTACAGAGCTCTCACCTTTATATCTGTGAGATTCTGGTAAGTGTTTAATCCAGTCAGTGTCACTGTTTTGGACAGTATCTCCCTGTCTTTCTTTGGGAAGTTCTTCACGGAGATCCTCACGTTCAGGGGTCCTCCATTGTAATCCTGAGCCTCCACAAACACGTTCTCTGAGGAACCCACTCTCAGCAAATTAGGAGCTGACAAAACATATCTGTGGAAGTGAAAAATAAGATTTATATTTGTCTATCACAAAAAACAATCCTTTTTTGGACGTTTTGAAAATGAATGTACTTACAGCGGGGCACATAACGTGAGCAGAGGGAAGCACAGCGCGATGCCAGTCAGCGTCACTATATCCAAATGCATCATGTTCACCTGCTCCTGTGTTTGTGACTCAAAGCGGAGCATTGTTTCGACTTTTATCATTAATTCATGTCCCTCCTCATTTTAAGATATCATCATTGTCCTCAGAGCTACCTGTTGAGTAACTCGAAGTGGAGGAACTCAAGTATGATCAGGCAGAAAAGCGGCTATGGGTACGTGTTTGTGTTGTGCAACTCTTTTCAAAAGAAAGCGTCTAAGGCATCCGTTACATTGTTGATTGCTTAAAATCGTGTGTTCTCCACCCAGTTCCACAACACTCGTCTTCAAACTAAGGGTGATGTGTCCTTAAAGGCACAATATGTGTTTTTTTTGCTTAAAAATAGCAAAAATAACTGCATCTATGTCATATATTTCTTTAAGAAATGTACTGTATTATCCGGACAGGTTCCACCAACTTTCAAATGAGAAATTTATGTAATGTAATGACTTTATTTCAGTTTCGTCGCCCATCTATGGCGTCATATAACCTGTGAAGTGTAATCATGGGCCATAGCTATATGATACAGACTAATATTACATTCAATAGTTTTGGTCCAGTTTGGTGCAGTTGCAAAATGATCCTAGCTACTACTTTTTTCGTCTTTGTCGTTTTCTTTGCTTTTATTGGCGGTGGTCCGGTGTCGCCCTTTGTTTTTAGGTGGTTTTGCAGGAAGTTCGAGAAAATGGAGGAGTCAAAGGTTATATGACGCCATAGACGGGCGACCAAACAGAAATAAAGACATTACATTACATCCCACTAAGCGAAATGATGTCCAAAAGACGTCTTTTCAACATCTTGGTCACAAAAGTCGTCCTCTGAGGGGCCAGAATGAAAGTTTTTATGACGTTTTTTGTGTCGTGTTCTGCACGTCCGATATAGACTTTCATCGAACCTTCGTACAAGTTTAAAAACTAGTTCAAATGTGGCCATTGTGGACATGTTTTCAATATCATTTATGGTCACAGACAATTTATACTGTTTCTGGACCAAATAAACACTCAGGATGCATTAAATTAAAACTCATGTTTATTTCAAAGTAATTTCCTTCCTTATTTAGATGAGGCTTAGAAGTTATTCGTTTCATTTTAAGTCACCATTGTGGTGATCAGTGTTTGCTTTAGTTAATTTTGTATTTGTAAAATACAATGTTTATGGCAGAGAAAACCAAGAACAAGTATGATCGGCGGTCATCAGCTTCTTGTTGATGATGACAAAATCAAACAAAGCAAGCATTTATGGTTGTGACTTTTTTCTTGGCATTAATAACCATTAATCTTGTGGAACTGCATTTTTTGTGCTGTAAGCATTAAAATGATCACTTGTTTGAAGGTAAATAAAAGCATTTTTACACAATGTTTTGAGAAAATGTACCATATAGTCACACACAGACCTCAAGATTTTGCATATGACTCACAACAATGGTGACAATAAAAAAGCTTCATGCTGCAATGCATGATGGGTAGCTTTCATAGTACAAAACATCCTTGATTCCCAGGCTTTTTTGTTTTGGTTGTCACCATTGTTGAGAATCATATCCAAAATCTTGATATCTGTGTGTGACTATGTGATATGTTTTTTTTATTCACCTTCAAATAAGTGAACATTTTCATGCAGTGCCCCAAACAATACAGTTCCACAAGATTGATTATAATTGCTAGACAAAAGTATTATTATATGTACTATTTGTCTGTATTATATAGTTATGGACCATGATTACGCTTTGCCTGCTCGTTCTGCTGCTTGAGTGACCAACGTGTCCTGACATGTACTGTTTTCACATTCTGTCCTGGCTGTTTTCTTATAAAGTGACGAAAATGTCCTGGTTTTCAAAACAACTGCGGACCGAGTGTCTTGGTTTTTGGTAATCGAAATATGGTCACCCTTGCAAACGTACGGGTGAAAAATATGACCCGAGAAGGGTTTGGGACAAGAGAAGAAGCATGAAGGAGAAAAACTGGAATTTTAAGTCACCATTATGGTGCTCAGTGTTTGCTTTAGTTGGGCTCTTGACCATTAAATCATTAACTTTAGATTTTGTTTGGCTGTAGGACTTGAGTTGTAACAGCCAGATGAACAAATAGAAAAGGTGATCTGATGGTGATGGTTGTGTTTATGATCATCAAATGTGATCAAACGTGCCTCCATTGCAATTAACATGAGTGCTGGAAATGTCTCGCTCCAAAGAAAAAAAGCTTGTTAACCAAAACCATTAGGTTGATTAAAGAGGTAATGACATGAAAAGCAAACAAATATTAAAATGTCAATCAAAGAACTAATTGTTTGCTCTTGATATGTCATTGGAGAATGTGTAAAATGCATTCAACGTGCAACTACAAGTTTTTCCAACTGTAGTTTTTGAATATTTTAATTTAAAATAAAGATGTTGACAAACTTTTTGCAGGTTAGAATTTATTTTCTGATTTCTCCACCCATAAGTTATTTCTCAGAAGCGTTGTGCCTTCACACGCACGCTTATAGTAAACCTGAAATTAGAGGCCACAATTGCTCAATACAAAAATTATGCAATATAAGTTCATGTTACAAGAGCTCTCCTACATACGTATGAGAGAAAAAGTACAATTTTGGCTTGGTTGCCATGTAAAATGAAATTAGAAACGTCCACCTATCCTCCAGTATTTATTACTATGACATTTGTTTATTTAGATTCCGAAAGGAACAGTGTACACTGTACATTAATAAACATTCATAAATTTAAATGTTACCCGATTAGCCCGAAGGCTAGTTTTCATTGGTAGTTCCTTTGCCAGATGTTATCAGGCATAAAAACTAAAGAAAAGATGACAAAAAGAGAGAAAAACAAACAATCTTGGACTTAGAATATTATATGAAGACTTTTATCTGTAAATTATGGAAGCTTGTTTCCACCATAGAATGAAAAATATGAAAGGTATTTGGTAATATAAAAGGTAATTGCGACTTTTTATCTCACAATTCAGAATTGTTTTTTTCCACAATTGCGAGTTTACAGCTCGCAATTCTGACATTATTTCTCACAATTGCGAGATGGAAAATCAAAATTGCGAGATATAAAGTCAGAATTGTGAGATATAAAGTCAGAATTGCGAGTTATAAAGTCAAAATTGCACATTATAATGTCAGAATTGCGAGTTATAAAATTGCGAGTTTATATCTCACAATTCTGAGAAAAGATGTCAGAATTTTGACATAAACTCGCAATTATGTGTTATAAAGTCAGAATTGCGAGATAAACTCGCAATTGTGAGAAAAAAAAGTCAGAATTGTGAGATTAAAAGTCGAACTTCTGTCTTTTTTTCTCAGAATTGCGACTATATCACCCAATTCTGACTTTATAACTCACAATTGTGACTTTTTATCACGCAATTCTGACTTTATATCTTGCGATTCTGAGAAATAAAGTCAGAATTGCGAGATATAAAGTCACAATTATTTATTTTATTTTTTTATTCAGTGGCGGAAACAAGCTTCCATAGTAAATGCATCATGAGAACTGGAAGCAAGTTTCTGCTTTACTGTATTTAATGCCTTTATTGATTACTAAATCAATTTAACCCATGAAAACATTTAGATGACGAGTTGGTGATGACAGCATAGAGATGTAGTACAAATTACAGTCTATCAGTTTGAAACGTCACTAATACACGTGGAATCTTATTTGTGTGTTAGTTCGCCTTTACAAAAGTTGCAAAGTGCACCAAAAAATTCGTAAAAAAGGCGTTCGTACAATTGAAAGAGTTTCACTCGATTATTTAGATTCCCTGACAATGAATAACTGGAGTCCAAAACAAACAACTTCTTTTCAGTTTTTATTCAGTCAGTATTTTCTTTATAAAATTACCAAGTATTACCAAGTACCAAGTATAAAATTCCAAAGTATTTTGGAAAAAAACAATATTATGAAGATTTACTGACAGTTAGCACGATATTTTTCCTTTTCTGTAATCAACAGAAGTTTATGTAATTATGTAGCACATCCTTCTTTGGCGAGGCTATTCTCAAGTTCAGAAATGCCCATGTACTGTTTACTGTATTCGTCAGTTTGGCTTTCCTCTCTTGTCGGCCAGTATTCAACCCAGGTGTGCTCTCCCAAGATGTACCGCAGACTAAAACAACAGCAAAGTAAAGACATGAACGACATGGAGACACATTGATCATTTCCACTATAAGGCTCAATGACAAAGAAGGTGATAAAAATAAGGCTGGGAAACGATTAATCGCATCCAAAATAAAAGTTTGTGTTTACATATAATATGTGTGTGTAGTGTGTATAATTACTTTGTATATATAAATACACCCATATGCATGTATATATTTAAGAAAAATGTGTTATTAATATATAAAATATTTATATTTATGTATTTTTATATAAGGGCGATTCCACAGTAACGGTCCACAAGGGGTGTAATGAACTATATAGATTGAATAATACCCAGGTGTTGTCATTTTTTTAATTTTTTGTTCATAATTTCGTTAAAGATAGATGTAAGAAATAATAAACTTAGTTTTATCCCACTAAGCCTTGGCATTATCATGTAATGAGACTTTATTTTATTTCCGTCCCCAGAAATTGCAGGTGTCAGTGTGGGACATTACGTGCATCTGGATTTTTCCTAAGTCATTTCTTTAATTTGCTGTAATAAAATCCTGAATTTTGGCACTCAACATTTATTTTGGTGTGTCTTCTACAAAATAAATCTACTAACACTGAAAGTATAATTCCCTTAATCTACCACGATGCAATGGAAAGATTTATTAACGTTCGTCACACTATCCGTCAAAGAAGTTACGTACGTTAAACTATGATTTTAAAGTAAGCAGACATATAATTTTTCCGTGTAATTCTATCAGTAACAAGACGATAAAAACATCTTGTGTGGACTAAATTCTCATGTACGTAGCTACATGATAAATTGTTAATAAATCGGGATAAAACAGGGGCTGAGATTTTCTGTCAAAAAATCATAACGTTCGAACATTTTATTCTGACGCTTAATTTCATCTCATAACGCCTCAACGGTTCACCTGTCAGGAATAAGATTGTCTAGGTCACAGTCGCTCTGCGTGAGAGGAAGAGTTAACAGGATTTCACGGATTTCGATGAATGTGGGTAAGTTTGTGGATTCTGTCCAAAAGGTTACGAACGATAAAATGTTACGAACGTGGTAAACTTTGTTTGATAAACATTAAATAGGATCATTGTGGTGAGAAAGGATAAAAGAGTGATCAAGTCGATATCAAGTGCATGGTTTCGGACCGAAAGCAGCGTCGTGTTCATGAAGATCATGCATGAATGGTGGTTGTATTATATTTTGACAGATTATGCACTTCATGTTCGTAAACTGGACAGAAGCTATCCAACTTCGAACGTTGTTTTCCGCGTATTTTGAATCAATGAGCTTTTCATGAAAGTCAACATCGTCAATTACTTTTTTTTTGATGATGATGATTTTATTTTTTGTCAAAATGTCAGTATATAGCGTATAGGCTGTCCAAGTTAACACGTTAATAGTGCGTTAACACAATATCACAAATGCCATTAGAATAATCTGTCGGCGTCAAGCGCAGGTTGTTAAACAACAGTGAACTGGGCATGTAGGCACACGCGCAGATTTTCCGCTCTGACGGCACACATTAGTTTAAACATTAGGGGCTCTATCTTGCACCCGGCGCAAATGACTTTATACACTGACGCATTTATCATTCCTATTTTGCACGCGTGCAAGCGTTTTTTTTCCTCCACAGACGCACGTCGGTATAAACTAGGAAATGAACTTGCGCTCCCTGGGCGCAAAAAGGAGACGTGTGTCGGCGCAAACAATTCCTTGTGCTATTTTGCAGTTCCAGAAAACAATTGCGCCAATGACCAGAAAAAAAAAACTGGTCTAATATCAGTGGCGCGTTGCGCATTGCTCATAATGCTATTTTAAGCGCGCATGCTTGGCCATAACAGAGAGTGAACAACGCGCATACACTGTAGATGATTCTCTCATCTACACAGATGCATTTTACTTTTTGCAAATGATACATTATTATAAGAAAAAAATATAAACATGAGGGAAATCATTGTTGTGTCCATAATGATGGGAATAGGCATACAACTTATTTACCCAAGTTATTATATGCATGTTTAACCGAAGCTAATTTGGGTCGGTTTGTCCCATCCCCAATGTCACTTCTCTTTCTTTTACGGCCCTGACGAGAACGTCGATCTCCTCGGCTGTGAACCGATTGTGAAGTGCGTTTGGTGCGCCGTTAAAATATAATTGCGCCACGGAACAAGCGCACGTCGTCTTCTGTCTTCTACATTTGGCAAAGAAATTTGAAAAATATACCTGTGGTATTTGTTAGTAATTTTGCTGGCTTTAAATTTATGAACATACCGGACTCAAAAATGCATCTTTAAGTTTATAAAACAGATCATATTAGATGGCCACCCTGCCTGCATGGAAGTCATATTGCAGTTTTGTGAAAAATGCACAACGCATGACTCATAATTATACCAAATTAGGAACAAAGCAAAACATGAACTTGGATTCAACCTGAATTTTATTAAACTGAATTAGATTAAGTACACTTTCTGCTTGAATTTACACTGTTTTTCCGTCCATGTTACATACGTTAAATTCAACTTTGATCAAAGTTTACAAGTTCAACATTGCCAGATTTATCCTGCCTTTCACACAGCTGTATCCCAGGTTGTCACAGGATGTTAACCTGAGGACAATGGCTTTCTGCATGAAGATTGAATTTTGCAGACTTTTGTCCTCGAAGTGAGCCCGATACTGTGGAATCGCCCATAAATATATACTGTATATATATATATAAAGTATATACATGCAAATATTTCTTAAATGTTTACATGCATTTGTGTGTATTTATATATACAAAATAATAATACACACCACACACATATATTACGTAAACACAAACTTTTATTTTGGATGCGATTAATCGTTTCCCAGCCCAAGATAAAAACCATTGTATTGATGCTAATTGTAGCTCTAATGCACCAGTTGCGCCACAAGCTATATCCATTTAATGATCTCTTTTGTTAAAAGAGAATTCACATAAAGTCCCGAGAATACTTTTTTGTTTCTTTTCTTGAAAGATTTAAGAAAATATTTGGATTTATGTAAAGTGGGATTAAGTATTATTGATGGACAAGCAATGCAAAGGACAATATAAGTTAATAATGGCTGAATACAAACAAAAGAATAAGTCTCATTCACAGCAGAAGTGTGAACGGTTCGTTGTGTGAAAACAATAAAACACGTCAGACATTACTCAATAGACTGCAAATGAGTGTTTAAAGGTCGATATAATATTTAAGTCTCATCTTATCAGCCTTCTCTAAAAACTCACGACATGGTCTTACAATGTGCTTCATAAAACACAGAATTTTAGAAATATGATCCTCAGATTTAAACTGAAGCGTGACTACACTTGTGGCCTCACTTTAAGCATAATTTTTATATATTTAAACATAATATTCTTCAAATTCTTACGTTTGAGCTTATGCATCTCCATATCAATATCAGTTTAGGGGTTAATTCAGACAATTTGGTAGTTATAGATGAGTATTCAAGCCATTTTTTCCTAAATTATGCATATTTTAAATAGCAGAACAGAACTTTGAATACATTTGAACAGAATTCTTCACATCACTGAGCCAAAAACAAGCTTGTACAGACTTTAAATACATAAAGCTCAGGAAAATCCTGTTATTCACAGACACAGAGTGCTCACTTACGTTCCTCCGAGCTTTGGCAGGTCAGTGGATTTGCCCATGATGAGGTACGACTTGCCCTCTTTAAATCCCAAATGATCTCTGCAATTGGGACGAGCCAAAAATGGTCTGACTCTCCCCTCGACATTCTCATCAGTGCCTACAGGACAGAATGCAATGCAAATGCAAAATCACTGCAATGCAAATCAATGCTGGAAAAAAAACTCCATTTAACAAGAATCGGACACATTTCATGAGCATGGAGGGACCATTGTACCTTCTTTCAGCACTTGCTCCACCTTTAAGTGATAGATGTCCGAGTCCTGAGACAGATCCATTCCCTTCACTGAGACTTTATACACTGTCAAACGAACATGTTATATCGTTATCTACATGTAGAGCTGTAAGGCTTTTTAATCATGATCCAAACAAAGAGGCATGAGCAATTTGTCTTTGAATTAGTTTTGTATAATTTAATGCTTAAACACAAAGCATCGCATATTAACAGGCATTATATAACAGGATCAGGAAACAGTGTCAAGAACTTTACTTTTGCATTTCGTTCAAAAAAGGGAGCATCAAGCATTGGAACAACATGAGGGCGTGTAAATAATAAAAACACATTTACCGTAATCCATGCCACCTTCACAGGCTTTTTTCGAGCGCTCCACATCCTGGACATTATTTTTCCTCTGGTAACTGCAGTTTTCTGTGTTAAGAGACGTGAACAGTTCAGTCTGTTATTTTTCCTCATTCACATTCAGGAGTAAATCATTACTGAATGTTTAACTCGTTTTCCAAAGGTTAAATCTAGATGTACACTCTCAGAAAAAAAGGTACAAAAGTTGTCACTGGGGCTGTACCTTTAAACTTTTGTCCATTTTAGGTGCTAATAAGGACATTTTAGATGTTAATAAGGACATTTTTAGGTGCTAATATGTACATTTTAAGTGTTAATATGTACATTTCAGGAGCTAATATGTAAATTTTTGGTCCTAATGTACATTTTAGGTGCTAATATGTAAATTTTAAGTGTTAATATGTACATTTTAGGTGTTAATATGTACATTTTAAGTGTTAATGCGTACATTTCAGGAGCTAATATGTCCATTTTAGATCCTAATATGTCTATTTTAGGTGCTAATATGTATATTTTAAGTGTTAATATGTACATTTCAGAAGCTAATACGTAAATTTTAGGTCTAATGTACATTTTAGGTGCTAACATGTACATTTTATGTGTTAATATGTACATTTTAGGTGTTAATATGTACTTTTAAGTGTTAATGCGTACATTTCAGGAGCTAATATGTCCATTTTAGATCCTAATATGTCCATTTTAGGTGCTAATATGTCCATTTTAGATCCTAATATGTCCATTTTAGATCCTAACATGTCCATTTTAGATCCTAATATGTCTATTTTAGGTGCTAATATGTATATTTTAAGTGTTAATGTGTACATTTCAGGAGCTAATGCGTAAATTTTAGGTCCTGATGTACATTTCAGGAGCTAATATGTACATTTTAGGTCCTAATGTACATTTTAGGTGCTAATAATGTACATTTTAAGTGTTAATATGTACATTTGATGTGTTAATATGTACATTTAGGTGTTAATATGTACTTTTAAGTGTTAATGCGTACATTTCAGGAGCTAATATGTCCATTTTAGATCCTAATATGTCCATTTTAGGTGCTAATATGTCTATTTTAGGTGCTAATATGTATATTTTAGATGGTAATATGTACCACTAAGGTACCAATATGCAGCCTTTGGGTACAAAAGTGTACCTTTTGAAAAGGTACAGCCCCAGTGACAGCTTTTGGACCTTTTTTTCTGAGAGTGTAGAGGAGATGATTTCAGTCATAACCTCAGCACATTAAATGCCAGACTTTTTTTTCTGACACTTTGACTGGTATTGCAAGAGGGCGGTATGGGATAATAATAAAAAATCTAAAATGCTAAAGGATATGGTCTTATTGTGTTGTTGTGTGTGTGATAATACCTTCTGCACACTGGCACATGTCTCCCTGACACAGTCTGTATATAGCGCCATCTTCCCGCTTAGGGTGGAAGTACTTTGTACAGCGTGCATCTGGAAAAGAAACACATTCATGATTTTAAATAATTTCATGAAATGCCAGGTGTGACTTATTTCCTGGAAAATGTGTTAATATTGTTACAATATTTGCTGAGAAAAACATCCAAATGAAGATTATTCAAAGGCATTATTGATGATTAAATCAATAAATGGACTTTTTTTAGGATATGGAACTGAGAAATAAATGGGCATGTTAATTTGAGAGCTCTAGTTTAATTCAACAGAGGTGTGTGTGTGTGTGTGTGTGTGTATGCACGTGCACAAAAAACGTACTGGGCGAGTAATATTCATATATTGTGACAGCGGCAGGTTGAAGCAGACCCACATCAAGCATCTTGTGCATTCTGAAGGTGATTCTTTGTATTTCTGTACGCAAAACCTAATAATACAAAAACCAAAGCAAATGTATGATTGCATTATATTGTGCACTGAATACAAATAGTTAAAAATATCCAATCGATAAATACATTTACACTGCAACTCTCATTTATACGGAGGCGTATTGCATTCACTTGAAGAAAAAAAATCTACTCTGTTTTTCTGAATTAACAATTATCTCAGAATTACAAGATAATTTGTCATGAAAAAAGTTTTTGCTCTGTTTATCTGAATTAACGAGTTAATTTTTCATGAGAAAAAAAAGTTTTGCTCTGTTTTTCTGAATTAACAAGTTAATTTTTCCTGGAATTTTTTTTCTTGCTCTGTTATTCTAAATTAACTCGTTAATTCAGAAAAACAGAGCAAAAACTTTTTTTCTCATGAAAAATTAACTCGTTAATTCAGAAAAACAGCAAAAGAAATTCTCATGAAAAATTAACTTGTTAATTCAGAAAAATAGAGCAAAAAATTTTTTTCAGGAAAACTTAACTCGTTAATTCTGAAAAACAGAGCAAAAACTTTTTTCTCATGAAAAATGAACACGTTAATTCCGAAAAAGAGCAAAAAAAAAAATTCTCATGAAAAATTCTCTCGTTAATTCAGAAAAACAGAGCAAAAACTTTTTTTCCATGAAAAATTATCTCGTAATTCTGAGATAATTAACTTGTTAATTCAGAAAAACAGAGTAGATTTTTTTTCAGGTCCCAAAAAATGAGATGAAATGATCAAGCAACACAGTCCGCTGAAATACCTTATCTAAGTAGAGGATGAGGGATCCTCGGTCTGACAGCACTTTGTCCATCTCAAATTTCTGAATGTATCTCTCCTTCCCTGTGGACAACTGAGGACAAGAACATGAGAAAAAAATAGCAATACATGATATGATCAATTGTCCTGTTTGTAGATGTTTATTAGTTTCCTTATCGATTAACATAAGCTACTAGAGCTGAGACGCTCGGGAGTTTTTGTTTCTAGAATGAAATCGTCTCGGGTTAGAAACGCTGCGTCGGAAATCGAAACTTTGGGGAATGCCTTCGGCATGAGCGTCTGAAGTCAACTATTCAATCTTGATTGGCGTAGCCTCGCATGTGACGGCAATGCGGAAGCTATAAAAGGACGCCGGATCATAGTAGCGTCAGCTTCTGATTGGTCGAAGCAAGTCGTTCTCAAGAGCACGAACAGTGTGCCTGAGGGACGCAGCGTTTGAGGGTAACAGTCGAAACCTGAGGACGTTCCCTTTCGAGGGAACTCTCAAAGCGTCGGAAATCGACCCTTTGGGGAACGAAATGCCCACTGCGCCACACTGAGAGAATACGTCCTGGGGTGAAACATCTGGCACACTCATGGACGATAGAAATGAGAAATGAGGCATCATTGGATCAGTTTATCAGCGCAATACCTCTTCAAGATCTCTGCTCTCCACTTTAAATCCCGTCGGTATGCCAATGTCCAGAATTGTCATGGTGGCATCTTGTTGATTACTTCTGTAGCTGTGAAAGACAGATCCAGAGCAAATTTTATTAACAGGTTTTGTAGTTCTCCAGTTTTCCTCCTCCAACTGATTCTGCATTTTAGGGTGCTGTCACACTACAACTTTTTAGTCTGCTTGATGTCAGAATTATCATATTGTAGTAGTATAAAACAGAGCTGCTTGTCTCTGAATTATCTTTCTTCGAAGAACAAGTTGCATCTGCGTCAGAATTAGGGTTGGGTATCGTTTGAATTTGAACGATTCTGATTCCGATTCCTTGTTTCGATTTCGGTTCCTAACGATTCTCGATTCCGATTCTTTTAAGAGGCAGGGTCAAAAAAGTTTAGCTAACCTTGCTAACCAACGGTCTTTCATTTTGCCGAGATTTTGTTATTTTTAGAAAAGTGAAGCCACACTTTGGACCGCCGACGTAAGCTACTCATGTTCGACTCGCGCATTTATGCCAACACTTCCGGTAGACGCTTCTTCATTGGTGTTATTCAGCGGTTTCTTCTTCTGGTCGGCTGACTGTGAATATCGAAACTAGGAATCGAAATTTTAACTTTTGATCGATTCCGGGAAAAACGAAAAGTTAGTCCCGGTTCCAATCGATACTCGATGCCCAACCCTAGTCAGAATGCAGTGCGGTTTGAGTCTCGGCTAGTGTAACGGTGGGAATCAGTCGTTAATCGTGTTCATGCAAATGTAGCGTGGTTGTGGGAAAAAGTAGTGTAGAATCGAAGCAAACAAACCAAGTGTGAAAACAGCCTAAATGAGCACATGCCGATTAATTACAAATAAAAATGGTTTCTTTGGCATAAAAATAAACTTTGAAAGAAATTTGTTCACATACAAGAATTCCAGAGTGAGCTTGTAAGTTTCAATGACTCCTTCTTGTTTTGCTAAAGGCAAAAAGTACATAATAGTCAACATAAATATCCAACACACATGGGTATTTTGGAGATTTCACATGAACGAACCCTTGTCGATCTTACTTTCCAAGTCTTGCACCATTTTAACAGTCAGATCAAAGGATGAACAGTCAGACTCTTTCTTCGTAGGTCTGGCGTAGTACAGCGTCAGAACCTGAAACGAGCAGCACGTCTCAGATTAGACGTTCAAACGCTTTAATCTTGCTGTTGACCGAATAAACGCTCATGAACACTCACCGAGAGAGTGGCTGTTCCGGTTCCTTTAGCCGTCACATTGAAGTCCTTGTTGATCTCCACCTGTTGAGTTGAACACAGATGCAACCGAGTAAGCAGAATAATCAAATCCATAAAGAAATGGAGATATCTAAAGACCTGATTATAGAGGAGAGCCAGTGGGTGGAGCTTGAAATATAGCACCCCCTCTCAGGACATAATGGGTGGAGCTTGACATCTAGCTCCCTTTCTCTGGACATAATGGGTGGAGCTTGACATCCAGCTCCCTCTCTCTGGACATAATGGGTAGGGTTGTGTATCGTTTGAATTTGAACGATTCTGATTCCGATTCCTTGCTTCGATTCCGGTTCCCAACGATTCTCGATTCCGATTCTTTTAAGAGGCAGGGTCAAAAAAGTTTAGCTAACCTTGCTAACCAACGGTCTTTCTGAAGGAAATACTCCTTTCTAAAGGGAAATACTCTAATTTTGCCAAGATTTTGATATTTTTAGAAAATTGAAGCCACACTTTGGACCGCCGACGTAAGTTACTCATGTTCGACTCGCGCGGTTATGCCAACACTTCTTCATTGGTGTTGGTCAGCGGTTTCTTCTTCTGGTCGGTGGAGTGTGAATATTGAATAGGCCTTTATCGCATTAAAATAGAACGCCGGAAGTAACCGTCAAAAATAGCTGAAGCAGTGTACTGCTTCTTCCGGTTATTGCGCTCGAAATGGCTGTCTGTTATCACTGGTCACTCAGTTGTCTTTCTAAACTTCTGACCTTAGCCTCCAGTTGCCTGATGGTTTCGGCAGCAGCATCAGCATCTAGCCTAGTCCACCTGCGGAGTCGCGGGAGTGATCACTGGCGGCCGCGGGTTGTTGATCCTCCGCGACCGTGGGCTGTTCATCCGCTTTCTCTATAGCAGAGTCGCTATTCTGTAACTCTTCAACTAACGACGTTACTTCAAAACGCGATTTAACCCGATCGAAAACTGACTGGCGAAGCACACGAGTCTCCCCCCAGCTGTTCCACGAAAATCGACTTGGTGTAGTACCGGATTTTAGTCTCCTCCGCCCACTTTTCGAGACGTAACGTTAAATACTTTCCTCGTCAAAGTGCAAGGTGCACTCAAACGTACTACCCCGACTTATATGGAACAAAGGACCTTCGTCCCTCCTTATTAATCTCACCCAAGCCTTGCGGAGGTGTTTGTCTTTTGGGAAGTCATGGAAGCTAAGGTATGGCTGTCTTTGTTTTGATGTTGAACAACCCGGTACAGTGCAATAGCACCGGTGAGAGGAGGCAGCCATAGTTTATCTGGTAACTAAGTAACCACCGGAAGTGCGAGTACACTGCTTGGCCATTTCGAATGTTCCAAACCAGGAAATGCGATAAAGGCCTATAAACTAGGAATCGAAATTTCAACTTTTGAACGATTCCGGGAAAAATGAAAAGTTAGTCCCGGTTCCAATCGATACTCAATTCTCGATACCTAACCCTAATAATGGGTGGAGCTTGACATCCAGCTCCCCCTCTCTGGACATAATGGGTGGAGCTTTAAAGTCCAGTCACACCCCAACTCCATTCTTACCCTATCCCTAAACCTAACAAGGTTAAGCCCCAACCAATGGGTACACGTAGGTGGAGCTGGACTTGGGGAAGGGCTTGGACTTGGACTCCACGATTGACGAAGTTATCGAGCATCCTTACACCTTCACCGCAAATACCGCCGTGCATACAGCCCATTGGCCAGGATTTTATTTTCCCAAATCGCCAATCTGCGCCGGCTTGTATTTGAGACTGACCTTAATTTTAGAGTTGAGATGTTCATTAGCCATAACGATCCAAATAGCAGGCAGATAGACGGAAAGCATGACAGTCGGAGGCAACCACATTATATTACGTTTTATTTATAATTCGAATATGTTTGACAAATCAAAACCTGTCGCCACACCAGGTGTGTAAAAGAGACATCCGTCTATTTGGGACTCGGCTATTATTTGACGTTTCACGGTAAGCTGGACATCATCTGGCTTGTTTTATTGGCCGAACACAACACTATTGACATCTAAATTTGATAAATGACGAATAACAAAACTATGATGCGAAAAAAAGTGACATGAGCACACATTTTGACTAAGGTTGATGAGTCAATCCTCACCTTGTCTGATCGTGTGAGATGCACATTGTCCCTTTTAATAGTATATTTGACGGGTCTGCTTCTTCCTGCCACTGACAGCTCCACGTCCAGATTGAAGTTTTGTCGGTCCTTCACCTGTGTGCGATACTCTGCCACGGCCTGGAACACCATGATGGTCGCCTGGAAAGCAAAGAAAAGCATTCAAAGTTGCTGTTTATCACGGTTTATCAGTCAGATGATGAGATGTTAGTGTACCTGTGTGGTGCCAGATCCTCCATAATGGGACTGTTTTGAACGCAGCCAGTGCACTGCCTCTCCTGCTTTATCAAACTCTTTGGCCTTCACGAGCGCCAGCACAGCATAGGCCGTCGCCTCCAGAGAGTGATAATGCTGTCCACCGACAGACCAAAACCTACCGGCTGATTCAAACACAAAGCGGGAATAGAAACAGGATGTTCCATTACTGTTATTGACACCAACAAGCAGCAAAATGCGATCATTTTTCCATTATTTACGCTTGGGAATGGGTTAGAATTATTCCATGTTGTATAAAGCAAAACACTTTTTGATGACTCGTTACTGACCGCCTCCTTCGTTGGAACGTTTCATCAAGATGTCTTTATTGAGTTTTCCATCATTGGCCATGGCGTAGGACGTCATCGCAACAGCGTAAGGATTGGTCAGTTTTGGAAGTCGACCTCCCAAGAATGCAATAGCCTTCCTGATACTTTCAAGCAGACTCTATAAAAGTGTGTGTAAGAGGTTAAACCCAAGGAAAAAACACGGATAATTTATAAATGAATGTATTTGATGAATAAAACAGTGGAAGAACTGTACTTACACCAACTGATCTAGCACAGATCTCTCTGGCCTCTTGCATGGCAATCACAACAAAGGCCGTCAGAGAGGCATCAGCATCTATACCTTGCACATCACCCTGGAATAAAGCACTAATAAAATCACATTTTTTTTCTAATTAAAGGAAAAGTTACACATAACTTCAACTATATATATATATCTATATATATCCATGAGGTCGCACTCATGGAAGACCAAGTAAAGGAAGCAATTGCAATGGGCATCAGGGCGATGCAACTCATGTCAAAGACATCGCTGCATCAAACAAAAGTGACGCTTTATTATACTACTCGCACACCATACCCATACTGGTAGTCACTCTACCCCTTGTAAGCGGTGTATTTTTTCAAATAAATTATGTAAGGGATAATCCACGGCTAGCCATGCATTAAAGGATTTTAATGCACGACGTAGAGGCGAAGAACCATCCGACGCGAAGCGGAGTTCAATGTTCATAGTGACATTCAACTTACCACCATCTCTCCATGAATTACAGCTGCATCCTCTTTAAAGGAGCCGTCTGGCAGTTGTTTTTGGAGAACGAGCCACTTGAGGGCGCTGCAGAGCACATTTTCCTCTATTGGAGTAAAGTCATTGGCCATGGCAAAGATTTTGGCCACGTACGCAGTCAGCCTTTAATAGACGGAAACAAATGCAAATTAGTAACAAATAGTAATCTGTTACTAATGATGATAAAATAATCACATATGACTAGGGTTGGGTATCGAGAATCGATTGGAACCGGGACTAACTTTTCGTTTTTCCCGGAATCGTTCAAAAGTTAAAATTTTGATTCCTAATTTCGATATTCACAGTCCGCCGACCAGAAGAAGAAACCGCTGAACAACACCAATGAAGAAGCGTCTACCGGAAGTGTTGGCATAACCGCGCGAGTCGAACATGAGTAGCTTACGTCGGCGGTCCAAAGTGTGGCTTCACTTTTCTAAAAATATCAAAATCTCGGCAAAATGCAGAGTATTTCCCTTTAGAAAGGAGGGAAGACCGTTGGTTAGCAAGGTTACCTAACTTTTTTGACCCTGCCTCTTAAAAGAATCGGAATCGAGAATCGTTGGGAACCGGAATCGAAACAAGGAATCGGAATCAGAATCGTTCAAATTCAAACGATACACAACCCTACATATGACAGGAGAAACTGGGCATGAAAATAGCTAAAACAAATTAAGTTGATTGAAATGCAAATACCATGTGCTGCTCGGCCTGTCTACCCAGGCAGCGTAGGATCCATCTGATTTACGGTAACCCAGCTGCCGTTGATAACCTTAAAGAAGAAATATTTTGTTATTTTTTTCATTTCAAATCATCGTCAAATACCTTTATATCTATCGTATCCTGCTGACCTGTTTTGATATGATTAATGGCTTCATTACGCTTTTCCATTCCAACGTTCTCCCACTGCTTGGTGCTGTCCAGATAATGAGTGGCAATGAGAGGTAGAGTCATGTGGATCATGTTCTGCTCTCCACATCCGTGGGGCTGGACAATAAGGCGACCCATGAAGTCTCCACTGATGGCCTGCTCAACTGTCTGAGAGATCTCTTCACCTGGAAGGTGGAAAGAGGAAAATTCTGTAATCTGGATGGTGCGCTGTATATAGTGGTTCCCTAATAGAGACGATACATTCTTCCAATGCTCAGTTTCCCTGTCAGTGTACCCAGTGTCTTCCCCTGGAAGGAGCAAGCTCCATCACCACTCACTATGGCAGGTAGTCTTCTCCTTGGTGGAGCCCACCATAGAGACTTTTACCGATGTAGTACTCCCTGCTGATGAGTCCATAGGATGTATTTCCACATGTATACCTCCCCTTTGGGTAGGGTGGATTGTCAGTAGTGTTTGTTTCTTACTGTTTCAGCTCCTCAACTCAAACCTGTGTTTATTGCATGCCACTGTCCGGTGGTGTGGCCTGGCATGCAAGGAGGGGCTACCAAGAACGTTCCCTCCATCAGAGAGTGAGAGTTATCGTCATATTGATAGTAGATATTGATAAGATAGCATCTTGCAGTTGATGGAGATTTATGGGATGCACATCTAGGACACGAAGCTCCCGTTCCACCACATCCCAAAGATGCTCTATTGGGTTGAGATCTGCTGACTGTGGGGGCCATTTTAGTACAGTGACATGTTCAAGAAACCAATTTGAAATGATTCCAGCTTTGGCCATATCACCCTATAGCCCAAGACTGGTTGCCCACTGAAGCTAAGCAGGGCTGAGCCTGGTTAGTACCTAGATGGGAGACCTTCTGGGAAGGCCAGGTTGCTGCTGGAAGAGCTGTTAGAGAGGCCAGCAGGGGGTGCTCACCCTGTGGTCTGTGTGGGTCCTAATGCCCCAGTGTAGTGATGGGGACACTTTACTGTCAAAGAGCACCATCCTTCGAATGAGACGTTAAACCGAGGTCCTGATTGTATGTGGTCATTAAAAATCCCAGGATGTCTTTCGAAAGAGTAGGGGTGTAACCCCGGCATCCTGGCCAAATTTGCCCAGTGGCCTCTGTCCATCATGGCCTCCTAATCATCCCCATATATACCAATTGGCTTCATCACCGTCTCCTTTCCACCAGTAAGCTGGTGTGTGGTGAGTGTTCTGGTGCAATATGGCAGCCGTCGCATCATCCACTGGTGGTGGTTGAGGAGATTCCCCACTCTATGTAAAGCGCTTTGAGTGTTCAGAAAAGCGCTATATAAATGTAATGAATTATTAATTATTGTGACATGGTGCATTATCCTGCTGGAAGTAGCCATCAGAGGATGGGGACATGGTGGCCATAAAGGGATGGACATGGTCAGAAACAATGCTCAGGCAGGCCGTGGCATTTAAACGATGCCCAATTGGCACTAAGGGGCCTAAAGTGTGCCAAGAAAACATCCCCCACACCATTACACCACCACCAGCAGCCCAACAGTGGGAACAAGGCATGATGATCCATGATCTCATTCTGTTTACGCCAAATTCTGACTCTACCATCTGAAATCGAGACTCATCAGACCTGGCAACATTTCTCCAGTCTTCAACTGTCCAATTTTGGTGAGCTCTTGCAAACTGTAGCCTCTTTCTCCTATTTGTAGTGGAGATGAGTGGTACCAGGTGGGGTCTTATGGGGTCTTCTTCACAAATGCTTTGCTGAATCCCTCGGTTGTAACGAGTGGTTATTTCAGTCAAAGTTGCTCTTCTATAGGCTTGAATCAGTCGGCCCATTCTCCTCTGACCTCTAGCATCAACAAGGCATTTTCGCCCCCACAGGACTGCCATCGCATACTGGATGTTTTTCCCTTTTCACACCATTCTTTGTAAACCCTAGAAATGGTTGTGTGTGAAAATCCCAGTAACTGAGCAGATTGTGAAATACTCATGCCACGCACAAAATTGCTTCACAGCAAAATCCCCAGTGTTAAATTAACACTCTCGGTGTTTATTTGAGTCATGTAAGTAACACTGAGGCAGTTTTAAAGTTGATGGGATAACTTGTGTCGCACCACTGCAGATCTTTGCGCGTTTTCATTGAATTTTAGTATAGCATGGATATTGAAGATCAAATTACTCTTTTACGGAGACCATTTATGAATGTAGAACTTGCAAACTCAATTGGATGAGGCACGTGTAGTGACAAAACCTTGATTACAATTATTACAAACCAGCCCAAGTCCTGCTCTGGAGTCCTCAAATAGGCTACGACAACATTCGTCATGGACATGATGAAGAATTAGAGAGATGTAACCAATTGATTGTAGATGAAGGCTTCATCTCGCTTTAAACAAAACATGCATAAAACGTTTAAGAAATAATAATAACACATTCATGAAAAAAATATTTTTCCTTACCCTCAATCGAGATCAAGGTGTTAGCAGGGGTGTCTGGAACCCGATCCGCTGGTATTTCAGCTCTAATAACTATAGGTTTCTCCCCTGGTCCATTTAGGATGAGAAAAAGAAGAACAGGAAGACAAAAGAAGAGTAATGAGGAGTTATTTTGCATTGCTTTGGTAAGTATTGAGCAAGAAGAGCAGTTGATTGTGATCTCGATTGGTAGGAACTATAATGATATTCGTGGATGTTTTTGTCTTGACTGGATTGATGACATTAATGTAATGATTTTATGATGAAGTATACAGTTTCCATAGTTCACAGTTAGCCCCTTAACGCCCAATGTCGCAAATATGCAACAAACCCTTTTGACTCAGTCAACCAGCCGAGATAACAATGCCGGTTTGTGCATATTCGCTACGGACCTAGGACCTTCGGCAAGCACTTGTTTCTAGTGGGACCGCAAAGTGACGGACTTATTTCCTGTTTACGCACGGAGAGGAACATTTTCAACATTTGCAACATACCAAATTGACCATTATGCCCGCTGTTGCAGATTTGCAACATACCAAATTTGACCCCAAATTGACCATTTGCAAAATACCAAATTGACCCCAAATTGACCAATATGCCCGTTGTTGCAGATTTGCAACATACCAAAATTTCAATTTATTTGTTGTGCAAAAGTGAAACTGATAATCTCAACATTATTTACCATCTATTTAAAGGCAAAAACACACATAAAATATTTTTTTATATACAGCTATATAAATTTGGGCATTAAGGTTGTGTATCGTTTGCATTTGAACGATTCCAATTCCTTGTTTCGATTCCGGTTCCCAACGATTCTCGATTCCGATTCTTTTAAGAGGCAGGGTCAAAAAAAAGTTTAGCTAACCAACGGTCTTTCTGAAGGAAATACTCCTTTCTAAAGGGAAATACTCGCCATTTTGCCGAGATTTCGTTATTTTTAGAAAAGTGAAGCCATACTTTGGACCGCCGACGTAAGCTACTCATGTTCGACTCGCGCGGTTATGCCAACACTTCCGGTAGACGCTTCTTCGTTGGTGTTGTTCAGCGGTTTCTTCTTCCGGTCGGCGGAGTGCGAATATCGAAACTAGGAATCGAAATTTTAACTTTTGAACGATTCCGGGAAAAACGAAAAGTTAGTCCCGGTTCCAATCGATACTCGATTCTCGATACCCAACCCTATTCACAGTAAATCTTACCATCCTTAACAGGATTGAGCTCCACTTTTGGTCTAGGTAATGACATCAGCACACCCTCAGACTGAAAGAGAGAATGAGAGTTAACTACCCATGGTGCTCTAGATAATCTATTCGAAATATGACCAACATCTCTTTGTGTAACAAATGACCACATCAAATTAAACCGAATTGCCATCAGACGTACCACCACCTTCAGGCTCTTTTTCACTCCATCCTCAAAACCAGATGCTGCTGCTTTCACCTCAATATCATGATTTCCCAGCGTCATGGGAATAATCACATATGAAACCGCTTTGCTGGAGTTTTCGTCAATTTCTACTCTTGTTCTGTATTTGCCTTTCTTACTGGCAAAGCTGCAAACATCTTCTGTCTCCAAAAACTCCAAACGCACCTGTGAAAACAGGAGACACACAAAACTCAACAGCTTTAGACTCGGGATAGAAACTCCCTCTAAAGTAAATCAATTAAGAAAAGTGTAATGGGCATTTCTGTTTTAGCAATACTCAATGGAGCATCGTAAATGGTTGTTACAATGAACCTGGTTTTAATGTATACCATAAATCTAAATTTATTATTTTTTTTATTTCAAATCTACCTTCTGCCTTTTTGTTGAGTAGTTGTGAATAATGGCCTTGATTTCCACTTGTTCACCGCGCACAGCTGAATAAGGGACCTTGAGGTCAATAAAAAAGTGTTTGAAAACAATAATCTCCTCAGGTTCTGCCACACAGATGCCTTTGAGGAGGAACACAGACACACAGAAGGTTTTAAAGCAGCAGCTCCTGATGATGAGGAGGATGTTTTTCCAGATCTTGTGTTTGCAGCTTCATCTTACCAAGTGTTGGTGACAGACTGACAGCCAAGATCTGCCAGGTCGTGATGGAGTCTTTCAGGTAGATCTGTTTATCTATGAATGGTGCTTTACTGGGATATGAGGAAAAATACATTTAAAAAATAGAAACTTTCAAGAACTCTTCTAATGTTAGTTTGCCATTTAAATTTGTATCAAGCTAAAACGCTTCATAAGCTGGTCTAGTCTGAAACCCACACCATATTTGGTTTTTAGACATTCCCAATACTTGTTTCCCATCCAAATTTATGAACGACACTAGTGGATATCATTTCATGTTGTTGATGTCTAATCAGTTTTCTTGCATCTAAAATAGGGATCAGTGCATAAAATGCATAACATCAAAGATGATTAAAACAAAATACATGCAATTATTCTATGAGTGAGACTTAATTTACAGCTTTAGTCTAAAACTCTCATACTTGTCAGATAGATCAATCTCTTCCCAAAGCCAACTCTCAGGGAACTGAGTTCGTGACACAATATCGTCAGACTTTGAATAAAGGTCATCATCATCTTCATCATCACCTGTTGTAACAGATAAAAACAATTATACATCAGATAATGGTAGTCAAATAAATGTCATCATTATTCTCTCTGATGACAATCCACTTCCATTATTATCCACAATTACTACATTCCCAAATCCAAAATACCAGTACCAATCAATGCCATCAACTTTATTGAATACAGCACTATTGACTCGACTTAACCCTCAGGTGCTCTTCGGTCATTTCTGACCGAAAAATTTTCTGTTTTGAATTTTTAAAAATCACAGCTTCATCGGAGTGTGACGGAACTTGGTGACTTTTATGGCATTATGTATGTGAACACACAAAAAAATTGAGGTCATGATCCGAGCAAGCTAAGTGGTCTTAAAAAAAATAGTCACACTTGTGGTCAAAAATGACCCCCATAGGAAATTAATGGGAAATTGACAAAAACACAAAAATTCACAATTTTAATTTTTTTTTTTACAATTTTTTTTAATAATAAATAGTTATAAATAGATTGTTTCAACTATATATTCAAATCCACCAAAAAAATGTGTTCATAAACAACTGGGGAATTCACATTCTTCTCCATAGAGAGATGTTCATGCTAGTGGTTACACCATGATTCTACACTTTTTCTCTATACTGTAACCAGATGGTGCTAATTTTCTTCAAAAAAAAATTTTTTTCTGAAGGCCTAGACTCTATAAATATATATATATATTATTTCCAATGGCAAAAATAGACCATAAATATTGCATAAATATTAATAGATTCAATCAAATTGTCTCAAAACACTAAATTAAAAAGAATAAATATAATAGAACAAAAATAAATTGCATTGGTTGTACTGGGATGGAGGAAATTTAATTTTTAGGTGTCTGGTCACTTCTGACCGGGAAGATAACAAGTGTGACTCCGAAACGAAGAGCACCCGAGGACAGTGCCACCTACACTTGAGGGAACATTGTGAAAACAACCTACAACCAACAATTTGAGACGGTAGAGCAATCTAGAAGCTTAAAGTATTGCAACAACCTTAATCAATTACTACTTACTGCGAGCCAGAATCATCTCCTCCTCTTCTGTCTTCACGTTTTTGCGGGTTTTCATCTCTTCGCAGCATTTCAGGAAGGCCTTCACGCACTCTGGCCCGTCTATGATGTATGTGGCTCTTCGTTCACAGGTGTAGCCGAGCTTATTATCCCTCATCCCATCAAAGCAGCACTTCCTCAGTTCACCAGTGTATTGACCAGCTGAGAAGACAATGAACAATGAGGGGAGTAGGAGATCATGGAGAGAACGACAAAATTCGCTAATGACTCGGAAAAAGCCCAGAGGAACCTTTCTGATTTGAATGGCAAAAGTAAAATCTGAGTAAATTCCAGTTCCTCACCCAGTGAACTAGTGACCTGCTGGAGACTCTCAGCTCTTCGTTTTCTCTTTTCAGGGACGGGACACTCGGCCTCTAGAGGACGACACATTTGAGAAAAAAAATGCTAACCAAGACACAAGCAATCAGACAACTCTGATTTACAGTATAACATTCAACCCTTGGGAAACTCTAAAATGTTTTACTTATTCTGGTGTTGGTTCCTCCTGCAGTGTTGGACTCAAACATCAGACCTGCATCCGTGAAAACCCCCATACTTTCTCTTCCACCTCCTGCCGTACAGCCGGTGTCATGCTTCTCGATGACGTCCCAGATCTAGAGGTGCAAAAAGACACCAGTTACATGCGGTTTAAGTCAGAAATGATTGTGTTATGGCGTCTGAAGAAGGTCCTTCACCTGAGTCTGAGTGAGTCTGTTCTTGTTCAGGACTTGCACAGCCTTGTCAACCACCACCAGCCCAACTCTAGCTCCAGGATCTCCAGTTATCTGCAGATTGACCTTTTCTCCTGGTTCATAGGTATTCATCTTCTCCTTCACCTGAACCTTGAGCTGTTAAAACGAGAGACACTCAATCAGATCTGGTTGATTAGCACATCAACTCTTTCTTGTGACGGTTGTTGACCCACCGTTCCCATGCACGTGTCCTTCACGTCGACCCAGACTGAATCAGACACCACCTCAGACGAGCCCACGTGATAATACGCCACAAAGCGGAAGGACGGCACCATGTCTTTGGTTACAGTTAGAGGCAGAGCCACTAGAGATTGTCCTTTCCTCTTAAACCGCTTTGCTTGAACAATCTGACCTTTACTCAAGATCTGGAAATGAGGAAGACAAGTATAAAAGACTTAAGCACTTTGTACAGTTTAAAACACAAGCTGTGGTAGAAATAAAATATTGATGCATTGGTAGTACTGGTACATTGGATGAATAGAAAAATAACCAAGTATGTGTAATCTTGATCTTTGGCTCCTGGACTTGTTCCAGTGTTGAGATTGACTTGTATTTGATCATCGATCTGAAGCTCTGCAGAATCAATGCCGATGTGCAGGTAGTTGTTGGAGCCGCCTTTGGTCTCGTAGGCCTGAGCCGTCATCTTCTTCACTGCCTGCTGTTCGTCTCTTAATTGTGGATCTTTGGTCTTTACCTGCAATAATTGAATAAATAAATTCCTGCGGATTCACAATCACAGCAACTACCAAATAGCTGTAAACAAACACATTTATTCAGCGCCTTACAGTGATATCTAGCTTGGAAATTCCTCCTGGCGGGTTGACGGTTACTTTTGCAATACCATTGGCTCTTGTTGTGCCTCCGAGCGGTCCGGGATTGACTTCCACTTCCACTTTTTCAGCAGGCGTCTGGTCAGGATTTGTTACATAGACCTTTTATAAAACCAAGACCAAACAAGGAAATACATCAGCCATCATTGTGTCTATTAATATATCGTTAAAATGGTTCTTTCGGGCACATAAAGTCAGTATTTTATACCGAGATAATGAAGGGCATCCCAGGTTTGAAGAATTGAGGTGTTTTTTTGAAGTGGATGGTGTACGGTGACGTCACGATCTGAATGCCTCTCCTTTCTGCTTCCACCATTTCACTGCCTGAAACACACACACACACATATACAATCACACACATGCATGTAAACATACAGATGTACAGTATCTGTTGAGTCTTACCACTTTCTGTTAAAAGACTGACTGAGACATAGATTGATCGTCCAACCAGCTGGTTAATGTTTGGAAAGGTTTTGGTGATCATCTTCTTGGTCAGTTCTGCAACACCTTCTCCTTCCCTTATCTATTCATATATGAGAAAGACATTAACGTCAGGCTACAAGACAAGGTAAAACTGTATTTAATGTATTTAAAGGGTCACTTCACCCATTTGCATTAAGCTTTGTATCTTTAGAAACTCAGTCATATTTTTGAATGGTCATGGTTTTTTCCCTTTTTTCCCCTGAGATGGAAGAAATAGGGATTTAAGTGTTTAATTTCCTGCTTATCGTGACGTAAAAGTCGTCATTTTGCGTCACGATAAAATCTTTAAGAACTACAAACATTAGCTCATTATTATGCCAGGGTGTTGGACCCACTCACCCTACAAGCCTATTACAGATCAGTGGGTGGGACTTCACTCGCAGAAACTGAAATCAATATCCGCCATCTTGTTTGGAAGCTAAGCTAACAAGCGCTGTGGAGATCATAAGTTATGACAATGACGGAAGAAACTAAACATGATATGGAAGAAGAAGATTTTGAAGTTCTGCTACTCGAATCCCAACATGACATCATGACTTTTGCGTAAACATACACGCCACTTTCGAGTCAAGTGGCGTATTATTTCTACGCATTTTGAGCTATCCGCGTGTATGCGTGTATGTCTACGCCATTAACGTCCGCGGCGTCAAATGTCCAGTCATAAATGCCATTAACCCCAGTGACGGTTAAGTTTAGGGATAGGGTTGAGGTAAGTCATATCTTGTTTTTCACTAGGATGGTAAGGGAACAGTCATAAATGCCATTAACCCCAGTGACGGTTAAGTTTAGGGACGGGGTTGAGGTAAGTCCTATATTTATATAACGTTAAGTCAACGGCGTTCATAAACACGCTGAAAAGCGATTATGCGTCTTCATAACACGCCAAAAATGCAAATACGAATTGGCGTGTCATACACACGCTACTTCATGAGATCAGCCTGCGAATCCGATGTTCGTGGCTGTCTTTACGAGTCCAGTATAGTTTAGAGCAGCTGAGGCTGATGGAGGAGCAGGAGACGCCGAGGCGGCGGCCTGTCGCGGTCGAGGAGCCCGCACTGACTCTGGCGCTGGGCAGATTGCTGTTGCCTGTACTCTCGCTGCGTGCTACGGCCTACAGACACAACCCGTCTGCTGCAGAGGATTTCAACGATTGCAATTTCTCCTGGAGGAAATCTCTGAATCAGACGAGCACACGGACGTTTGTGTTGTGATAGTTTCGCCTGACTAAACATCCAGGTAACATGCAGTAATTCACCAAACAGAAATAAATACAAACGAGGAGTAAATAATTCACTTAAAGTTTGCCAATGTAACGTGAACAGGGTCTGTTGTTGTGGAAAGAAGGAGGCAGGAACCGGCGAACATTTAAATGAACACATACAAATCGAAAGTATAAGCCAAAGCCAGCAGCCCCTCATTGATGACTGCTGCAACGTTACACACAACAGAAACAAAACTACATAAAATCAGGCCTGTTTTTCTCTCGATATGCCGCCGTCGCTCCCGTTTTATGCTTTCGCTTCTCCGTGAGAGACGAGGAACCGGCGCTCGCCTCACAGGTGGCTTTCATTTTCACCAAATAGTCTCCGTTTAGTCTGTTATCACTCACGCCACCAGCCTCGCGAGTCGCGCCGTCCTCGGGACCGGCGCTCGCCTCACAGTTAGCTTTCATCATCACCAAAATAGTCTCCGTTTAGTCTGTTATCACTCGCGCGGCGCGCCGTCCTCTTATGTGCCTCGTCCTCGATCGTCCTGCTCGCCACAGCCAACTAGACATTTTGTGTGAAATGAATTTCAAACTCTGGTGACAGCTAATGTTAGCCTTGTAGACAGAAGAGTGTTGTCTGTGCTGTTTGCGCGGTTCCGGAGAGGGCGTGGCTTGCGGACCTGTACAAAGCGTGGAATTCTGGGACATGTAGTTTTTTCATATACAGGCCCCCCTTGGTTATTTTCTGTCTTTTCTCGGTCAAGAGGGCACCAAATTAAAAAAAATATTTTACATTTCGACTACATATATGATCCACTTTCAATAAAGATTAATGTTGTAATGGGTGAAATGCTCCTTTAAGTCGTCTGTAGGTGAAGAGAAATGAGATTGATCCCAACATGTAAACTGTTTAATTTCTCTCACCTCAACTTTTTGCAGAGAGGCAGCAATACTTGTTTTCTTCTCATCGAACATCACACCAAATATCACAAACGCATTTCCGTCCACCTTCTGTCCGAACAGATACCTATTAAAGCATATACAATTCCAGCTGTAAAAACTGAACGCTGACGGCGACTGCTTGATCCACTTTCAAAACAGTATATTTCAATCATATTAAACAATACTGTATTTCTGAGTTGAATAATAAAAAAAAAACAGTCAACAATGTCGGCCCACATCTGGACTGTGTGGACACTAATTAAAAATGCTATGTTGGCTTTAATTAACTCTTTTATGTCAACAGGTCCCATGTAACTAGGTTACATTGGATTTATGTAACATTTTTTATTTCAATGGATGGATGGATGGATGGAAGGTTAAAAGTCTTCATTTTGTTAATTAAGTTCAATTATCCTAAAATTAAAAAAATTGGTGATAGACCATTATTGAAGACACCTGATGTTAACAAGCAGAATCACTGATGGAGAAAATCTAATTTTTTAAGTCACCATTATGGTGGTAAGTGTTTGCTTTAGTTGGGCTCTTGACCCTTGTATTATTAACTTTAGATTTTGTCTGGCTGTCGTATCTGAGGTTTAACTCTCAAATGAATAAAGAGAAAAGCTGATCAGGTGGTGTTGGTTATTTTTTGACAATCATAATTCGACTTGAATCACTGAACTCATTTAGAGTGTAATCTCTGACTTTAATGTGTTTTGTTGATTCCAGCATCACAGTGATTTTACACCCTAGGATCCAAAATAGTCTAAATAATCTAGAGGATTTCTTGAAAGTTGTTCTGATAAAACAAAACGTTTCTTTCAGGCAAACACAGACAGCAAGAATCAGTGTATGAATCCCAACAATGGTGACAAACAGAATATTAATTTAGGGAAAGGAAATTACTAGGACAATTATACCGCAATGCATGATGGGATCCATGAATGCACTGCAACATGCTTTATTATTGTCACCATGGTTGAGATTCATAGACTGATTATTGATGCCAGTGTGCCTAAATAAAGTAATTTCAAACACTTTTGATCAGAAAACTTTAAAAAAGTATTTTGCATTATGCTGAAAATTATTGGCTGTAGAAATCACATTATGGCTAGACATAACTCTCTAAAGGAGATTTGTGATTAAAATCAAACTATGATCGTCAAAACATAACCAACACCACCTGTTCAGGTTTTCTCTTTGTTCATGTGAGAGTCACAGCTCAGATTCAACAGCCTAACAAAGTCTAAAGTTATTGATTCAAGGGTCAAGAGCCCAACTAAAGCAAACACTGATCTCCATAATGGTGACTTGATAATTGAACTTATTTAACTTAATCGTTTTGAACAAAATTAAGACTTTTAAACTTATTCAACTAAACAGCATTGGATTAATCTTATGTAATTAACTTAAGTTAATTAAAATAAATGTTACATAAATCCAATATAACCTAGTTTCGTGGGACCTGTTCACATAAAAATGTTAATTACAGCCAACACAGCATTTTTTTTAGATTGTTGGAAGTTATACTATCTCAAACACGCTGGAATTAATGGACCAAGTTTTGGTTGCTCATTAACATTCAAATCTATTTTAAATCACTGTGTTCACACATTATAGATTTATTTTCAATACAATGAAGCAGAACATATGTCGTCTTACTTGGCTTCAATGTCGACTGTCAGGCTCTCGTCGTTCACATAGAAGAATGACTTACTGAGTTTTAATTTCACTTCAAATGTTGGAAGCACTATAAACCAAACCAGAGAAAAGACAAATTAGTAAATGCATTATTGTAGTTATCACATTTTTACACAACATTCACCAATCTTACCGTATTCTTTGACCTCAAAGTCAACAGTAAATTGCTTCTGAGGGGTGTTGGCGTAATATGTGACAACCTTCCAGATCCCAAGACTGGAAAATACATCCAGAAACACAAACATGTCTGATTTCATAACATCAAAAAAGATGATAACAGACCATGGACCCTCGGACCAAACATTTGGGCCGCCTATTGAGGACCCCTAGCACAGACGGATAAAAAAACACACCTGGCAACCTCAGGAATGGGGTATTTTCCAGACTTCATCCCTTTCACTGGAAATATCTTATCTGATGAAATTGTGATGCCTTGTGGATTCTTAAGAAATAGAAATCAGTATCAACACAGTGTTTGCTGAGATCGCCAGTCACATGCTCATTACAGCTGATTTGTCACAAATCAATGAATATGTGTGCGTGTGAACCTATACAATTGTGTACCATGATCTCCACCATGACTCCAGACTGACTCAGGGGTATCAGGTTGGGTGTGAGAGAGAAAATCCTGTATTGAACTGCAAGGGAGATCAAAACAAACAAAAAAAAATGAAATACTTTGTTTAACCCTCAAACCGTATTCACTTTATAGCCCTTAATCCTGTAATTGTGGACTAATGTGGGCACAGAGGACTCAGGTGCGATACTAATTTTTATTTATTATAAATGTTATATCACTGTCTTCGATAAAGTTTTGTCTATCCATTTATGGTGATATTTTTAATTTCGGGGGTATTTTTGAATTTATTTACTTCAAAAAGTACCAAATTTTCTATGTAAATTGTGCTTATTTTGTTTTATTTTTATGAACTAAATTAAAATATCATTCCAATAAGTTCTTAGCTCTAAAACCTAAAGATGAAGTGACTTTGCTTTCAACTGGTGTCTTATTTTGGCTTATTTTAGAATGCTCTAAATTACAGTTTTTTCCATTCATTTCTATGGGTGCCCATTTTGACCCAAATACAAGATTAAGAAGGTTTTTTTCACCCACTTAACATTGTAGAATTGAGTCAAAAAAATTATGTGTTTTCGGGAGGTAAACTTAGGAAAAGTAGCCAAGTCTTGTACCGCTCAGATCAAGTGAAAAAATGACTTCTAAAATGACCATTTTATCAAACTTGTATATTTAAGTTCAGTAATTTCACTTAAATGACAATTAATAGGTAACCTTCATTGCCATTTAAGTGAAATTACTGAACTTAAATATACAAGCTTGATAAAAATGATCATTTTAGAAGAAAATTTCAAACGGCACTTAGAGGCTTTTGCATCTGAACTCTTCATATATATATATATATATATTTACATATTTGAGACACTTGTCATTTAGTGTGTAAAAAAAATGATACCATAAACATCTTCTTTACTATGCATTTTTATAGCAACACAAATGCAATCGGCTTGTAACGGCTGAATAAACCATAAAATTAACTTTTTTTATTTGTAAGTAGCAGAATTTTTTTTGTTTATTTTTAAAAAAATAAAATTAACTTTTTAACGTCATAGCTTGTATTCCAACATATTTTACACATGCTTTTTTTTTTTACATTTAGCTTGAGACGGCTTGAGGCTAAATGCAATTTATTATCAACTTGTCTGTGATAACCACTTATCTGTGACCTTTCCAAAATGCAAATGCAGCCATTTCGTGGAACAATCCAGACGCCATTCACTCTCCATCTGTCCTACTTAATAGCCCGTCTATGTGCACAACTACACAATTTTTGTATTCAAGTTCACATTGTGTGTTATTTCACTCTATATTTGAATACTTTGCTTTGTACCTGTGCTAGAAGGCGTGTAGATGGGCTTGTCTGTCTGTACAAATATATATCCAGACTGGAATGAGACCATGACCACTTTCTCCAGGGTTTTGGTAGGAAACTGAGCTTGTAGATACACATACTGCTTCTCCAGAGGATCATCAGAGAAATAGTTCTTATCATCGGGGATCTAGAGAAGACAAATTAATAAGTTCTTTGCCAATTTTGAAGAGAAAAAAAAGTAACAATTGAGTAACAAAATGAATTGTACAAGTGCAGATGATGGATTACACACTTGTAGCAAAAAAAAAAAACTAAACAAAAAAAGAGTCAGGGTGGCATCACCTTTATATCTGTAAGGATCTGGTAATCTTTGTCTCCGGTCAGTGTCACTGTTTTGGACAGTATCTCCGTGTCTTTCTTTGGGTGGTTCTTCACGGAGATCTTTACATCAAAATTTCCTCCATTGTAATCCTGAGCCTCCACAAACACGTTCTCTGAGGAACCCACTCTCAGCAAATTAGGAGCTGACAGAACATATCTGTGGAGATCAAATTGCATTTGTGAAATCTTAAAAAAAGAGAGATTATTAGTTAATCTATGAACAAACGGTGTGTTTAATACTCACAGCGGGTCACTGAGGATGAGGAGGGGTGAGGAGAGAAGAACAACAGTCAGACACAGCAGCTTCACCTCCATCGTGTCTGTCTACTGTATGTGAACCTGCTCAGTTCAGATTTATACCCGCCTCCGTGACCCTCTCTCTCACTGACACCCCTCTTCCCAGCATGGCTATTAGGCAACACGTTTGGGAAGGGGAGGATCTTGGAAAGATTTTTTTGCAAGATTTCCAAAATTACGAAAGAAGCACCAATAATTGCACTTAAAATATTGTGTTTATAAGTATTGTGTGTGATGAAAAAGTTAGGGATGCACCGATATGAAAATTTTGTCCGATACCGATAACCGACAATTCTTAATATTTGAAAGCCGATAACCGATATATCGGCCGATAAATTTAAATCCAAATTTTGAGAGCCTGATTACAAAGACAAAAGTCTCACAATTAAATCCATGTCCCAAGCGCACGATTATAATGATGTTCTCATTATAGTTTCGTATAGCCGATATGACGGATTTGCGCTGCACATGTTGTGCCGAACCGTATTATCATTTTTTGAAGAGATTTCAAGAAATTCAAAAACAAACAGTGCTCAACAAGTGTCTCAACTGAAGGGAATAATACATTATTTATCGGCTTTAATATATCGGCCACATTTAACAGGCCGATAACGTTAAAAATGAACATATATATCAGCCGATACCGATATTCTGGCCGATATATCATGCATCCCTAGAAAAAAAAATTATTATGACGAAGCTTTGTCTCGATATCATGTGCACTTGTCAGCTACCATTATTTATTTCTTAAATAATCTTCATTATGGTTGCAATTAGGGTTGTGTATGGTTTGAATTTGAACGATTCTGATTCCGATTCCTTGTTTCGATTCCGGTTCCTAACGATTCCGATTCTATTAAGAAAAAAGAAAAAAAAGTTTAGCTAACCTTGCTAACCAACGGTCTTTCTGAAGGAAATACTCCTTTCTAAAGGGAAATACTCTGCATTTTGCCGAGATTTCGTTATTTTTAGAAAAGTGAAGCCACACTTTGGACCGCCGACGTAAGCTACTCATGTTCGACTCGCGCGGTTATGCCAACACTTCCGGTAGACGCTTCTTCGTTGGTGTTGTTCAGCGGTTTCTTCTTCCGCTCGGCGGACTGTGAATATCGAAACTAGGAATAGAAATTTTAACTTTTGAACGATTCCGGGAAAAACGAAAAGTTAGTCCCGGTTCCAATCGATTCTCGATACCCAACCCTAGTTGAAATTCATGAACCCTCTGAATTATAGGCATAATTGCCTCGCTTAAAGAAGATACTTGGTAGATTGCCTTCCAAAAGTCCCAAATGAAAATATTCATGAGATAACTGTGTCAGCTGTACTGTATATGTGTTTGGTCTTTCCTTTCTTCAAAGAAAGCAGTAGAAACAGAGATGTGATCGAACTCTTAAAGAGTTCTCGGGAGTGCATTTCAGATTTCTCATAAATCAAACTTCATGTGTAAATACAACCTTTGGTAAATTGGCAGCTGCTCTATTGATCCTTCAGGGGTCGGGAGAACTATTGAACTGTATATGTTCATGAAAATGTGCTGAAGTTGATCTGGAATGAGGTTTGTTGACGAATGTGTTTTGCGCAACATTTAACTTGTACAACACTGGCAGGAATAAAAGAGCTGACGGGTGTAGAATGGATCTATGTGCAGGGTTTATTAATGCAAACCAACAAAACATAAAGAACTAAGTGCTAAGGAACACAAGGACCAGGGAACGTGAGGATCAAAAGAACCCAGACCATTGGTGTGTTGTGATTGGCTAAACTGCGTAGTGCACGTTGTCCGGAAACTTCACGCCCATTACCTTAACAGGCGAAAGATATCAGTACACTCTTAGAAGAAAAGGTTCTATATAGAACCTTAAACGGTTTTCAGCGCTACGTATATGGAACCCCTAAAAGGTTCTATACACTCTTAAAAAAGGGTTCCTTTGGGTTCTATATAGAACCCCGTGGTTCCATACTTGGCCAATAGAACCTTTTACCAAAAAAAATGGTTCTATATAAAACCATTTTGGAGTTCCATATATGAAGCGGGGGATGGAACCATTTCAGGTTCTAAATAGAACCGTTTCTTCTAAAAGTGTATGAGCCAGACTCAGACCCAGAAAGCGATGATGATGAGAGTCAAGGTTTGGCATTGGTTTACATTGAATGAATGAATGAAACCTTTTATTGCCCCAGGGGGGATTTGTTTTACACTCATGGGAAGCACAATAAACATAACAACAAAAATATAGAATAAACATAAAAAATAAAAAGCAAAAGGTGACATGGAATTATCAATTCGACGACTTAACAAATCAATAAATAGATTAAAAATATTCAATAATACACCTCTAAAAAACACCAAAATGCTCAGCAGCTTAAAGGAATCAATAAATAGATATATATTCAATACATTCTTGATCAAATTGAAAAGTTACGTCAAAGTATATATACATGAAAAATACATTTACAACATTAGTACATATACAAAATCAGGTCCAAAATGTTTGTACGCGTTTTTCGTAGACACGAAATAACTAAGTGGCTATGAAGCCAGCGCTGGTATTTGATAAAACTAAAACATCACGTCTGAAATTATACATGCAAATTAGGGCTGCACGATTAATCGCACAATGTTGTTATGCGCATCTAATCAGTAAAGCCGGTTCCTTGATTAGTAGTAAATCACCTTCACCTGCTTTCAGATGGAGCGGCATTTACTACAACGAGCCGTAGATCACTGACAAGCTGAGCCATATTGCATTAAATATCGTTGGCGATATGTCCTCGATTTTAACACGATTTGGCTCAGCTTGTCAGTGATCTACGGCTCGTTGTAGTAAATGCCGCTCCATCTGAAAGCAGGTGAAGGTGATTTACTACTAATCAAGGAACCGGCTTTACCGATTAGATGCGCATAACAACATCGTGCGATTAATCGTGCAGCCCTAATGCAAATACATTTAAAATGATTAAGTCTTACTTACGTACTGCCTCTGGTTTTAAAGTCGGAACTGCTTCATGTTTTAGCAACAGTTTCTTGCTGAATCCGGCATTGAATTCGTGGAGATTGTCTTCCGTAAAATGCGCAGCACAGAGAGCTAGATTACGATCGTCATTTTTTAGGAACGTAAATTGTATCCATTGTTGAGGAAGTACAGCGTCCGTGGGAAGCTCGAACACAGACGACCTGACAGCTGGTGAACACAACACACTCGACGAGCCACAGAAATACGCACATGCCCTTTTTTTTCATTTTCGGGAGGGAGGGTTGATGCAAATGTGTGGGTTAGTGACGTCTAAAACCCAGCTGACCAATCGAGTCGTTTTTGTAGGCATTAAACTTCCTGATTTTAAAAAAATGATATCTCTACATTGAAATCAGCCACAAACTGGAGAAAGGGCAGCTGCAGGTGGTGAAGACATGCTTACCTTGCACCTGACAAACCAATAACCTTCATCTGGGACCTTGGATACCGGATAAGCTCCTGAGCAGGAAATGGGCGGGACCATGGGAGACCATCAGTCTCTTGATCCAGCACAAGTGAACTCTCAAGTCTGGATGGAAAGGCAGGACTCACACACTAGCACAGACAAGGGAAAGAGGATACTCCATCCCTGAGGGGTTTGTGTGATGGGTCAACCTCAGTCTGAAATCCAGTCAGTATCTGGCCAGTCCAACAACAGATGTGACCAGCCCAGGACTGACCCCGTCCTAAACACAGAGACAAGTATGGACATATACACTCACAGTCCTGCTTGAGATGGTGTGGGCTTCAAATTAAGTGTACCATTAAACAATGTACCATTTTCAGAGCTTAAAGACATTGCACTGTAAAAAAATGATTTTTTGGTGAAGTAAATACTAATGAAAAAACCCAATGTAAGAATTTAAAAAACTAAGTAAATTCCATATCAGTACTTAATTCAAGCGAGTAGAAATGAAAGTGTAAATATCAACTCAATAAAATTAAGTAAAGATTACTTAACTTTTCTGATACTGGGGTTCCCATCATGCACTGGACCTTGAATAATTAATGAGGCTCATTTTTCACTGGTTTCCAGCTGTATTTACACTGTTTTGTTGTCAGTATTTGTAAATTGCCATTTTGTGTCATTTCGAGTAAATTTTCTGCTCAAAATGACACATTCAAACACAAAAACGACCCATCAAATGTTACCGCCATTGTGTATCGTCTACCAAGTATTGAGGTGTTTGCATTCACATGAGGCTTAATATATATCCGACATGATGTATATATAAATTACTGAAATGATTTAAGTAAAGCACACACTATAAGTGACTAATAAAAATCAAGATTATTGGTTTAGAGAAATGTAATACAAAGGCAATCGATATTAATCATCCTTTTACTAGCAGAGTTAAAATTACGTTGTTTTTTTTTTTGTAAAGTTTACTTAATTCCAAATTCCAAGTAAATTTAACTTAAAAGATTTTTAATTAAAGCTACTGATAAATATGTTTTAAGTTTTTACTTGGCAAATCTTTGTAAGTTTACTAGCATTTTCTGAGTGAGATAGTTTAGCAAGGTATTTTCAAGTAAATCCTACTACAAATTTTTTACAGATGACAATGCTGTCCTAAATGCGCAGTTTCATTTTCAAATGTGAACATTTGGTCGTTCAAGTCCATGCATTAGTGAATGTCGAGCACAATGAATCACAATCTTGTCTCAGGACATCAGTGAATTTCAGCTATTTGTGGAATATCAAACTACCCAGTCCAAATGACTGCTGTTTGTGCACAGGCAATATGGAAGCTTGTTTCCGCCACTGAATAAAAAAATAAAATAAATAATTGCGACTTTTTATCTCACAATTCTGACTTTTTTCTCACAATTGCGAGTTATTAAGTCAGAATTGCGTGATATAAAGTCGCAATTGCGAGATAAAAAGTCAGAATTGCGAGAAAAAGTCAGAATTGCGAGATATAAAGTCGCAATTGCGTGTTATTAAGTCAGAATTGTGAGTTATAAAGTCGCAATTGCGTGATATAAAGTCAGAATTGTGAGATATAATGTCAGAATTGTGAGATTTAAACTAGTATTTTTTCCCCCTTAGAATTGGCCTGATAAGTCGCAATTGCGAGTTTATATCACGCAATTCTGACTTTATATCACGCAATTCTGACTTTATATCTCGCAATTCTGACTTTATATCTTTCAATTCTGAGAAATAAAGTCAGAATTGCAAGGTATAAACTCGCAATTCTGAGAAAAAAAGTCAGAATTGTGAGATAAAAAGTCACAATTATTTATTTTATTTTTTTATTCAGTGGCGGAAACAAGCTTCCATACTATAGAGAAAGCCTTTCCTGCTGTTTTATTTTTAGCCTCCTGTTCTTAATTTGTCCTTCATTGACCCCAGCTAAACTCTGGCCTTCAGTGGCCCTGTCCTGGAAAATAATACGTTTATAAAAACACATCACAGCTACTATACTAGCACAGATATTTAGGAAACAGCACGTGTCTGTGCCCAATATCATTCATTCCCTCCTTCAACCGGCCTATTGAAGCATATTTTGAATTCTAAAAAACTGATAATTTGAGACACAGATCATTTTACGGCTCTACTGGATCAGCAAACGCGAAAGCTAGACAAGTATTTTTTTAATGAAACCATTCATTTTTTGGTAAACACTTTTGAAATGGGATGTGGCGATAGTGTTTTGATTTATCAATGAAATGACGAAAAAACTCTGTTAAAGTTCGGCTACGTGACATTAAACTTGGCATTTTAAGGTAGAGTTTGTGTGAGCGCGCGCTTTGGAAATAAAACAAGTAGGCGTTGAGATAGTAGAGTGAGATTTACCTGAGTTTCGTGAGTGCAAACAGAACAGGTACGGCGAGTTCACGCGCTTCCGGACGCACAGGTGAAGGAATCGCCGTCATGCGCGCGCGGATCAAACGAGCCCCTGTCGCGCTCTTCGCTTTGACGCTGAGTTCGTGGACGTTTTTGGATTAACGATAATAACATTAACAACAATTCCTCACACCATTTTCTCAGGTGGGTTAAGTTTATCCTTCAATCGGATGGTTATTCCTCTTACTCGGTGTGTTTAGAGAACAGCTCGTCAAACCGGCTGCTCCGACATTCCGTGACTGACAGACAGTCATCACGAGGAAATAAAGCTCATTTATCACCAGCCCTGTGTCATTAAAAATACGTTTATCTGCAGGTAATAGTAATACACTTGAAATCTCTCTTTGATAAGCTAAGTAATTTGTAAAGAATATATCGATCAAATTTACGTTAATATCAAGGGAATTGATTTGACGTGCGTAAATGATGTTAATGTGATAGTGAGGTAAACTGGTGTTTATACTTTAAGTTTTAAAGTAAAGCTGACTTTAGTTTTGTTGGTGACTGAGTATAAATCTGCTTGGATGACTTCATAAAGTCATTTGAGCTCTGAAATGGTCACATAATTCATAGGTTTTTTTTCTTTTCATAGTTTTGATGACATTTCTAAGATAAGAATAAACAAAGAAGCTATAGGCTAACACCTGAACATTGGTACACTGATATGTTTAAAAAATAAATAAATGGTACTAAAAGTGACTAAAAGGTGTTATGATGGTTGTATTTTGTAGTACTTTTCAAGCTGCGTTCACCCAAAATGTAAATTCTGTAATTTTTCTCATCTTTGTGTCATTTCCAAACACAATCAAGGAGGAATCGTTGCCTATACGGGCAAAAACGATTGGGCTCTGAGGCTTTCAAGCTCCATAAGGATGCAAAAATACCATAACATAAAACTAATTTGCCTTATTCCAAACCTTCTGCAGTCAAAGTTTGAGTCATTTACTAAAAGTCAAACGCTGGGTTTTTGTGAATGTCCTTGTAATTGTAGGTCAGTGTTCTCCCAGACTAATAATTAACCTCGCCAGTCCACAGCCGAACAGTGGACCCTTTTTACACTATCGTCTCATCTGTTAATGTTTGTGTATCGATGTCACATCTCACCTCTGTCCTCTACAGGTTCGAGTCTCCATCCAAAATGAGTCACTATTAAACCAGGTACTTTGCCTCTCGCATATACGGATGCTCACATCTCGTGTCATCTCTAACAGACACACCCTTGGCTTGGAACACAAAAAGTGCATCTCTAGATAGTCTAAGTCTGTGTTTGTTTTTCCATGTGCGAGAGTGGAGCATCATGAGTTCGGGCCTGTTCATGCCGGTGTTGTTCCTGCTGGCTCTGGCCGTGGTTCTGTTCTCATGCGTGCTTCGTAAAAGGAGGCAGGCGGAGGGATCGTACCAGCCCAGTGCAGAAGAACAGAAACAAGCCAGGATCAACAGAGCCGAGAAGCCCGGTCTCACTCTCCCACTGCCCAAAGAGGAGAGACTGATCTGAACACAACCCTCGAAAGATGCTCAAACCTAAACAGAGCCTCCGCTGCTGTATAAACCAGACGCGCATTCGTGGAGTCGTGAAAGACGAGAAACATCTGAAATGGTGGTGGATATTTATTCAGTGTTTTTGACTGAGACGCGAGGATGCTTTCACTCCCTAATGCAATGTTGTTGTTGTTGTTAAATGAATTCAAGCATGCCTTAAAGGGAGACTCCACTTTTTTTTGGAAATAGGCTCATTTTACCACTCCCCCAGAGTTAAACAGTTGAGTTTTACCGTTTTCGAATCCATTTTTTGATATTTAGAAGAATATCAGTAACCAGACAGTTTCTGGTCTCATTGACTTCCATAGTATATATTTTTTTCCTACTATGGAAGTCAATGAGACCAGAAACTGTGTGGTATATCAGAAAATGGATTTGAAAACGGTAAAACTCAACTGTTTATCTCTGGAGGAGTGGTAAAATGAGCCTATTTCCAAAAAAAAGTGGAGTATCCCTTTAAAATAGGTCGGGGTATCTGAAGCCTAACCCTAAAGTAAAGATTTACCTGAAGTAAATCGGCCAAACCAGTTTTTGTTTACTTTATTTGTCCTCGCTTTACGTTTACACTCACCTGCATGTGAAGAAGACACCAGCTTTACCTCTAAAATAGATTAGCGTTACCGTATTTAAATGTCCACACGGGAATTTTGTTGCAGCTCTTTCAAATGTAGAGAGAAAACATGTCTATTGCACTTTGCCAAATATTGTTTATGTGTCTGCATTTTTGTAACATATCAATGCTAGGATGTTGTTGATCATAACAATGAGATGAAGATAATGTGTACATGTGGTTGATTCATTAAAATGCATCTTTGGGTTAAAAACCAGAGTATGTCATTCAGAGCTCGTGATTAACTTTTTTACTTGGTAGCATTGGTGCGCAACTTTAAAAAGTTAGGAGCGCCAGCAAAAATGTAGGAGTACCCACTAAATTTGGCGTTTGGCACTGCCAGTATAGCGGAACGACCTGGTGATTAAAAGCCTTTGTAATTAAACCTGATTTGTTTGCCATACACTTGTCCCTACATTGTTTTTGTGTGTGCTTGGAACACTCTACATGTTTAACCAAGCTCTCGTGCTTCTTTTAGCCATTCTCTCTAAAAGCTGTATATCAGCTGGTGGATCCACATAAAAGGTACAATATGCAAGATTTTTGCGGTAAAATATCCAAAAAGCACTAGGCCAATGTTATATATTTTGTTTAGTTGATTACATACTAGAGCCAGACCAATATATCAGCAGGCTGATATTAGGCATTTTCCAAACTATCGGTATCGGCAGTTATAATGGCCGATAAATGAATATTTCAAAAATAAAATAAAAATGGACAAAACACGCTTGAACCATGTCATGAGTGTTGTGTAGTTTGTCCATCAGAGGGCGCTCTACACAGTCCCTGTTGAATTGGTCACGATTCATACATTGCTTGAATAACAATTAAAAGATCATCCGCATCAGTTCTCTAAACTCAAATAAGCAGGACAACATTCGTGACTATCATGTCCAGTTTTGCTGCTGTTAAATAAGCCGAAAGTTATTAGCTAGTAATAGTTACGTTACGTTTTTACAGTGTAGTCGACTGACTGTCCTTTTAACTTTTGACTTGTTGTCCTTTTAATGTTGTGACAGTTGGTCGGTGTCGTTTAGTCCCGCCCCTCCTCCATTGTGATTGGACGGCTGGGTGAAAAGTGACAGTGATGGGCGCTGCGTTTTATCCAAAGTTGAACATTTTTCAACTCTCGGCGACCAGTAAAAAACGCCGGGTGCTTCAGCGTGGAAAAAACACTCAGCGCCTCGTTACGCTCATGGCTCATAATTTTCTTCAAAAAATATTGTTTTTCTGAAGGCCTAGACTCTATATTAAACTAAAATACTGCATTAATATTTAAAAAAAAAAAAAATATATATATATATATAAAAAATATATATACTTTTCCATGGTGAAAATAAACAATAAATATTGCATAAATATTAATAAATTCAATCAAATTGTCTCAAAATACTAAATTAAAAAGAATAAATATTATCGAACAAAAATAAATTGCATTGGTTTTACTGGGATGGAGAAAGTTTCATTTTTAGGTGTCCGGTCACTTCTGACCGGGAAGATAACAAGTGTGACTCTGAAACGAAGAGCACCTGAGGGTTAAAAAAAGCGGCGCTCCCATTGAAAACAATTGAAAACATACGCCAGGAGCATGGAAAAACGCTTTGGTGGACACACGGCCTTAACCACATCACCAGCTCAAGGATTATTAGTGACTTTAGGTGACGGATTACGAAATAAATCTCCGATTCACCCTTTTAAATTTCGTGCAGTAGTCATATTCCTGTCACGTGACTACAGTGAAAGGGAGTGGGAGTGATTGACAGCTAATATTAACCAATCTAAAACCTGCTTTAAAGTTAAGAAGGTAAGGATGAAGTTTGATGTAACGTTGAACAGTATCAGAGCACATAAGGTATGAGTAACTTGCGAACGTTTTGTAGAGAAATGAAAACTATTATTTGCACTCGCACAAATGCTCCCTAATATATTTTTTAGGTCGCAGATTAAATTTCAGGAGCATATGCGACTGAAATGGCCTCAATCGTCATTTGAGATGCCATTCTGTCAATGTTTGCTCTCTGATAAGCCTTTTATAAATGATTAAATGATTATTTGGATGAAAGCGGGTAGACTTGCTTTATTTGTCAGAACTGGCATTAGTTACTTTTTCAAAGTTAATAATTAAAAGTCTAAATTGACCTATTTTAATGCCCGTTTCTGGTCTCACTCTGAACGATTCATGCGTTTACATTATTCCAAAGAGGGAAAAAGTCCTTCGCCAAAATGTAATAATGTAATAAAAGGCGTTTCATGAAGTGCGTGTCCTTCCACAACCTCAGAACTTTTCACAATCCAATCCAAACCCAGTGCATAAAACCAATTTGATCTTTGACTCAGACTGTCTATCATGTTGACTCGAGTGTGTTTACACTTGAGTTATGATGCTCTAATGTTCGAATCTCTTCTTCAGCTCAGAGACCTTAACGGGAGCCGGGTCTTGCTCTTCTGGAGTCGATGTAATGGGTGATTTTGTTCTTCGTTCTTCCGTCTGCACACCTGTTTTTGACCCCACGTTGATTTTGAAGTTTCTGATGGGAGTTTTCGTGGAGATTTCGCTTCTTTGGGAAGCAGAAGTCTCAGTCAAGGACTTGGACCGTAACAGAGCAATGGTAGACGAGACTTTCGGTGAAGAGACTTTCTCCTCGGGCTCTACGTTGAGGACGACAGCGGAGGCGATTCCTCCATTTGCAGGTCCATTTGACCCCGAGTCATTGGTCTCCTTGAGCTCTTTCTGATGTCCCTCTTCTTTGTCAGGTTGTGTCTCTGTTTTCTCTTCAATTATTGTCTCGGTATCCAAGCTTTCCTCCATTGTTCCGTTCATTTGTCCATCCTTTTGCGAACATTGCACCACTTCAGGAACCAGAGAAGCATCTTCTAAACTTCGTAGATCTGAACACAGACTTTCCCCTGACACGTTTGAGTCCTTCTCTGATACGTTACGCTCATTTTCCGGCTTGTCAATCATGGCTTCAGACTCCTCCCTCTCGCCGCCAGGCTCCTCCTCCTCCTCCCAGCTCATTAGACTTCCGCTGTTTCCAAAAGACTGGCTCAGACTCTCCTGACTTGGTGTGGTGTAACTCTTCTGAAAGAGAAATTAAATGGTGAGAGAGTGGACGAGTGAATGTGCTTCTGCTTTTCCACCGACAGGTTTCCCGATGTTAGATTGTTCGACTATTTCAAGTTTTCAAGAAACAGCAGTCGGGTAAAACATCACTTAATTGTTGTTTTCATGCTGCAAAGCCACGTTGGTTTACCCGTTCATCTTATGTTTTAAATGATTACTATGCATTTTAGTCGTTAAATATTTAACCCTTTATGGTACGGATGGTGTAACCATATTGTTTTCCTTCACTTTTTTAACTTTCAGAAAAAAACACAGCATAATGCATTGATGGAAAATAAAAGTAGCCAGTAATATGCTGTTTTAAGCCATGTGACTTTGAGATGAAATTAGCTATTATGATTATTACATTTATTAATTTATTTGAAAGTGTTTACCGAATAAATAAATATATAATAAAATAAATATATAATTTTTTATTTTCCTAAAATATATATATATATTTATATATTTATTTGTTTGTTTATTATATATATATATATATATATATATATAAAATGTATTTATTTATTTTCCTAAAAAAAATAATATATATATATATATATATATATATATATATATATTAGGGCTGTCAAACGATTAATCGCGATTAATCGCATCCAAAATAAAAGTTTGTGTTTACATAATATATGTGGGTGCACTGTGTATAATTATTTTGTATAAATACACACACATGCATGTATATTTAAGAAAAATATACTATTAATATATTAAATATTTATATTTATATATAATATAAATTATATATAAATCTATATACAGTATATACATGAAAACATTTTCTTAAATATATACAAGCATGTGTGTATTTATATATATATATATATATATATATATATATATAAAATAATTATACACAGTGCACCCACATATATTATGTAAACACAAACTTTTATTTTGGATGCGATTAATCGCGATTAATCGTTTGACAGCCCTAATATATATATATATATATATATATATATATATATATACATATTTATTATCATACATATATCATATTTATTTTTTAGGAACAAATGATGGTGGTCTACTCAATTTGAGGTTTTTGGAGATCAAAGTGTGAGAATGCTTCAATTAAAACTAAAGAAATATTAAATCAAGCAGAAATAAATAATTTTAACAAAAAAAAGCCAAAACATTTTCCATTGTACAGTCATAAGCTATATGACAACAATTCCCAAATTAATTTGCATATTTTGTTATTAGAGCTATTTTATTCCATAAATCCCGTTGGGAAAATATTCCACTGTCAGAGCATATGATGCATAACATTAGGGTTAAAAACCTTCAGATTGTCTATAGGACAGATGCCCCGTCCAGCACCGTTTACCATGGTTGTGTGAGACGAGTGAGAGGATCCAGGCCTTACGTGTGTGATGAAGTCGCTGCTGTCGGAGCTGAAGAGGTCGAGGCTGCGTGTGCCGTACAGTAAACCCGGCTCTCTGGAGCTCTGAGCGCTCAGGGTGTCGAAGATCTCCCCGAGCAGGTCCATCTCCTCCGGGTCAGCCAGGAGCGACAGCTCATCCTCGTCCTGTAAGTCGCTGAAGCCAGAACACTCAGCGCTTTCTGTTACACTGCAAAGGGAGATGCGTTTAAGAGACACATTAAAGGGATAGTTCACCCAAAAATTAAAATATAAATAACTATTCGTCTGAAAGAAGAATGCCATATACACTAGGATGACTTGAGAGTGAGTAAATCATGGGCTAATTTGCATTTTTATTCATCAACTATCCCTTTAAACGGCAAAGCTTCCACACATGCGTTTCCTCTCACCTGTCCTCATAGGTGTCGTCGTCCTCTGTCTGTTCCTCTGTGTCCTGTTTGCTGTGGTGTTTGCGAGCCGGCCGTCGAGGTCGAGACTGAAAAACAGCATACAAAGTGTAGGAAGGAAAACAGTATATTAGAAAGTAAAGTGCACGTGCGGTACTGTGGATGAACACAAGGTGGAGCCAAACCGCTGCACTTTTTACACTCGAAGTGAATTAAAGGAAATTTGACATGGATATTTCCCATGTTGGTGCCTTTGATGCAATAAAATATAAAAAAATATGCATTGATTTTTATATAATATTATGGAAGCTTGTTTCCACCACTGAATAAAAAAATAGAAAAAATAATTGTGACTTTTTATCTCACTATTGTGAGATATTAAGTTAGAATTGTGAGAAATAAAGTCGCAATTGCGAGATATAAAGTCGCAATTCTGAGAAATAAAGTCGCAATTGTGAGAAAGATTTTTATCTCATCATTGGGAGTTTACATCTCATAATTCTGACTTTATAAGATAATTGCGAGTTTATATCTCAAAATTTTGACATCTTTTCTCAGAATTGTGAAATATAAACTCACAATTGCGAGTTATCAGGCCAATTCTAAAAATAGTTCAGTTTATATCTCGCAATTCTGACTTTATATCACGTAATTCTGACTTTATATCTCGCAATTCTGACTTTATATCTCGCAATTCTGACTTTATATCTCGCAATTCTGACTTTATATCACGTAATTCTGACTTTATATCTCACAATTCTGACTTTATATCACGTAATTCTGACTTTATATCTCGCAATTCTGACTTTATATCACGTAATTCTGACTTTATATCTCACAATTCTGACTTTATATCTCGCAATTCTGACTTTATATCTCACAATTCTGACTTTATATCTCGCAATTCTGAGAAATAAAGTCAGACTTGTGAGATAAAGTCGCAATTACCTTTTTTATTTTTCATTAAGTGGCGGAAACAAGCTTCCATATAATATTAATGTATGTAGGCGTGTGCTTTCAGGTGTCACTCACCCTGCCAAAGTGCTCTGTGATTGGTAGGCGGTTCTGAAGGCAATCTGATTGGATGAGGCGATACGTGTGCGTTCCACACACAGACCCGCCCCGCTGCAGCATCCTGGATTCTGTCTGATCCTGAGAGGGAAAATCCAAAGGCCAAACGTAAACTAACTCGCTTATTTGGTGCACAAAGAGGAACCGCATGCAATTTACAGAATATAAACTCACCTTTGACGACAGGAGGTTTTTCAGCCCAAATTTGCTTTGATATTTGCTCTGAGTGAGACATTAGCAGATTTTTATTGATCATGCACAACAGCACATTATAAATCAATATAATGGAAATATGAGTTGCACTACCCTTCAAAAGTTTGGGGTCAATACATTTGATTTGTTTGAAAGAAATTATTTCATTCACCAAGGATGCATTAAATTGATAGAAAGTGACAGGACAGACATTTATAATGTTACAGAAGATTCCTATATTAATTAAATAATCCTATTCATAAAATAATCCTGAAAAACAAACTGTATCAGTTTCCACAAGAATATGCAACACAACAGTAATAAATGTGTCATGATTATCAAATCCCTATTATTCATGATTTCTAATGATGCTGAAAATACAGCTTTGATCACAGGAATAAATTACATTTTAACATATATTCCCATAGAAAACAGATATTTTAGTTTGTAATAATATTTCAGAATATTATGAATTTTACTGCATTTTTCATCAAATAAATGAAGCCTCGCTGAGAACGAGACTACGTTCAAAAACATTAAAAATCTTACCAACCCCAAACCTTTGAGTATTAGTGTAGATGCAGTATTTACTCACTGCTTTGTTCGCTGTAGACTTCCACGTCACGATCAGGGCTCCTCCCCCTTTCTGTAAAGAGAGATTGATTTATTTTCTAAATCCAATTTTGAGTAAAAGCAGCTTTGACAGTCATTTCTTCTTGTACCATATCATTTGGTTTATCATGAGTATATTCTTGCAGAGTCACTTCTTGTTTATAGTTTCTGTCTGAGTAAAACGTACCTTTATATTCCCCACCCACTGCCGACGCAGTTTCGAGGCGCCTGAGGGGAAAGGGCAGCAGAGGGATGTTAAAACCAGCACTCGGATAAACACCTGAATCTGTGACGGATGAAAACACACACCTGACGAAGCTCCGCACTGAAGCACCTCTTCCTCAAACGCATCCTCCGGCTCTTTGCCCTGGTTCAGCATTTCCAGCCGGCCGTCAATAAACTGAGAACAGCATGAGATCGTAATGGAAGATAATATGCAGTCATGTCATTGGTTACACATTAAAGTCTGTTTTAATATCTTTTATAAGCTGGCCCTCCATTGTAAAGTTAGAATATAGTGATGCATCAGTTGTCAAGCTATTGAATGACTTCAGAAATCTTTAAATTAGGGCTGTCGAACGATTAATCGCGATTAATCACATCCAAAATAAACGTTTGTGCTTACATAATATATGTGGGTGCACTGTGTATAATTATTTTATATATATACACACATGCTTGTATAAAACTAAGAAATATTTTCATGTATATAGATTTATATATAGTTTATATAATATAAATATAAATATTTTATGTATAAATAATATTTTTTTCTTAAATGTACATGCATGTGTGTGTATTTATATATATATATATATATATATATATATATATATTAGGGCTGTCAAAACGATTAATCGCGATTAATCGCATCCAAAATAAAAGTTTCTGTTTCCCTAATATATGTGGGTATAATTATTTTGTATATATATATATATATAAAAAACACACATGCATGTATATTTAAGAAAAAAATATTATTTATATATCAAATATTTATATTTATATATAATATAAATTATATATAAATCTATATACAGAATATATATGAAAATATTTCTTAAATATATACAAGCATGTGTGTGTATTTATATATAATAATTATACACAGTGCACCCACATATATTATGTAAACACAAACTTTTATTTTGGATGCGATTAATGGTTTGACAGCCCTAATTTAATATAACATTTGGGTACATTTTTTAAGGGTTTATGGTGCTCTTTTTGCAGCTCAACACAAAAGAGCAACTTGAACAATCTTCAAAACTTGAAAGAAAGAAAGTTTTTTGATTTTAAATGTTTTTTTTTCCTATTAAGGTCTATGTAATTGTGTCTCAACTTAACAGTACAAAATCCTAATGTGTTGTCTAAACACAAACCATTTATGTTAAGTAAAAAAAATGTGTACATCCAGAGGGTGGCGGTATAGTGCGAGCCGACCGCAATTTTGCCCGAACTTAATTTTATTGTGTTCAATCTGCTTAAATCTACGAATAACTTAAGTTTACTTCATCCATTTGTGTTGGGTTAAATGATTGATTTGTGTTGCCTTAACTGAAACTGGGCAGTGCTTGTAGTTCCCAGCATGCTTTGCATATGGTTGAATTAAGAGAGAATAAATGTTAAAATTAAGTGTTATTTTATGTTTTTTTGAGAAATTTAGAAAAGGGAAAGACTTGACAGTGTGTAATAGTGTTTAATATTAAATTACATTGGAATTATTAAACCGTTTAAATTACAATTGGTTACCATTGTGGAGAAAAGTGGAGCATTTTGTTTGTCTGTCGACTGATTTCATTAATTTCAACTGCTTTGGATGAAGCATGTAAATCTTAGCATTCAAGATGCTAATATGTTTTACTGCTAGCAAATAGCTAGCTAAAGTCTATCAATTTAATCATATGTCACTTAATCAAATGAAATATAAATGGATGACTGAATATAATATAATGCCTTTGAATCATGTCAGGAAGCCTTCTCGTTAAGACCACTTAAACTGGGTAATTTAAAATTACAAATTCCATTACGTTGAAGTAACATGAACAAATTGTGTTTAACGTAATCGGTAACACTTTACAATAAGGTTCATTAGTTACTACATTAGTTAACATTAACAAAGATTGAACAATACTTCTTCAGCATTTGTTAATCTTTGGTAATGTTAATTTCAACATTTACTAATACTTTATTAAAATCTTGTTAACATTAGTTAATGCACTGTGAACTAACATGATCAAACAATGAACAGCTAGATTTGTATTAACTAATGTCAACAAAGAATAACAAATACAGTAACAAATGGTTAATTCATGTTAGTTAATGCATGAACTAATGTTTAATAAATGAACCTTATTGTAAAGTGTTACCACGTAATCCAGTTATGTGGAACCTGTTGACAAATTAAAATTAAAGCCAACATATAATTTTTGAGTGAGTGTTGATTTTTATGAGTGTTGATTCACATTTTTGAAGTTTACATGGAGATGATGACGTTTTTCAGCTTGTAACCTATTTCAAAGTTTGTGTTCTCGAGCCACCAAACAGTTGTCGTGCAAATGAATGGCTGTAAAGTGTCACTGTAATTTCACTGGCTTTGAAACAGTCTCTATTGTTAAAAGTGGCATATAAATGGTGACTTGACATTGTGGATGTGTGAGTTTGCAGTTACCTCTTTAAAACACTGCAGGTGAACCGCGCTTTCCAAAAACTCCCGCATGCTTTGAGACTTATGACTCAGAAACGACTCGTTGCAGAACACAACCGGCCCCTCCTTCAAAGTAAGAGAGAGGAACATTGAAGAGAGCGTTTATAAACCAGATGCTGATGTACACGAGCGCCACTCACGTCCGTCGACTGCAAGGCATCTCTGTATCCGCCGAACAGCAGAGCCTGCGCGCGGAGGAACGCGTGCGCGACCCCTGACCCCGCCGACGCCGCCTGTTTCTTCAGCCTGACCTTCAGTCCCGCCACCTGCAGAAACAGTGTTTGCCGTAAAGTAAAGCTTCGGCCGCCGCGTGTCAGAGGACGAGCAAACGAGTCTCACCACGTCGGCCGGGATCTTCTTCAGGTCCTCGTGGGGCGACTCCAGCGTGTTGGTGTCAACGTTTAGTATGACCACGTCCTCCAGAGCTCGACTCTTGACTCTCTGTCGCACCGAAACACACAGAAGGAGCTGTAATGTGAGTGTTTATGGGACACAAACTGTGAGAGAAGACGACGAATGAGGGAGTCGCCGTACCTCCGCCAGGCTGGAGTGGATCCCAATGAGGTACGGCATCGGTGCGCTGGAAAACGAAGGTGAGGTGGTGTTAATTCGGTATTTTACACTTAAAGCCCTCTTTTAAGATCGTTTCTGATGAAACAGAACGGTTAAGATTGAAATTTGGACAAATGCTGCAGTGCCGAGAATTGTTTTCGCTGCAAAAGATGATTTCGTCGTAGTTTTTGTCCCAAGTCAATTCAACAGAATCTAGAGCGAGACCGATATATCGGCAGGCCGATATTTTCGGCCGATATTAGGCATTTTCTAAAATATCGGTATATAATGGCCGATAAATGAATATTTTTTAAAATAAAATAAAAACGGACGAATCACGCTTCAACCATGTCACGAGTGTTGTATAGTTTGTCCACCAGAGGGCGCTCTACACCGTCCCTGTCGGCAACACTCGTGTATAACGCAACACACATCCTGAACATTTAGACAGAAACAAAAGTATCAAACGTATTTTGTGCATAAAAGTTAGCTTCTAGAGCGAGACCGATATATCGGCAGGCCGATATTTTAGGCCGATATTAGGCATTTTCTAAAATATCGGTATATAATGGCCGATAAATTAATATTTTTTAAAAAAATAAAATAAAAACGGACGAATCACGCTTCAACCATGTCATGAGTGTTGTATAGTTTGTCCACCAGAGGGCGCTCTACACCATCCCTGTTGGCAACACTCGTGTATAACGCGCCACACATCCTGAACATTTAGACAGAGAGAAAAAGTATCAAACGTATTTTGTGCATAAAAGTTAGCTTCTAGAGCGAGACCGATATATCGCAGGCCGATATTTTCGGCCGATATTAGGCATTTTCTAAAAAATCGGTATATAATGGCCGATAAATGAATATTTTAAAAAAAAATAAAATAAAAACGGACGAATCACGCTCCAATCATGTCGCGAGTGTTGGAGTTGTATAGTTTGTCCACCAGAGGGCGCTCTAAACCGTCCCTGTCGGCAACACTCGTGTATAACGCGCCACACATCCTGAACATTTAGACATGGAGAAAAAGTATCAAACGTAATTTGTGCATAAAAGTTAGCTTCTAGAGCGAGACCGATATATCGGCAGGCCGATATTTTCGGCCGATATTAGGCATTTTCTAAAATATCTGTATATAATGGCCGATAAATTAATGTTTTTTTTAAAATAAAATAAAAACGGATGAATCACGCTTCAACCATGTCATGAGTGTTGTATAGTTTGTCCACCAGAGGGCGCTCTACACCGTCCCTGTTGGCAACACTCGTGTATATCGCGCCACACATTCTGAACATTTAGACAGAGAGAAAAAGTATCAAACGTATTTTGTGAATAAAAGTTAGCTTCTAGAGCGAGACCGATATATCGGCAGGCCGATATTTTCGGCCGATATTAGGCATTTTCTAAAATATTGGTATATAATGGCCGATAAATGAATATTTAAAAAAAATAAATAAAAACAGACGAATCACGCTTCAACCATGTCATGAGTGTTGTATAGTTTGTCCACCAGAGGTCGCTCTACACCGTCCCTGTCGGCAACACTCGTGTATAACGCAACACACATCCTGAACATTTAGACAGAGAGAAAAAGTATCAAACGTATTTTGCGCATAAAAGTTAGCTTCTAGAGCGAGACCGATATATCGGCAGGCCGATATTTTCAGCCGATATTAGGCATTTTCTAAAATATCGGTATATAATGGCCGATAAATGATTATTTTTTTAAATACAATAAAAACGGACGAATCACGCTTCAACCATGTCGCGAGTGTTGGAGTTGTATAGTTTGTCCACCAGAGGGCGCTCTAAACCGTCCCTGTCGGCAACACTCGTGTATAACGCGCCACACATCCTGAACATTTAGACAGAGGGAAAAAGTATCAAACATATTTTGTGCATAAAACTTAGCTTTTCTTTTACACGTGTGTGAAATCCAACGACGCCAAGTGTGTGTTGCAGACTGTCGTTCTGTAACGGATTTAGATTAGAATCGCTAAACAGTCGCAGCGACTGATGATTGAAAATGGTTTGATGTAGCTTGATGGAAAGAATTTAAAAAGTGCAGGTAAAGGGATAAGCAAGCTGACATTGTAATTATAATTTAGCATATAAGGCGAAGTAGGGACTAATTATTGTTTTATTTATCAGAACTTTAATATATTTTGATGTTCCTCGGTTCTGTTGTGACAATAGAAACAAGTTTCTTTTTAGAATGCATTATCATATTATTTTAGTTAAAACTCATAAATAACTACAAATAACTAATGCTAGGGAAATCTGTTAATGTTTTTTTGCGCGTTTTTGAAAATAAAAAAATAATAATAATATCGGCCGATATATCGGATTTTTAAACCAACAAATATTTGTATCGGTATCGGCCTTCAAAATCCTTTATCGGTCGGGCTCTAACAGTGTCGGACGAAAACTACGATAAAACCTGTTGGAAAGCATCTTTTGCAGCGAATTTTTGTGTGAGCTTATCAGTGACCACACCCCTGACCACTCGGTGAGTTTCACGTCTTTGTAAACTTAAAGTTTAATGCATTTAATGAATGATTGTTCCAGTGCACATAGACAATCACTGTGTGGGTTCTGTTGCTAACACAGAAACCGAAAATTCTCGGGACAGCAGCATTTGTCCAAATTGCAAAGTGTGTGTGTGTGTGTGTGTGTGTCATACCAGCAGTAGTCCAGCAGATGAGGTGGCAGCACTGGAATGAAGATGTGCTGCCAGTACATGGGGAAGAGCATCCCGTTACACGCGTGTACGCAGGCCGTGAGCTGAACACACACAACACTAAAGTTTTAATGTTTAATAAAGCTGTGTCCCGACTAGATCCAAGTGTCTAGCATCGAGTGACTTTTCAACATTAAATTAAATAAATAACATCCACAGTCAATCTGAAGATTATTAATTGATTTTCGGAATATAAATTATAGAAACAAAACAATATGCTGTGTTTGTAGAGAGATTCTTTGTGTCACGCCTGGTTAGGTGTTAAGGCGGTTTTGCACAAGGGTTTCTGAGGAACCAAGTCCATTTGCCCATTTTACAGCTGCACCAACATAAAAATCAGGCACACGGTTCGCAATCGCATGCGATTCCCAAATGGTAATCAAGCAATCTGACATAATTTGAGGAAGATGGCTTTTATAGCATAAGCATAAGCACTTGAAATGGTGGACAGCATGCATGGACTACTTTTGTTTATTTTTTTAGTTGTTATTTAAATCAGTTTGAGATTTAACTGATTTAAATAACAGTTTAAATCAGTGACTGTTATTTAAACAGTTACTGTTTAAATAACAGTAATAAATTGTCAGTAAAAATAGAAAAAAAACAGTAAAAAATAGAAATTTAAATAGTCGCATTAAAATTCTTAGAAATTCTTCTTTTGCGTTCCGTGGAAAAACAGCATTCCAGCAAACGAAAATGAGTTCTATGAATGTTTTCTAACATTAAGCTCTGAAAACGTTGTTTTAATGTTCTCTCAATGTTTGTAACATCTAGTTTTTATTAAATGTTTAAAAAAAAAAAAGAATGCGGTCATTAGAATGACGAGAACATTCCATTTTGCACACATTATAGAAACGTTACTTTTGAATGTTCTCAGATCAAAAAACATAATTTATCATGGATATTAATAGAACTTTTTTCTGAAATATTCAAAAGTAACGTTTCTATAATGTCTCTATAGTGTTTTATAATGAAAACATCTAGTTTTTCATTATATGTTTAAAAAAAAAAGAATGTGGTCATTCGAACGACGAGAACATTCCATTTTGCAAACATTACAGAAACGTTACTTTTGAAAATTCTCAGAACAAAAACATTTATCATGGATATTAATAGAAGTTTTTTCTGAAACATTTTATTATTTTTTTTTTTATGATCCATTATTTATTACTATGAATATCCATGATAAACGTTTTTGTGTCAACTTTGAATAAATGTACTATGACCATGTGTTACTGGAAGAACGTTTGTTCATAACTTTAATAAAGCCAAAGTCACATGACCTTTTACTGTTAGCTGGGGATACGGGCTGGAACGACATGAGGGTGAAGGATGTTTTTCAGTTCCTTTTATGCATTTATTAATAATTAATAGTTATATGCATTTATTAAAATGCATATAACTATTCCTTTTATGCATTTTGGTATCCAAAGCGATTTACATGGCAGCATTCCCAGGGAATTGAACCCATGACCTTGAGTTGCGTCCCACATACACTCTATGTACTTGTGCACTCATCCTTATAATGTGTGAAATTTATAAGGTTATTTTTTCATCACATCAAGTCTGATGCCAAAAAGGTGCCCAAGTACGTGACTTGGGACGCACTTTTGGTGTTCTAGCGCCGTGCTTTCCTGTTTTCATGTTCGATTGTAGTAGCCGAAGCGAATCAAAACACTAAAGCGCCAGGGCTGAACTCACCGTGCTGAGTTTACTGCAGTAAATGAGGATGCGTCTCTCGAACAACATGCTGGCGTACAGCTGGAGGAGATTCCCCACGTCCACCGCCACCACCAGCTCCGTCAGGTTCCTCTGATACACACACACACGCTTATAAATCACCAGGCAGATCGAATCCTCACATTAATGACATCATAGAATAGAAACGATGGGGGGAACTCACACTCTCTGGAATTGAGGGCAAGGCTTTGGGATCCGGCGCGATAAAGTACGGGATCTGATGCAGAGGAACAATATTTCACAAAAGTGCTCAACTAAAGTGCATGTTTGGTTATGCCTTCGAGTTAGTCTGCCTCAAGGGTTTTGTGATTCATTTTGAGTTCTAGTTAGTGTTTTAGTTAAGCATTGGTCTGTTTTGTGGTTAGTTTCAGATGCCGGATCAGGTCAATCTCGTATTATGGCATGCATTAGGATTTATTAGACGCTGAAGGGAAGGTTTAGTCCGGTCGGCTCGTCGTACAGCGGATCAGGGACTCACCCCCTCTGACTCCTCCCCTTTAGGGGCGTGTCCACAGATGCCAGGCATCTTGCTTCCGATCATTAGCTTCCCTCCCTCAGTGAAGAACAAACGACCCTGATTGTGATGTCACAGGTGATGTCATAAACGGAACTTCCGGCAGCCAATCGGCACTTACCATCTGCAGCGTGATGGAGCCGTTCGCCGGCGGGACGGGGTGCTTGTAGAGGACCGAGAGCAGATCTTTCATCTCGTTGGTCTGCCGGGGGGTGCAAATCAACAAAACGGCTTTAGACACATTAACGGTCAAGTTTCGAATCGTTTGGAAAAAAATATCGGTTGGCTGCATTTGAAAATACAGTAAAACGGTAATATTGTGAAATGTTATTACCATTTAAAATAACTTTTAGATTTTTCTCAGTTTAAAATGACAAGGAAAAATAATAGCAAAAACTGTTTTCAACTTTTAAAATTAATTTATTAAAATTAATAATAATAAATAATAATAATTATATATTATTATTACTAATTATTATTAAAAATTAATAATAATTTAGCTTCAAACCAGGATATTATTACAGAAGGATCATGTGACACTGAAGAATGGAGTAGCGATGCGGAAAATAAATGCCACTTTGACATTTATTCATAGAAAACTGTTAATTTAAATTGTAATAAGAAAAAATAATTTTCCCAAAAATATTAAGTAGCAAAAACTGTTTTAAACTGTTAAAATGAATTTATTAAAATTAATAATAATAAATTATTGTTAATTTAAATTGTAATAAGAAAAAATAATTTTCCCAAAAATATTAAGTAGCAAAAACTGTTTTAAACTTTTAAAATGAATTTATTAAAATTAATAATAATAAATTATTGTTAATTTAAATTGTAATAAGAAAAAATAATTTTCCCAAAAATATTAAGTAGCAAAAACTGTTTTCAACTTTTAAAATTAATTTATTAAAATTAATAATAATAAATTATTGTTAATTTAAATTGTAATAAGAAAAAATAATTTTCCAAAAAATATTAAGTAGCAAAATCTGTTTTTAACTTTTAAAATTAATTTATTAAAATTAATAATAATAAATAATAATTATTATATTATTATTATTATTATTAAAAAGTAATAATAATTTAGCTTCAAACCAGGATATTATTACAGAAGGATCATGTGACACTGAAGACTGGAGTTATGATGCGGAAAATAAATGACACTTTCACATTTATTCATAGAAAACTGTTAATTTAAATTGTAATAATTTAATAATATTACTAATTTACTGTAGTTCTCCTCAAATAAATGAAGAAGAGACTTTATCAAGATCTTCTTTACCAGATTCGTCCGTTTAAACCTCACCTGTCCTTTCGACGAGTAGTCCGCTAGGTTATTCAGAAGTTTGTAGAAGACCTCAAACCATGGCAAATAACTGAGAGAGAGAGAGAGAAAGCGCACTGATAAGGCTGTTTATGTACTTATTATGAGTTCAAACTAAGAACTTAAAGGAGTAGTTCACTTTTAAAAAACATTTGCTGATAATTTACTCACCCCCATGCCATCCAAGATGTCCATGTCTTTCTTTCTTCAGTCGAAAATAAATTAATTACATTTTCTCAATATAATGGACTTCAATGGGAACCAAACGGTTCAAGGTCCAAAAGACAGTTTCAGTGCAAACTGTTCAAAGGGCTTTAAACGATTCCAGACGATGAATAAGGGTCTTATCAAGCGAAACGATCACTCGTTTAAAAAATAAATAACACTGAAACTGTCTTTTGGACCTTGAACCGTTTGGTCCCCATTGAAGTCCATTATATGGAGAAAATTCTTAATTTCTTTTCGACTGAAGAAAGAAAGACATGGACATCTTGGATGACATGGAGGAGAGTAAATTATCAGCAAAAGTTGTTTGAAAAGTGAACTACGCCTTTAAAGCAGATCATGAATCAACCGAGACATGGATGTGTTTAGCAATGAGAATCAGACTGTTGAGCAGTGAAAGGGGCTCTCGTGTGTTGTTCTGTGTGTTTTGCGTGTGTGTGAGACCTGAGGATGCAGAAGCAGGTCTGAGAGCTGGACGTGAGTCTGCAGAAGCCGAAGCGCTGACATCCCTCCAGATCCGTCAAGACGAATGCGAAGTGCTGCACGGCAACCGTGTCCTTCGCCCTGCCAATCGGACGGGGGATCAGTCAGCAAAGGTCAAAACACTGGCGTGTGCATTACTGTATTCAATAATAATGAGTGATTCTCACCTCTCTATGTCATAAGGGAAGCAGAAGCGAGGCAAGGACTGCAGAGACTCCTGTGGGAGAAGACGTATTATTATATATTTACATGTTTGCAGAGGATTGTGCCTGATCTGAGGACACTTTTGGACCCAGACGGGGAGGCTAAATGTAAAATTACCCGTTAAGCCCGGTTTAGTTTTTTAATCTATCTTAATTTTTTCTATTATTGGTGATCTCTATTATATTAATGTTAATAGTCTTTAAAATACTTTTCAGTTTAGAAAGGCTAAAACAATGAATAAGTATATTTTGTTATAGTAATATATATATATATATATATAGTAGCAGATGTGAAAGTTTGTTATATTTTATTATTAGTGTAATCTCTATTATATTAATGTTAATAGTCTTTAAAATACTTTTCAGTTTAGAAAGCCTAAAACAATGAATAAGTATATTTTGTTATACTAATATATATATATATATATATATATATATATATATATATATATTGTTGCAGAGGTGAAAGTTTGTTATATTTTGAGAAATGATGAGAAAAATTCTTTAAAAATGTCATGAAAAATAAGACTTGGAACATGTTTTAGGAAATAAATAGGATAAATCCTGAAATTTTATCAATTATAAAATCGATTATATAGTTGCACAATAAATGATTCAATTTTATATATCCATCCATGCATTTATTTACGTATTTTTATTTATTTATTAAGTATTTTTAATTTTTTCACATTTCCCCAATTCTCAAAACATAGCATTTATATCATGCATACTCAATATTCATATTATATTTAATGTAATATAATTTCCCTTATTTTAATACGTTGCTATTAAGTTATATTAATGTAAAATAAAATAAATTAATGAAAAAAAAACAACTTTAGTTTAGGGCCCAATTCTCACTATTAACTAGTTGCACATTAGTATGCATAGGCTGTTTATTAATATAACCATATTCCACATCCCTTAATCCCAATACTTGCAAACTATTAATAAGCAGCAAGAGTCATAGTTAACAGTGAGGCTTGCACCCTAGATAAATAAATAAGAGCCAAAAGGAGAGAACCACAGTGATCATGAGGACTAACCTCATCATTAAAGTCTTCAGGGAACTGAAACAGCACACCAGGATCTACTCAAATAGAAAGAACACACACACACACACACACACACACACACACATCAGTTCATTTCTCAACCTGAGGATGTGGTTAAAGTCAGTTATCCACAGAGTAACCAGACCAGTCGAGCCCGACCTCATCTCTCTTTAATAACCCTGTGAGCAGAGGACACACACTAACTAACTAGTTCCCCTGCTTTTCTCTTTCTGATGAGTGTGTGTATGCGGTTTATTTGGCTCAGTCATGTGACAGGAAGAGCCATTCTCAGAAAAGACAGGCTTCTGTGTGCATGTGTGTGTGTTTATTGCATCAGTGTGTGTGTGATACCCACCTTTATCTCTGGCGATTGGACATGAGGCTTGAAAGCACCAGTAGAACGTTTTATCGGGGTTTTTCCTGAGAACAACAAAACAACAAATCGTCATCATAAGAAACCAACCATTGAACTCACAGCAGAACAACATTACAGTTCTGATGTCAGTCTCATCAACTCTTAAAGGGATAGTTCACTTTGAAATGAATTTTTGATATGTTTTATCTTACCTCAAGGGCATCCAAGATGTAGGTGTCTTTGTTTCCGCAGTAGTTTCAGTTTTGATATTTTTAGGTCAAACTGTTCGTGTCTGTCAGTCATATAATGGAGGTCTATGGTCACCACCTCAAAGAGCATGCACAGAGAAGTCCAAATTAAACATGATTTAATGACTCGTAAATGTAAGTACACATTGATGGCCTAAAACACGAAACGAGCGGTTTGTGTGAGAAAACAAACAGTATTTATATCGTTTTTACCTCTTGTAACCAGTCACAAAACACCCGCGCCCTCAGATCTCAGGTTGTGACTGTGATTACAAGAGGTGAAAACGATATAAATACTGTTCGTTTTCTCTCACAAACCGCTCGTTTCGTGTCTTAGGCCATCAATGTGTACTTACATTCACGAGTCATTAAATCATGTTTAATTTGGACTTCTCTGTGCATGCTCTTTGAGGTGGTGACCATAGACCTCCATTATATGACTGACACGAACGGTTTGACCTAAAAATATCAAAATTGAAAATACTGTGGAAACAAAGACACCTACGTCTTGGATGCCCTTGAGGTAAGAGAAAACATATCTAAAATTAATTTTAAAGTGAACTATCCCTTTAATAAAGCTGAAGCGAGAGGAGCAGGATGTGGTCGACTGTTGAGGTAGAAGCACATCGACAGAAAATACTTCTGACTGAGCATTTCAGACGGACTCAACTCGATGTTCGTGGCTGGAAATGTTGCATTATTTACAAAATGAGCAGTCAATCGCTCTTGAGAGGATTTGAGAAATGTTCAGATTTGTATGCATGACTTTTAATGGGAGATCAGCAAAATTTGAGAAAAACCTGCGAATGAAAAGTGTCCATTAGTGATAGAGATATAAGAGATGATATTCATGATAGATGTGATTTTCAACACCTGTGAGAAACTTCACTCGTCCACTGAAGAGTGCAAACACACCTACGAGAGACACTTTTTATTATGTTGTCTATTGCGAATGACGTTCAGGCAGATTTGAGTGTGTCTTGAAGCAGGTTTGAGGCCACTGTGCGTTTTCTTTTCTTAAGACAGCTTGAAATGAAGGATGGACATCATCTCTGAGGAAACCTATCCATCTCCAGATCTCGACTGCTCGGGTTTATTCAGCGAATCGTGATAGAAGGCCTCGCGTCCGAGAACGACAGAGCGAGGAAGAGGAAGTAAGCAGGAGACCGCAATGTGAGAGAGAACAGAGAGAAATCGAGAGGCAAACGGAGACTATCTTACTTTATCCTGGAGCCCATGATGCTCTTGTGTGTCGGGGCCCATTCGGGGGGGATCAGGGGCCGTCAGCGGACCAAAGTCATCAGATCCTCACTTCACATGCAGAGACACACACACTCTTCTGCACACACACACATCCTCACATCAAACAGCCAATTCCGCCGACTAGCAACTCAAGACAGCACTTCCTGATCTCTCTGTGTGTGTGTGTGTGTGTGAGAGAGAGAGAGAGTGAGAGACCTACATGATGTTTGCTGGCCTATTGACTATAATATCCACTTTATATATCTTTAGGTTGAATAACCGCAGAAAGCCATTTATTTTACTTAGACTAGTACGTGAGCATTTTGAAATACTATATGTAACATTTTATGCACTTTTTATTATGTAACATGTTTTTTATGTGGTTTTATTTTATAGTGTTGTTGTCATACCTTTATATATATATATATATATATATATATATATATATATATATATATATATATATATTAGGGCTGTGCAAAAATTAATTGCGATTAATCGCATCCAAAATAAAAGTCTGTATTTACATAATATATTTGTGTGTAGGCTACCGTATATAATTATTTTGTATATATAAATACACACACATGCATGTATATATTTAAGAAAATGTGTTATTCATATAGAAAATATTTATATTTATACAATATAGATTAGTATTTATATATATATATATATATACAGAATTTAAGCGCAAATAATTCGTAAATATATACATGCATGCATAGGTATTTATATATACAAAATAATTATATACAGCACACACAAATATATTATGTAAACACAAACTTTTATTTTGGATGCGATTAATCGCAATTAATTTTTGCACAGCCCTAATATATATATATATATATATATATATATGCCTCTTGTGAATGTGTGTTTATTCATATTGAATAAACTCACACTTTCGTGATGGTTGAAAACATACACATGGAAGAGGAAATACAAGAATGGACTTCCTCTATTGTATCTCTGCTGTTTTGGTCTCATCATTTCTCATGTTTACTCTCTCTCTCTCTCTAACACATGGAAGGGCGATCAATGTGAATGGGCTGAGCAAATAGGTAACTTTGTGTGTTTGTGTGCTAGTAAGTGTGTCTGTGTAAATAGGACAGTCTTCTGACAGTTCATTTGACTAATATTGGCATTGTATTGGAGTACCCTACATCCGAGTTCTTGGTACCAGTTTATTTGGGCAAACTGGCTCCCTCTAGTGTTCAGTGGAGGAACATGACAACTCGCTTTTGGAAACAGTAAAGAACTGAAGATGAGTAGAAAATGATAGCAATGACTGGTTAATGTACTAACACTGAACCTCAACTTAACCTGAACCTATGTAGTTTACCAGTAGCCTAGCTTTCTCAGGTAAACGCTGTAGGTACACGTAAGTTACTGTTACTCCTAAGGACGTTTTCATTTTAAACGTCGTCAACGTATAGTGACTTTATTTAGGTTTATTTAATTGCGACCTAATTTCTTGTGATTGTGACTTTCTTTTTTTCTCAATAGCCTTCCATATGTATTTTGTGGTAGCCAGAAATCATTAGATCTAATCTAGTGTGAGAAAATAGGACTTTAAACGCCATCTTGTCTCGTCTTTCAAATACAAATGAATCAGGTGAATGAGAGGCTAGATGTTTTCCAATGTAAAACGGCAACATTTGACCAAAATAAGTCGTATTTTACTCATTCAGCAGAACTTTTTGTCATTTAACTTTTTGGGAGAACTTTCTTTCATTTAACATTTCTGTCGCGAACAGTTGTCAAATATTAAATGTTTAGCCGCTACTTACCTCAGCTCGCACTCGTTGACCGTTAACTGATCACGCTGACAATTAAAATTCGCATTTCAAACCTGAAACAAATCATATTTTCCCGCCTCAGGCATTTGACCTTTTAATTTTATCTATTTTTTTTTTTACAATTTTTTTATACTTATTTTCATTCTCAATGGACAAAATCCAGTTGGTTTTAAAAAAAATATTTTAGAATCATTTTGCACAAAACGTTTTTGCTCATGTGTCCCTCATAAGAATTGGGGAAACGACAAAATATTTATGATAATTTTCTCATTTTGATCGGACTAGTTAAAAATAGACGAACTGTGTTTTTGTAAAAAAAAATAAAATAAATTAAAAAAAATAGATGAATTAAAACCACAATTGTCTAACATCAGGTGATAATCAGTAACAAATGCCTTCATTTTTAATCTTCCCTATTTTACCCAAAATAATAGGCAAGTTGGGTGTTTGTTTATAATAAAATTATGAGTTGTCATGTCAGTATATCTGGGATTATGACCTTTTTCTTAATTGTTGTTAAAATATTCACAAATGAAGTGGAAAAACCCAACCCTGAAACAATGAGAAATATACAGATATGTGACGGAGCTTTTTGGGGCTCAAAATGGCCGCCCACTGCTCCTCATGTAGTTTAGGAGAGATTGATCAAAGCATATGACTTATGGATTAAAACATTTTGAAAAATGGGCTCGACTTTTTAAACTTGACAGTACCCTCTCTATAATACACCTAAAAAATATAAAATGACTTACCATCTTTTTTGCCATTGTCAAAGAGCTGTATGATGTCATTTCTGGTAAACGTCACGTTGATGGAGCCTAAATTATTGACATGACAGGGGTTGAGTTTAGACTGAGGGACATAACGTTATAGTCTGCTATTTATAAAATATCTTAAAATAACAAATAAATGCAATATTGTCAAAAAATGTAGACAATGTGCACATTTTCTTTAATATTTTCTAAGTCCAAATGCAGTGAAGTGCCTCAGGGACATGTACAATAGAATAACATTATGATAAATTATAGAACTGCAATCATTTTTACTCATTATAATGGACATACCAAATTAAGGAAAGCTTTTAACATTTGATGAATGGTGAACCGCCACTTTATAAAGTCTGGGGGAATTAAAGATTTCCGACTCCCAGGAACGACCTACTAATAAAATCATAATGACATCGGTACATTTATTTCAAGAACATTTGTTCTGTTAAGTCACACAGCACAATTTGTTTCAGTTTTGTCATGTCTTTATTCAGTGAATCCATGGTCATTTTAACAAAATGAGGAAAGGGCTAGAATCACAGAAGAGTTAAAATCACACAAGAATTTGAGTGGATTTCCTTTTGCTAAACAAAACTGGACCGAGATATTTAACACTCGACATTATTGGATATCCGAGAGCTGGACGATGAATTTTCAATTTTGTTTGCAGAACTGAACTGCTTAAAAGATGAAATTAACTAATGTCATAATTGTCGATCTTTACAACGAAACTGAGCTGAACAACAGACGGAATGCATCATTTTATTTACCGTTTATTACTATAGAGCTGCTTTGAAAACAACGTACTGGATAAAGCGCTATATAAATAATATAAATAAAGGTGATGAGACTTGACTTGGCGGACAAGATGGCGATCAGGCGGCCTCTTCTTCACCCTCCTCCTCGAACTCCCCCTCCTCGGCAGTGGCTTCCTGGTACTGCTGGTACTCGGACACCAGGTCGTTCATGTTGCTCTCGGCCTCTGTGAACTCCATCTCGTCCATTCCCTCGCCGGTGTACCAGTGCAGGAAAGCCTTGCGGCGAAACATGGCAGTGAACTGCTCGGAAATACGCTTAAACAGCTCCTGGATGGCAGTGCTGTTGCCGATGAAGGTTCCCGACATCTTGAGCCCGCGTGGCGGGATGTCGCAAACCGCCGTCTTCACATTGTTTGGGATCCACTCCACAAAGTAGCTGCTGTTCTTGTTCTGGATGTTCAGCATCTGCTCGTCTACCTCCTTCATGGACATGCGTCCGCGGAAAACGACCGCCACGGTTAGGTAGCGTCCGTGGCGCGGGTCGCACGCTGCCATCATGTTCTTGGCGTCGAACATCTGCTGGGTGAGCTCGGGAACGGAGAGCGCGCGGTACTGCTGGCTCCCCCTGCTGGTGAGAGGAGCGAAGCCGGGCATGAAGAAGTGGAGGCGGGGGAAGGGCACCATGTTGACCGCCAGTTTGCGAAGATCCGCGTTCAACTGTCCGGGGAACCTCAGACAGGTGGTGACGCCGCTCATGGTGGCCGAGACGAGGTGGTTAAGATCGCCGTACGTGGGCGTGGTAAGTTTAAGCGTGCGGAAGCAGATGTCGTACAACGCTTCGTTGTCGATGCAGTAGGTCTCGTCTGTGTTCTCAACCAGCTGGTGGACGGACAGCGTGGCGTTGTAGGGCTCCACGACTGTGTCTGACACTTTGGGAGACGGCACCACGCTGAAGGTGTTCATGATGCGGTCGGGATACTCCTCGCGGATCTTGCTAATAAGAAGCGTTCCCATGCCGGAGCCGGTTCCTCCTCCGAGCGAGTGTGTGAGCTGGAAACCCTGCAGGCAGTCGCAGCTCTCGGCTTCCTTGCGAACCACGTCCATCACCGAGTCCACCAGTTCGGCGCCCTCCGTGTAATGACCCTTAGCCCAGTTATTACCCGCTCCGCTCTGACCTACAGTACGAGCAGGACACAGAATCCATTAGCTTTTGTGATGCAGTTGTTAAGTGGTTGGTTCACCTAAATATGACAATTCTGTCTGTTCCGAACCCATTAGCCTTTTATTGTTTTTATATGACGCACAGATTGAATCTGCTGTTATTCACATATAGATATTGATCAGCGAACATAAACTGAAGCTCAAACGAACGGGCGTGACGCATGAGAATGAACCTCATACTTGCTGAAACTCAATCGTGATGCGCAACATGAGAATTGATCTCATTGATCCTTTCAGAAGCTCAAATGCAAGAATTGATCTCATTGGTTCTTGCTGAATCTCGGACGTGCTGCGTGACACGAGAATTAATCTCATTGGTTCTTTCAGAAGCTCAAATGTGATGCGTAACACGCGAGAATGAACCTCATTGGTTCTTGCTGAACTCAAACGTGATGCGTAACACTCGAGAATGAACCTCATTGGTTCTTGCAGAAGCTCAATCGTCAGGCATAATTAGGGTTGGGTATCGAGAATCGAGTATCGATTGGAACCGGGACTAACTTTTCGTTTTTCCCGGAATCGTTCAAAAGTTAAAATTTCGATTCCTAGTTTCGATATTCACAGTCCGCCGACCAGAAGAAGAAACCGCTGAACAACACCAACGAAGACGCGTCTACCGGAAGTGTTGGCATAACCGCGCGAGTCGAACATGAGTAGCTTACGTCGGCGGTCCAAAGTGTGGCTTCACTTTTCTAAAAATAACAAAATCTCGGCAAAATGCAGAGTATTTCCCTTTAGAAAGGAGTATTTCCTTCAGGAAGACTGTTGGTTAGCAAGGTTACCTAACTTTTTTGACCCTGCCTCTTAAAAGAATCGGAATCAAGAATCGTTGGGAGCCGGAATCGAAACAATGAATCGGAATCAGAATCGTTCAAATTCAAACGGTACACAACCCTAGGCATGAAAGAACCTCATTGGTTCTTGGTAAAGTTCAATCGTGATGCGTAACGCAAGAATGAACCTCATTGGTTCTTGCTGAACTCAAACGTGATGCGTAACGCAAGAATGAACCTCATTGGTTCTTGCTTAACTCAAACGTGATGCGTAACACGCGAGAAAGACCTCATTGGTTCTTCCTGAACTCAAACGTGATGCGTAACACGCGAGAAAGAACCTCATTGGTTCTTGCTGAACTCAAACGTGATGCATAACACGTAAGAATGAACCTCATTGTTTCTTGCTTATCTCAATCATGATGCATAACACACAAGAATGAACCTCATTGGTTCTTGCTGAACTCAAACGTGATGCGTAACACGCGAGAAAGAACCTCATTGGTTCTTGCTAAACTCAAACGTGATGCATAACACGCGAGAAAGAACCTCATTGGTTCTTGCTGAACTCAAACGTGATGCATAACACGCGAGAATGAACCTCATTGTTTCTTGCTTATCTCAATCGTGATGCGTAACACGCAAGAATGAACCTCATTGGTTCTTGCTGAACTCAAACGTGATGCGTAACACGTGAATGAACCTCATTGGTTCTTGCTGAACTCAAACATGATGCGTAACACGCGAGAAAGAACCTCATTGGTTCTTGCTGAACTCAAACGTGATGCATAACACGCGAGAATGAACCTCATTGGTTCTTGCTTAACTCAAACGTGATGCATAACACGCGAGAATGAACCTCATTGGTTCTTGCTGAACTCAAACATGATCCGTAACGCAAGAATGAACCTCATTGGTTCTTGCTGAACTCAAACATGATGCGTAACACGCGAGAATGAACCTCATTGGTTCTTGCTGAACTCAAACATGATTCGTAACACGCAAGAATGAACCTCATTGGTTCTTGCACGTGAAGCAAACATGCTTGATCTTCTGTTTACCACAACTGCTGTGAGAGTTGATCAATGTTGAATTATGTGAATAAAAGCCTAAATTCAATCATGCTAGTGAAATCCATACAGGTAGGAACAGTGCAGAAAATGCTATAAACAGGTAACTTTGTAGTACCTTCATTCTAATGTTAAATTAGCCTGTCAGTGGGTACTAATTAGCATAATACAATAGAAATGTATAAACTATAATACAAATGACAAGAAAAACTCAAAATGAATCAAATACAACATTATAGTTTACATGGTGATTTTTGTGTGTTGTTCAAAATCTGTATGATATTCTTTCTTGTGCAGAACTTCAGATGTTTGCATGCAAAGACATAAGAGTGGAGGGTGTTTAATATACCAAAAACAAAGTTGTCAGGTCTGAAAATCTGTCCAAAAGGCCCGGAGCGAACCGAGTCCATGGTTCCCGGCTCGAGATCCACAAGGATGGCACGAGGGACATACTTTCCCCCTGAGAAAACAGACAACCAATGAATGCACCTCAATATAAGGATATAAGTTGTTTGTAAGGAGACTGTGTCTACAAGTTATGGTTAATTGTAATAAAATAAAACATTTAGTATTAAGATGGGAGTGTTCTGTGATATGCAAGGCCCCTTAAATGGGTCAATCTAGGAATCAGACATTCGACACGTGCTTACCAGAGGCTTCGTTGTAGTAAACACTGATGCGGTCAAGCTGCAAGTCACTGTCTCCATGATAGCTGCCGGTGGGGTCAATGCCGTGTTCGTCACTGATCACCTCCCAGAACTGAGCCAAATAAAAAAATGGAAACCATGAAGAATCACTGAAGCCCAGGGCTAACGTTACTGGTCCACTGGGAAGTTGTCTCAAAAATGACATCGTACAAGGCATCAAGTCAAAAGTTAAATAAAAGCATGCTTTCTGTATAAAGCATGTCGGTTACACACATCCTCTTGAATATGCAAAATAAAATCTATCCAGTATCATTTTTTTTATTGCAATATCTGTTGTGAACAGTAGAACCACACTAACTTGCATTAGGATGAGGCAGTATGACTGTCCTAAACTGTTACAAATGCATAGAATTGATTAATTATGATATCTGCTGGCCAAATCAGGGTTTATAAAATTGAACATTAATTTTTAAATATTTTTTCATTCATTATTTCGTTACATAGTTGTTCTACTGTATAGTTCCACTAACGTTTCATTATTGAGCAATACGAGAGAAAACGCCCCTTTTGTTGTCAACATTTTGAAGTATGCCTATAAAAAATGACACTAATAAATATCCAGGGTATAACCTGCACTCTTTAATATTGCATTTAGAGCTAATTTGACGGAAATAGGCTAATTTCACAGAAAAACAAGAACGAAGAGCATCCCCATCCCCCTCCGCCGTGAACATTGCCAGACGTCTAGCATCGCCTACTACGCCATTGAAATGTTACGTTACTGCATTGAAAGAAAACACGACGGAAAAAAGACACGGATATGTTCTATCAAACGTGTCGTTATAATTAAAATGCTTAATAATCGTGTAATAATCTGAATGATGATTGTGAGGAGAGTTAAAGCGCGAACACGCCGCCACACCCCTCTCGCGCACCCGGCGAGACATACGCACCAAACAAATACGACATAACGAAAAACGCATCGATGGCTTTTATTACAGACAACAAAAGCCATCGACTTCCATAACCTTCAGAAAACTGCTACAAAGACTGTAAATGAAATCACTGATTAGTAGCAGCGCAAAAACATTATATTTTAAATATATGAAAGGGCCTATAAAACATAGAAGTGAAAGAAAATGCTTATTTTTCGTGTTCTACCTTCGCTCCGATCTGATTCCCACATTGGCCCGCCTGAAGATGCACTATTTCACGCATGTTGACTTGAAATCTGTGAAAATAAGGTGTAAATCTGTTGAATTTCGATGGCCCGTTCTCACACCCTCCTCGGATTATGTCTCACTCAGACTAGTGCGTAGTGCGCGCTCCCGTCAGCCTGAATCCAACCCTTCAGTCCGTGTTGCCAGATTGGGTCGAATAAATCCACACTTAAATCTCACCAAAGCCCGCCCACTACAAAAAACCGCCCAAAACATTAACTGCCAAAAATGCGATAGAATTTTATTGCCATATCATTCAAAGTTGATTTTTTTAAAACAAAATAATGATTACAAGAATGGAAATAAACCAGTGAAACAGATAAACAGGGCAAATTAGCAAATATGACTATATAGGCCTAGTAAACGGCAATGAATCAAGGATTTAACAAATTGCTTAATCATTGGGGGGGGGGGGAATAATTGTCAATGTCAGCAATAGTAAGAATACACAAAATGCACAAAAATGCAACAAAAACAATGTGTCATTCAAATTGTACAATAATCCAATAAAAATTCACTTAATTTTGTGTCGCACTTAAACATCGGACAGAACTAATTTAATGAAGTAGAACAAACTGCAGAACGTTACACCATCAAAAATGATGCTTGTCAGGACATAATCCCACAGTCAGTTTCGATTTTGATTGAATCATTTAATTGTGCTGATTTCAGATTATTACAAATATAATTTACAAAATCCTTTGAGTCATCACCTCCCAAAGGGTTGTTTTGAGTTTCCTATTCTTATAGTGCAATTTAGGCCTATGCCACTTGGTTTTTGGATTTCTTGAATATGGGCAACTACAAATCAAAAGTCTGATCCTTAATCGCTCTAAAACCCCATCACTAATGAGACACAAGTATCACCAACATCAAAGACGGCAAACTGATTGACAGGTCTCTATACCGGACCTGTGGTATAGCGGTTCTGTGATACTTTCTTTATTTTATGTGGTCGAACTTGAAACATATTAAAATAGCATTACTAAAGAAAATATAAGAATAAGAAAAAGAAAAAAAATCTTTGGACAATGCTTTTTTTTATGGTCCAATCCGAACAAAAGAAGCCCAATTGGGAGGACACCAGTCCAATCTGGCAACACTTGCAACAGTGCTGCATTATGACGGTGATCATCTCCATAGCAACAGAGCGGATAAGATGGTCCAGCATTCCCTCATCTTTCTCTATAGAGGCCGTGTGTAGTCTTAGCTGAGTCATTCTCTGAGCCTTTTGTGTCACCGATAATAAAGAAAACAATCTTAATGCCTTAAAATATTGAACAATAGCGATTTGAAAGCTGTCTTGATCACAGATAACACCATATGAACTCATCAAGCATATTGAAGTTGATTAAAGAAAAATTATAATTTGAGCCATTTTACAATATTTTTCCCCAACTTTGATTCCCAATTTCAAAATAAAATACAACACTTATAGAATCCATGTATTGAGATTCGATTCGTAATGACGCAATCGTTAGCCTTTTTTTTTTTTTTTTTTTTTTTTTTACAAAAAAAATGCTTCTACAGGGCCATGACGTATACGATTCAAGGTAATGGCCTTTTATACATTGTCTTGTTTCTTTAGAAATTATTAACTCTTATTAACATTAGGTGTCACCACTAATGGCCAATCATCACTTAATTAATCACTTATCTATCTCATTGACTTCAACACTGTTATTTTTAACGCCCTGTAGTTGGACTTATATGTAAACGTGTTCACTGTGGATCTCATAGCATACAGTGCAACATCATACACAACATCATACAACATCATACATCATACACCATAAGGTAGCATAGTACAACAACATACACCACATCATATACACACTGAGTATCTGTAATTAAATATAAGTGATCAAATATAAGTCAATTCCAAAACATTAAACTTTACTTGCTATGTTTAAATAACATCATGTTGAGAAATGATCATCAGATGACCTTTTTCCTCAAGGTAATTTCAACTGTTTAAGCTGTGCAATATTAACACACAGAAACAGCAAACAGAAAAACAAATGGCAAACAGTGAAGGGTCAAGAGCCCAAATAAAGCTGCCAGTAAGCACGATTCTGGTGACTTCAAATCAAACATTCAATGAATTGTCAACACAAAACCTGGCAATTCTCAATAAGTGTTTCTGTAGACGTCTGACAGAAATAAATTGTTAATTATAATAAATTGGTTATTAATACCAAGTGAAATCAGCATTTGAAAAAAAAAACATTGAAACCAAGGCATGATGTGATTGGCTGCCAAAAACACTCACTAATCTGAAGTTTTTTTATGAATTAAGATTTTATTTATTTATTTTAATGGATTCAGTCTCTTCGTACTATTTATATATTCCGATTCAAGCGTACGCTGAATGACATTCAAAACAGCGGTTTCTCTCGATCTCTCACTGCTATAGGTATCAAATTACGCCCTCATCCAAAGGCAGGGCGAGGATATGCAGCTCATTTGCATTTAAGGTGGTATACACCAAAACAGCTCATTTTTAAACAGGCCCCAAAATGACATTTTCAAATGGTTATAATAAATTAACTGTGCGGTATTTTGAGCTGAAACTTCACAAACACATTCTGGGGACACCAGAGAGCAATATTATGAACAGTAATATATGAATTTATGACAAGAGTGCACCTCAAAAAAAAAAGTTTTTGACCTTTGTCACAAAAAGTCGAAACACACACTTTTAATAATTGAAACTTTGGTTTTTAGTGCTAAAAGTTCATAATAAAACATAATTAGTATTTGTCAATAAAAAAAGATAAAATTATATTTTAAAAAGTAAGGTAAGAAGTCCTATATAATATATAGGACTATATGTAATATATATGTAAAATATATATGTAAAAAGTATAATACATATATATTGAAATATAATTTTTGTATTATTATTATATCACATATTTTAGTAGTTATCATAAATTAGGTATCATTTTAAAGCTTACGAACTCAGAATTCATCCTGTGAAAACCGATTTGAAATTGGACGTTGCGTTACCATAGAAACGGTATTTTTTTAATTAGGCCCCTCCCCTTTTGGGCATCATCTTTCATAATTTATTATGAAAACCTTTTCTAATCTTGACAAAACACATATTGTCAGAAAGGTCTGAGTCTCAAGTTTCCATATTTAGTGACAGAAGTGATATTTGGATAGAAATTTATTATTTTTTTAATGGGGAAATGCATTCAATTAAATTCAATGGAATTCAATGGCACCCGGTGGCTATTTTTGGTACTACGCCTAAACAAAATCTCATGGGAACTTCAATTTTTGTGATGTCAAAATTCAAATTTGGAACACAACTTGGTTAGATATATAGCTTTCATTTTATAGTAATTTTACAGTAAAACGTATTTTGGAAACTATTTATTTAATATTAAAAATTACATATTAATAAAGTATATTTGATTTACTGTAAATTATAACTTCCATAACTTTTTCATACTTTAATTTTTTGAAGTGCTTTCACTTTAGTAATAATCTGCTGATTGTTTTCTTTAAAACAAGACCAAACGTAGGTCTATATTCCAAAGCATTCTTGAATTACAACCATTTAACTTTGTATAGTGCATTTTAATGTCAATTATCAAAAAGGGGGGTGACAGGTAAAGAGTCTTGAATGTTACGTTCCTAGAACCAACACTCAAATTTTAACACTTTAACACTCTTGAGTTTTCGCTATGTAGTAACATTCAGAAAACTGGACATTTTTATTGTCTTGGAAATGAACAGTCCTATCATGTTGAATTTTTCAATAAAAAAGCATACATTTTAAAGGACGTTTGAGGAACATTGTACCTTTTAAAACGCGTTCCTCAACGTCAAGAAAACTGGACATTCTTCACGTTCCCAGAATAACATAAAAACATTCATTCCTCTGACTGATATCACTCTAATTTATAATAAAAATGTGTAGATCTAGTAGCTAAGTGTTAAACACCATCCAAAGTCTTATGCTGTGAATATAATAAAAGATAAAAAAGTTTAACTTTAGCAGAAGTCATACAGGGTTTCAAAGGATACAATTATTGACTCCAGGCGGACTTTACGTTTCTTTGTGCGATTTCCAGTAAAACAGACTGCAAATAAAAAAAGTAAATAAATAGATAGATAGAGAAATAGCAGTTTGGACTGTGAGGGTCACGGAGGCGGGTATAAATGTGAGCTGAGTTCACACACACGCACACACACAGACACAGACACGATGGAGGTGAAGCTGCTGTGTCTGACTGTTGTTCTTCTCTCCTCACCCCTCCTCATCCTCAGTGACCCGCTGTGAGTATTAAACACACCGTTTGTTCATAGAGTTACTAATAATCTCTCTTTTTTTAAGATTTCACAAATGCAATTTGATCTCCTCAGATTTGTTCTGTCAGCTCCTAATTTGCTGAGAGTGGGTTCCTCAGAGAAAGTGTTTGTGGAGGCTCAGGATTACAATGGAGTACCCCTGAACGTGAGGATCTCCGTGAAGAACTTCCCAAAGAAAGACACGGAGATGCTGTCCAAAACAGTGACACTGACTGGAGTAAATTACCAGATTCTCACAGATATAAAGGTGATGCCACATATTTGGAGAACATTTTTGTTTGTAAATTGAAAAAAATTCGTTTTCCTTTATTAAAAATTTGCAAAGTACCAATTCATTTTCTCTTCTCTAGATCCCCGATGATAAGAAATATTTCTCTGAGGATCCTCTGGAGAAGCAGTATGTGTATCTAGAAGCTCAGTTTCCTACAAAAACCCTGGAGAAAGTGGTCATGGTCTCATTCCAGTCTGGATATATATTTGTACAGACAGACAAGCCCATCTACACGCCTTCTAGCACAGGTACGACTCAGTGCTAAAACATGATAAATATAGAGTGAATTAAAGCGCAATGTGAACTTTAAACGTCTTTCATCTTCCTGTTTATTTTTAAACTGAATGCTGCTTTTATCAGAGTTCGAACTCTGATAAAAGCAGCATTCAGTTTAATAAAAATTTAATAAAAATAAAATGTCCATTCTGTTTGTTTGGTTTCAAACCAAACAAACAGAATGGATATTTTTCCGTTATTGTGTGTGTTTTGACATCTTTTGCAGTTCAATACAGGATTTTCTCTCTGACGCCCAACCTGATACCCCTGAGTCACACTGGACTCACGGTGGAGATCATGGTATGCCGCTTTAGAAGAGCACAACGTTATCCCAGCAAAAAGCTTTTGTTGTAAGAGCGTTCTCTAAATTGGTTCTGGGAACGTGAAAATTGTCCTGGTTTTACTGAACATGTTTCAATGTTCCTCAAAAGTTCTTTCAACTTAATTTCGATTTAAAATTCGACATTCTAGGAACATCGACTTCTCACATGGCAAGAACATAAAAATATCCAGTTTCCTGAATGTTAATATAATGTTATTTAGAGGTTAGTGTGATCCCGAAACATTCTTTCAATCATTCAAACCCCTGCTGTGAACAAGCCAAATAAGAGCACAAACTACAACTTTATTCAGACACAGCCTTAGATGAGCTGAAGATAGAAGACATTAAATCTCTCAAGATCTGATTAATCAACTCCACAAACAGCATTACCAGCTTCACTTATTACTAACCAGACTGACTTTATTCCTGTCATGTCTACAGATCTTATTGAGAATTCAAAATATGGAGACATTTGTGCATTGATAAAGCAGAACAGAAAAAAACTGGAACTGAAGAATAAATAAATAATTGATTTTAGTGCATTTTGCTCACTTAATTAAAGGACAAGTCCGGCACAAAATGAACCTTTGGTCTATTTACACATTGCTACCTAGTCAACCGTTATCTGAGATTTGTTTTCATGATTGCCGAATGTAAATAGTTTTATCTCTAAAAACAGTTTAGCCTATAAGGCTAGTATAATGCTAGTATGTAGGGCATAGAGTAATGACAAATAAAAATCGCTTGTTATTACCACTAACAAGGCTCAAAATAGCCCCACAGTAACACGACAGTATAATAAGGGTCCCTAACATTCAAACCAAAGCATTGAGAACTTTTAATTTTAAATCAAAATTAAGATGAAAGTTTGAGGACATTATACTTTTAAAACACGTTCTTCTAACGTCAAGAAAACTGGACATTTTTCACGTTCCCAGAACCAACACTTAATATTTTAGAGAACCTTCTAAAACACACACACACAATTTAGGGCTGAAATGAGAGTACATTTAAATATTTAGTAATTTGCATATATTAGCAATTTAGATCTCAGCAAACACAGTGTTAAAACTGATTTCTGTTTCTGAAGAATCCACAAGGCATCACAATTTCATCAGAGAAGATATATCCAGTGAAAGGGATGAAGTCTGGAGCCTACGCCATTCCCGAGGTTGCCAGGTGTGTGAAAAGCTCACAAGGCTGACCTTAGTGAACTGACAAAACTACAATTCATTGTCTATAGTGTATAAGAAAAAAATTTTACCATTCGTGATGTTATCGTCTGTTTAAATATGATAAAAATTGGACATGTTTGTATGTTTCAGTCCTGGGATGTGGAAGGTTGTCACTCGGTACGCAAACACTCCTCAGAAGACGTTTACTGCTGACTTTGAGGTCAAAGAATATGGTAAGATGTGTGTCAACAAACTATATGTTGTGTATGAACTGAAAAGTATTTATTTGAAAACAAGACAATTTGTACTTAAATGTTGAATACTTCAGTACTTCTACTCAAGTGTGGTGCTTAGAGCACTTCAACATCTACTCAAGTCACTTTTTTGATAGAGCACTTGTACTTCTACTCAAGTCCGGGTTTCTAGTACTTTATACATCTCTGCTCCTCCGCTTCTGCTGCGTTCAGTCACGTCACGCCGGCTCTGAACGAAAACGCATTGTGGAAACTGGTACTTTATGTCCCTCTCTGCTATTGTAGTTTTTCAAGATGGCGGAACTACATGGAAGCCTCCGTGGACTTACCCATCCCATGTAGATAAAGATAATAATTTCTTGGTTTACGAGGATGAGTCAGATGGTATTTGTAAACCAATGAGGAGATATTTATGAATAAAAATACTGATTTTACATAATAAATTACACAAATAAGCCGCATTTCCGCAGCAGGAACTTTCCCCAGGAGCTAGGAACTTTGGGGTGGTACTCGGTATGTCACTGCTGGTGAGGTGGTACTTTTTCAGAGTTCGGGAACGTTCGAGGTGGGACTTGTGCACTGAACATGCTGATTGGTTCTTACCACGCCATACTTTCTGCCCGATGGCGCGCGTTCGTCCCATCCATCTCACGGTCAACGTCTGCTGATAACAAACGTCTACTTTTATATCTAGCATTACGGGAACTTTCTAGTTCGGGAACTTTCGGGGTGGGACTTTCTAGTTTCCAGGGAACTTTCTAGGGAACTTTCTAGGGAACTCTCTACGGAACTCTCTAGGGAACTCTCTAGGGAACTTTCGGGGTGGGACTTGTGCACTAAACATGCTGATTGGTTCTTACCACACCATTCTTTCTGCCCGATGGGGCGCGTTTGTCCCATCCATCTCACGGTCAATGTCCGCTGATAACAAACGTCTACTTTTATATCTAGCATTACAGGAACTTTCTAGTTCGGGAACTTTCGGGGTGGGACTTTCTAGTTTCTAGGGAACTTTCTGGGGAACTTTCTAGGGAACTTTCTAAGGAACTTTCTAGGGAACTCTCTAGGGAACTTTCGGGGTGGGACTTGTGCACTGAACATGCTGATTGGTTCTCACCATGCCATACTTTCTGTCCGATGGGGCGAGTTCGTCCCATCCATCTCACGGTCAACGTCCGCTGATAACAAACGTCTACTTTTATATCAAGCATTACGGGAACTTTCTAGTTTCTAGGGAACTTTCTAGGGAACTTTCTAGGGAACTCTCTAGGGAACTTTCGGGGTGGGACTTGTGTGCTGAACATGCTGATTGGTTCTTACCACGCCATTCTTTCTGCCCGATGGGGCGCGTTCGTCCCATCCATCTCACGGTCAATGTCCGCTGATAACAAACGTCTACTTTTATATCTACGGGAACTTTCTAGTTCGGGAACTTTCTGGGTGGGACTTTCTAGTTTCTTGGGAACTTTCTAGGGAACTTTCTAGGGAACTCTCTAGGGAACTTTCAAGGGAACTTTCTAGGGAACTCTCTAGGGAACTTTCTAGGGAACTTTCTAGGGAACTCTCTAGGGAACTTTCGGGGTGGGACTTGTGCACTGAAAATGCTGATTGGTTCTTACCACGCCATTCTTTCTGCCTGATGGGGCGCGTTCGTCCCATCCATCTCACGGTCATTGTCCGCTGATAACAAACGTCTACTTTTATATCTAGCATTACGGGAACTTTCTAGTTCAGGAACTTTCGGGGTGGGACTTTCTAGTTTCTATGGAACTTTCTAGGGAACTTTCTATGGAACTTTCGGGGTGGGACTTGTGCGCTGAACATGCTGATTGGTTCTTACCACGCCATTCTTTCTGCCCGATGGCGCCGTTCGTCCCATCCATCTCACGGTCAACGTCCGCTGATAACAAACATCTACTTTTATATCTAGCATTACGGGAACTTTCTAGTTCAGGAACTTTCGGGGTGGGACTTTCTAGTTTCTAGGGAACTTTCTAGGGAACTTTCTAGTTCGGCAATTTTCTAGGGAACTTTCTAGGGAACTTTCTACTTCGGCAATTTTCTAGGGAACTTTCTAGGGAACTTTCGGGGCGGGACTTGTGCATTAAACATGACTTTCTAGTTTCTAGGGAACTTTCTAGGGAACTTTCTAGTTCGGGAACTTTCGGGGTGGGACTTGAGCCGCTGAACATGCTGATTGGTTCTCACCACGCCATTCTTTCTACCCGATGGCGCGCGTTCGTCCCATCCATCTCACGGTCAATGTCCGCTGATAACAAACATCTACTTTTATATCTAGCATTACGAGCTTTCTCAATATAACACAGTCTTATCCCAAGTCGCCATATAACTGACGTCTTGGGACGTCTTTTGACCATACGTCAACATCCGCCTTTTTAGGGTACCCTTAAACGTCGGTTAGTTGACGATCCCGGGCCGTCATACAGCTTACGCTTTAGCTTTAACGTCAGTTAGGTGACGGGGTAGGTTTAGGGGTAGGATCCGATAACGTCATATAAATGACCTTTAAGGGTACACTAAAAAGGCGGACGTTGACGTATGGTCAAAAGACGTCCCAAGACGTCACAAGTCTTGGGATGAGACTACGCTGTTCAATACGTTTTGGGGGCTCGTCTCTTTTCAGCCGTTTTGTTAAGTACCTCGTTAGGAAACCAATTGCCACACAAAAGCAGCAAAGCTTGAATTTCCTCCATACAAAACTCAAAACAAACGCGCAGGCTGGGAAGAGCAGTCGCACGCAGCTTAACGTCACTGATCTTCCCGCTCCGGACCGGTCCTTTAGTCCGCGATGTAAACGCAGTAAGCAAGCAGTCTGGGGCAAAAAAAAAAGTTCCTATGTAAAAAGTTCCTGGGACAAATAGTTCCTGGTAATTGCGGTGGAAACGCGGCTATAAGCGGCGCTTCAACCATTTTAATCTATTAACCATGTGAGTGCCTTGGAAGTTTTGTTGTTTCAAAAAAATAGTAATTTACCTGTGTCTTTTCTCTGGTTTGGTTTTCAGTGCTTCCAACATTTGAAGTGAAATTAAAACTCAGTAAGTCATTCTTCTATGTGAACGACGAGAGCCTGACAGTCGACATTGAAGCCAAGTAAGACAACAAATGTTCTGCTTCACTGTATTGAAAATTAGTGGACACTGATTTGAAATAGATTTGTTGGTAAATCTGTCTGGACCCCTTCCATTAAAGGTATTTGACAATTAGCATACAGTTTGGATTGGCGGTATGTTCTGGCGAGCCCAAACCGACATCATTGGGTTACACCAGCCAGGGGCGGAGTGACTGAAAGAACGACCATTTATGCCGGCGACGAGGGCAGGTGGTCTACGAAATTACCCGGTAGATTTTTTGGTCCCACTCCGCCCCTGACAGCAGCTAAAGTAATTTTAATAGTCAGATCGAATTTTTATATGGTTAAATGTCTCCTTTACCTCTTCTGTGGAACAGAAAATGTCCAAGCTAATGTATCTAATGACAGTGGATGTGGATCAAGCATAGTCGTATTTAGCGTTCGGTTTTTACAGCTGAAATTGTATATGCTTTAACAGGTATCTGTTCGGACAGAAGGTGGACGGAAATGCGTTTGTGATGTTTGGTGTGATGTTCGATGAGAAGAAAACAAGTTTTGATTCCTCTCTGCAAAGAGTTCAGGTGAGAGAAATTAAATCCTCTGTGATCTCATTTCACCTCACCTAGAATTTACAACAAGTAATATTTTTACTGCAACTTCTCATATGAATAGATAAGGGAAGGAGAAGGTCGGGCAGAACTGACCAAGAAGATGATCACCAAAACCTTTCCAAACATTAACCAGCTGGTTGGACGATCAATCTATGTCTCAGTCAACCTTTTAACAGAAAGTGGTAAGACTCAACAGATACTGTACATCTGTATGTTTACATGTATGTGTGTGATTGTATATGTGTGTGTGTTTCAGGCAGTGAAATGGTGGAAGCAGAAAGGAGAGGCATTCAGATCGTGAAGTCACCGTACACCATCCACTTCAAAAAAACACCTCAATTCTTCAAACCTGGGATGCCCTTCAGTATCTCGGTAAAAAAAAAGTAGCTGGTTTTCATTTTACACATTTAACTCCGTAAATTACAATTCAATTAACAGATTGACTATTCTGGGAAACCACATCATTTCTGCTCTTTACACCAGCAATTGATTTTACGAACCATTAAGAGACTGTTGAGATAACATTCACACATGAGCACCAAAATGCTAAACAAGAATGCTTTATTTGAGTTATAACTATCAATGGGAAAAAGAGAAAACTTAACAGCAAGTGACTTTCAGCATACAACATATTCCTAACCATTTCTTTAAAAGTCGTAGAAGTTAAAAACTTGAAAAGAAATGTAGACACTGTGATCAATAATCAGCCTGTGAATCTCAACAATGGTGACAATTATAAAGCATGTTGCAGTGCATTCTTGGTGCCACCAATAAAAACTCATTCATCGCTCCCATCATGCATGGCAGTATGAATGCATTTTTATCTGAATTGTCTTAGTAATTTCCTTTCCCTTATTGAATATTCTATTAGTCACCGTTTTTTTTGTTTGTTTTTTTCAAAAATTTTTGGTTTCAGTGTCCTGATACTGCGTTTCCGTGTGGCCGAAAGACCGAACTGCGTTAAAAAAGTCACGGTTACTAAAATGATTCGTGTTGTTGCTGTTTTCTGGATTCTGATTGACTAATGTGGGCTTCAGCTTCCAGTTACACTGCCACCTACAGGTTTTGCATGCTCTTGACTAGGGTTGGGTATCGTTTGAATTTGAACGATTCCGATTCCGATTCCTTGTTTCGATTTCGGTTCCAAACGATTCTCGATTCCGATTCTTTTAAGAGGCAGGGTCAAAAAAGTTTATCTAACCTTGCTAACCAACGGTCTTTCATTTTGCCGAGATTTCGTTATTTTTAGAAAAGTGAAGCCACACTTTGGACCGCTGACGTAAGCTACTCATGTTCGACTCGCGCGGTTATGCCAACACTTCCGGTAGACGCTTCTTCGTTGGTGTTGTTCAGCGGTTTCTTCTTCTGGTCGGCGGAGTGTGAATATCGAAACTAGGAATCGAAATTTTAACTTTTGAACGATTCCGGGAAAAACGAAAAGTTAGTCCCGGTTCCAATCGATACTCGATTCTCGATACCCAACCCTACTCTTGACAGCATTCAGGGGTTTGTGTAAACAAACACTTTTCTGAAAACTGACAGGTGTGCAATGATGTTAGTTTTGAAAAAGAAAGAGGGTGAAATGTCCATTTATGAAAACAGCCGGGCACGTGTAAACGTAGCCTTAGAAATAAGTGAAAAAACAAAGGTTAAATACGCATCGGACTCACTGTGCAAGGTTATTCTGCGTGACGAATTTTTAGGCTGACGAACACGAAAAAATGCTTACGAAAATTTCGTACTCAGTGTGCAATGGCCTTTAGAGTTTTTTTAAGCAATTGGCTGCAATGGCATTTTCCACCTGTCATTTGCATGAGCAGTTCTCAAATTTTTGACACACCTTAATCTCAACACTGGTAAGGCTAATTTGCTGGTATTGTAACAACATTTCATCCTGGAAATCTGTCTATGATTTACAATTGAAAGCTGTTACCTATAAAGTTAAGAACCTGAATGGATGTAGAAACTATAGAAGAACTGCATATGTTTGTTCTAAAACAGGTTTACGTAACAAATCCTGACCAGTCGCCTGCTGAAAATGTGGAAGTGGAGGTCAATCCTGGAACGGTCAGAGGCACAACTAAAGCCAATGGCATTGCAAAGATTTCCGTTAACACTCCAGGAGGAATTTCTGCACTGCTGATCACAGTAAGACCTGCAAACTCAACTAATGTTCAGTCAGTTTCACTGGTGAACTAGTGGAGAATCAACATATGTCAATTAACACATGTTGAACAAGCAATGGAGCATATACTACACAGCACATTAGAAAACAAATTGATTCTTTCCAGGCAAAGACCAAAGATCCAGAATTAAGAGATGAAAATAAGCAGGCAGTGAAGACGATGACAGCTCTCGCTTACGTTCCCAAAGGCGGCTCCAAAAACTACCTGCACATCGGCATTGATTCTGCAGAGCTTCAGATCGGTGATCCATTGATAGTCAATCTCAACACTGGAACAAGTCCAGGAGCCAAAGATCAAGATTACACATACATGGTAAAGAGTATGGTTATTTCTGATTGAGCTGCACCACAAAAGTATTTATTTTATTTAGTCAACATTTGACAAACTTCCACAGCTTGTGTTTGAAACCATATGAATGTTTAAATTCTGTTCACAATTCTGCCTCATTTCCAGATCTTGAGTAAAGGTCAGATTGTTCAAGCAAACCGGTTTAAGAGGAGTGGACAATCTCTAGTGACTCTATCTCTAACTGTAACCAAAGACATGGTGCCGTCCTTCCGCTTTGTGGCTTATTATCACGTGGGCTCGTCTGAGGTGGTGTCTGATTCAATCTGGGTCGACGTGAAGGACACGTGCATGGGAACGGTGGGTCAACAACCGTCACAAGAAAGAGTTGATGTGCTAATCAACCAGATCTGATTGAGTGTCTCTCGTTTTAACAGCTCAAGGTTCAGGTGAAGGACAAGATGAATACCTATGAACCAGGAGATGAGGTCAAGCTACAGATAACTGGAGATCCTGGAGCTAGAGTTGGGCTGGTGGTGGTTGACAAGGCTGTGCAAGTCCTGAACAAGAACAGACTCACTCAGACTCAGGTGAAGGACCTTCTCTTGACCTTCGCACAATCCACTCTGATTGAAACCACATGTAACTGGTGTCTTTTTGCACCTCTAGATCTGGGACGTCATCGAGAAGCATGACACCGGCTGTACGGCAGGAGGTGGAAGAGAAAGTATGGGGGTTTTCACGGATGCAGGTCTGATGTTTGAGTCCAACACTGCAGGAGGAACCAACACCAGAACAAGTAAGTTTCCCAAGGGTTAAATGTTGTACTGCAAATCAGAGTTGTCTGATTCCTTGTGTCTTGTTTAGTTTTTTTGGAATATCTATATATAATTTTACAATATAATGTGTCATCCTCCAGTGCCTGAGTGTACCGTCCCTGAAAAGAGAAAACAAAGAGCTGAGAGTAGGGCTAGGGTGAACTGAGGTAGGGAGGTGCAGTTCTAGTGGCAGTCTTGAAAGTCAACTTCAAAATTTTAAATATGACCCATCTATATTACATTGAGAGATTGCTCTTGTCAATAAGCAATAAATTAAATTTGACGTTTTCAGAACAATTTCCCCAAAATGCACCAACGGGTGAGTTAAAAACTCATTTTAACCTCCTAAGACCTGGTTGTCCACATACGTGGACATCACATTATTGTTTGTGTGTCCAGGGGTCAGAACGTAAAAGTCCTGCCACATTTTTATTCCACCCACAGCAAAAACTCCAGTGTTAAATGAACTTTACTGGGAGTTTATTTAGAAGTTTTTGAGATAATTAAGTGAATAATTGAGTGATGATTGAGATATTATTGAAAACACCAGATGATAACTAGCAGAATCACTGAAGAAGAAAATCTATATTTTTAGCCACCGTTATGGTGATCAGTGTTCGCTTTAGTTGGGCAGGTGACCTTTAACTGCTTTACTAAAGATTTTGTTTGGCTGTTTTAACAGCTGGATGAACAAAGAGATCAGATCAGATCAGATGTTCAAGATCATGTTTAGACATAATCGTGATTTGATCTGAATCACTGAACTCATATAAAGCCTACTCTCTAATATAAAAGTATAATGATCATAACAGCATCACTGTGATTCTATAACATTAGATCCAGATTTTTCAAAATCTTAAACATTGCTCTGATGATTAAAAATCCTTCTTTTAGGCATGCACAGACATCAAGATTCAGTGTATGAATCTCAACAATGGTGACAAGCAGACTATTCAATTAATTTATGCATACCACAATGCATGATGGGAGCCATGAATGAGTTTTGATTGGTGGCACCCAGAATGCACTGCAACATGCTGTATAATTGTCACCATTGGCTGATTCTTGATGTCTGTGTGAGCCCATAAAGTATTTTGAATAGAACAGCTTTTGAGAAATGCTTCTGAAAATGTTATACTGTGTAATCAAAAGGTTTAACTCTACAAATGACTTTTGTGACAAATGATGATTATGTCAAAACATAACCAACCCCAGCACATCAGCTTTCATTTTGTTCATCTGGCTGTTATAACTCACGTACAGCAGTCAAACGACATCTAAAGTTAGTGATTTAAGAGTCAAGAGTCTAACTAAAGCAGGAACTGATCTCCACAATGGTGACTTAAAAAATGTGCAATTCTCCTTCAGTGATTCTGCTTGTTATCATCAGGTGTTTTCAATAATATCTCAATCATCACTCAATTATTCACTTAATTATCTCAATAACTTTAACACTCTTGAGTCTGGATCCAAATAAACTCCCAGTAAAGTTCATTTAACACTGGAGTTTTTGCTGTGGGTGGAATAAAAATGTGGCAGAACTTTTACTTTCTGACCCCTGGACTTTTCCACCCAAAACTCGAGTCTTAAGAGGATAATATGCAAAACTGTTCCCGAGGGCATTTACTTCCAAGTCGTCAGTGCGAGACGGCCATAAAAACTGAGCGTTTTTCAGCTAGGCTCAAAACTAGGGTTGTTTAATTTTGATGTTTTTGAATGCAAAAAAAAACCAAGCTATAACGTCACAAGTTGACCTCAGACAACAATATAATAAAATTTAAAAAGCCGTGTCTTGATGTATTTTTGGAATATTTGAGTAGGGTTACTATATAAATGTTGCTGCTCTTGAGTTTTTTTTTTTAACATTTCCAGTAAATACTAATTTCTTCAAATGAATTGTCCTCTAGTGCCCGTGTGTCCCACCATCGCAAAGAGAAAACGAAGAGCTGAGAGTGTCCAGCAGATCACCAGTTCTCTGGGTGAGGAACTGGAATGTACTTTTACAATGTAAATCAGAAAGGGATTTTCTTTTTTTCCCCTTTTTTTGTGCTCCCGAACCGTTCTCTTCACTGTTCATGTTTTAGGGAAACTTTCTTTTCCCTAGTTCTCACCATGTTCTACATTGTTCATTGTCTTCTCAGCTGGTCAATACACTGGTGAACTGAGGAAGTGCTGCTTTGATGGGATGAGGGATAATAAGCTCGGCTACACCTGTGAACGAAGAGCCACATACATCATAGACGGGCCAGAGTGCGTGAAGGCCTTCCTGAAATGCTGCGAAGAGATGAAAGCCCGCAAAAACGTGAAGACGGAAGAGGAGGAGATGATTCTGGCTCGCGGTAAGTAGGGGAACGCGGGGCTAGTTGTAACATTTTAACATTTTTAGTTGTCATTTTGCTTTAAAAGGTGAATTCTGTCAAATTTGTCTCCGTTTCAACAGCTGATGACGCTGAAGAAGACGATTATACAGACTCTGATGATATCGTGTCACGTACTCAGTTCCCTGAGAGCTGGCTTTGGGAAGACATTGATCTGTGTGACAATTGGTGAGTAAAGACTTTTAGACCAAAGCTGCGAGTTTTGCCGCGTTCACACCACAGTGACTCGTAGCACATGAACTCACTCGACTTGAGCTGTTGGTGTGAGTGTGTAAGTGATAGTGTGAGTAATCAACGATTGAAAGAGTGCTTCAACAGTCTTATTGTATTCTTCCTCATATCCCAGTAAAGCACCAGTCATAGATAAACAGATCTACCTGAAAGACTCCATCACGACCTGGCAGATCTTGGCTGTCAGTCTGTCACCAACACTTGGTAAGATGAAGCTACAAACACAAGATCTGGAAAAACATCCTCCTCATCATCAGGAGCTGCTGCTTTAAAACCTTCTGTGTGTCTGTGTTCCTCCTCAAAGGCATCTGTGTGGCAGAACCTGAGGAGATTGTTGTTTTCAAACACTTTTTTATTGACCTCAAGATCCCTTATTCAGCTGTGCGCGGTGAACAAGTGGAAATCAAGGCCATTATTCACAACTACTCATCAAAGACTCTCAAGAAGGTATCTGTAATACTAAAAATACATTCAGAATTTCTGGAATATATTAAAAACATCGGCATCGTAATAACCTTTTCTGCTTGAGTCAAATTGTTTTTCCTGAAAAATCGTTTCAGGTTTTTGAGCTGCTTGTCAAGTCAAGTCAAGTCACCTTAATTTAAAGGGTTGGTTCACCCATAAATGAAAATTCTATCAGTATTTACTCACCCTCATGTCGTTCCAACCCCATAAGACCTTCGTTCGTTTTCGGGACACAAATTAAGATATTAAGATCGCTCCTGCATACTAGTCCATAGGCTTCTTGAGGGAATGACTCTTGCTGGCATCGAAAAGTCATTAAATACATCGTTAAAATAGTCCAACAGGGGCTCAATCTTAACTCTATCAAACGCCGAGAACACTTTTTAATAATCTAGTTTCTTTAATCTAGCCTAATCACTTTGTAGGACGACTCGGAAGCTAGCGGCGCATGGGTTCCCTTGGTTGAAAAGCAATGCATTTACCCCATAGACTTTTGGAAAATCGCAAAAAATAACATCTGTGTTCAACAAAGGGTTGTGATCCTTACACTTTTAAATAATCATAGATCATAGTATAGTCATAGATCAAAACGTGTAAATATTTCGAGGCTTATTTCAGGCGATTTAGCAAAAACCCGTTCAAAAATTCCATAGGCTTTAGAGCGAGGGAAGCGTAGTGCTAAAATGCTAACTCACTTCCGCGTTTTAGCCTCCAGAGTGACGTCGTAACTTCGGCACTCTATATAGATATATTTTTAAGACGGAAAAATGCGATTCTACAGATACTAGACACATGACTTTCAAATGAGAGATTAGTATCAAGGTTCTTAACCTAATTAAGGTTCTTCTAAATATTTAACCCTTTAATACCTGACACATTAAAAAAATGGAAGAAAATTACATATTTTTGGAAATTAGATGATTAATAAGCCTTTAATCAAAAAAAAAAATTGCCAAGTCATTTTGTTTATGATATATTTTTTGTATCACATTTGATACATCAGGCTTTTAGGTAACGTTTTGCTTACAGTGTATATTTATATAGTGTGTATTTTAGATACAAAAAAAATCTATTATGCCTTTAACAGTTTGAAAACATAGAACATTTTAGGCTGATTTTAGAAAAAAAATAGATATATTTTTTTCAGTCCTTTTATTTCACTTTGTGTTAGTCATAAAGTAGATAACATTACTGCAATTTGACATTACAGACATAAAACACCAATAAAGGGATAGTTCACTTTGAAATTAATTTTTGATATGTTTTAGACACCTACATCTTGGATGCCCTTGAGGTAAGCTAAAACATATCAAAAATTAATTTTCAAAGTGAACTATCCCTTTATTGGTGCTTTATGTCTGTAACGTCAAATTGCAGTGATGTTATCTACTTTATGACTAACAAGTGAAATAAAAGGACTGGAAAAAAGGCCTCTGTTTTCAAACTGTTAAAGGCATAATAGATTTTCTTGCATCTAAAATATACACTGTATAAATGTAAGCAAAACGTTCCCTAAAAGCCTGCTGTATCAAATTTGATACACAATTTCCAACACGATTTACTTGTAATTTAAAAATTACATTTTTTAATGATTATGCATTGTTTCAATTCAGAAAGTGCTCAATTATTTATATCAGGCACAATTAAATATTATTTTTTACCTTAACAACTTGAAATTAGCCTTTATTTTCCTGCCGAAATCGTCTGGCTTGATCCAATCAAAGCGGCCATTTTGAAAAGCACCCCTCTACTGCCTGCAGTACAGTGAAATTCCACAAGATGGCAGAAAACACGTATCAACACAACAGGTTATCAAAGAAAGTATTGCTCTCACCGATTTAATATATGTCTTAGAAACTCGTGTATCAAATATGATACGCCAGGCATTAAAGTGTTAATTTTTGGTTCTAATGCATTTATTTAAGAGGACATGTCCTCTGGATATTGAAGAGATTTGTTTTCACAGGTGCGTGTGGAGTTTTTGGAGACAGAAAATGTTTGCAGTTCTGCCAGTAAGAAAGGCAAATACACAACAAGAGTAAACATTGACAAAGACTCCAGCATAGCGGTTTCATACGTGATTATTCCCATGACGCTGGAAAATCATCATATTGAGGTAAAAGCTGCAGCATCTGGTTTTGAGGATGGAGTGAGAAAGACCCTGAAGGTGGTGGTACGTCTGATGGCATTCCTGTCAATTTTCATGTTTTATTTGATTTGGTCAGTTGTTAATATAACGATTATAGACAATATATATATATATAGTTTTTGAATAGATAAACTAAATTACAACCCAGGTAGTTAATTTACTCACTCTCTTTCAGTCTGAGGGTGTGCTGACTCCATTACCCAGCAAAACTGTTGAACTCAATCCTGCTAAGAACGGTGAGATTCCCTGCTCAAGACTCACCAAAACTGTACAACACGTGCTGCTCGGTTGACTCATGATTCTTCCTTCATCTTCCTGTTCTTTATCCCAACCGAAACAGGGGAGAAACCTATACTTATTAGATCTGCAATACCAGCAGATCGGGTCCCAGAAACCCCTGCTAACACCTACATCTCAATTTCTGGTAAGGAAAAAGATGTTTTCTAGAATATGCTTGCTTATAGAGAGCCTAAGTCCCGCCCCTTCGCTTCCGGCTCATGGGACCTTATTTCGGAAAAAATATGAATGGTAGTCAATGGCGAGAGACAACTTCTCTTTTTATTCCGTCTGAACTGTGCCCTCAATTACACATATGATGTTTGTCAATTTAAAAGATGATTCTCAAAGTCAAAAACGTCGCAGTTTGTCATACAACAGAAGAGTAACATTTAGTTTTATGTGAAAATCGCTCTGTGAACTACATCTCCCGGGAAGAGAAACGAGATCCGCTGCTCGTGTGTGTGCAGTCTGGTACAAAACACTCAGGTAGGACGGCGTAACGTTACGATTATAACGTAAGACTGTAGAAACAATGACAGACAGCCTCAGTAAAGTTAGCTTCATTCATTGAGAGAAAATGTGCGCCTTTGGGGTTTGTAGTCTTTGTAATTACGTATTTTCACAGTCTTATACCTCAACGCTTTTACATCAAACTGCGACTTTCTTTACTTTAAAATGTATCTTTTAAATTGACAAACATCATATGTGTAATTCAGGGCACAATTCAAACCAGATCAAAATATTTGTTGTCTCTCGCCATTGACTACCATTCAATATTTTTCCGAAATAGGTCCCATGGTGGTCGACCGGAAGGGGCGGGACTTAGGCTCTCTATTTCTGTCATGTATAGTTGTAGTGTATTTTTTTGTTTAAACTTATGTCTGCAATCTTCGAATCACATTCATCTACGACTATGTACACAAGAAATGTTGTGGTACTAAGGCGGAAACGATTCTGAAGAGAAAACGCGAAAGTGGCGTTGCGTCGTCACTTTTTATTCTGAGTTTCGTGTGGGAAATCCGCGTGCAGATGGAGACGCAAAAGTGTGTGAAATTCAATGTAGTATGCACTTCAGGCGGCTAGGAGTGCATACTACAACAACACCAAGTCAACGTGCCTGACTTTTGCGTTTCTACCGTTTACACGGGAACGCGGGGGTGGAGCGTTTTTAAGATTTCCACTCTGGAGGGTGGTTTCACTTTTTGCGTTTTTAAGCCTCAAAAACGCCGTCGCCGTGTAAACGAAAGGCACATCCGATAAAATATTTTTTACGTTTTCACCCGCGAGCGTTTCGTGTAAACCGGGCCATAGATTTCCACTCTGGAGGGTGGTTTCACTATTTTTGCGTTTTTAAGCCTCAAAAACGCCGTCGCCGTGTAAACGAAAGGCAGATCCGATAAAATATTTTTACGTTTTCACCCGCAAGCGTTTCGTGTAAACTGGGCCATAGATTTCCACTCTGGAGGGTGGTTTCACTTTTTGTGTTTTTAAGCCTCAAAAACGCCGTCGCCGTGTAAACGAAAGACACATCCGATAAAATATTTTTAAGTTTTCACCCGCGAGCGTTTCGTGTAAACAGGGCCATAGATTTCCACTCTGGAGGGTGGTTTCACTATTTTTGCGTTTTTAAGCCTCAAAAACGCCGTCGCCGTGTAAACGAAAGACAGATCCGATAAAATATTTTTTACGTTTTCACCCGCGAGCGTTCTCGTGTAAACCGGGCCATAGATTTCCACTCTGGAGGGTGGTTTCACTTTTTTGCGTTTTTAAGCCTCAAAAACGCCGTCGCCGTGTAAACGAAAGGCACATCCAATAAAAATTTTTTTTACGTTTTCACCCGCGAGCGTTTCGTGTAAACCGGGCCATAGATTTTCACTCTGGAGGGTGGTTTCACTTTTTGCGTTTTTAAGCCTCAAAAACGCCGTCGCCGTGTAAACGAAAGACTGATCCGATAAAATATTTTTACGTTTTCACCCGCGAGCGTTTCGTGTAAACCGGGCCATAGATTTTCACTCTGGAGGGTGGTTTCACTTTTTTGCGTTTTTAAGCCTCAAAAACGCCGTCGCCGTGTAAACGAAAGACTGATCCGATAAAATATTTTTACGTTTTCACCCGCGAGCGTTTCGTGTAAACCGGGCCATAGATTTCCACTCTGGAGGGTGGTTTCACTTTTTTGCGTTTTTAAGCCTCAAAAACGCCGTCGCCGTGTAAACGAAAGGCACATCCGATAAAATATTTTTACGTTTTCACCCACGAGCGTTCTACTGGCCAGTCTGTGGCCAGATCTAGGACGTCATAATGTTGCTATGTGGAATTGTGAATGTTCAATTCATCGTAAAAGATCATTTAAAAGCTGATTTCTCAGCCTCCCTTTTCTCTTTCCTCCCTCCAGGAGAAGGTATCTCTCAGACAGTTAAGCGGGCCATCGGTGGAGACGTCATGGGTGGCCTTATTAAACAGCCCGGTGGATGTGGAGAGCAGAACATGGCCAGTATGACTCTACCGGTCATTGCCACACATTATCTGGACAACACCAATCAGTGGGAGACTGTTGGCGTAGGCCGCCGCAGTGAAGCCATTAAACATGTCAACACAGGTCAGCAGGATATAAAATAAGGAATCAAAAAAAGCAAATAATAAATAGATAAATATAATTTTTTATTTCATTTTTGTATTAAGGTTATCAAAACCAGCTAAAGTATCGTAAACCAGATGGATCCTACAATGCCTTCTTTTCCTCGCTGAGCAGCACATGGTATTTTCATTTCAAATTTTCAATCAATACATTTTTTTAGTTTTTATTTTCATGCCCACTTTTTCCTGTCATGTAATTATTTAATAACATTTAGATTAATAGCAAGAAATTACTTGTTGTTTATCAGCTTTTGTTTCTGCTTGTTAAAGGCTGACAGCATATGTGGCTAAAATCTTCGCCATAGCTAATAACTTCGTTGTTATAGAGGAAAATGTGCTCTGCAGCGCCCTCAAGTGGCTGGTTCTCAACAAACAGCTGCCAGACGGCTCCTTCAGAGAGGATTCGCCTGTATTTTCGAGTGAGATGGCGGTAAGGTGCTCTTGACAGAAAAATTTTCTGTTTTGAATTTCTACAAATCACAGCTTCATCGGAATGTTACGAAACTTTTACGAAACTGTTACGAAATGTTACGAAACTGACTTTTATGGCAGTATGTTTATGAACACTCAAAAACATTGAGGTCATGATCTGAGCATGCTACGTGGTCTTAAAAAAATAGTCACACTTGTGATCTTTGGTCAAAAAATGACCCCCATAGGAAATGAATGGGAAATTGACAAAAACACAAAAATTCACAAATTTTTATTTATTTATTTTTACATTTTTTTTTAATTAAAAATGATTTTATCGTTTTTTTTTCCGTTTTTTTTAAATTGCTATCTAGTTACACCACGATTCTACGCTTTTTCTCTATACTGCAACCAGATGGTGCTAATTTTCTTCAAAAAATATTTTTATCTGAAGGCCTAGACTCTATATTAAATTAAAATACTGCATTAATATTTTTAAAAAAAAAAAAATAATATATATATATATTTCATGGCAAAATAGACCATAAATATTGCATAAATATTAATAAATTCAATCAAATTGTCTCAAAATACTAAATTACAAAAAATAAATATTATAGAACAAAAATAAATTGCATTGGTTTTACTGGGATGGAGGAAATTCAATTTTTAGGAGTCCGGTCCCTTTTGACCGGGAGGATAACAAGTGTGACTCCGAAAGACGTGTTAGCTTCTGTTAGCCAGTAATCATCACACATTTGAGTTATTAATATATATATATATATATATATATATATATATATATATATATATATATATATATATATATCATAAATACACACAATATGAAATATGAACCAGATGGAAACATAAGTATTATCTATTCGGTTTCAGTTGTTGGCCACGTAGGAAAAAGGGCTCGATTTGCTGATTTATTATAAAACGCATGTTTCTTTTTTGTAATATTCTGTTTATGTGTGCTTTATTCCAGGGTGGCATAGAAGGCAACGATGCTGATGCCTCTCTGACGGCCTTTGTTGTGATTGCCATGCAAGAGGCCAGAGATATCTGTGTTAGATCAGTTGGTGTAAGTACAGCTCTTCCATGGTTTTGTTCATTAAAACATTAAATTGTAGATTAAAAGTTGATTTATTGATTTATTTATTTCTCTCTCTCTCGGGTTTAACCTCTTCCACTTTTTGTTTACCAAACATTATAAATGAACAGTTGATTTTTCCCACTCTTCCTCTTGATTTAAACACACACTTTTACACTTTTACACACTTTTATAGAGTCTGCCTGAAAGTATCAGGAAGGCTGTTGCATTCTTGGGAGGTCGACTTCCAAAACTGACCAATCCTTACGCTGTTGCGATAACATCCTACGCCATGGCCAATGATGGAAAACTCAATAAAGACTTGATAAATAAAATCTTGATGAAACATTCCACACAAGAAGAAGGTCAGTCACACCAACATGGCATCAAAATGTGTTGTGCTTTATATAACATGGCACAATAATGTTATAACATTTTTCCATTTTCGCAATATTGCTCCTATACGACCCTCACTAAATTTCAAAGAAGCTGAAACTGTTGTCCAACCTTGCGCCTGTACTATTGTAACTCTTTGTTTTATGGCTTACCCTTAATCACTTTCAGATCATTCAAAATTCTGCTGTCCATGCCCCTAAAAAAATCAGTTTGCTCTATTTGCTTCATCATGTGTTGTATACTGATCATATATCAGTATTCATATTTTCTTTCAACTTTATGTAGAGCGTCCTTGGGTTCTTGAAAGGTGCTTTATTAATAAAACTTAGTATTATTATATTAGCCGCTTCAAGCTTGATGGTCTGGATCAGCATATGTGAGTGGATCGATAGATTTTCCTTAATCTCCACGCTTGTTTCTATTCCCGCTTTGTGTTTGAATCAGGCGGTAGGTTTTGGTCTGTCGCTGGATGGGATTATTACTCTCGTTATCACTCTCTGGAGGCGACGGCCTATGCTGTGCTGGCGCTCGTGAAGGCCAAAGAGTTTGATAAAGCAGGAGAGGCAGTGCACTGGCTGGGCAGACAACAGTCCCCTGATGGTGATTATGGCACCACACAGGTACGCTAACATCTCATCATCTGACTGTTGCTTGAGTTGACAATAGCCAATTGTAGAGCTTAATAAGACAACAGGAACATCTGTAAAATCTTGAAACTGAAATATTCTGACTGACTTAGTTAAAGGGATTATCCATTTTTTTTTTTGGAAATAGGCTCATTTCACCACTCCCCCAGAGTTAAACAGTCGAGTTTTACCGTTTTCGAATTCATTCAGCCGATATTCTGATATTTAGAAGAATATCAGTAACCAAACAGTTTCTGGTCTCATTGACTTCCATAGTAGGAAAAAAATATACTATGGAAGTCAATAAGACCAGAAACTGTCTGGTTACTGATATTCTTCTAAAAATCAGAAAATCGTCTGAATGGATTCAAAAACGGTGAAACACAACTGTTTAACTCTGGGGGAGCCTATTTCCAAAAAAAGTGGAGTATCCCTTTAAGACTGCTCTTATTAAAATGAGAGCAAGCCAGCACTTCATGACTATGGGCTCTATCAGAGATTGGCTGCGTTCCAAACCGCATACTCAATGAGTAGGTACTTAATTTCAAAGTACTTACTCATCGAGCGCTAAAAGAGTAGGTACTATAGCCAAATCTCGTTGAGTATGAATGCGAACCGGTCATCTGCCATGTTGACGTTATCATGTGACCTACGACGCGTTATCTCAAGAGCAACACCATAAAATATATGAACGATACGTTTAATTCATCTATCGATAAATATCTTGATATTGATTAAACTTGCTCATTTTGTTGTGGTATTGTTGAAGAAACAGCTGCCCATTTATTTTGTGAATACATTTGGGTTGATTTAAGTTGTTATATTATAAACCCTAGGCTACTAATGTGACCAACAGTGTTATTCTTATAACGATATTTTTTTAAGAAACCCCAAAATCGTCATCTCTTGATTATGTTGTTAATTTCTTTATTTTATACCCAAAAAGTTTCTCCTTTAAGTTTTCCTTTTTCTTAATGAATTTACCTCGTTTCATCACTCAGACATATAACAACTTTTTTATGTATTATGAAGAACTATAAAGAAGATATTTAGCCTTTTTTATTGTTCTTTTTTCCTGTGTATAAATATAATTTTATGTCATATTGTGAAGTACACAAACCAATGATCTTTATATTTTCTGTTTTGTCATTATGATTGTTACATAAACTATAGTATCTTTCCATGATCTTGCATGTAATAAGTTTAAATTATATGAGCGACAGGTGCACTAACACTTCATAACATCAGTAACTCGACAGCACATCCGAGAACAGTTTTCCTCTGCGTTTGTAATGTTTGCACAAAGGAGCCAGGCAGCTGCTCGAAGATCTCTTTTGGAGAAAACTAAACATCGCTGATCTCCGCGATGTTGATATTAACGTATCCTCTCGCGTGGCATCCTGGGATAGATGAGTATCATGAGTACCCATGGAAAAGCACTCAAAAATCTGGGCGGAAGCAGTAAGCCATCCGGGAACTTCTCCCCTACTCTTTTTATGAAAACTGATGTTTCGAACGTACTGCTTCCTTCACGTACTGTTTTCGCCTACTATATAGTAGGAAAAGTAGGCATATTGGAACGCACTTAAGTCCGAATCTCGCGACAATTATTACGTCACCCAGGTAATTCTCGCCTACTCTTTTGGATTCATTCTTACTTTTTTGCTCGCCTACTCTTTTTCCCATACTAAATAGTAGTGAAGTTTAAACATTTTACTTTTTGCAAATGATACATCATTATAAGAAAAAATATATAAACATGAGGGAAATCATTGTTGTGTCTATGATGATAGGCATAAAACTTACACATTTACCCAAGTTATTATATGCATGTTTAACCGAAGCTAATTTGGGTGGGTTTGTCCCATCCCCAATGTCCCTTCTCTTTCTTTTTCGGCCCTGACGTGAACATCGATCTCCTCGGCTGTGACTCGATTGTGAAGCGCGCCTGGTAAATAAATGCGCCGTTAAACTAGAATTGCGCCATGGAACAAGCGCACCTCGTTCATCACACTCTTAAAGGGAATGTGATATGACGCTTTTATTGGTTTATTTCCGTTACGCCCAAACCACACCTATGAATAATGAAGCTACTCCAGATCAACCCATTTTAGATTTGCGCCAGGCGCAAGAGGCATTTATCCCGCCGGGAAAATAACAGCGTCGAGATCCGCCCACAGATCGTTAAAATAGGGCCCATAGATTCAGTGTATGAATCTCAACAATGGTGACAAAACGAATATGTGATTAGGAATACAAGATTCCTAAGACAATTCAGATCATAATTTATACAAACCGCAATGTATGATGGGAGCCATGAAAGAGTTCAATGCATTGACACCATTATGACCAGCAGGCGTCGCTAGTGTGAGGTGTTTTGAGTGCTTTGAAAGCGCAAATAATTAATTAAAAGTTTCGAAAAGCTTTGTTTCTCCCATCTTTGATTGCTATTCTGCGCTTTCCAGGCGACCGTCATGGTGTTCCAGGCCGTGGCAGAGTATCGCACACAGGTGAAGGACCAACAAAACTTCAATCTGGACGTGGAGCTGTCAGTGGCAGGAAGAGGCAGACCCCTCAAATGGACCATTCAAAGAAACAATCTGCATCTCACACGATCTGACAAGGTGAAGAGTATCAAATGGCTGAATTTGTCAATAGATTTTTGTTCTATATGGGAGATTTTTTTGTTTATCATACATCATTTGTAATTGTTTTTTGGTCAATGAGACCTTCCGGGTATCTCTACTATCATGGATTTGATTATTCTGATAACATCTGTGTTCACTCCACAGGTGGATATCAACAAGGACGTCAGTGTGACGGCTAAAGGAACCGGAACAGCCATTCTCTCAGTGAGTGTTCATGAGCGTTCATTCGGTCAAGATTAAAGCGTTTGAACGTCTAATCTGAGACGTGCTGCTCGTTTCAGGTTCAGACGCTGTACTACGCCAGACCTGTTGAGAAGAAGTCTGACTGTACATTCTTTGATCTGACTGTTCAAATGGAAAAACTATCTGAAAGTAAGACAGATTAAGGCACTTTTCACACTGTGCTTAACCCTGGGTTATCGTTCGACAGTTTAGAAGAATATCAGTAACCAGACAGTTTCTGGTCTCATTGACTTCCATAGTAGGCTATATTTTTTTCTCCTACTATGGAAGTCAATGAGACATTGAGACATCTGATATATTTCTAAATATCAGAAAAACAGCTGAATGCATTCAAAAATGGTAAAACTCAACTGTTTCACTCTGGGGGAGTGGTAAAATGAGCCTATTTCCAAAAAAACCCCAAAAAACTGGAGTATCCCATTAACTAACTTACACCCTCAGGGGAAAAAAAGGTACAAAAGTTGTCACTGGGGCTGTACCTTTTCAAAAGGTAAACTTTTGTCCATTTCATGAGCTAATAAGCACATTTTAGGCATTAATATGTACATTATGGGTGCTAATGTGTACATACATACATTGTGCTAAGTGTTAATACATACATTTAAGTGTTAATGTGTACATTTTAGGTGCTAATATATACATTTTAGGTGGTAAATATAGCTAATATGTCAATCATGAGCTGATATGTCCGTTTTAGGTGGTGATGTACATTTGAGGCACTCATATGTACAATTTAAGTGTTAATATGTATATTTTAGGCGGTAAAATGTCCATTTTAGGTGCTAATATGCATCACTAAGGTACAAATACACAGCCTTTAGGTACAAAAGTGCTCCTTTTGAAAAGGTACAGCCCCAGTGACAGCATTTGGACCTTTTTTTCTGAGAGTGTATGAGTAGCTTGTCAAACTACAGACACTGGTCACAGACGTGGAGCTCTCGGCATCTGGAAAGATGTTGATTTTCGTTCTAGTCCTCTTTTTGTCTCAAAGTCTGCTTGCCGTGGTCCAAAATGTTTGAACAAAACCCTGCTAGTGACGTTCACGCCGTTGAGCTCGCATTACGGGCATAACCGACACAGTCGCCCACGTCTGTTGCCATGGTTACTATTGTGTACGAGGTCAAACCTGGCGGAAACCGGGGGTAACGCGGATATGGGGGCTCCTCACCCCTTGCTCACACGCCCAGTTTCCTTGGTTAAAAATTGCAATTTTTCTCACGCTTTACATATAGTTGGAAACATTGGGGATATTGTAAGTTATCAACTAAACAAAACTATATAACATTGGCTCTGTGGTTTTTGGATGTTTTACTGCAAAAAAAAATCCTACATTTAACTAGTTCAAGTGTGAAAGGCTTTGTTACATATTCATCTTAATTACTATAATTCTATTTTCATCTTCCCTTTAGAAGGGGGAGACCTGACCTGAACTAAAACCACCAACTCTTTTGTTTCCCTTTAGCAAAACAAGGAGCCAATGGAAGTTACAACCTCAGAATGGATTTCTTGTACGTGAACAAAACCATTTTATGTGTAATTAAACAACATGTGCTCATTAAGGCTGCTTTCACACTTGGTTTGTTTGATTAAGTTCGATCCTGCCCCACATTTTCCCACAGTTTCTGTATGTTTGCGTCATGAACGTGGTTATCCGCTGGTTACCAATGTGACTGAATGATGACTCGAGTTTCACTGCGTTCTGAGGATGTAACGTGCTCTTCAAATACAGTTTATTCAGAAACAAGCAGCTCTGTGTGTGTTATACAACAACATTGGAAATCTGATATCAAACCAAAAGCTCTAATGTGAAAGCAGCCTTAAATGAAACCTGTTAATAAAATGTGCCCTTTAACTCCATCTTTACAGCTACAAAAATCCTAAAGCTGATGCCGCTATGACAATACTGGACATCAGCATACCGACAGGATTTGATGTTGAAGAAAACGATCTTAAAGAGGTATTATGATGATGAACTGATGCAGTGATGCCTCACATTTGTATATAGAAGAGGAATCTAACACACACATATGCAGATAGACATAAAAACATGTTAGTCATCATGTTAGTCAAGTTTGTTTTTCTCATTTTCTTTCCCTCAGTTGTCCTCGAGGAAGGATAGATACATTCAGAAATATGAAAAGAATAAAGTGCTGTCAGAGCGAGGATCCCTCATCTTCTACTTGGATAAGGTATTTCAGCAGACCCAACCCACATGATAATTTATGTAAAGAAGATGAATGCATAGATCGGACCTATGACTATACAAAATAGCTATACATGGTAAAATGACTGCAAGAAAGAAAAAAACAATCACAATTAGGGCTGTCAAACGATTAATCGCGATTAATCGCATTCCAAAATAAAAGTTTGTGTTTACATAATATATGTGGGTGCACTGTGTGTGTAATTATTTTATATATATAAATACACACACGTGCTTGTATGTATTAAAGAAATATTTTGATGTATATGCTGTATATAGATTTATAAAATTTATATTATATATAAATATAAATATTTTAAATAATATTTTTTTCTTAAATATACATGCATATGTGTATTAATATATATATATATATATATATATATATATATATATATACAAAATAATTATAGACAGTGCACCCACATATATTATGTAAATACATATGTAAATACAAACTTTTATTTTGGATGCGATTAATCACGATTAATCGTTTGACAGCCCTAATCACAAATTAAACTGCAAACATAATAATTAATAATTTTGATTGCAAAAAATACTTTTTTTGCTTATTATTTGTTGCATGTGGAAATGTCAATGTGGGCAGTTTCACATTTAATATCATTAAATTGCTTTATTTATTTATCAGGTTTCTCATAAGGAGATAGAAAGAATTGCCTTCAAAATGCACAAGATGTTTAATGTGGGTTTGCTTCAACCCGTTGCAGTCACAATATATGAATATTACTCACCAGGTGAGATATTAACACACACACACACTGTAAACCCTAACGGTCAAAATAATGAATTGGTTTGAGTAGGACAAACTTAAATTCAATGAATCAGTTCAGTCAAATTATTTTTTATGAGTATTTCGCATTTTCTTTTTCTTTCAAGTTCACAGAACTGATATATTTTAAGTAAACTGAACTGTTTCATTATTTCGAGTTTTATGAAATTATTTGTTTTCATTTAGACGAACTTAAGTTTAACTGAAACGGCTGGGATGTCTATTTCCCAGCATGCTTTGCCGATGGCACTCGAAAGAGAGTGTAAATGCTAAAATTAAGTGCAATACAATGTTTTTTTGTGTGTAAGATTAATGTTAAGTGTGAGATTTAATGTTTTGTTATGCTAATTTCGAAGAATTTCTGTTAATGTTGGCTTTAGGATAGTTACCACCATGGTGACAAGTGGTGCATTCAGCTTGATTGAGAACAAATTATCATTTTATATTACTATGCTCATACAGCAAGTGCTTCTGTTAGATTTTACTATGTCAGCAGATTAGCTTTTAAAGCTAACTAAATTTACACTATTAAAAGTGTTTTGAATTTTGCCAACTTATTTGGATTTACAGTGTACTTCATAGATTTAAGTTATAGTAACTAAGTAGCACTATTAACTTTATTTACCCAAGTTATCTTAACAAACAGTTATTGAGTTACTTGGAAACAAATCAAATATTTCTATGCTTAAATTGCTTGAGTTAATAAACTTCAATGATTTCCTCAAACGGTTTATACATTGGAAACTTTTAGACAACCTGCTAACAGAAGTTTGTTTTAAGACGTTCTGTAAGTAATATTCAGTGTTGGTTCTGGGAACGTGAAGAATGTCCAGTTTTCTTGACGTTAGAGAAACGTGTTTTAAAAGGTATAATGTTCCTCAGACGCAACTTTCGATTCGAAATTCAACATGATAGTAATGTTGATTGCTAACATTCCAAGAACATAAAAATGTCCAGTTTCCTGAATATTACTGGAAAGACTCAAGAGTGTTAAAGAGTTAAAATTTGAGTGTTAATTAAACACTGAAGAGTGTTAAAGTTAATATGCTATTTAAGTTATTGATTGAGTGATGATTGAGCATTATTAAAGACACCTGATGATAACAAGCAGAATCACTGAAGGAGAAAACTCAAATTTTTGTCACCATTGTGGAGATCAGCGTTTAGTTTAGTTGCGCAGTTGACCTTTTCATATTAGACATTTAGGTTTTGTCTGGTTGATGTACATTAATTATGACAGCCAGATGAATAAAGAGAAAATGTCATTGTATGATGTTGGTAATGTTTTAAAAAACACCGTTTCACAATCTCTCTCTCTCTCTCAGATGCACGCTGTATGAAGTTCTACCACCCTGACAGGACAGATGGCCTCATATACACACTGTGTAAGGGAGAGCTGTGCACATGTGCAGAAGGTATTATCACACACAAATATTTATAAAATAAGGTGACCATATCCTGAACATTTTTAGTATTTGATTCGCTTACCTTCGTCTACTTGCAATTGAAAACATTTTTTTTTTCATTCTTGTATGCGAACGAGGAAACAAAACCGTTTATTTATGTGTGTTTGTGTGAGTACAAGTGTACAATAACTTCTCTGAACACAGAAAACTGCACTTTCCAGAAGAAAAACAATGTCGAAGAAAAAGATCGCATGAAAAAATCCTGTGAAGCTGGCATGGATTATGGTAGGTTAATTCATTGTAATGATTGTTCCACTTTCATAAATCAAAGATTCAATATTTACACCCGTGTACTGGCAGTAGCAAGTCTCTCAGCAGATCTATTCCGCCAATACCAAATAGAGCCAGACCGATATCTTAGTGTTTGATGTGCAAAATGAAAGAAGAAGAAAGAAAAAAAAAAAGAAAATCAGAGATCTGGGATAACATGATAATGCCCCTACACTCAGAAAAAAAGGTACAAAAGCTGTCACTGAGGCTGTACCTTTTCAAAAGGTACACTTTTGTACCTAAAGGCTGCATATTGCTACCTTAGTGGTACATATTAGCACCTAAAATGGACATATTAGCTCCTGAAATGTACACATTAACCCTTAAAATTTACATTTTTGCACCTAAATCGTACATATTAGCTCCTAAAATGTACATATTAACACCTAAAATATACATATTAGCACCTAAAATGTACATTAGGACCTAAAATGGACATATTTTCTCCTGAAATGTACATATTAACGTGTAAAATGTACATATTAGCACCTAAAAATATACTTATTAGCACCTAAAATGTACATATTAACACCTAAAATGTACATTTTAGCACCTAAAATGTACATTAGGACCTAAAATGGACATATTTGCTCCTGAAATGTACATATTAACGCGTAAAATGTACATATTAGCACCTAAAATATACATATTAGCACCTAAAATGTACATTAGGACCTAAAATGGACATATTTGCTCCTGAAATGTACATATTAACGCATAAAGTGTACATATTAGCACCTAAAATGGACATATTTGCTCCTGAAATGTACATATTATCGCATAAAATGTACATATTAGCACCTAAAATGTACATATTAGCAATTAAAGAGTACATATTAGCACCTAAAAATGTACTTTTAGCACCTAAAATGTTCATATTAACACCTAAAATCTACATTTTAGCACCTAAAATGTTTAGCACCTAAAATTTTAGCACTTAAAATGTACATTAGGACCTAAAATGGACATATTTGCTCCTGAAATGTACATATTAACGTGTAAAATGTACATTAGCACCTAAAATGTACATATTAGCAATTAAAGAGTACATAATAGCACCTAAAAATGTACATATTAACACCTAAAATGTACATTTTAGCACCTAAAATGGAAAAAAGGTTAGCTTTTGAAAAGGTACAGCCCCAGTGACAGCTCTTGTACCTTTTTTTCCAAGAGTGAATTTGTTTGAATGATGTATTTAACCCCTGCCCTGTGTAAATTATTTTTTCAAGATGTTTGATTTCTGCCACTGACATCAATTCTATTCAGTTACAATGCCAGTAACAATATAACGTGCTTGTTTGACAGTGTATAAAGTCTCAGTGAAGGGGATGAATCTGACACGGGACTCTGACATCTATGACTTGAAGGTGGAGCAAGTGGTGAAAGAAGGTACAATGGTCCCTCCATGCTCATGAAATAGTTTTTTTTTTAATCTCAAATACATATTCAGCATTGATTTGCATTGCAGTGAACATGTGTCCTAAACACTGTTCTGTCCTATAGGCACTGATCCGAATGTTGAGGGGGGAGTCAGACAATTTTTGGCCCGTCCCAGTTGCAGAGAATCTTTGGGATTGAGAGAAGGCAAGACTTACCTCGTCATGGGCAAATCCACTGACCTGCCAAAGCTCGGAGGAATGTAAGTGTCCAGGATTTGGTTGAGCTTTATGTGTTTAAAGTCTGCTGAATGTTGTTGGCCTCTCAATGCGTTTACATGCAGGCAATAACCCATTCAAAAACGGGATATTAGCAATAACCCGGTCGCGAACGTCCATGTAAACACCGGCAAAAACCCGAAAAATAATCTTTAAAAACCGGGATATTATACCTGGGGTAGCTACCCCTTTTCTAAGCTGAATTTTTGGTCATGTAAACGCGTATTGGCATATCCCCATAGCGATTTGTGTTCTGCGCATGTTCTATTCGCAAGGAATCTTGGTCTTTTGAGTAGAGAAACTTCTCGGCGCATACAAAAATCCGCGTGCAGTATACCGGAAGTAAACATGGCGAGACTTTTGGAGCGAGATCAGCAAAGCGCAAACAAAGGCGATCGCTGTCTGCCCCGAACTATTCATTATCCACAAACTGCTGTTGTTGTTGTCTTTGGATACAGAAAGAAGAATCGGAAATGACGCATTTTTGCATCTTAAGGTTGTCCGTACGTTTAGACGCTAACCACTCGTCGCCGTTTACATCGGGATATTACAATTCCATGTAGAAACTCTCTCTGCTCACGCATGTAAACGGGTTATCCCTAATGTTTTAGAAACCCGAAAAGTGACCTTAACCCGACCCGAAAATTGGCTGCATGTAAAGTTAACGTAGTCAGTGATAGGACAGTTGGGTTTTTTTTTTTTTTTTTTTTTTTTTTTTTGCATTTTAAATAACCTATAATAGACTTGAACAAAGTAAAATAAAGACATAGGCCTACAGTTAACATTTTTTTCAAGTTGGCTATTCTCCCCTGCATTTAATAATTTTCACATAAATATCACCGCCGACTTTTGTGACGAAGACGTTGAAAATACGTCTTTTGGACATCACTTTGCTCAATAATTATCCTTTTTATTTCCTTGGACATCCTTATTGTACACTGTCCCTTACAAAAATGTACACAGCGTAGTTAAGTCAGTAATTTTGTCTGTTTTGACTTGTTTTTAGTCTGCAGTACGTCTTTGGAGAGAACACTTGGGTCGAATACTGGCCGACAAGAGAGGAAAGTCAAACGGCAGAATACATGGATCAGTACATCGGCATCTCTTCGCTCCAGAATAGCCTCGCCAAGACGGGATGTGCTACATAATTCCATATAAAAAATGTGTTGATAGCAGGATATAAAACAATCTCAAATCTCTTGCATACTCTTAATACTAATACTGTTTGAGATTTTGTTTAAAAAAGAGAGTGAAAGAAAATAAAAAATGGTGATTTAAAAAAATGTCAAGTTAGAATACTGTCAAACTAATCCCTTACAATAATATAGGCTTACTGATAACTTTTTTTTCAATTCTGAATCACAAATTCAACATTATGATTTGCCTGTGTGATATTTTAAATCTGTAGGCCTATCTCATTTTAATAATCATAAAATAACTCTGAAGGAGAATTTCTGGATTTCCGAATAAACGGACATTTAAATTGAATTAAATAAATGTATTAAAATGACATTTTCTTTGGGGATGATATGAAAGAGATTGATATGTAAAGGATTTTCCTCTTTGTTCTAGAACATTTCCATTGATTATCTTTCAATTGATTATGAAATTGTAACAAAACATTTACCTGACATAATAAACTGTTATATTTGATTATTCGAACAGACTTTGACTTTATTTTCATAAAAGGAATTGTGAAACATTCATGAATATTTAATGATGCACAGATATTGATTGAAAAACCTTTTCATTTATGGAGTCAGATGAAATAACGAGTTAATAGGTAAAATGTATTGCATATAATTAAAAATCCCTCGTCAATGTGGTACTAATTTTACAGTATTTGGGAACTCAGATTGTGAACACATCACGAGTATCCTCTGTTACGAAAAAAGGACTTCATTTTAGGTTTTGATAAAGTGATTTTTTGATAATCTGAAATAATAGGCTACAGACTGTGAATAATATGTTACATCGCATCATATGTTCTCTTCTCTTTTCAATATTCGTAAACACAAAATACCCCCTTGAGTAGGCTAATTTTGAGCTTTGACAGTAAACTAAGCGGTCTGTAACATTTTATTTGTTGTGGTAAGCTTGGACTAAGGCATCGTGAAGGTGAAAGTGAAAGTGAAAGTGCCTTTTTCGGTCGTCTTTTCGAAGTCCCTTTCCTGGCCTCCCTCTCCTTCTTTTCATGACGTACCCAAATATTTTCCCCGACATTTTCAGTCAGTTTGTTTACTCCTAACTTTAGCAGGGCTGCGTTCGTTCATCCCCGACAAAACGTTGCACAACGTTTCGAACTCGAACGTGCCCCTGTTCTCAGAGCAGCCTGAACTCTGATTGGTTATATTCACTAGCTAGGGTGGGACTTGCGATTTTATTGCGTCTGACTGAACTGAAGTGATTAATAAACCATTTTTAGGGAGGGGAGAGTGAGAAGATATTTAGAAAACTTGTTTAAACTGCATGTTTTTGAGGGTTTCTCACAGAAAGAGACACACACAGACACGATGGATGTGAAGCTGCTGTGTCTGACTGTTGTTCTTCTCTCCTCACCCCTCCTCTCACTGTGTGACCCACTGTGAGTATTAAACACACCGTTTGTTCATAGAGTTACTAATAATCTGTTTTTTTAAGAATTAAAGCGCTGTGATTTTGATCCCCTCAGATATGTTCTGTCAGCTCCTAATTTGCTGAGAGTGGGTTCCTCAGAGAACGTGTTTGTGGAGGCTCAGGATTACAATGGAGGACCCCTGAACGTGAGGATCTCCGTGAAGAACTTCCCAAAGAAAAACAGGGAGATACTGTCCAAAACAGTGACACTGACAGCAGGAAACAATTACCAGATTCTCACAGATATACAGGTGATAGCTCCATAAATACAGTACAGTAATGTTTAATTCTGATTCAATTAATTATCAGATATAATTAAGGCTGAATGATTTTCTCTTCTCTAGATCCCCGATGATCTGAACTATTTCTCTGATGATCCTCTGGAGAAGCAGTATGTGTATCTACAAGCTCAGTTTCCATCTCACGCTCTGGAGAAAGTGGTCATGGTCTCATTTCAGTCTGGATATATATTTGTACAGACAGACAAGCCCATCTACACGCCCGCCAGCACAGGTAAGATTATCTGATAAAAACTTGAAAAATGTTAAACATTATTATAAAAACGATTGCTGCGCATGTTCAGGGTCTGCATTTGAGGAAAAAACATCTGAACTCATAGCTATTTTTACTTATTTTTTGCAGTTCAATACAGGATTTTCTCTCTGATGCCCAACCTGAAACCGAGTCAGTCTGAAGTCACGGTGGAGATCATGGTACACCTTTTTATTAGGCTTAGCCTTAGGCTGTGCTGTATCGTGAATAAGTAACGGCTGAAGGGCGTTGTTAGGCACGACACGAAGCGGAGTAACCCCTTCAGTCGTCCCTTATTCACGATACAGCACTTGCCTCAGTACCTTATTGCTTTTATAAAACGGTTGCCACTCAATATTAAATTAAAAAACAATGTATTAGTGCAACTTACTTGAAGTAAAATCACTAAAAGCCTTCCTTCCGCTAGAAAAAATAGTCCCTGATCGTGTAGAATACAGCAACAACATTCCAAAGTTTAAAATGCATGAAAGCTCAAATAAAATCAACATAGAACCGCAGTGGCGCGCAGCGATCAATAGAACCGTTGGATGAAGCGGTCACAGCCGCGTTTTATCGTACATAAAGCACAGCTCTTGACCAATCAGAATCGAGGATTCGAACTAACCGCTTTATAGACCTAATGTAGCCCCGCCCCTTTTCAGCGTTGCGCTCGTTGTCTTTTGACTTCCGGTCTGTATTTCCACAGCGATCTTGCGTATGAATGAACTGCTCGTAAAAAAAAAATCCCGTTCGAAATTTGTTAAGACATCTGCTTTAGAAAGCTTATGATAAACAATGCTCATGTTAACTTTTGTTAACTCCACTTCACCAGCTAACAGCGATGCCATAGTACAGAACCGGAAGTTCAAAGACAATATTCTGAAGATGACGGCGCCCACGTTTCTCTGGTGCATTAGGTCTATAATTAGCTATATAAATGGGGACATTCCATAGATATAATGGTTTTTATACTGTACAAGCTGTTAATTTTATCCCCTACACTTCTACATTTTTACGTTTTTAAAAAAAAAAAACTTTTAATTACCAGATTTACAAAAAAGGATGTCCCTAAATAGAGTTTTTTGGAGATCTTGTCAGGTTTTGGTCATTTCTGGGTACAAATTTGTCCCCAAAATAGTACACAGACACACACTCTTGACATTTTAGCTGTAATGAGCATGTGACTGACGATCTCAGCAAAGACACAGTGCTAATTGTGATTTCTGTGTTTCTGAAGAATCCACAAGGCATCACAGTTTTATCAGAGAAGATAAATCCAGTGAAAGGGATGAAGTCCGGAAGATACGCCATTCCTGAGGTTGCCAGGTGTGTGAAACGCTGACAGAACGGAGGATATTCAACCTGAGTGAACTTAAATTTAAGAGAAACCATTGAATCATTAAATTATCTATACACTGTTTATATGTGACTTGTGTTTTATTAATTTGATCTGTTGTGTAATACTTATTTAAATTGTGTTTAAGTGTTTTGAAATGTTTTTGTTTCAGTCTTGGGATGTGGAAGGTTGTCACTCGGTACACAAACACTCCTCAGAAGACGTTTACTGCTGACTTTGAGGTCAAAGAATATGGTAAGATGTGTGTCAACAAAATGTTGTATAAATGAGATTTAAAACTACAAGAATCAATTTATTTATGTTTTTTTCTCTGATTTGGTTTATAGTGCTTCCAACATTTGAAGTGAAGTTAAAACTAAGTAAGTCATTCTTCTATGTGGGCGACGAGAGCCTGACAGTCGACATTGAAGCCAAGTAAGACAACAAATGTTCTGCTTCACTGTATTGGAAATGAATCTATAATGTGTGAACACAGTGATTTAAAATAGTTTTCTATATAAACTACAAATGTTAAAGTAGCTAAATAATCACATTCACAAATATTTCATCATTTAAACATTATAAAAAAAATAAATAGGCTACTGAGTTACTAAAACAATCAAGTGTAACAAAGAATACACTTGTTTGTTTACAGTTTGCACGGTCTTGTTTCCATTTGTTTCATTTTAAGATCTGAAGTGAATTATACGTTGTTGCTTTTACGGTTACAAAGCACTAAATGATATTCAGAGTCACATTACACACTTTTAACATTAAATAAAGCACATAAACAGTGCCTGAGATTATCGTTGCCACATTTTGTGTTTGTTGTTCTAGTGCGACGTTGCAGAAAAATAGAAACCGTTTCTAAAATCGAATCGTCGCATGTCGCCGTTATGGCTGGTTAGGACAAAAACTCAAAAACTAACGAATTTTTTCCGCGCCCTCATTCTCGCTGAATCAAACGCAAGCACACACCCCGCACTTTCATTAAGTGTCCTCTGTCTGCTTCGATTCCTCTCCAATGATGTCTGCAGATTGCAGAACCTCGTTAAAATAAGGTAAATACAGCTACTAACCACGTAATCAACATTATTAAATAAAGTCCGCTGGTGCTTCAGTGACACACAGAGAACCTGTCAATCATGATGTCAGAGCACCGTTTTTATTAACTAAAAACAAACTTATTTTAAAAACGAACACTTGAAATGACATCAACGTGATAGAAACTACAGTAAATGACAGAAACTATCTGCGGAAAAAGGATTTGTGAAGTGTAATTTAATTGTTTAGTTGATCTCGCGTCCCACTGAATAACATGTTGAGGCGGGGGTTATGAGCTATACTAGGACCGGCCACAGGGGGGCGATCGAGACGTTTTGGCTTCACTTTTGAGGGCCTTGTCTCCAACACGTCGCAGTAGCTCGTGGTCTGATTGGTCGTAGGCCTATAGCTCGCCGAGGGCCTGTTCACATATCGCGCTCACATATTTTGCGCGCTCAAGTTCGTTATTTCAAATGTAGGCGCGTGGCAAGCGCGCTCATAATTGAAGCGACGTGTTCATTTCTTCCAGGACAAGTATGTTTGTACTTCACGGTTGTCTATGCCAACTATTGACAGCAAACTCACCATAAGCTCTCACGAGACTATCTATGGTAGCCCATATGGGATAAAAAAAACGCGGCACACGCAACGACTGGCCGCACTAACGTTAAACTTTAATGTCAAGTAGGGGGCCACAAAATATCACAGGCCTGTGGGCCGCGAGTTTGCTTTAACCCAACAACAAAAGGAAAGGAAAATAATCGCTCATTGATCTTGACTAATAACTTTTGTAGTTTTTTAATTTGCCACTCTTTGACTTTGAAAACCTCTGGGTCACACCAGCAAACATTTATTCTGTCTGTCAGAACAGGACAAAGGCTCATTAATTGAATGAAAATTACACCCGAATGTCATTCAAAACATGCATGACTGTGGTCGTGGAAAAAGGAAAGAAGGTAGTCGGACAAACGTTCAAGCTGCTTTTTTCTAATGACAGTGGATGTGGATCAGGGACATTCGTCGTCACTGTTCAGTTTTTACAGCAGACATTGTGTGCTTTAATAGGTATCTGTTCGGACAGAAGGTGGACGGAAATGCGTTTGTGATGTTTGGTGTGATGGACGGTGAGAAGAAAACAAGTATTGCTTCCTCTCTGCAAAGAGTTGAGGTGAGAGAAATTAAACAGTGAATAAGTTGGGATCAATCTCATTTCTCTTCACCTACAGACTTAAAACATTAAATACAGTTTTACCTTGTCTTGTAGCCTGACGTTAATGTCTTTCTCATATATGAATAGATAAGGGAAGGAGAAGGTGTTGCAGAACTGACCAAGAAGATGATCACCAACACCTTTCCAAACATTAACCAGCTGGTTGGACGATCAATCTATGTCTCAGTCAGTCTTTTAACAGAAAGTGGTAAGACTCAACAGATACTGTACATCTGTATGTTTACATGGATGTGTGTGATTGTATATGTGTGTGTGTTTCAGGCAGTGAAATGGTGGAGGCAGAAAGGAGAGGCATTCAGATCGTGACGTCACCGTACACCATCCACTTCAAAAAAACACCTCAGTTCTTCAAACCTGGGATGCCCTTCGATGTCTCGGTATAAAATAGTGACTTTATGTGCCTGAAAGAACCATTTTAACGATATATTAATAGACACAATGATGGCTGATGTATTTCCTTGTTTGGTCTTGGTTTTATAAAAGGTCTATGTAACAAATCCTGACCAGACGCCTGCTGAAAAAGTGGAAGTGGAGGTCAATCCCGGACTGGTCAGAGGCACAACAAGATCCAATGGGATTGCAAAAGTAACCGTCAACACGCCAGGAGGAATTTCCAAGATAGATATCACTGTAAGGCGTTGAATAAATGTGTTTGTTTACAGCTATTTGGTAGTTGCTGTGATTGTGAATCCGCAGGAATTTATTTATTCAATTATTGCAGGCAAAGACCAAAGATCCACAATTAAGAGACGAACAGCAGGCAGTGAAGAAGATGACAGCTCTCGCTTACGTTCCCAAAGGCGGCTCCAACAACTACTTGCACATCGGCATTGATTCTGCAGAGCTTCAGATCGGTGATCAAATACAAGTCAATCTCAACACTGGAACAAGTCCAGGAGCCAAAGATCAAGATTACACATACTTGGTTATTTTTCTATTCATCCAATGTACCAGTACTACCAATGCATCAATATTTTATTTCTACCACAGCTTGTGTTTTAAACTGTACAAAGTGCTTAAGTCTTTTATACTTGTCTTTCTCATTTCCAGATCTTGAGTAAAGGTCAGATTGTTCAAGCAAAGCGGTTTAAGAGGAGAGGACAATCTCTAGTGGCTCTGCCTCTAACTGTAACCAAAGACATGGTGCCGTCCTTCCGCTTTGTGGCTTATTATCACGTGGGCTCGTCTGAGGTGGTGTCTGATTCAGTCTGGGTCGACGTGAAGGACACGTGCATGGGAACGGTGGGTCAACAACCGTCACAAGAAAGAGTTGATGTGCTAATCAACCAGATCTGATTGAGTGTCTCTCGTTTTAACAGCTCAAGCTTCAGGTGAAGGACAAGATGAATACCTATGAACCAGGAGATGAGGTCAATCTGCAGATAACTGGAGATCCTGGAGCTAGAGTTGGGCTGGTGGTGGTTGACAAGGCTGTGCAAGTCCTGAACAAGAACAGACTCACTCAGACTCAGGTGAAGGACCTTCTTCAGACGCCATAACACAATCATTTCTGACTTAAACCGCATGTAACTGGTGTCTTTTTGCACCTCTAGATCTGGGACGTCATCGAGAAGCATGACACCGGCTGTACGGCAGGAAGTGGAAGAGAAAGTATGGGGGTTTTCACGGATGCAGGTCTGATGTTTGAGTCCAGCACTGCAGGAGGAACCAACACCAGAACAAGTATATATGTATATTTGTAATTTCTTCAGTTTTAATAACAATTTCCTACAGATTCGTCCCTGAATGTCTTGAGTGTCTATATTTAGTGTAATGTTAATGTTAAATTTTGTAAGGTCGACGCTGGAAGTTCAATTGTAGTGAATTCCCTCTCGCACATTAGCGTGCCATATGCTAATTTTAATCTAACGAAATTTCCTCTAGCGCCGGAGTGTCCCTCGTTAGCTTCAAAGAGAAGACGGAGATCATCGGGTGAGAATCTGCTCTTATGATTCAACTCTTTTGAAGAATAAATATGTTTCTAAAGTTCATCTGTGCTGTTGTTTATCTATCATCGTGGCTTGAATGGACCCTGTATTGGAATAAAGTTATATCAGAAAATGCTTGTAATAATCCATGATCTAGGATGTACAGAGCTCGTTTAGGGACATGGTGGGAAAAATATGAGATGAACAAATATTCTGCATTCTCTCACAAAAGTAAAGCGTTCCCCTGAGAAACTTTCAGAAAATAAATAGTTGGTAAATCATTCCATCGGGGCTTGGATTCCTAATGCATTTTTACTTGACTTGAAACTTGATTGTTTGTCCTTTTGCTGTATTAGATCTATTATGTCACATTTGTATCTGTTACAACAGATGATGACGATGGCTTTTATACAAACTCTGAAGAGATTGTGACACGCACTCAGTTCCATGAGAGTTGGCTTTGGGAAGAGATTGATCTGTGTGATAATTGGTGAGTAGAGACTAAAAAACAACCATTAGAAGAGTGCTTCAACAGTCTTCTTGTATTCTTCCTCATATCCCAGTCCAGCACCAGTCACATATAAACAGATCTACCTGAAAGACTCCATCACGACCTGGCAGATCTTGGCTGTCAGTCTGTCACCAACACTTGGTAAGATGAAGCTACAAACACAAGATCTGGAAAAACATCCTCCTCATCATCAGGAGCTGCTGCTTTAAAACCTTCTGTGTGTCTGTGTTCCTCCTCAAAGGCATCTGTGTGGCAAAACCGGAGGAGATTATTGTTTTCGAACGCTTTTTAATTGACCTCAAGATCCCTTATTCAGCTGTGCGCGGTGAACAAGTGGAAATCAAGGCCATTGTTCACAACTACTCACCAATCAGGCAGAAGGTAGATTTGATAAGAGTAAATTTGTTTTATATACCATGTTCATCGTAATAAGTATTTCTGCTGGAGTCAAATCAGAGACATTTCAGAAATATCTTCTGTCATCACACATTTCATATTCATTTAAAATGCAGTTACTTTGGAGGAAGTTTCCTCTAGGTATTGAAGAGATTTGTTTTCACAGGTGCGTGTGGAGTTTTTGGAGACAGAAAATGTTTGCAGTTCTGCCAGTAAGAAAGGCAAATACACAACAGAAGTAAACATTGACAAAGACTCCAGCATAGCGGTTTCATATGTGATTATTCCCATGATGCTGGGAACTCATGATATTGAGGTGAAAGCTTCAGCATATGATTCTGACCACACTGATGGAGTGAGAAAGACCCTGCAGGTGGTGGTACGTCTGATGGCATTTGGTCATACATTAATATAATCATCGATAGATATTTGTCATATTTAAATTTCTCTCTTTCAGTCTGAGGGTGTGCTGACTCCATTACACAGATCAATAGTGGAGCTCAATCCTGTTAAGGATGGTAAGATTTACTTTGAACCATACAATTACATTACTGTGTTCTATGTACTTCCATTATACAACATTATACACATTGTACTTTCAGCCAAATATGAAAAAAACTTTTCTGAATATCATTATAGTTCTCGTTACACTTTTGTTGCTACTCTTACTCAACTGAAAGCGTACAAAATTTTACCAATTCATACTCTTCCTCCATATTCCTCTTTGTTTCTCATCCTAAATGGAACAGGGGAGAAACCTATAGTTATTAGAGCTGAAATACCAGCGGATCGGGTTCCGGACACCCCTGGTTACACCCTCATCTCGATTGCTGGTAAGGAAAAATATGTCTTCGTGACAAACCCTCGTGATGGTTAGGTTTAGGGACGGGGTCAGGGGTAGGTCATTCGTACGAATTCATATGAATTAGCCAATTCGTAAAATATGTACGATTTAGCAAAATCGTACGAGTGAGGTCGTATGAATTGTTACGAATTAGCCACTTTTTAATTATTCGTCGAATTCGTACGATTTGGTTGTGAAATCGGGTTGGAATAAATCACAAACACTAATTTCAAATAATGAATGTCATAATATAACCTACTCCATTATGTAAATTTTTTTCTTTGTTCATCTGGCAGTTATAACTCAAATATAACAGTTAAACAATATATAGATAAAGTTAATAATTTAAGGGTCAAGAGCCCAACTAAACTAAACACTGATCGCCATAACGGTGGCTTACAATTTTAGATTTTCTTCTTCTTTAGATTCTTCTTGCTCAATCATCACTCAATTAATCACTTTATTATCTCATTAACTTTAACACTCTTGAGAGTGGACTCATATACAATCCCAGGTAGTTAGTTTAACACGGGAGTTTTTGTCGTGACGAAGAGCCGTAGTTAACTGACAAGCTGAGCCATATATCGCATTATTTAGCGCTGGCGATACGTCCTCGATATTAACGCGATATGGCTCAGCTTGTCAGTGATCTACGGCTCTTTGTAGTAAATGCCGCTCGATCTAAAAGCAGGTGAAGGTGATTTACTACTAATCAAGGAACCGGGTTTACTGATTAGATGCACATAAAAATATTGTCCGATATATCGCCCAGCCCTACAAAATATTCCATCCTGACAAAGACAATAAAAACTAAATTCTCAGCCTGTGTTCCCTCTTTCCTCCTCCCAGGAGAAGAGATCTCTCAGACCGTTGAGCGGGACATCAGTGGAGACTTCATGGGCCGGTTTATTATCCAGCCCAGTGGGAATGGAGAGCAGAACATGGCCAGGATGACTCTACCTGTCATTGCCACTCATTATCTGGACAGCACTAAGCAGTGGGAGACTGTTGGAATGGAAAAGCGTAATGAAGGCCTTCACCATATCAACACAGGTCAGCAGGACAAATATAAGGTCAATTCAGGTTGATCGGGACACATTTTGTCATTAAGATGATGACTAATGAATTCACCCCTAAAGTAAAGGGAGAAAAAGCACTCTCAAAGATGCTCTCATGAAAAATGTGGAAAATATATGTAATAAATAAATATTCCTTCTTTATGTTGTTTGTATTAAGGTTATCAGAAGCAGTTGAGTTTTCGCAAATCAGATGGATCCTACGCTGCCTTTGTATCCAGGATGAGTAGCACTTGGTAGTCATTTTTGTTACGTTTCATGCCTGATTTCTCTTGTCTTACATATTGTATTATTTAATATTTAATAATTATGTTTTTAATTTGATTTATTAATATATTTCTGTTTGTTTGTTAAAGGCTGACTGCATATGTGGCTAAAGTCTTCACCATGGCCAATTTTTTAATTGGTATCGATGAAAATGTGCTCTGCAGCACCCTCAAGTGGCTCGTTCTCCAAAAACAGCTGCCAGACGGCTCCTTTAAAGAGGATTCGCCTGTAATTTCCGGAGAGATGGTGGTAAGTTGACTGTCGCCGGTTTTGTGATCAGAAAAGAATGATGAAACAATCCAGAACTTGGTATTTATTTCTCTATGGTTGTCAATTGTAACACATTGTTGGGCAAACTCGGCCCTGGAGGGCCACTGTCCTGCAGAGTTCAGCTGCAACCCTGTAGCTTTCTAGTAATCCCGAAGACACTGATGAGTAGGGTTGGGTATCGTTTGAATTTGAACGATTCTGATTCCGATTCCTTGTTTCGATTCCGTTTCCCAACGATTCTCGATTCCGATTCTTTTAAGAGGCAGGGTCAAAAAAGTTTAGCTAACCTTGCTAACCAACGGTCTTTCTGAAGGAAATACTCCTTTCTAAAGGGAAATACTCTAATTTTGCCGAGATTTCGTTATTTTTAGAAAAGTGAAGCCACACTTTGGACCGCCGACGTAAGCTACTCATGTTCGACTCGCGCGGTTATGCCAACACTTCCGGTAGACGCTTCTTCATTGGTGTTGTTCAGCAGTTTCTTCTTCTGGTCGGCGGACTGTGAATATCGAAACTAGGAATCGAAATTTTAACTTTTGAACGATTCCGGGAAAAACGAAAAGTTAGTCCCGGTTCCAATCGATACTCGATTCTCGATACCCAACCCTACTGATGAGCTGGTTCAGGCATGTTTGATTTGAGTCCCAGATAGATAGCAACCATCAAAATAATGTTAATGTGTCAATTTTTAACTCAACATCACAATTGTTCCCACAATTAATGATAAAAATGTTTTACGATTTAATCCAAAAATCAGTGGTAATGATCAATGGTGCATTGTGAGTTGGTTCAACGTTAACATTGGACACATAAATGTTGGTTTGATGGTTGCTTGCTATCTGAGACTCTAGTCAAACACACCTGAACCAGCTCATCACAGGCTACGTTTACATGCAGCCAATAACCCGTTCAACACCGCGATATTAGCAAAAACCCGGTTGCGAACGGCCATGTAAACACCGGCAAAAACCCGAAAAATGCTCATATCACGGCCCAGATAGCAAACTGACATTGAATCAACGTGGAAATGTGACATCGAAACAACGTTGATCTGACATTGTTTTGCTCATCGAATTAACGTTGAACCAACGTCAGACGCGTCATTCTTTCAAAACTAACGGAAAATCAGCTTGAAATCAACGTTAGAAAGCAAACCAATTTTCGATTTTCATTTGGCTTTAGAGAATGCCGCGTCCGACGTTGGTTCAACGTTAATTCGATGAGCAAAACAATGCCAGATCAACGTTTTTACGATGTCATGAGAGACGTCGTTTCCACGTTGATTCAATGTCAGTTTGCTGTCTGGGGGGATATTATACCTCCCTTTTCCCCGAATTTTTGGTCATGTAAACCAACGCGTATCTGCATATCCTCATAGTGATTTGTGTTCTGCACATGTTCTATTCACAATGAATCTTGGTCTTTTGAGTAGAGAAACTTCGCGAGTAAACATGGCGAGACGCAGCACAGCATACTTTTGGAGCGAGATCAGTAACGTTACCATCAAAGCACAAACAAAGGCGATCGCTATCCGAACTATTAATTATCCGTGTGCTGCTGTTGTTGCTGTATTTGGATACAGGAAGAAGAATCGGAAATGACGCATATTGCGTCTTAAGATCGTCCGTACGTCTAGACGCTTACCGCGCGTCGCCGTTTAGGCTACATCGGGATATTGCAATTCCATGTATACAGGAGAAGCTCTCGCATGTAAACGGGCTATCCCTAATGTTTCAGAAACCCGAATAGTGACCTTAACCCGAAAATTGGCTGCATATTCAAGCGTTACCTAAAACACACACATAATGTGATTGTTTTGTGATTTAGTCTGTTTATTGTGTGCTTTATTCCAGGGTGACGTACAGGGAAAAGATGCTGATGCCTCTCTGACGGCCTTTGTTGTGATTGCCATACAAGAGGCCAGAGATATCTGTGCCGCATCAATTGCTGTAAGTGAACTTGTGAATTTCTAAAATAGAGGAAGCACAGTAATTGTGGCTGTCTTGGAATCCTCTCCCAAAAGATTTTTGAAATATTATTAACTGCTTTAAAATTTATTTTTGAATCACTTTTAGACATAAAATGTAAAAAAAAAACAAAAATGAAATTTGCAGCAAGGAAATATAAATTCACTCACCTTGAAGAAATCACCTGAAGAAAAAAAAATACATCCTTCCATATTCAATATTTCTTCTCTCCATAATTAAGGACGTTAATTGCTAAGTTAGATTAGCAGCATATGGGTGGCAATATTTAACTGCAAAATGACAATGCAATATGTAAAATGGCAACGCAATTGACATTTTACATTACATTTGTGCAATGCTTGGTGCAAAAATGAAAACGATAATTAAATTACATAATTTAAATTTGACATTTCATACACCAGTTTTAATATGTAATTTGAATACATATTTTAATGCTTTATAAGTTGCAAAATTAAAACAAAAATGAATTACAGAAATGATTAGATATGTTCAAGCAAAATGTTATTTTTCTTAATTGTACAGCTAAGACACTTGCGATTGCACATCAGAGGTCACTCAGCCTCCCACATTCTCCAAATTCGCCCAAAATAGTCTTGTTTGTTTGTGCCGTTTGTGCTACTTCGTTTTTTAAAAGATGAGACACTGAATTATAGACGATGACGTGACACCAGCCCCCCGACCTGCTCCACATTCACCCCCCCAAAAAAAGGCTAGACTTGTATGAATTTGACCTGTCAGACTCTGTGTCTGTGACCCTAGATTTATCAAAATCTGATCACTATGCTTAATAAAATAGAAATGGAAGATGGTCATACATAACATTAGGGCTGGGTATTGACACAAATTTCACAATTCGATTTCGATTCACAAGCTTGCAATTCAGTTTTGATTCCGATTCGATTCAATATTGATTATTTTGGATATTATGAAGGTAATAATGAACTGTTTTGTAGCCATTCAAAACACTTAAATTACACTTTTATCTATTTAGGAAGGAAGATTATATAAAATATAAACATTTATATTGTGGCTGTCATAAAAAACTTGCCAGATTTATTCAAATATGCATATTAAAGAACATTAAGATTAGGTCTATTTGTAATATGATGTAGGCCTATATATTTAGCAATATATATATATATAATAACTCTCTAGAGTTATTTTTTCAAGATGACTAACGAGTTTATGTGGGTTTTCTGAGGTAAATATGACGATACATGACATTGATTAAGCTGTTTACCTAACGTCTTTCCACGGTTGAAACGCTGATTGAGTGAATCAATGTGACATGATACGGATTTTGATAAGTTGTACTTACCTTTTAACACACTTTCAGATGCTTATTCATGTTTATTTCGCTCTGTGGTATTATTAACCCGGAAGTGAGATCAGCGCTGCTGCTTCTCTGGAGCTGCGCCAGAGCGATCTCACGCCACAGCGCCAAAACGTCATTTATCTTTTTAAATTTCTAAAGAAAATGGACTTAATTTGAAAATCGAGACTTTGTTTCATATTAACAGTAACAAAGGACAAAGATTATTGCGATTTTTTTTGGATGCGCGCAGCCGCGATATAACGGTCCATTCATTCAAATGGAACAGGATGACTAATCGATTCTTGAGATTTAAGAATCGATATCGGTTCGTAAAAATGAGAACCGATTAATATCGAGAAATCGATATTTATTACCCAGCCCTTCATCACATGAGTTACTTTATTGAACATTACAGTCAGTTATGACGAAATAAAGAGCGGTCACAATTTTCGGTAGCTATGAATTTGGCTCGTCATATTCTGTGATCTCAGAGTAATAGGCGTATAGCATTTGGAAGGAAAAACATGTGGCATTGCTACTGCAGGCCAGATCATTCCACGTTTGCCAGATGTGGGATCTGGATCTGGGCTGAAACTATGTTGCTATCTGGGTTGAACCTCTTACACACACTTTTACAGAGTCTGGATGAAAGCATCAGGAAGGCTGTTGTATTCTTAGAAGGTCGACTTCCACAACTGACCAATCCTTACGCTGTTGCGATGACGTCCTACGCCATGGCCAATGCGGAAAAACTCAAGAAAGATATCTTGATGAAACATTCCACACAAGAAGAAGGTCATTAACGATTCATCAAAAAGTGTTTCGCTTTATACAACATGGAATAATTCTAACCCATTCCCAAGCGTAAATAATGGAAAAATGATCAATTTTGTTGCTTGTTGGTGTCAATAACAGTAATGGAACATCCTGTTTCTATTCCCGCTTTGTGTTCGAATCAGCCGGTAGGTTTTGGTCTGTCGCTGGACAGCATTATCACTCTCTGGAGGCGACGGCCTATGCTGTGCTGGCGCTCGTGAAGGCCAAAGAGTTTGATAAAGCAGGAGAGGCAGTGCACTGGCTGGGCAGACAACAGTCCCATTATGGAGATTATGGAACCACACAGGTACACTAACATCTCATCATCTGACTCATAAACTGTGATAAACAGCAACTTTGAATGCTTTTCTGCGCTTTCCAGGCGACCATCATGGTGTTCCAGGCCGTGGCAGAGTATCGCACACAGGTGAAGGACCGACATAACTTCAATCTGGATGTGGAGCTGTCAGTGGCAGGAAGAAGCAGACCCGTCAAATATACTATTAAAAGGGACAATGTGCATCTCACACGATCAGACAAGGTGAGGATTGACTCATCAACCTTAGTCAAAATGTGTGCTCATGTCACTTGGATGATTTAGTATCATAGTAAGTGAGGAATTTGGGGAGTTTTGTTATTCGTTATCCATATATAGTGTTGTCTTTGGTCAATGAGACCTTCCGGTATCTCTACTATCATGGATTTGATTATTCTGATAACATCTGTGTTCACTCCACAGGTGGCCATAAACAATGACGTCAGTGTGACGGCTAAAGGAACCGGAACAGCCATTCTCTCAGTGAGTGTTCATGAGCGTTTATTCAGTCAAGATTAAAGCGTTTGAACGTCTAATCTGAGACGTGCTGCTCGTTTCAGGTTCTGACGCTGTACTACGCCAGACCTGTTGAGAAGAAGTCTGACTGTACATTCTTTAATCTGACTGTTAAAATGGAAAAAGCCCCTGAAAGTAAGATTGACAAAGATGCCTTTCTCTTGCACTTTCAGTTTCTATACATTAAGGCTTTTCACACTGTGCTTGACTCTGTTTATTAACATTTGACTCTTTTAACTACAACTGCAATGACAAAGTGTGGTTAGCGCTGCTTTTTACTCGGGTCATGAAATGTTAAACATGATAACACAGCATTATGTGGGCTAGACTGACCCAGGGTTAGGTAGTTCAAGTGTGAAAACCCTTATTTTGAGCTGAAATGTATGACATGTTCATTTGAATGAATTTTATTTTTATATTCCCTTTAGAAAGGGAAGACTTGACCTGAACTAAAACCACTTTTGTTTCCCTTTAGCAAAACAAGGAGCCATTGAAAGTTACAACTTCATTATGGAATTCTTGTATGTGAACAAATACCATTTTTATGTCAAGAAACCATTTTATTTGTAATCAATCCGAATGTGCTCACTCATTTAGGCTGTTTTCACACTTGGTTTGTTTACTGTCCCTTAAATCTGGCCTTTAACTTCATCTTTACAGCTACAAAAATGATAAAACCGATGCCTCTATAACTATTCTGGACATTGACACACTGACGGGATTTGATGTTGATGAAAATGATCTTAAAGAGGTATTGTGATGTGATAATATTGTTTATGATTGGCCATAAAACATGTATTTAGTTTGTTTTCCTCATTTTCTTTCCCTCAGTTGTCCACGAGGAAGGATAAATACATTCAGAAATATGAAAAGAATAAAGTGCTCTCAGAGCGAGGATCCCTCATCCTCTACTTGGATAAGGTATTTCAGCAGACCCGATGATGTCAAAAACAGATTTGTTTTCTTTTTATCATGAAAACATGTGTTTTGCTCATCACAGTATTGTTGAAATCCTGATTCTGATTCCAAGATGCTCATTAACTGTAAGGCCATGTGGTTCCACATAACCTCGGTACATTACAGACTGCTTATCGGAATCATATTTCACATAAGCATACGTGAATGTGCAAATTTAATATATACAGTAGGTCCAGCCTATGAGTATAAAAGGTTTATAGAATATTAAAGCTATACATTGTTAAATGAATGCAAGAAAAAAAAAACACCAATCACAACTCGTATGCAATTTTTTTTTCTTTTAAATTGGTTTAAATGGTGAATGTTTTTTACATATTATTATTATTATTATTACTATTTGTATCTTGTGCAAATGTTAACGTGGGCAGTTCCCAGTGTACATTATGACATTTAATATAATGTAAATTTGCTTTGATTTGTTGTCGTTTTTTTTCTCGTTAGGTTTCTCATAAATCGACAGAAAGAATCGCCTTCAGAGTGCACAAGATGTTTAATGTGGGTCTGCTTCAACCTGCCGCCGTCGCAATATATGAATATTACTCACCAGGTACGTTTTTGGTGCACGTACATAAACACATGCACACACTTCTGATGAAGTAACCTGGAGCACTTTAAAATTAACAGGGTCGTTATTAATGGCACTAATTAATCATGACAATAATCATCTGTTTTCTGATTACTAGAAGGATGTTGCAGTCATCTGTTGTTAAACTTGTTTCAGATGCTCGCTGTACAAGGTTCTACCACCCCGAGAGGACAGATGGCGCTATATACACACCGAGCGAGGGAAAATTCAGCCAGTGTGCAGAAGGTATTGTGCTAAGTTTATAGTTTGACCAGACACTTTTATCTAAAGCAACTTCTAAATGAGAAACATCACAAGCAAATCACTGTAAGAGCCGAAAAATTTTCAATGTGTCTTTCTCGCATCAAATGTAGAGGTGGGGGTATTTCCTACGGAGCCCCCCTAGTCCCACTTTGGCAAAAAAAAAAAAATTTAATTGATACTATCTCATGGCCTCAAGATAGTAACTCTATCTTGAGGCCACGAAATAGTATTTTGAGGCCAAGAGTTACTATCTTGAGGCCAAGAGTTACTATCTTGAGGCCACGAGTTACTATCTTGAGGCCACGAGTTACTATCTTGAGGCCAAGAGTTACTATCTTGAGGCCAAGAGTTACTATCTTGAGGCCACGAGTTACTATCTTGAGGCCACGAAATAGTATCTTGAGGCCAAGAGTTACTATCTTGAGGCCAAGAGTTACTATCTTGAGGCCACGAGTTACTATCTTGAGGCCAAGAGTTACTATCTTGAGGCCAAGAGTTACTATCTTGAGGCCAAGAGTTACTATCTTGAGGCCACGAGTTACTATCTTGAGGCCACGAAATAGTATCTTGAGGCCAAGAGTTACTATCTTGAGGCCAAGAGTTACTATCTTGAGGCCACGAAATAGTATCTTGAGGCCAAGAGTTACTATCTTGAGGCCAAGAGTTACTATCTTGAGGCCACGAGTTACTATCTTGAGGCCACGAGTTACTATCTTGAGGCCAAGAGTTACTATCTTGAGGCCAAGAGTTACTATCTTGAGGCCAATAGTTACTATCTTGAGGCCACGAGTTACTATCTTGAGGCCACGAAATAGTATCTTGAGGCCAAGAGTTACTATCTTGAGGCCAAGAGTTACTATCTTGAGGCCACGAGTTACTATCTTGAGGCCACGAAATAGTATCTTGAGGCCAAGAGTTACTATCTTGAGGCCACGAGTTACTATCTTGAGGCCAAGAGTTACTATCTTGAGGCCAAGAGTTACTATCTTGAGGCCAAGAGTTACTATCTTGAGGCCAAGAGTTACTATCTTGAGGCCAAGAGTTACTATCTTGAGGCCACGAGTTACTATCTTGAGGCCAATAGTTACTATCTTGAGGCCACGAGTTACTATCTTGAGGCCACGAAATAGTATCTTGAGGCCAAGAGTTAGTATATTGAGGCCATGAGTTACTATCTTGAGACCACAAAATAGTATCTTGAGGCCAAGAGTTACTATCTTGAGGCCAAGAGTTACTATCTTGAGGCCACGAGTTACTATCTTGAGGCCACGAGTTACTATCTTGAGGCCACGAGTTACTATCTTGAGGCCACGAAATAGTATTTTGAGGCCAAGAGTTACTATCTTGAGGCCACGAAATAGTATTTTGAGGCCACGAGTTACTATCTTGAGGCCACGAAATAGTATTTTGAGGCCACGAGTTACTATCTTGAGGCCACGAGTTACTATCTTGAGGCCACGAGTTACTATCTTGAGGCCACGAAATAGTATTTTGAGGCCACGAAATAGTATTTTGAGGCCACGAGTTACTATCTTGAGGCCACGAAATAGTATTTTGAGGCCACGAGTTACTATCTTGAGGCCACGAGTTACTATCTTGAGGCCACGAGTTACTATCTTGAGGCCACGAAATAGTATTTTGAGGCCACGAGTTACTATCTTGAGGCCACGAAATAGTATTTTGAGGCCAAGAGTTACTATCTTGAGGCCACGAGTTACTATCTTGAGGCCACGAAATAGTATCTTGAGGCCAAGAGTTAGTGTATTGAGGCCACGAGTTACTATCTTGAGACCACAAAATAGTATCTTGAGGCCAAGAGTTACTATCTTGAGGCCAAGAGTTACTATCTTGAGGCCACGAGTTACTATCTTGAGGCCACGAAATAGTATCTTGAGGCCAAGAGTTAGTGTATTGAGGCCACGAGTTACTATCTTGAGACCACAAAATAGTATCTTGAGGCCAAGAGTTACTATCTTGAGGCCAAGAGTTACTATCTTGAGGCCAAGAGTTACTATCTTGAGGCCACGAGTTACTATCTTGAGGCCACGAGTTACTATCTTGAGGCCACGAGTTACTATCTTGAGGCCACGAAATAGTATTTTGAGGCCAAGAGTTACTATCTTGAGGCCACGAGTTACTATCTTGAGGCCACGAAATAGTATTTTGAGGCCACGAGTTACTATCTTGAGGCCACGAAATAGTATTTTGAGGCCACGAGTTACTATCTTGAGGCCACGAGTTACTATCTTGAGGCCACGAGTTACTATCTTGAGGCCACGAAATAGTATTTTGAGGCCACGAGTTACTATCTTGAGGCCACGAAATAGTATCTTGAGGCCAAGAGTTAGTATCTTGAGGCCACGAAATAGTGTATTGAGGCCACGAGTTACTATCTTGAGGCCACGAAATAGTGTATTGAGGCCACGAGTTACTATCTTGAGGCCACGAAATAGTATTTTGAGGCCACGAGTTACTATCTTGAGGCCACGAGTTACTATCTTGAGGCCACGAAATAGTATCTTGAGGCCAAGAGTTAGTGTATTGAGGCCAAGAGTTACTATCTTGAGGCCACGAGTTAGTATCTTGAGGCCACGAGTTACTATCTTGAGGCCACGAAATAGTATTTTGAGGCCACGAGTTAGTATCTTGAGGCCACGAGTTACTATCTTGAGGCCACGAGTTACTATCTTGAGGCCACAAGTTACTATCTTGAGGCCAAGAGTTACTATCTTGAGGCCACGAGTTACTATCTTGAGGCCACGAAATAGTATTTTGAGGCCAAGAGTTACTATCTTGAGGCCACGAGTTACTATCTTGAGGCCACGAAATAGTATCTTGAGGCCAAGAGTTAGTGTATTGAGGCCAAGAGTTACTATCTTGAGGCCACGAGTTAGTATCTTGAGGCCACGAGTTACTATCTTGAGGCCACGAAATAGTATTTTGAGGCCACGAGTTAGTATCTTGAGGCCACGAGTTACTATCTTGAGGCCACGAGTTACTATCTTGAGGCCACGAGTTACTATCTTGAGGCCAAGAGTTACTATCTTGAGGCCACGAGTTACTATCTTGAGGCCACGAGTTACTATCTTGAGGCCACAAGTTACTATCTTGAGGCCAAGAGTTACTATCTTGAGGCCACGAGTTACTATCTTGAGGCCACGAAATAGTATTTTGAGGCCAAGAGTTACTATCTTGAGGCCACGAGTTACTATCTTGAGGCCACGAAATAGTATCTTGAGGCCAAGAGTTAGTGTATTGAGGCCAAGAGTTACTATCTTGAGGCCACGAGTTACTATCTTGAGGCCACGAAATAGTATTTTGAGGCCACGAGTTAGTATCTTGAGGCCACGAGTTACTATCTTGAGGCCACGAGTTACTATCTTGAGGCCACGAGTTACTATCTTGAGGCCAAGAGTTACTATCTTGAGGCCACGAGTTAGTATATTGAGGCCACAAGATAGTTATAATTTTTTTTTTTTTTTGCCAAAGTGGGACTGGAGGCTCTGTAATTTTCTTTTTATGAATGGGGGAACAACTTTGTTGGGTCTGTTATGAATGTTGATTTTCTGATATCTCTACTTGAACACACACACACATCTCATAACAGAAAAATGCAGCGTCCAGAAGAGGGATCCGGTCAGTGATCAGGAGCGTTTGGATAGAGCCTGTGAATCGGGCACAGATTATGGTAAACGCATGCTCTCCATCCTCAGCCATTGACTCCTGCTTCATCCAGTCTCACAGCTGATGCTGACAACCATATCACATGTATCATTGACAGTTTATAAAGTCACAGTATTGGATATGGATCTGATACAGGACTCTGCCATCTATGACATGAAGGTGGAACGGATGCTGAGAGAAGGTATGGGTAATTACTCCCGTCATGTTTTTACAGCATGTTGACGTTTGGACATCCTGTTAGAACTGTTTCCTGTTCTGTCCTGTAGGCACTGATGATAAGAGAGTTGAGGGGAAAGTGAGACCGTTTTTTGCTCGTCTTATTTGCAGTCACCTTTTAGATTTGAAACAAGGCAAGTCGTACCTCATCATGGGCAAATCCAGTGACCTGTCACGGCGAGGAGGAAGGTAGGTGTTTGTACTTCCTACAGGATTCTGCTCTTGCACAAGGAGGACACTCAACCAGGTAGATTTAGGATGCAATACAAACACATACAGTATTGATTGCATTGACATAGAACTGCTGTACGAGTCATTTGTTGGACAGAGGAAAACTGAATCCCACTTGTGTAAAATAAACATGACACTAACATGAACTTCTTGCTGTGTTTGGTTGTTTATACCACGTTTTCTGTTGTTTTTAGTCTCAAGTACGTCTTTGGAGAGCACACCTGGGTCGAATACTGGCCGACAAAAGAGGAAAGCCAAACTCGAGAATACAGGGATCAGTACATCGGCATCACTAACGTCCAGAATAAACTCCTCAGAAGAGGATGTACAGTATAAATAGGCTTGATTAATGGATATGCAACATTATCTCTTGCATGCTCATTGTGCATGATGTACTGTGCCTTACAAAAGTGTTCAACTTTCATAATTCTCATTTCAAGATCTTGTTGAAGATACAAGATGACAGTCGCCTCAAACAACTTTTTGTTTAAATTCTGTAACGCTGAGTCTGTCGGATTTCAATTCACCGAATTTCGTTAGAGTGGCTGGAAAGATACATAAGAATAAATGTACTCTATTTACCTACACAATGCGTGTTTGATATGAATAAAAACATGACGTCAAATTATGATTGACTTTCATAAGCTTGCACAGACCAGGAGACGGAAGTTTTCCCAAGAATAAGTTCTTTATTGCTGGTCGCTGTAGTTTCTTCCAACATCGTCTTAACTAAAATACAGAACTATACACTAACTACACTAACGTTCAATCATCACTTAGTTAGTTATCTCATTAACTTTAACTCTGATTCAGAGTCACTTTAACAGTCTTTAGCCCTTTAACTGTCACCGTCCCGGCACCGGGACGCCTAACTTTACTTCACTATATTTCTATTAAATCCTAATCTAATTATGACAAATTATATATCGTAGGAAAGGTCTAAGACTTCTAAATAGATATTCTACCCCTGTTTTTGTGTTTAAAATTATGTAGAAAGAGTAATTGATGAATTTATGACAAGAGTGCACCTCAAAAAAATCTGCATCATAACAGGAGTTTTGACCTGTGACGCACCCACTTTTAATCATTGGAACTTCTGTTTTTATGCTAAAAGTTCATAATAAAACATAATCTAGTATTTTTCAATAAAAAAAATAAAAAATTATAGTATAATATTATCCTCTAAAAATGATATTTATATTTATTATCCTCTAAAATATAATATTTTTTTATCGCCTTTTTTATCATATCACATTTTAGTAGTTATCATAAATTAGGTATCATTTGAAAGCTTATAAACTCAGAACTCATCGTGTGAAAACTGTTTTATAATTGAACGTTGCATTACCATAGAAATGGTACTTATTTTATCAGGCTCCTCCCCTTTTGGGTACCATTATATTTCATAATTTATGATCAAAACCTTTTCTAATCTTGACAAAACTGATATTGTCAGAAAGATTCTCAAGGTTCCAAATTTTGTGTGATATTTGGACAGAAATGTATACATTTTTTAAAGGCAGAATATATACAACTAAATTCAATATCACCCGGTGGCTATTTTTGGTACCACACCTAAACAAAATCTCATGGGAAGTTCAATTTCTGTGATATCAACTTCAAATTTGGAACATAACTTGATAAGATTTATGGCTTTGATTTTAGAGATTTTAGAGTAAAAAAAATGTAAAATATATATTTTATATAAAATAAAAAATATATAGTACAGTATATTTGATTTACTGTTAATTTAAACTTCACACTTTCATTTTTTGAAGTGTTTTCACTTCAGAAATAATCTGCTGAGTGTTTCCTTTAAAACAAGACCAAACTTGGGTATATTCCAAAGCATTCTTAAATTACAACCATTTAAGTTTGAATAGTGCATTTTAACCCCCATTCTCAAAAAGGGGGGTAACAGCTAAGGGGTTAAAGTGGGACCATATGTACTCTGAGCAGAGTTAATGTAACTCTGGGGATTTCGCAGTGTACCGTTTCTTCAAGTTTAACATGATTTCTTGCTTCCAAGGAAAGCAGCAGGTAGTGATGATCCAGTATGAACAGAGGCCAGTGCTGCATTTCCAGCAGCTACGACTCCTGCCATTAAAGCTTCAGATAGCGTGTCTCCTTTAGCGGCAGAGGCCAGTACCGCTCCTCCAGCCGCTGCGGCTCCTGATATTATATCGGCGTTCGTAGATCGACTGGTAGAGACTATTTTTCAAAGATGGCTTCTTTCTGTATTCGCGAAGTTGACTGTGTGTATAAAATATCTTCTTATTAAACTGTATGGACACTGACAAAGTTCTCAATGCTTCGGTTTGAATGTAGGGACTCTTATTAGGCTGTTGTGTTACTGTGGGGCTATTTTGAGCCTTCTTAGTGGTAATAACAAGCGATTTTTATTTGTCATTACTCTATGCCCTATATACTAGCGTTATACTAGCCTTATAGGCTAAACTGTTTTTAGAGATAAAACTATTTACATTCGGCAATCATGAAAACAAATCTCAGATAACGGTTGACTAGGTAGCAATGTTTAAATAGACCAAAGGTTCATTTTGCGCCGGAGTTGTCCTTTAAATTTACATTTTGTCTGGCTACTTTGTCTGAGCTATAACAGCCAGATAATCAACTAGAAAATGTGATCTGTGGATGTTGGTTTTATGTCACAGTCATTTGAGCTGAATCACTCATACAGAAGCAAATTTCTGAGTTAACTTATGGATTACGTCAGCAATGCCATTGTAGAGCTTCCCTTTTTTTAGCCTTTTCAAAGAAATCCAAATGAAAAAAAAAATTCAAAGAAAAAATTGAATGCATGCACACATAGATAGACATGAATACTTAGCGTATGAATCTCAGCAATGGTGACAAACAGATCACCTCTGAAAATAAGCTCATTATTTGTTCATGCAGCAATGCATGATGGGAGCCATGAATGAGTTTTGATTGGTGGCAGCCAGAATGCACTGCAACATGCTTTATAATAGTCACCACTTGATAACTAGTTTCTTTTTTTATTGATTTGATCATTTGGATTTCATTGAAAAGGTCTAAAATGACGTGCTCTACAACACCTGCTGCTATAATTCATAAATTAAACTTAACAGTGGCTCATGTAGGTTGTCAAAGCGGAAGGTTAGTGGTTCAATCCCCAGTTTGACCTGAACAAGTGTCGAGGTATCTGTTCCAACATATAATGAATATGTTCAAACATAACCAACAGCATCAGATCACCTTTTCTATAATCAATAATAACCCCCGCACATAGATCCATGCCACTGTTGTACAAGTTAAATGTTGCGCAAAACATTCGTCAACAAACCTCATTCCAGATCAACTTGGGCACATTTTCATGAACATATAGAGTTCAATAGTTCTCCCGACCCCTGAAGGATCAATAGAGCAGCTGCCAATTTACCAAAGGTTGTATTTACACATGAAGTTTGATTTATGAGAAATCTGTGTCAGCTGTAGCTACTGTATATGTGTTCATGAGTCTGAAACGCACTTTACTCATATAAAATAGATGCAACTACGGTGAAAACAGGCATGTTTCGGTGTGTTTGGTCTTTCCTTTCTTCAGAGAAAGCAGTAGAAACAGAGATGTGATCAAACTCTTAAAGAGTTCTCAGCAGTGTTATCTCATGAATATTTTCATTTGGGACTTTTGGAAGGCAATCTACCAAGTGTCTTCTTTAAGTGAGGCAATTATGCCTATAATTCAGAGGGTTCATGAATTGCAACCATAATGAGGATTATTTAAGAAAGAAATAATGGTTGCTGACAAATGCATGTGATATTGAGACAAAGCTTCGTCATAATACTTTTTTTTCATCACACAAAAATACTTATAAACACAATATTTTAAGTGGAAATCTTCTTTTGTAATTTAAAAAATCCAAAAATAAAATCTTTCCAAGATCCTCCCCTTCCCAAACGTGTTGCCTAATAGCCATGCTGGGAAGAGGGGTGTCAGTGAGAGAGAGGGTCACGGAGGCGGGTATAAATCTGAACTGAGCAGGTTCACATACAGTAGACAGACACGATGGAGGTGAAGCTGCTGTGTCTGACTGTTGTTCTTCTCTCCTCACCCCTCCTCATCCTCAGTGACCCGCTGTGAGTATTAAACACACCGTTTGTTCATAGAGTTACCAATAATCTCTCTTTTTTTAAGATTTCACAAATGCAATTTGATCTCCTCAGGTTTGTTTTGTCAGCTCCTAATTTGCTGAGAGTGGGTTCCTCGGAAAACGTGTTTGTGGAGGCTCAGGATTACTCTGGAGTACCCCTGTACGTGAGGATCGCCGTGAAGAACTTCCCAAAGAAAAACAGAGAGATACTGTCCAAAACAGTGACACTGACTGCAGAAAACAATTTCCAGATTCTCACAGATATACAGGTGACAGCTCCATAAATACAATGATGTTTCGTTCTGTAACATGGTGAGAGATCCACGTGCAGGTTTAGGTTTGTTCTAATAATCCACAAGATCATTAAACACAAGGTAACTGGCTTAAACAAATAAAAACACAGAACAGGAGGAAACACGATACACCGGAAAATGTGATTTCAGCGACTGACAGAGCACATGTGAAACACAAGTGATGTATATATACTCAGGCAGACAAGCTTAGCATGATAACAAGGGGGAGTGAATAATAAGAAACACCTGGAAACTAATCAACATGAAAACTTACAAAGAACTATGGTGTAAGACAGGACATAACATAAGAGTCAACACACAAGACAGCTAGGGGAACACATCATAACACATTCTCATTATTTTATTATCAGATGAAATTCAGGCTGAATGATTTTCTGTTGTCTAGATCCGTGATGATCCGAACTATTTCTCTGCTGATCCTCTGGAGAAGCAGTATGTGTATCTAGAAGCTCAGTTTCCTTCCAAAACCCTGGAGAAAGTGGTCATGGTCTCATTCCAGTCTGGATATATATTTGTTCAGACAGACAAGCCCATCTACACGCCCGCCAGCAGAGGTACGAATCAAAGCTGAATCCTAGTCTGGGACACAATGTGAACTTTATACATAATCATGACATAATCCTGTTTTATTAAACTGACTGCTATGTGTAAAAGGGTTTAACATCTGAGGGGAACAAATCTGAATTCATATTTAAGTTTTTGCTTTGACATCTTTTGCAGTTCAATACAGGATTTACTCTTTGACGCCCAACATGAAACCACTGAGTCAGTCTGAAGTCACGGTGGAGATCATGGTACACTTTATGAGCACACTGTCACTCACTCTTGTGACATTTCAGCTGTAATGAGCATGTGACTGCAAAACAGTGTTAATGCTGATTTCTGTGTTTCTGAAGAATCCACAAGGCATCACAGTTTCATCAGAGAAGATAAATCCAGTGAAAGGGATGAAGTCTAGAATATACTACATTCCTGAGGTTGCCAGGTGTGTTTGTGTGTGAAACACTGAAGATCGAACTTGCTCAACCCGAGGGAACTTTATTTAGTGATTCATTGCGTCTACATCAGGAAAATAAATCTCGAATATACACACAACACAGCTAATATTCATATGTTTTATACAATCTGTTGTATAACGATTATTTAAATGTGTTTTGAATTATTATTTATTTGTTTTTTAGTCTTGGAATGTGGAAGATTGTCACTTGGTACACAAACACTCCTCAGAAGACGTTTACTGCCGACTTTGAGGTCCGAGAATATGGTAAGATGTGCGTCAACAAAATTTGTGTTGTGCAAATGCAATTAAACTACAAGAATGTATTTTATTTTTTATTTGTGTCTTTTCGCTGGTTTGGTTTACAGTGCCTCCAACATTTGGAGTCAGATTAATACCCAGTAAGTCATTCTTCTATGTGGGCGACCAGAGCCTGACGGTCGACATTGAAGCCAAGTAAGACAACATATGAAGAGTTCAGATGCAAAAGCCTCTAATTGCCATTTGAAATTTTCTTCTGAAATGATCATTTTTATCAAGCTCAAGTTCAGTAATTTCACTTGAATGACAATTAATAGGTAATCTTCATTGCAGTTTAAGTGAAATGACTGAACTTAAATATACAAGCTTGATAAAAATGATCATTTTAGAAGAAAATTTCAAATGGCACTTAGAGGCTTTTACATCTGAACTCTTCATATGTTCTGCTTCTCTGTATTCAAAATTAATCTTGAGTGTGAGCACACATTGATTTAAAAATTTAGATTGCCATGTAAACTGCAAAATAATGTGCTATGAGAGCGATAAAAACTTTTCATGAGTGTTTGAGACCGTATCACTTCCAAAGTGACAGGCATTTATCTTAGTCTCAAAAGGCAGATATTTTTATTTTTTAGTGGGAGTTATTTTGTATTTTACTGGTGGTATGGATATTGTTTCCTGTGTATCCGCTCTCATGACTCATGAAGCTCGCTCATCGCTCCTCGCAGTGCAGTTAGAGGACTGAGATGCTCTTCTAGATCCACAGATTTTAGGGCTGAATATTGAGACAAATTTCACAATTCGTTTCATTTTCGATTCACAAGCTTGCAATTCGATTCAATTCCGATTCGATTCAATATCGATTTGGATATCAGTTACGATAAATGGCAATTTTTCTCAAGAATCAAATCTCTGAACTAATGCTGTAAACTATGGGAGTCTAGTTGTAGCCTACTAGCTTCATTAGCCTAATATGAAGCTAATAATGAACTGTTTTGTAGCTATTCAAACACTTAAATTACACTTTTATTTATTTTTATAATAGGAAGATTATATGAAATATATATAAGCATTTAAATGGTGGCTGTCATAAACAGTTGCCAGATTTATTCAAATGCATTAAATATTGAAGAACATTAAGATTATAATGGTGTATATTTAGCAAAATTCTCCTCTCTGGAGTTATTTTTTTTTCTAGCTGACTAACGAGTTTATGTGGGTTTTCTGAGGTAAATATGACGATACATGACATTGATTACAAGCTGTTTAACTGACGTCTTTCCACGGTTGAAACGCTGATTAAGTGAATCAATGTGACATGATATGGATTTCGATAAGTTGTACTCTATCTTTTAACACACTTTCAGATGCTCGTTCATGTTTATTTTGCGCTCTGTCTGGTATTATTAACCCGGAAGTGAGATCAGCGCTGCTGCTTCTCTGGAGCTGCGCCAGAGCGATCTCACGCAACAGCGCCAAAACGTCATTTATGTTTTTGAATTTCTAAAGAAAATGGACGTAATTTGAAAATTGAGACTTTGTTTCATATCAACAGTAAAAAAGGACAGATTATTGCGATTTTTTTGGATGCGCGCAGCCGCGATACAATGACAATATCCCATTCATTCAAATCAAACAGGAGGATGACTAATCGATTCTTGAGATTTAAGAATCTATATCGGAGAAATCGATATTTATTACCCAGCCCTAGATTTTAGGGATGCTAGAGTGCAAGGAACATTATGGATTATTGATAATAATAATAATAACATAATACATTGATGTATGCTGTGTCTGTAAGAAACTATATGGGTTACGCTTCCTTTTACAGTTCAGTTACCCATGTAAATACTATGTACTTATTTTAGTAACTACAATTACTGGGTAATAACAAGTACTAACCCTGAACCTACCCCTAAACCTACCCCTGTTCCATGTACTTACCTTATATTAGCCAGTACTTTTTAGGTAAGTACACTGTAAGTAGCTTACTGTACTGTAAAAGGAAGCGTTATAAGCATTAAGGAATGAGGCCCCAGGATGTGGATTTGAGGAAATATTTGGTTTGCAAAAATCTGAATGCATGGACTCTGTCCATGAACAGCTTAAAGGAATACTCCACCGGTTTTCATATTAAACTATGTTATTCCCTTAACTAAGACGAGTTGATGCATACCTCTCCCGTCTCAGTGCGTGCACTCTATCGCTCTGTATTGCCGCAAAACTGTGTTAGCACTTAGCTTAGCCCAGTGCATTAAATATGGGCCCAAAAGAGAAGCGACCAAACACTTCCTCGTTTTCCCTATTTAAACACAGTTACTTGATTAGTGTAACTTGACCTGAGCTGGTGACACAAAATAAAGCGTTCTGTTTTTCTAAGCGTTTAAAATTGATGACTATATTGTATGGCGGAATACCATGAAAATTGCTTTAGAGCACTTCAACTTGGCGCAATAATACCTTCACTCGTGAAAAGTCCTCTTACCGGCTCGCGCTTTTCGCATGTCACGTTGGTTGTATTGACCTATGGTATTGACGGAAATAAGAGGGAGGGGGAGAGGAAGCGCGAGCCGGTAAGAGGACTTTTCACGAGTAAAGGTATTATTGCGCCAAGTTGAAGTGCTCTAAAGCAATTTTCATGGTATTCCGCCATTCAATATAGTCATCAATTTTAAACGCTTAGAAAAACAGAACGCTTTATTTTGTGTCACCAGCTCAGGTCAAGTTACACTAATCGAGTAACTGTGTTTAAATAGGGAAAACGAGGAAGTGTTTGGTCGCTTCTCTTTTGGGCCCATATTTAATGCACTGGGCTAAGCTAAGTGCTAACACAGTTTTGCGGCAATACAGAGCGATAGAGTGCACGCACTGAGACGGGAGAGGTATGCATCAACTCGTCTTAGTTAAGGGAATAACATAGTTTAATATGAAAACTGGTGGAGTATTCCTTTAAGGGAAAGCCGTAACAGGTTTTTACTGTAATATGACTGAATAAACCTGACATTAGTTAGTAGTGTGTAGCACAGAGAGCAGCGATATTGGCTTTTCTTACACTGTAAAAATTGTTCATACTTTAGGCCTAATAGGTATCTGTTCGGACGGAAGGTGGACGGAAATGCGTTTGTGATGTTTGGTGTGATGGACGGTGAGAAGAAAACAAGTATTGCTTCCTCTCTGCAAAGAGTTGAGGTGAGAGAAATTAAACAGTGAATAAGTTGGGATCAATCTCATTTCTCTTCACCTACAGACGACTTAAATACATTAAATACAGTTTTACCTTGTCTTGTAGCCTGACGTTAATGTCTTTCTCATATATGAATAGATAAGGGAAGGAGAAGGTGTTGCAGAACTGACCAGGAAGATGATCACCAACACCTTTCCAAACATTAACCAGCTGCTTGGACGATCAATCTATGTTTCAGTCAGTCTTTTAACAGAAAGTGGTAAGACTCAACAGATACTGTACATCTGTATGTTTACATGCATGTGTGTGATTGTATATGTGTGTGTGTGTTTCAGGCAGTGAAATGGTGGAAGCAGAAAGGAGAGGCATTCAGATCGTGAAGTCACCGTACACCATCCACTTCAAAAAAACACCTCAATTCTTCAAACCTGGGATGCCCTTCAGTATCTCGGTATAAAATATATTAACTAAAATGAAACATCATAAAATATTTAGGTTGGGATGAAATGGCAGTTGCAATCATATATTCTTCCCTATTATGATTATGCAGTATATATAAATCAGAGGTAATGACATTAAAACACTACCATCACCATCAGATCACCTTGTATTTTCATTCATATGGCTATTATAGCTCAGATACAGCAGCCAAACGAAGTTTAAAGTTAATGAATTAAGGGTTAAGAGCCCAACTAAAGCAAACACTTATCTCCACAATGGTGACTTAAAAATCCGATTTTCTCCTTCAGTGATTCTGCTTGTTATCATCAGGTGTCCTCAATCATCACTCAATTATTCACTTAATCATCTCATTAGCTTTAACACTGCTTCAGTGTTCATTTAACACTCTGCTCAGAGTTTATATAATCCACACTCTCTGTGTTCATTTAAGACCGGGGATTTTGTTGTGTAGTTCAATCTGCTGGCTGAAAAACTGTCCTAATAAGCAAATCCAGGTGATTGGAACAGAATACTGAATTACTTTCTGAACCTGGACTTTCCACCTCTGATATATATGTGTGCAAATATAAGCACCTGCTATCACTAGTAGAAAAAGTTAGGAACCGAGGAACAATTTCATCCAATTTATTTAAAAATATATATTTAATTTTTCTTCTATAAAAGGTCTATGTAACAAATCCTGACCAGACGCCTGCTGAAAATGTAGAAGTGGAGGTCAATCCTGGAGCGGTCATAGGCAGAACTAGAGCCAATGGCATTGCGCAGATTTCCGTTAACACTCTAAGAGGAATTTCTGCACTGCTGATCACAGTAAGACCTGCAAACTCAACTAATGTTCAGTCAGTTTCACTGAAGAACTGGATAATAGATCAGTTAACATTTGTTGAACAAGCAATGGAGCATATACTACACAGCACATTAGAAAACATCAGTGTATTTTGTTCTTTCCAGGCAAAGACCAAAGATCCAGAATTAAGAGATGAACAGCAGGCAGTGAAGACGATGACAGCTCTCGCTTACGTTCCCAAAGGCGGCTCCAACCACTACCTGCACATCGGCATTTATTCTGCAGAGCTTCAGATCGGTGATCAAATGAAAGTCAATCTCTTCACTAGACAAAGTCCAGGAGCCAAAGATCAAGATTGCACATACATGGTAAATATTACAGTTGTTTCTGAATAAAGCTGCAGCACAAGTTTATTTATTTGTCAAAATTTGATTAACTTCCACAGCTTGTGTTTGAAGCCATATTTGTTAAAATTCTTTTCACAATTCTGCCTCATTTCCAGATCTTGAGTAAAGGTCAGATTGTTCTAGCAGACAGGTTGAAGATGAGTGGACAATCTCTAGTGACTCTGCCTCTAACTGTAACCAAAGACATGGTGCCGTCCTTCCGCTTTGTGGCGTATTATCACGTGGGCTCGTCTGAGGTGGTGTCTGATTCAGTCTGGGTCGACGTGAAGGACACGTGCATGGGAACGGTGGGTCAACAACCGTCACAAGAAAGAGTTGATGTGCTAATCAACCAGGTCTGATTGAGTGTCTCTCGTTTTAACAGCTCAAGGTTCAGGTGAAGGACAGTATGAATACCTATGGACCAGGAGATAAGGTCAATCTGCAGATAACTGGAGATCCTGGAGCTAGAGTTGGGCTGGTGGTGGTTGACAAGGCTGTGCAAGTCCTGAACAAGAACAGACTCACTCAGACTCAGGTGAAGGACCTTCTTCAGACGCCATAACACAATCATTTCTGACTTAAACGGCATGTAACTGGTGTCTTTTTGCACCTCTAGATCTGGGACGTCGTCGAGAAGCATGACACCGGCTGTACGGCAGGAGGTGGAAGAGACAGTATGGGGGTTTTCACGGATGCAGGTCTGATGTTTGAGTCCAGCACTGCTGGAGGAACCAACACCAGAACAAGTATATATGTATATTTGTAATTTCTTCAATTTCGATAAAAATACCAGTATATTTTATTTTATTTTAGACTATATTTCACTAAAATTAATCCATAGGGGCAGTGTCCATGAACATACAATTCAAATAATTTTCTACAGATTTGTCCCTGAATGTCTCGAGTGTCTATGTTAATTTAAGTTTGTAAAGTCTGTGCTGGAATAGCACTGTAACAAGTTCAATTGTATTGAATTCCCTCTCACACATTGGCGTGCCATATGCTAATTTTAATCTAACGAAATTTCCTCTAGCGCCGGAGTGTCCCTCGTTAGCTTCAAAGAGAAGACGGAGATCATCGGGTGAGAAACTGCTCTTATGATTCAACTCTTTTAAAGAATAAATATTAGGGCTGTCAAAACGATTAATCGCATCCAAAATAAAAGTTTGTGTTTACATAATATATGTGGGTGCACTGTGTATAATTATTATATATATATATATATATATATATATTAGTGCTGTCAAAACGATTAATCGCGATTAATCGCATCCAAAATAAAAGTTTGTGTTTACATAATATATGTGGGTGCACTGTGTATAATTATATATATATATATATATATACACACACACATGCTTGTATATATTTAATAAATATTTTCATGTATATTCTGTATATAGATTTATATATAATTTATATTATGTATAAATATTTTATATAAAATAAAATATACATGCATGTGTGTGTTTATATATATATATATATATATATACAAAATAATTATACACAGTGCCCCCACATATATTATGTAAACACAAACTTTTATTTTGGATGCGATTAATCGCGATTAATCGCTTTGACAGCCCTAATAAATATTAAATATTTTGTTCATCGTTGTGGCTTGAATAGACCCTGCATTGGAAAAGTTAACATAATCTTGACAATTATCAGAAATATGCTTGTAATGATCCAGCTATGATGTCTACAAAGCCCTTAACGGAAAAAAAAACCCCATGAGATCGGAGGAAAAATAATATGACGATGCTTTTGCTTTCTCTCACAGATGTACGGCATTCCCCCCGAGAAATAAACAATTTATTAAACAGTGTAAATTCAATAGGGTTCTAGCACCATCAGGCCTTGGCATCCTAATACATTTTTACTCGACTTGATTATTTGTCGTTTTGCTGTATTAGATATATTCTGTCGCGTTCTTATCTTACAACAGATGATGATGATGAAGACTATTATACAGACTCTGATGATATCGTGTCACGTACTCAGTTCCATGAGAGCTGGCTTTGGGAAGAGATCGATCTGTGTGACAATTGGTGAGTAAGAGATTTTTAGACTAATGCCATGTACAATTTGTTTGTACTCTTTCCACCACCAACAGTCTTCTTGTATTCTTCCTCATATCCCAGTCCAGCACCAGTCATAGATAGACCGATCTTCCTGGAAAACTCCATCACGACCTGGCAGATCTTGGCTGTCAGTCTGTCACCAACACTTGGTAAGATGAAGCTACAAACACAAGATCTGGAAAAACATCCTCCTCATCATCAGGAGCTGCTGCTTTAAAACCTTCTGTGTGTCTGTGTTCCTCCTCAAAGGCATCTGTGTGGCAGAACCGGAGGAGATTAATGTTTTCAAGAGCTTATTCATTGACCTCAAGATCCCTTATTCAGCTGTGCGCGGTGAACAAGTGGAAATCAAGGCCATTATTCACAACTACTCAACAAAGACTCTCAAGAAGGTAGATTTGATGAGATTAAATTTGTTTTATATACCATGTTCATCATAATAACTATTTCTGCTGGAGTCAAATCATAGTCATTTCAGAAATATCTTTGGTCATCACACATTTCATATTCATTTAAAATACATTTATTTAAGAGGACATGTCCTCTAGATATTAAAGAGATTTGTTTTCACAGGTGCGTGTGGAGTTTATGGAGACAGAAGATGTTTGCAGCTCTGCCAGTAAGAAAGGCAAATACACAACAGGAGTAAACATTGACGAGAACTCCAGCATAGCGGTTTCATACGTGATTATTCCCATGACGCTGGGAAATCATCATATTGAGGTGAAAGCTTCAGCATACGAGTCTTTCCACACTGATGGAGTGAGAAAGACCCTGCAGGTGGTGGTACGTCTGTTGGCATTCCTGTCATTCATTAATATAATCATCAATAGATGTTTGTCATATTTGAATAGATAAACTCTCTCTTTTTTCCCCTTTAGTCTGAGGGTGTGCTGGTTAAATTACAAAGACCAAACGTGGAGCTCAATCCTGTTAAGATTGGTGAGATTTACTGTGAACCATACACAGCAAAATCCCCGGTGTTAAATTAACACTTTAAAGTGTGAATTATATAAACTCTGAGCAGAGTGTTAAATGAACACTGAAGCAGTGTTAAAGTTAATGAGATAATTAAGAGAATAATTGAGTGATGATTGAGAGCAGAATCACTGAAGGAGAAAACCAGATTTTTAAAGTCACCATTGTGGAGATCAGTGTTTGCTTTAGTTGGGCTCTTGACCCTCAGTTAATTAACTTTAGATATTGTTTGGCTGCTGTATCTGAGTTATAATAGCCGGATGAACAAATAAAAGAGGTGATCTGATGGTGATGGTTGTGTTTTAACATAATCAGTAATCCACAATCATTTAACCTTAATCATTGAATTCACACAGAGCCTAATTTCTGAATTAGGTTTATTTTATTAATTATAACTGCAGTGACCTTGTGCTGCATAATATGTTTAACGTTTACAATGTATTCAAAATAATTTCTTAAAAGTTTCTCTCACACAATTTTTTTTTACTTAAGTAAAATTCTTTTTTTTTAAGACACACAGACATCAATGATTAGCTTGTGAATCTCAACAATGGTGACAATTATAAAGCATGTTGCAGTGCATTCTGGGTGCCACCAATCAAAACTCATTCATGGCTCCCATCATGCATTGCTGCATGAATAAATAATGAGCTTATGTTCAGAGGTGATCTGTTTGTCACCATTGCTGAGATTCATACGCTAATTCTTGATGTCTGTGTGTGCCTAAATGAAATATTTTTATTTTTTTCTATTTAAATAAAAAAGGCTACTTACTTGGTGATTCCAAGCGATAACGTTAACGTTAGATGTCTGAATAGTCCATATTTGGCCACTGCGTGGGGTCATTAATCCAGTTTTCGACCATTTCAAAGGGACACCTCTGTAACCCTGTATTCAGTAACGTTAGCTTCGTTAAGTTTGTGCCAGTTTTGCTATCAAGAAACTTTGCAGATCTAGTGCGAGTTCTGTTCTCATGGTAATCCGTTTGTTTTCCCATAGAAAGTCTAGAGATGTTTTCCAGTAAAAGGGGGCGTTACCCTTCGATGACGCAAAAGTAGCGTTGCCTTATTGAAAAGGCTTAAAATGTTATGTTCTAAAATGACTGTGCTGCTAAAAGCCATTGGGTAAATTTAACTTGATGAGTTCAGCAATTCAGGTCAATTAGTGATTATGTTAATGCACAACCAACACCATCAAATCACCGTTTCTATTTGTTCATCTGGCTGTTATAACTCGCATACAGCAGCCAAACCAGCCAAACAAAATCTAAAGTTAAAGAATTAAGGGTTAAGAGCCCAACTAAAGCAAACACTGATCTCCACAATGGTGACTTAAAAATTCTGTTTTTCTCCTTCAGAGATTCTGCTTGTTAACATCAGGTGTCCTCAATCATCACTCAATTATTCACTTAATTATCTCATTAAATTTAAGCCAAATATGAAAAGAAAATGTTTCTGGATATAATTATAGTTTAAGTTAATCGAGTCACCAGAATGAACTCCTACACTTTTGTAGTTACTCCTACTCTCACTCCCCCAAAGCATACAAAATTTTACCAACTCATTCCTCTTCCTCCGTCTTCCTCTTTGTCTCTGTTTCTCATCAAAGGGGAGAAACCTATCTTTTTTAAAGCTGAAATCCCAGCCAATCGGGTTCCAGACACACCTGCCAACACCTACATCTCTATTACCGGTAAGGACAAATATGTTTTCATGAATGGGTAACATCCATATTCTCCTCCGGTAGTTTTTCTTGTACTTTTATGAAGATTGTTCCACAGTACTTGAAGGTACAATATGTAAGAATTGTGTAATAAAACATCCAGAAATCACTTGCACAGTGTGATATATTTCCTGCAGTTACTTACAATGTTTCAAAACTTTGCAAAGATTTTTAATTTCAGAGATATTCCAATTTGTAATAATTGGCCATCCCTCAGTCCCTGCCTGTCAGTGCCGTAATATCCACGTTATCCCTGGTTTCCGCTCGTAGTACTGCCACAGTAACCATGGCGACAGATGTGGACAACTGCGTTGAGCGTAACGTCTACCTGCACGCTGTTGTTGTGTGATGGGAAGTCCGTTTCTCTTCCGCGAACCGGTTCTTTCTGACAGTTCTTTACCAGTAGGGTTGTGTATCGTTTGAATTTGAACGATTCTGATTCCGATTCCTTGTTTCGATTCCGGTTCCCAACGATTCTCGATTCCGATTCTTTTAAGAGGCAGGGTCAAAAAAGTTTAGCTAACCTTGCTAACCAACGGTCTTTCTGAAGGAAATACTCCTTTCTAAAGGGAAATACTCTGCATTTTTGATATTTTTAGAAAAGTGAAGCCACACTTTGGACCGCCGACGTAAGCTACTCATGTTCGACTCGCGCAGTTATGCCAACACTTCCGGTAGACGCTTCTTCGTTGGTGTTGTTCAGCGGTTTCTTCTTCCGGTCGGCGGACTGTGAATATCGAAACTAGGAATCGAAATTTTAACTTTTGAACGATTCCAGGAAAAACGAAAAGTTAGTCCCGGTTCCAATCGATACTCGATTCTCGATACCCAACCCTATTCACCAGTTCTTTTACATCCTCATGTAACGACGTCAATACTATCATCCCGGCGGATACAAAATACATTAAAATAAAGGCATTTATAAACCTAACTTCAGTTAAATAATAGTAATCATCGCCATAATCTACATTTGCAAATGAACCATACAGGCGATGAGCAAACACGGATGTTTCACATGTCTTAAAGGTATAAAGTGAATAAACTGGTCTTGATCAATTTTATTTTATAAAACTCTGTTGCAGTAAGCCTGTATGTGCTGAGAACTCCTAAAACTTAAGGCTACTATACAGTCGACAAAATGTCATCGGGTGCCATTGAATTTAATTGTATGCATTTTCCCATAAAAAAATAAATAAATTTCTATCCAAATATCAATTCTGTCACTAAATATGGAAACTTGAGACTCAGACCTTTCTGACAATATGTGTTTTGTCAAGATTAGAAAAGGTTTTCATAATAAATTATGAAAGATGATGCCCAAAAGGGGAGGGGCCTAATTAAAAAAACACCGTTTCTATGGTAACGCAACGTCCAATTTCAAATCGGTTTTCGTAAGCTTTAAAATGATCATGCCTAATTTATGATAACTACTAAAATATGTGATATAATAATAATACAAAAAAATTATATTTCTATATATGTAAAATATATTATACTTTTCAGAGGACTTCTTACCTTACTTTTTAAAATATAAGTGTATCTTTTTTTATTGACAAATACTAATTATGTTTCATTATGAACTTTTAGCACTAAAAACCAAAGTTTCAATTATTGAAAGTGTGTGTTTCGACTTTTTGTGACAAAGGTCAAAAACTCCTGTAATGACGCCGATTTTTTTGAGGCGCACTCTTGTCATAAATTCATATATTACTGTTCATTCATAATTTGTAAGAAAAAAAAAACAGACCTAAAATATCTATTTAGGAGTCTTAGACCTTCCCAACGATATATAGTTTGTCATGACTAGATTAGGATTTAATGGTAATATAGTGAAGTAAACTTAGATTGCCCAGGAAAGTGACAGTTAAGGGGTTAATACATTATGTTTTGATTTACACTTTACAAAGCACCCTTCACAAGAGCTTACGTCAACTTAGAAATTAAATTAGCTGTTTTTGAAAATAATGTTTTAGTAATAAATGTTAAGTTTTACAATCCATTCTTTTTGTTTCCAAGCTTTAAAATAATACAGTGATAAGACAGTAATTATGTGATAAACATGTTTCTAACCGCGCCGCCATCTTGCAGAGGGCAACTTTCCCATGTGTTCACTCTTTCCTCCTCCCAGGAGAAGAGATCTCTCAGACCGTTGAGTGGGCCATCAGTGGAGACTTCATGGGCCAGTTTATTGTCCAGCCCAGTGGGAATGGAGAGCAGAACATGGCCAGTATGACTCTACCTGTCATTGCCACTCATTATCTGGACAGCACCAATCAGTGGGAGACTGTTGGAATGGAAAAGCGTAATGAAGGCCTTCAACATATCAAAACAGGTCAGCAGGACAAATATAAGGTCAATTCAGATTGATCGGGACACATTTTGTCATTAAGATGATGACTAGGAAAAAGGTTGTCCCAGTCAACCTGAATTCACCCCTAAAGAAAATGAAATAAAACCAAAAAGCACTCTCAAAGATGCTCTCGTGAAAAATATATGTTAAAAAATGAATATTCTTTCTTTATGTTGTTTGTATTAAGGTTATCAGCAGCAGTTGAGTTATCGCAAATCAGATGGATCCTACGCTGCCTTTGTATCCATGCCGAGCAGCACTTGGTAAAGTCATTTATGTGTCATTTCATGCCTGATTTCTCATCTTACATATATATATATATATATTTTTTTAATAGTAGATAAAATAGTATTTATAAAGTTATACTTGTTTTTGATTTTTGTTTTTGATTTATTTATATCTTTCTGTTTGTCTGTCAAAGGCTGACTGCATATGTGGCTAAAGTCTTCACCATGGCCAATTATTTAATTGATATAGAGGAAAATGTGATCTGCAGCGCCCTCAAGTGGCTCGTTCTCAACAAACAGCTGGCGGACGGATCCTTTAAAGAGGATGCAGCTGTAGTTCACGGAGAGATGGTGGTAAGTTGAATGTGGCCAGTTTGTGTTCACCTGTGTCCTATGAAATAATCCAGAGCCAGTTATTTAGTTCTCGGTGGTTGCCCGTAGTATGAAACACTCACTACTATAGTGAACTAACACTGTAAAAAAGTAAGAAAAAAATAAATAATTCAAAACGGTCAATAATCACGTTTCCATTACAGAGTTTTTTTTTTTCTAAGTGTCCATAAACTATTGTGAAATGGTGATGTTATGCAACTAAAACGTCATTTTTCCCTCTCGCGATAAGTCGTGTCATCCAAGCATTAATGGTAAGGTAAGACACTTATACTGTGAGCGGCACAGGATGAGGTTGTTCTGGACGTTTCTCCCTCATTTCTGCTTCGAGGTCTTAGTTGTGGCATTTCTTTGAGTTTTAAGGGTCCAGTATTTCTGTAATTCCTTTGTCTTAAATAAATTTAATAAAGAACTCTGTCTCGTATTCTGTCCAAACATTCTGCGTCATCTACGTTAGGTTTCCATTGCAGTTTTGCGAAATATTTCTTTTTCAAATTGCCTGAAAAAGTGTTATATTTTGCGATAAATGAGCGTATTTGAAGGGTAATGGAAATGCGGCTAATGGCTGCCAAACAAAATCCATAAAGTATCCTAATTCAAGTAAAGTGCAAAAGTCTTTTACAGAAATTTTCATTAAATTTCTTAACGGAAAGTTGTTTTTATAATTATTTCATGTATTTTTAATAGGAAACAATAATTTGTTAATTTTACTGGTTGTTAACACTTCATTCCCCAAACTTTATATGTTGTTCTGTTGTACACGCACATACTTTATAGGTAAACTATAATTACTGAAAGTTACGCTGTAAATTCGTTTTACTTGCACAGTACTTTCTGGGCTGTAAATTAAAGTGTTACCTCACATTTTACTTGAATGATAAAAAAAAAAAAAAAACATTATATGAATTATATGTGTGCTTTATTCCAGGGTGATGTTCGAGGCAAAGATCCTGATGCCTCTCTGACGGCCTTTGTTGTGATTGTCATGCAAGAGGCCAGAGAGATCTGTGCTAGATCATTTGGTGTAAGTGAATTTGTTTCACCATCAGTGGCCACTCATGGATTTCTAAAATAATACACTAAATAAGCCTAATTCTGACAGTGTCATACCATTTTCCATTAAAACATTCTGGGTTATATCTAACGGAGAGCCTTGGCACTTCCTATTAGCCCTGTTGTGTATCATCTTGGTTGCAGTTCCATTAGAATTCCACTGGAGGTGATCGCGGGCGAGAGCAGAATGAATGGGAGTCTATGGGGCTAAACGGCTAAATGTGTCTCTTTCACCTGCTTGTCGTTAAATTAACACAGATTTTATTGTTGATTCCGCAAGTTCAATATAGATTATAGGCCAAAAGTCGAATGAACGAGTACTTATGTCCTTTTGATTTCTTACAGGTTAGGCCGTTGTTGGCCGAAACACGCTAGCATTCTGCTATTGTGTGACGTCCTCACATTTTTGAACGGATTTTTAGAACAGATGAGTGAACTTAAAAATGCAATTTTCAGCTGAGTGCATTTTCTTAGCCCTCCCTTTTGAATGCAACTTTCAAAACACTTGACAAAAAATTACATCATGAGAAAAGAGGATTTCTGGGGGTGAATTAAACCCCATTGACTCCCATTCATTCTGCACTCGACCGCGAGCGCCCCCGCATGGACAGAGACGTGTTACTGCAGCCAGTTCAGAAACCGGAAGTAACCAGCCAGTGCCAATTCTCTTCAATTAGACATTCTCTGGTTATATTAGCATTTTCAAGAAAATAGCCTACAGGAATATTCTGTGAATTAACAGCGATCAAACACTGTTGCCAGTAGTTTACTGTAAAATGTATTTTTTGCGTCACCATTGTCCTGAAGAGTATAGCCTAGGGGTCGTAATTCGTAGGCACCACACGATTTGTCCAGCTCCTTTCCCCCTTCAACTTCAAAAATATTTCTACGTTAGCTTTTGGCAAGGAGAATGCTTGGATTTCGCGCTCAGCCATCGATTCTCTTTTGTGTACATCACAGAAGGGGCACTGCACTTCCGCGCTTCAGAGTTCCGTCTTTTGCGTTCCGTCAATATTATATATATATATATATATATATATATATATGCCAAAATGGACTTCTAAGAGGGAGACCCCTCGATTTTCGAGACAGCGCCTCCTATCAAATTGTATCGGATGAACACGTGAAGAACGTGAGTAGGCTATCTTCAATTTTATTTAGCGAATCGTAGTAGCCTGCTCGTTTGATTTATTTTTTAATAAAACTAATTTAGCTCATCGATAGCCTACAACAACATATGAAAATAGTCCATTGAATATTTGTAAAGTTCGTTTGTAACAAGATTTATTTGAGCCGTTAATGTATGTTTTTGCTCTCTTCCCCCCGAAAATATGTAGATAGCTAACGTTTATAATTTATTTAGCTTTAAAACATCATAAGACATGCTATCGGTCCTATTTTGTAGGCTATTCAAGGGTACACCATACATCGGTGGAGTCGCCCCTGGCGAGCCGAACGCAGCAACATCATTTTATGATTACGCAAAGCGACTTATAAATTCGTTTTTTTAATGCAATTGAAGACGAAAAGTAAAGTCACGAACACAGTTTTTTCTTCCTTTTTTTCTTTACAGCAAGATGATGTTTAGGTGATCATTAAATAAAGTACAGAATTGTGTTTTGTCTGTTGATTTGTTTTGCTTCACATTCAAAATATCAAAAAAACAGATTTTGTAATGTTAGCATCGTAGTGTTAATCAGACCATTATAGGTTGAACTGAAAGAAAAATTGGAATTTGAATAAAAAAATATGTATATATATAAAAAACATTGTAGCAATATAATATCACATAGGCTACTATTTTTCTGAAGATAGTACAATCTGTAATTGTATCCCTTCCATCAGTAACAATTAGTTTTTTTTTGTTTGTTTTTTTTGCACATGCATTAAGCAGGGAACTCAAATATTTATTGGATAATTTATTTGGAGACCGTAATATTGCATCCTATCGTTTTTAATTGCTTGGATAATCGTGCGCTGTACTCTGTGTGCGGGTGTTATTCGATCTTTTGAACACCAGGAGGCGCTGTGTCCGACAAACGAAGGGTCTGAGAATGCGGGACTCTCGGTGGGGGACTGTAGATGCAGGTCTCCGAGTCTGCAGCTTCATAATATTGGGGCTTTTTTCTGCTTTTCATTTTTTTTTATGAACCCTAATGGCAAAGTTAATCTAAAGTCTTGTGATGGGTGAAATCATACAGGTAAAAACATAAATTAACCGTGAAAAGTTGGTCAATTATACAGTATGTTGTAGAATGCAGATCTCAGAACTTTGAACCTCTTACACACACTTTTACAGAGTCTGGATGAAAGCATCAGGAAGGCTGTTGTATTCTTAGAAGGTCGACTTCCACAACTGACCAATCCTTACGCTGTCGCGATGACGTCCTACGCCATGGCCAACGCTGGAAAACTCAATAAAGATATCTTGATGAAACATTCCACACAAGAAGAAGGTCAGTAACGAGTCATCAGAAAGTGTTTTGCTTTATACAACATGGAATAATTCTAACCCATTCCCAAGCGTAAATAATGGAAAAATTATCAATTTTGCTGCTTGTTGGTGTCAATAACAGTAATGGATCATCCTGTTTCTATTCCCGCTTTGTGTTTGAATCAGGCGGTAGGTTTTGGTCTGTCGGTGGACAGCTTGATCACTCTCTGGAGGCGACGGCCTATGCTGTGCTGGCGCTCGTGAAGGCCAAAGAGTTTGATAAAGCAGGAGAAGCAGTGCGCTGGCTGCGTTCAAAACAGTCCCATTATGGAGGATCTGGCACCACACAGGTACACTAACATCTCATCATCTGACTGATAAACCGTGATAAACAGCAACTTTGAATGCTTTTCTTTGCTTTCCAGGCGACCATCATGGTGTTCCAGGCCGTGGCAGAGTATCACACACAGGTGAAGGACCGACAAGACTTCAATCTGGACGTGGAGCTGTCAGTGGCAGGAAGCAAACAACCAGTCAGATTTTTTATTAAAAGAGACAATGTGCATTTCACACGATCACACAAGGTGAGGATTGACTCATCGACCTGATTCAAAATGTGTGCTCATGTCAACTGGATGATTTTGTCTTATAGTAAGTGAGGAATTTATGGAGTTTTGTTATTTGTCATCCATCATATTTAATTGTCTACATCAAATGTGTTGTCTTTGGTCAATGAGACCTTCCGGTATCTCTACTATCATGGATTTGATTATTCTGATAACATCTGTGTTCACTCCACAGGTGGCCATAAACAAAGACTTCAATGTGACGGCTAAAGGAACCGGAACAGCCACTCTCTCAGTGAGTGTTCATGAGCGTTCATTCGGTCAAGATTAAAGCGTTTGAACGTCTAATCTGAGACGTGCTGCTCGTTTCAGGTTCAGACGCTGTACTACGCCAGACCTGTTGAGAAGAAGTCTGACTGTACATCCTTTGATCTGACTGTTAAAATGGAAAAAGCCCCTGAAAGTAAGATGGACAAAGAGTTCATGCACTTTCCATTCATTTAGATAGTGAAATCTCCAAAATACCCATGTGTGTTGGATTTTAATTTTAATTACTATATATTTATATATCTTTTTAGCAAAACAAGAAGGAGCCCTTGAGACTTACACGCTCACTCTGGAATTCTTGTATGTGAACAAATTTTATAATATGTTTATGTTTGTCAAGAAACTATTTTTATTTGTAATTAATCAGCATGTCCTCATTTAGGCTGTTTTCACACTTGGTTTGTTTGCTTGGCCAGAGTTTAATCCTTCAAACTGCAATACATTTGCGTCGTGAACATTGCTAGTGATGACTAGACAATGACTTTATCGGAGACCAAAACCAAATCCGAAAAATAGGAGATTCAAACTTCACTACTTTCTGACGCAAATCCCAGTTAACAGACAACTTTCTCTAAATATTCAGTGTTGGTTGTGGGAACGTGAAAATTGAAGCTTGTAATGCTGTTTGTGGGGTTGATTAATCAGATCTTGAGAGATTTAATGTCTTCTTGTATCTTCAGCTCATCTAAGGCTGTGTCTGAATAAACTTGTAGTTGTGTGTTCTCATTTCTCTCTCTTTCAGTGCTTGTTCACTGGAGGGTTTTGAATGATTGAAAGATTGTTTCAGGATCACACTAACCTCTAAATAACATTATATTATCATTCAGGAAACTGGACATTTTTATGTTCTTGCGATGTGAGAAATCAATGTTCCTAGAATGTCGAATTTTAAATCAAAATTAAGTTGAAAGAACTTTTGAGGAACATTGTAGTTTTTGAAACAAGTTAACAAGGACATTTTTCACGTTCCCAGATCCAACACTGAAAATTTGGAGAACGTTCTTATTACAAAAGTCTGTTAGCTGGGATGCAACTTGCTCTTCAAACTGTAAAACCTGATGAGTTAGTTCAACTCAAACCGTTTGAGGAAACCGATTGCCTTAAATCATTTAAGTTTATTAACTCAAACAATTTAAGCGTAAAAAAGTATTTGTTTTGTTTCCAAGGAACTCAATAACTTTTTGTTAAGATAACTTGGGTAAATAAAGTTAATAGTACTGATTAGTTACTATAACTTAAATCTATGAAGTACACTGTAAATCCAAATAAGTTGGCAGAACTCAAATTATTTTTTATTCTATAAACTTAGTTAGCTTTTAAAGTTAATCTGCTGGCATAGTTAATGCTAACATATTAGAATTAGCACTTACTGTATGAGCGCAATAATATAAAAGGATAATTTTCTCTCAATCAATCTGAATGCACCACTTGTCACCATGATGGTAACTATCCTAAAGCCACCATTAACAGAAATTCTTTGAAATTAGCATAACAAAACATTAAATCTCACACGTAACATTAATCTTACACAAAAAAAACATTATATTGCACTTAATTTTAGCATTTACACTCTCTTTCGAGTGCCATCAGCAAAGCATGCTGGGAAATAGACATCCCAGCCGTTTCAGTTAAACTTAAGTTCGTCTAAATCAAAACAAATAATTTCGTAAAACTCGAAACAATGAAACAGTTCGGTTTACTTAAAATATATCAGTTCTGTGAACTTGAAAGAAAAAGAAAGCGCGAAAAAATTAATTCGACTGAACTGATTCGTTGAATTTAAGTCTGACCTACTCAAACCAATTATTTTGACCGTTAGGGTTTACATAATACAGAGACATAGAGACATCATATTAATTCTACATTTACATTTAGTTGACGCTTTTATCCAGAGCGACTTACAATTGCTATATACAGTATGTCAGAGGTCGCACGCCTCTGGAGCAACTAGGGGTTAAGTGTCTTGGTGTCTCACAACCCGGGTCTCTCACACCAAAGGCATGTGTCTTGTCCACTGCGCCCCTACATCAAACACACTCAGGTTTGCACCAAAAGCTGTAGTGTGAAAGCAGCCAATTAAACACTGAATCAGAGGAAAACTGAAGACCTATGACACCTGTTAATTACTTATGTTCTGGGTCTGTCTTTCACAGCTACAAAAGTGATAAAACAGATGCCACCATGACAATTCTGGACATTGGCATACCGACGGGATTTAAAGTGGAGAGCCGAGATCTCGAAGAGGTATTGTTCTGATAAACTGAAGCAGTGATGCCTCATATGTTAATGATTTCACTCTAGAAACAAAAACTCTTGAGATTATAAGTAGCTTCCCAGCTAGAAATGTTTTTGTTCTAAAAATGTTCTGGGATCATCTCACAAAGTTCTAATAATGTTTTCAGCGGGTAGTTTTATTTTGGATCATAGCATGATTATGTCAAAACATAGCCAACACTATTAGATCACACTTTTCTTTGTTCATTTGACTGTTATAAATCAGTAACAGCAGACAAATAAAATATAAAGTGAAATTATAAGTGTCAAGAGCCCAACTAAAGCAAACACTGATCTCCATAACGGTGGCTTACAATTTGTGATTTTTCTCCTTCAGTGATTCTGCTTGTTATCATCAGGTGTCTTCAATAATGCTTTGCTTCAGCATTTTGCGAACATTGATTTGATGATGTTCCTCCTTTGTTATTGTGGAACATTGTATAATCTTTTATCTCAACAATTTTCCCAAAACATCCTCAAAATATTATATCTTAGTTTACATTTAACCTGAGAAAACATCCCTTAAACCCTTAACCGTATACGGTCAAGCTAACTTTACTTCACTATATTACTATTAAATCCTAATCTAGACATGACAAATATATCGTTGGAAAGGTCTAAGACTCCTAAATAGATATTTAAGTCTGTTTTTTTTCTTACAAATTATGAATGAACAGTAATATATGAATTTATGACAAGAGCGCGCCTCAAAAAAAATCGACGTCATTACAGGAGTTTTTGACCTTTGTCACAAAAAGTCGAAACACACACTTTTAATAATTGAAACTTTGGTTTTTAGTGTCATAATAAAACATAATTAGTATTTGTCAATAAAAAAATAAAATTATATTTTAAAAAGTAAGGTAAGAAGTCCTTTAAAACGTATAATATATTTTACATATATAGAAATATATTTTTTTATTTTTATTATATCACATATTATAGTAGTTATCATAATTTAGGTATCATTTGAAAGCTTACGAACTCAGAGTTCATCCTGTGAAAACCGATTTGAAATTGGATGTTGTGTTACCATAGAAACGGTATTGTTTTAATTAGTCCCCTCCCCTTTTGGGCATCATCTTTCATAATTTATCATGATAACCTTTTCTAATCTTGACAAAACACATATTGTCAGAAAGGTCTGAGTCTCAAGGTTCCATATCTAGTGACAGAAGTGATATTTGGACAGAAATGTATTAATTTGTTATGGCAAAATGCATACAATTAAATTCAATGGCACCCGGTGGCTATTTTTGGTACTACGCCTAAACAAAATCTCATGGGAACTTCAATTTTGGTGATATCAATTTCAAATTTGGAACACAACTTGGTTAGATATATAGCTTTCGTTTTATAGTAATTTTACAGTAAAACATATTTTGTAAACTATTTATTTCATATTAAAAATGATATATTAATAAAGTATATTTGATTTACTGTAAATTATAACTTCCATAACTTTTTCATACTTTAATTTTTTGAAGTGCCTTCACTTTAGTAATAATCTGCTGATTGTTTTCTTCAAAACAAGACCAAACGTAGGTCTATATTCCAAAGCATTCTTGAATTAAAACCATTGAAGTGCGTATAGTGCATTTTAATGTCAATTATCAAAAAGGGGGGTGACAGGTAAAGGGTTAAATATTCAACATTACATTCAATGTTTTCTTTAAAACATTAACCAAACCTCTAGGGAACGTTTGCCAAAGTTCTGAGAACGTTCCCTGCTAGCTGGGTTATATTTAAACAGAAGAGGAATCTAATAAACATCTACAGACAGGACATTTGATAATTTCATGTATTGCTATTTTTTTTTCTCATGTTCTTGTCATCAGTTGTCCACAGGGAAGGAGAGACACATTCAGAAATTTAAGATGGACAAAGTGCTGTCAGAGCGAGGATCCCTCATCCTCTACTTAGATAAGGTATTTCAATTGTTGAATTCTTGATTCTGAATGTCTGACAGATGGTCTAAAGTTCTCATCGATTCACTTGAGAATAAAATTTATATTTCGCACAATATTTTAAAGTACAAGAGAATGTACAACTATATGACAACCGACTCAGTGCAGAGGTGAAAAGTTCAGGAGTCAAAAAGTTGTCCTGAACAGAACAAGTCCTGACATATATTTATTTATTCCACCCATAAACCCAGTCAGCTGATTGCAGTAATTAGTTCTGTCTCCTGTCTGATAAACTGTGCTAAGTGATCCAGATGATTGGAACAAAATACTGAGGAGGACTTTTACTTTCTTAACCTGGAATTTACAGCTCTGGCTATAGATTTGTATTTTTTTTTTACTATTTGTTGCTTTCAGTGTACAATATAATATATGTAACCATACATTTGCTTTGGTTTTTGTATTATTAGGTTTTGTGTACAGAAAAACAAAGAATCACCTTCAGAATGTACAAGATGCTTAATGTGGGTCTGCTTCAACCTGCCGCTGTCACAATATATGAATATCACTCGCCCAGTAGGTTTTTTTGTGCATACACACACACACACACACTGTTTAATTTAACTAGAGCTCTCAAACAGTGTTGCCAGATCTCGCGAGACAAATAAGCAACCAAGCCGGTGAAAACAAGCCCAAAACAAGAGACTTTTGCTCATAGACAGTAAAAGCGCTCCACCCCCTGAGCCAGGAGCAGTAGCTCATTTGCATTTAAAGGGACAGACAAAAAAGATATGTTTTAAGGGACAACTTTAACATGCTATATAAAACATCTTATGGGGTATTTTGAGCTAAAACTTCACGCACACTCTTAGGACATCAGAAAATTATTTTACGTCTTGTGAACGGGGCATTATACCACCGCTAACACATTTTCCAGGAAATAAGTCGTACCTGACTATGTCACACCTTGTGAAAATTGTTTTGAAATTATTTCAAGTTTAAACTCATGAATGTGTTTCTTTTGCAGATGCACGCTGTACAAAGTACTTCCACCCTGAGCGAAAAGATGGCGCTATATACAGACTGTGTAAGGGAGACATGTGCCACTGTGCAGAAGGTATTATCACACACATAACAACACAATAAGACCATATCCTTTAGTGATGTAGATTTCTTCTTATTATTCCATTCTGTCCACTTGTAATACCAGTCAAAGTGTCATTGGCATTTAATGTGCTGAGGTTATGACTGAAATCATCTCCTCTACATCTAGATTTAACCTTTGGAAAAAGAGTTAACCATCTGATGGTCTTCGGGGTCTATTGGACCCCAAATGACTTGCTTAAATTAAAAAAAAATGTTCTCTTTTTCCAAATGGTATGAAACTTCCTACGTCTCTCAACACTGTCTAGATCTACAAAAAATAAAAAAAATTCTATCTGTTTTTATGTAGGCGTGACAAAAATAGTCACACTCGTGGTCTTCGGGGTCCATTGGACCCCCCAAAAATAACATTTAATTTTTTAACAGAACAATAGTTTTTTTATATATACAAATATTATTTTACTGTATATTAATGTTTTTACTCAACATTTGTGCAGTTTTTGGAGGATTTATGGTATCTTTTAAATATCTATAAATTAATAAATAAATATTTATTTATCATTGGACTCAAAATAGACAAAATTCATCATCAAAATCAGAAATAACGCAGAACACAGACAGAAGTGACAGAAATCAAGTGGCACACTTCCAACAATGCAAAAAACATCCACAATCCAAAATGATCATGCACACACATGCACACACACACACACACACACACACACACACACAAACACACACACATAGAGGAATACAATATACAGGAATACATACAGACTATAAAAACTGTTTTTTCAGTACAAAAACAAATGCTAAACTTTGACAAAAAGCATTTTATTTTGTTATAATTGTGATTTTATAATATTTAGATCTGAATCCAACTTTAGAAACTAAATCTTTCAGTAATTCAAATAGTTAAAAAGCCCAGTGGAGCTCTATAGCCATATAGTGGATAAAGTGACTTATTACAAATTTTAACCTATTTTTTCCAAAAATTAGTCAAAAATCTTACATTCAACCTTGTAAAATTATCCATGGTATCCCCAGGAATGAAAGTTAGAAATCTGGGTCTTTTATGAAGTTCATTTAACACAAAATGCTGTTTTTTTTCCCCGTAAAAATCCTACTTAAATAAATATTTATTTATTTATTTACAGAAATAAATAAAAAAAATCATAAATCCTCCAAAAACTGCACAAATGTTGAGTAAAAACATTTATAAAAAGAGTAAAATTATATTTGTTAAAAATATATATATACTATTCTGTTACAAAATTAAATAATATTGTCTGGGGTCCAATAGACCCCCAAAGACCAGAATTGTTGCTTTTTTTGAAGACCGTCAGAGGGTTAAACATTCAGTAATGATTTACTCTTGAATGTGAATGAGGAAAAATAACAGTATGAACTGTTCACGTCTCTTAACACAGAAAACTGCAGTTACCAGAGGAAAAATAATGTCAAGAATGGGGAGCGCTTGACTCAAGCCTGTGAAGCTGGCATGGATTATGGTACATGTGTTTTTAATACTTCTTTGACTTGACTTGGACAAAAGGCAGCAGGACAGGACAGCAGCATGTGTCCTAATTTCAATCTTAATTATTCAATTTCATCAGAAACATTCCTAAAAACCGAGCTGTAAAATAGTGTAAAATACCGAACTTGTCCTTTAAGCATTCAATTATACAAACCTAATTCAAATCAAAGACAAAAAAACGAAAAACCTTATCTGAGCCACAAAGTCTGTGCATATTATCCCAGCAAACACAGAACGTTCCCCGAATGGTCCCGTGAGGTTATTTTTTTGGGAACCAAACAAGAACGTTATAGGAACGTTCCATGTAGGTTATTTTTAGGTTCCATTTTTATAACGTAAGGAGAATGTTCCGGTAACATTCCCTTAACCTTAAAGGGGTCATGACATGTTTTTTTGTTTTGTTTTATTACATTCACACTTTCATGTTTAAAACTTTGCAGGATGTTTTCGTTCACTTAGATCTATGTTAAAGGGTACCTATTATGTAGGGCCCTTCATGTAGTGTTTAACATAGATCTAAGTGAACGAAAACATCCTGCAAAGTTTTAAACATGAAAGTTCATCGTATACAAAGTTATTGTCTCTCAAAAGTAAGACTCGACTCTGAGTCGCTGATATGAATCGTTCGAAGAACGATGCTTTTCCTTTGTCTGGTTGACGTCAACTTGACGAGTTATTTGAATAAGAAACGCCCACTTATTGCGCTCGGAGACGCCGAAACCGGAGCTCCAGGGGTGGCGGGCAAATCTGAAACTGGCCCAGGACGGGCCACCCTGCCTGGGCTGGCCAGGGAGGTCTGAGAGCATGGAGGTTTGGACCCACCGCACCTTTTTGGACTCTGTCGTTTTTCAAGATCTGGGCTTCGGAAAACAATCATGTCGACGAGACGCTGTGTTTTGAAGTGCGACGCAAAAGCGAACTTTTTTCACCTGCCAAGTGAGGATTATTTGAAGACTAAGTGGCTGCAGTTCAAGTATACCACACAAGTATAGCCCAAACCTTGTTCTGTGTTCGCGTCATTTTGAAGATGATTGCTTCACAAACCTAAACGCTATAAAGTATGGATTCGTGAGCCGGCTCTATAGCAACGAGCTGAGGATCTGAGGTGTGTTAAATAAGGGAGACATACACAATATGCAGAGCAGTGGGTCGAGGACTGGAGTTGAGAACCCATTTAAGGTGATAAGAGTTCCGCCAATCACAACTGACTAGGTCATCTGACCAATCACCGCAGATTAGCGTCACGCAAAGGCGGGTTTTGGAAAAGGACTCGCTAAACGATTCATATGGGAGTCGGTGAGCAAATCAGGTAAAAATAAATGCATATTATAAGACAACAAAAGTGTTTTTTGTCATTGCATGCTTGTAAAACTGTTGTTGGGGACTCCCAGAACAATATTAGGAACATTTTAAATGCCATAATAGGTACCCTTTAAACACTACATGAAGGGCAATTTTCAAAAATCCATAATAGGTACCCTTTAATTCTCAATAAAAATGTGAAAATTTGAACATGGAGTGTTTCTGACTAAATCTTTTTGAAATGTCTGTATTATTTGGTGAAAAAAAAAACAGAAGAAAGTCTGGAACAACATGATGGCAGTAAAATATTTTTTTTTTACAGCTCTACATGTAGATAACGATATAACATGTATGTTTGACAGTGTATAAAGTCTCAGTCGAGAGGATTGATCTGGCACAGGACACTGACGTCTATCACTTGGGGGTGGAGCAAGGGCTGAAAATAGGTACAACGGTCCCTCCTCATGAAATGCATATGTCTGATTCTCTTCTTTTCTTCTCTCAAAGCTTGAGGCTGATTTGCAAACACTGTTCTGTCCTGTAGGCACTGATAAGGATGTTGAGGGGAGATTCAGACTATTTTTGGCTCGTCCCGGTTGCAGAGATCATTTGGGATTGGTAAAAGGCAAGACGTACCTCATCATGGGCAAATCCACTGACCTGTCAATCCTAGGAGAAACGTAAGTGTCCACTCTGTGTCTGTGAATAACAGGATTTTGCTGGAGCTTTATCTATTTAAAGTCTTTACAATGTTGTTCATGGCTCAATGATGGGACAGTTTTATTTTTTTATTTTTTTGGCAAAATGCATTTTCAATAACCTAAAATAGACTTGAATACACTTGAGAAAAATAAGAAACAATAAAACTAAATGATGTGAACACAAAACATCTGTGATGAACTTGAGCGTATGAGGGGTTTAAAGTCAAAAATGTCTAAAAACGTTGGTGGTGGTCCAGTGATTAACTCTTTCCCCACCATTGACGGATTTTTCCGTCACCACTTCCCCAGTGAAAATAATATATACTATTTTGCATCTTCTTAAAGAGTACAGAATCTCCAGATAAAAAAAAAACAAGCGATAAAAGCATTGAATAACGTGATCATCAAACAACATATAAATCAAAACTGTTTAACGTTACTGAATGAAATGTGTTGGGTTCGATCGACTCCATTTTTGTTTTGATCGTATCGTTCTGAATCCCATCTGGTCTTCAAAAATGTAATTTTATTAGATTTTTGTCCACAATGTTGCTTTTTTTAATGAAATTAACCCACATTCAAATGTTGATTAAAAACAGAATGCAAGAAGCTATTTTTTTAGTGTATTATTATTATTATTTTTAAATAAGCAGGCTTTGTTATTTTGATATATTGCATGTTCAGATTATAAGGCAGTGATTCTTTGAAAAAAAAATATTGTCATAAGTTAGGCATAATAGACCAAAAAAAGCTATTTTGTTTGTAAAATATGAATATATTAACTACTTTTGTCGGCCAAAACAAAGATAGCATGACGTAAGCATGCTGGAATCTATTTATGACAAGAAAAACATGAAACTGAGAAGACCAATACCAATAAAACTATATCACATATTTTGACCTGTTATTAAAATGTTATGTTCAGGTGAAACTGAATGTGTATTAGATGTTTGTCAAAATGTATAAAAACCAACATGAATGCAAAATAATTTTTCCTTTATCACTGTGGACATCCATATAGTTCATTGACCCTTACACTAGAAATGATGCGTGTGCTTCGTAAATGCGTACGGTGTACAGTAGTTAAGTCGGTCATTATTTTCTGTTGTTTTTAGTCCACAGTACGTCTTTGGAGAGCACACCTGGGTCGAATACTGGCCGACAAAAGAGGAAAGTCAAACGCCAGAATACAGGGATCAGTACATCGGCATCTCTGAGCTCCAGCTTCACTTCCTGATGTCTGGATGTGATCCATAATTATACAGTTGTTGATTACAGGAAATTAAATATTAATGAGGAGAGATACCCTGACATGATTGTAGAGCGCTTTGGGTGTATAGGACATATACAAGTGCTATATAAATGATTCATTTATGTGATATTCTCAATCTGTATCTCATTTTAATAATCATAAGATACTTTAAAGGAGAAAAATAAAATCAAAGTCATACAATAACCAAGTTATGTTCCAAATTTGAAGTTGATATCACAAAAATCGAAGTTTTATTTTATTTAGGCGTAGTACCAAAAATAGCCACCGGGTGCCATTGAATTCCATTCTGCCTTAACAAATGAACACATTTCTGTCCAAATATCAATTCTGTCACAAAATTTGGAACTTTGAGACAACATCAGTTTTGTCAAGATTAGAAAAGGTTTTGATCATAAATTATGAAATATATTGACGCCCAAAAGGGGAGGAGCCTGATAAAAATAAATACGGTTTCTATGGTAACACAATTTTCAATTATAAAACAATGTTCACAGGATGAATTCTGAGCTTATAAGCTTTCAAATGATACCTAATTTATGATAACTACTAAAATATGTGATATGATAAAAACGGCGATAAAACATAATATTATATTTTACAGTATAATAAATAAATGAATATTATAATTTTTAGGGGATAATATTATACTGTATTTTTTTTTATTGAAAAATACTAGATTATATGTTTTATGATGAACTTTTTATGATGATGATTAAAAGTGGGTGCGTCGACTTTTTGCGACACAGGTCAGACCTCCTGTTATGATGCAGAATATTTGAGGCGCACTCTTGTCATAAATTCATCAATTACTCTTCCTACATAATTTTTAACACAAAACAGGGGTGGAATATCTATTTAGAAGTCTTAGACCTTTCCATCGATATATAATTTGTCATAATTAGATTAGGATTTAATGGAAATATAGTGAAGTAAAGTTAGGCGTCCCGGGACGGTGACAGTTAAGGGGCTAATTATCTCATTAACTTCTGATTCAGAGTCACTTTACGTATTTATGTACTCTGAGCAGAGTTAATGTAACTCTGGGGATTTCGCAGTGTACCGTTTCTTCAAGTTTAACATGATTTCTTGCTTCCAAGGAAAGCAGCAGGTAGTGATGATCCAGTATGAACAGAGGCCAGTGCTGCATTTCCAGCAGCTACGACTCCTGCCATTAAAGCTTCAGATAGCGTGTCTCCTTTAGCGGCAGAGGCCAGTACCGCTCGTCCAGCAGCTGCGGCTCCTGATATTAAAGCTGGACTTATTGCTCCTCCAGCCGCTGCTGCTCCTGATATTAAAGCTGGACTCAATCCTCCTCCAGCAACGGCAGCTCCTGCACACACTATGGCTCCTGTTCCCACTAATGCCACTCCTTTAGCCTTGGTCAACATCTTCATTCGTTCATCTTCTCTTATCTTTTCTTCTTCCTCTAACTTCCGTCTTCCATCTTCCTCTAACTTCCGTCTCTCTTCTTCCTCTATTTTCCTCTGAGCTTCCTGGTACATCTCATTTGTGTAATGCTCTCCTCCGTTCTCCATCACCATTCTCTCGATCTTCTCCAGCAGTTCAGTGGCCTGTGATCGATTCTCTTCATCTGTGTTATTGAACACATGATAACGGCCTTTACACTTTCCAACTAGCTCATTCATTTGCTTGTTTTTCCTCAGAAACTCCTCTATAGGTGTTTTTAACTGATCTCCTCTAGTGAAGAGAACGAGGGTGTAATGTGAAGCTCCTTCTCCGAAGTTCTCCTGAATCCATTTCATTGTTTGTTTCTGTTCCTTTGTGAATCTGTCGTCCAGTCTGATGACCAGCAGAAACGCATGTGGACCAGGAACGGACATCTCTACACATTTAACTATCTCATTCATCACTTGATCTTCACTGATTGATGTGTCACACAGTCCTGGAGTGTCGATCACCGAGACGTTTCGACCGTCTACCGTCTGCCGATGTTGTTGGCATCTCTCAGTCACAGATTCAGTAGAAAACTCTTCTTTAAACTCTTTCTGTCCCAGGATGGTGTTTCCTGTTGCGCTCTTTCCAGCTCCAGTTTTACCAACCATCACGATCCTGAGCTCTGTGTGCTCTCCAAGTCTCATATGTCTGTTCTGTATGGACTGTGACACTGAGTTTTAAAGCAGACAAATAAGAGATTAAGTTTAATTTGCTTTTTAAGAAACATGTTGTGATATTTTGGAAAAGTGAAATAAGTAGTGATGGGCGGATCGATACTGACGTGGTATCGAAAAGGATCAATCCTCACATGAAAATATCGATCCAAATTTGTATTTTTTTAAACAAGTAATTTTCTATTCATTTAGAACACAATTCAGTGCGAAAAATAAGCTTCAAAGTGGAAAAATATGCGAATGTTAGCGGGTAATTGTGTAGGATAGATCCTTTTCTACTAGTCATCTGTATACAAGACGTGTTCTGGACATCTGACATAGACGTCAGTGGATTCTTCGTACAAGGTTAAAAGCTAGCTCAAATGTGGCCATTTTCAACATTATTTATGGTCTCATTTAGACAATTTATAGTTTCTGGACCAAATAAACACTCTCAGGATGCATCAAATTAAAACTCATGTTTATTTACATTGTTTAGACGTGGTTTAGATGGTGATATTGGTTTAATGTCACCATTGTGGTGATCAGTGTTTGCTTTAGTTGGGGTCTTAGTCCCAGTTCACCTTACTTTAGCTTTTCTTTGGCTGTTGAAATTGTGTGTTTGTATAACATCATTGACTCAACAGAGAAAGCCACAAAAATAAAAAATCAGTTGTCTTCAGCTGCTTGTTAATGATGACAAATTCAACACAATGCAAGCATTTAACAATGTATAAACTTTCGGGGTTTTTTTTAATTCAGAAATTTATAATTATTCATCTTGTGGAACTGTATTATTTGTACCAGTAACTTTATAATGACCACTGCGTACAATGTTTTAAGAAAGTGAATCACAGTCACACACAGATATCAAAGATTTTGCATATGAATCTCAACAATGGTCACAACCAAAACAAAAAAAAAAAGCCTGGGAATAAAGGATGTTTTGTACTATGAAAGCTACCCATCATGCATTGCAGCATTAAGCTTTTTATTCATTTATATGTCACCATTTTTGTGAATCATATGCAAAATCTTCATGTCTTGTGACTAAATGATACATTTTCTCAAAACATTGTGTAAATTTGCTTTTTGTCCACCTTCCATGCTACTAGCCCAAATAATGCAGTTCCACAAGGTTGGTGGTTATAAATTGTATATATATATAAACAAAAAAGTCTAAACACAACATTAAATGCAAACTTTGTGTTGATTTCATCAGCATCATCATCATCAGCACAGAGCTGATGACAGTCAATTTTACATTTTCTTGGCTTTCTCTGTCACAATAATGGTGTTATACAAACAAACAGTTACAACAGTGAAAGAAAAATTAGAGTATGACATTATTGGGACCAAGAGCCCAACTAAAGCAAACACTGATCACCACAATGGTGACTTAAAATGAAACGAATATCAGGAAATTAAATTGAAATAAACATGAGTTTTAATTTAATGCATCCTGAGAGTGTTTATTTGGTCCAGAAACAGTATAAATTGTCTAAATGAGACCATAAATAATGTTGAAAATGGCCACATTTGAACTAGTTTTTAACCTTGTACGAAGGATCCATTGACGTCTTTTTCAGATGTCCAGAACACGTCAAAAAAAGACGTCATAAAAACGTTCATTCCGGCCCCTCAGTGGACGTCTTTTCAACGTCCGACTTTTGTGACAAAGACTTTGAAAAGACGTCTTTTGGACATCGCTTTGCTCAGTGTGCATTAAATTGATCAAAAGTGAAAGTCAAGGGTTTTACACTGTTAAAAAAATCTACTTCATATAAATGCTGTTCTTTCAACTTTCTTCATCAAATACTGTAATTCTGCATAAAATGTATCATGGTTTCCAACAAAATATGAAACTGTTTTTAACATTGATAATAAAAAGAAATGTTTCCTGAGTAGCAAATCAGCATATTAAAACGAATTATCATCATGACTGGAGTAATGATGCCGAAAATCCTGCTTTGATCACATGAATAAATTAAAGTTTACTATACGGCATAGAAAACAGATAGCCTGTGTTAAATTGTTAAATTGTAATATTACAGTTTTTACTAAGAGAAATAAGAATCGTAAAGACCCCAAACTTTTGAACAGTAGACTAGTACTAGGCTAGTACTATAATTAGGGTAGTTTTGTAAAAGTCACTGACTAATTAAAGGGGAGTTGAGAGCACAAATCACAAAATATTTAACAAGTTCAGATTTAACAAGTTCAAAATGAAAAAGTATCGGTATCGATATCGGCGATACTGGCCCTGTATTTACTTGGTATCGGATCGATACAGAAATTTACAGTATCGCCCATCACTAGACATAAGTTCTCACCTGCTTGGTCCCGTTTTCCTGTTCCGCTTGTTTTCCAGTATTTTTCTGGGTTCTGGACAGTATCTGTTTCTCCAATATTTTCAAAAGAGTTTCTCTGTGATTTTACTAATGCCTCCTCTTCATCATGCCTGTTTACTCTGGAGAATCTGTCTTCATATAATTCAGTTCTCTCAATTTTTAAATAAGGTTGTTTCTTTTCTGTTTCAGTCGTGCTCTTTTCCTTTACGCTGAGCATGTGAATCGTCTCCCGCACTGTTTTTGTCTCTTGCGCTTTCGTTTCTTTCTCTTGTTTGATCTTTTCTTTTCTGCTCTTTAGTGGAGTTCTCAAGTAAACGTAAAAGTCATAATGGTGGCCATCATTCTGTTTGACCATTTCATCAATCTTCTCTAGAAGCTTTGAGATGTGAGTTGGAGTGATCTCAGATTTACTGTTAATCTCGTGATATTTACCTCTGCAGTGATTAATGAGGTTCTGAAACTTCCTGCTATCCACAACCAGCTTCCATTTTCTAAGTGTTATTTTTTCTCGTCCAATAAACAGAATCATTGTGAACCTCAAAGCTTGAGCTCCGAAGTTCTCCTGGATTTGCTCCACTAGGTTCCTCTGCTCCTCCTCAAAGTTTCCCAGGTTGATGACGAGCAGGAAGACGTGAGGACCGGGATAACAGAGATATAGGCTCTTCATCATTTCATTTTTTATCTCTTCATCAGTCAGATGAGTGTTGAAGAATCCTGGAGTGTCGATGATGGAGATGTTTCTGTCTCTCTGCTTCTCACTCTCTCTGGTTCTGCTCTCTTTGAATGCCTCTCGACCCAGTATTGCATTTCCCGTTGAACTCTTTCCAGCTCCAGAAACTCCCAGTAACACGATCCTCAGATCATGAGCATCACCTGTCAAACAGTTCATGTCATTAGCTGGAGCTCTAGATGATTATATATGCCCGGTTTTTACCCCCATGTATTTTTAGCTATTTCACCAGACCGATTTGTTTATTCATGTACTAAGATGTTCATTTCATTGACGCTTTGAGCAAGTGTGACACACAAGTCCTGAAAAACGAAGCCAAAATGTTTCGATCGCCCTAGGTGGCTGGGTGCGGTATTAACCCTCTGGGGACGGATTGGGCGGTACCGCCTAAAATGACATACTTTTACAAATGTGTAGGCTACTTATCTTAAAGGGATACTCCACTTTTTTTTGGAAATATGCTCATTTTACAACTCCCCCAGAGTTAAACAGTCGAGTTTTACCGTTTTTGAATCAATCCAACCGATTTTCTGATATTTAGAAGAATATCAGTAACCAGACAGTTTCTGGTCTCATTGACTTCCATAGTATATTTTTTCCTACTATGGAAGTCAATGAGACCAGAAACTTTCTGGTTACTTATATTCTTATAAATTTCAGAAAATCGACTGAATGGATTTGAAGATGGTAAAACTAAACTCTTTAACTCTGGGGGAGTTGTAAAATGAGCCTATTTCCAAAAAAAAAAAAAAAAAAAAGTGGAGTGTCCCTTTAAAACCACGGGACTCGGTCTTTTTTTGCCGTCTTCCTCAGATTCCGCTGAAAACAGCGATAACTGTCCGGTTTGTGTACACACCGTCAAAGGCCAATGAAATCGATGTTGTTTAACAACCAATGGAAAAAATTGCCGATGGAGAAATATCCAGGGGAAGGAGTGGCCCTGCTTCCAGCTCCTGGAAAGATCTGAGTCCCATCTCTGAGCTGCCCATCTCAAAAAATTATAAACTGGATCACATTACTGTTAGTTTAGTTTTTTTAGATTAGTAAAAAAAATTAGATTAGTAAAAAAATTAGTAAAAACTAGATTAGTTTTTTTTTTTTTTTCACATTACTCAAAGTGTTTCAACACCTCGTATGTTGTGGCCATCTGGTGGTCACACAGATGAACAGCACCTACACTTTCTGATTGACGTCATATTCCCTTCATTGCCCATTAGGCTTCACACAGTTGGGAGCACCACATCTGTAAGATCATGATTACACCGTGGGAAGTTAATTCTCATTTTTTTATTCTCCAAGTTGCGCCAAGTAGTTGTGCAGCCAACAATTACATTACTGCAAACACCGGAAATATCAACAGTGAGTGTCATAAAAGTAATAATGCATCATGATTCATTTATATTCTGGTTATGTAACATTGTGAGAACTGACGTATTAATACGAACAATAGCAAAATTCACAAAATAACTTTTTAAACCGCTGAACAGGTAGTGTCACATTCCTTTTGTTATAAAGACGGATGATATTACTTTGGTAACATGATGCTGTATTTTAATCATGATACTATGTAGGCCTACTTGTATACAAATATACTTTCTAAAATTAGTTAGTATAACTAAATAGATTAAATTTAAGGTTGTAACATGGCAACTAAATGCAAATGCAGATTATCTTCACTATACTTTCTGATTTACTGTTTAATGCTGTCAACTACAAAATGCACAGTATATGATTAATTTCTCAGTATGGTATTAAACTAGTTACATTAGATTATTTAACTTAGACTGACCTTTATATGCTAGTGCCATTATGTCTTTCGCAGTTCTTGTCGTTCAAAGTCCCTCTGTGTTTGTGTGTGTGAGTCGGACCCAGGAAGTGTCTGTACACTGCCGCCTCATACTGTAAAAACAAAACACTGGCAGCGTCACACACTGGATTAATTTTGACACCAAAGACAAATATTATGTTTTGGGCTGTGTGCTTGTCATATTAGTCATGGCAAGTGCTGAAATGAATAGGTCTGAAATGTAAAAATAAAAGTTTTAAATTCTTGCCCGAACCCAGTAGGCCTATCCTTTTTACAAAATGTAGGCCTACAGAGTTCAGAAAGGTTATGTAAATTTTGTAAAAAAGGAAACTGAAACTGTTTTACATCTTTTCTTTGAATGTTTGTGAGGTTTTAAATATTTATTTAATAGCCTATGTTAAGTGGAGTAAATATTTGCATTGAAAAAAGAGATGTTTTTTATTATGGTAAAGAAAAGAGATAGACAAGAGTCTCATCTTTATGTAAAATTTGATCCTATTTCTTGGTAAATTTTACATAAATAAATGTAAATGGTCTGGAAGGACACCTAACATTTACCACTTTAAAGCTGACTTGACAATTTACTTTGACTCAAATCGCAAAGCAACCAGAACGATGGAAATCTTCAAAGAAATGAATTCCTCTTATTTAATGTAATTATATATAAATATTCATTTTTTATATGTAATTCTAATGTTCTTTAGTTTCATTGATAAGAATGTTAACTTCAGTGTTTCATATTGCATGATGCGTTTGAATAATTTGGAAAATATAAGTGAATTGTTGTTTCTAATGTATTAATATATCATTTTGGAAATAAAAATAAACAAATAAATAATAAAAGTGAGGAGTGGTGGAGAGGGATACTGTTACTGTCAACGAACGGAGGTAAACTACTGTATACACCGATCAACTTATTGGTTAATTAACAGAGTGTGCTCCACTCTTGTCTAATTAGATTTGAATATCTGAATCTGCTCCACATGTGTTTAATAATTAGGTTTGATTATCTGAACGTGCTCCTCTCAAACTTTAAAGAAAGTTCAATGCCGTAGTGCAATTTCTTCTTTCTATGACAATCTTGAATCTGCTAGTGAATAATATTCTCCCATGACTCTATACTGCCACCTACTGTTCTGGTGTGAACAGAGAAACATATTTGTGTGTCTATATGAATACAGTATATGCATTTGTGGTGGTGTGTGTTTGTTTGCATGACTGTAGCTCTTGTGTGTGTGTGTGTGTGGGCGCTTGCATAAGTGCATGCCGTATTTATGTGTGTGTTCACATATTGATGAGATGATGTCCGTCGCTCAGATGCTGATTTACTCCCACATGTGAAAACAAAGAGAGTGTGTCTACACACACAGATGAAAGTTTAACAACATCAGCTCGACACACAGACGCTCCTCGGACACTGTAAGTACTGAAGATTTTCCTCTGAAATCATTCACAATCATTTCTTTGAATGTATACTTGTAATATAGTTGTTTTTGTAATCAGAAGAGATTTTAGTAGCACGAACTAACAATCAAAAATACTTCTAAACGTGTTTTTAATCTAAGTTATTGTAAATTTCAACACTTATACACTATTCTCAAATCAAAAGTTGTAACGAATGTTAACATGCAAACATTAATAAATAATGTATATAGCAAATGTGCTCATTGCTAGTTAATGCATTAACTAAAAAACTAACTAATGGAACCAAAGTATTACATAGATTAGTACCAGTTTCTCTTCTTAACCGAAATTCAAAGCAATAATGTTAGTGATTATATTGTTTGTAATTGTTAGAAATACTGTATGTAGTTAATAATAATTATGCAAACATGAATAAAGCATAATTTAATTCCATCTATAAAAAAAATTCAAATATAATTCAGTTTATTAAGTATATATATATATTAGGGCTGACAAAATGATTAATCGCATCCAAAATAAAAGTTTGTGTTTACATAATATATGTGGGGGCACTGTGTATAATTATTTTGTATATATATAAAAAACAGACATGCATGTATATTTAAGAAAAAAAATATTGTTTATATATAAAATATTTAATTTTTATAAAAAATATTTATATAAATAAAAAAATTATATTATAATAAATAAAAAAATATATAAAATATATATGTATAATAAAAAAATATTTATATATAATATAAATTATATATAAATCTATGTACAGAATATATATGAAAATATTCCTTAAATATATACAAGCATGTGTGTGTGTTTGTATATAATAATTATACACAGTGCACCCACATATATTATGTAAACAGAAACTTTTATTTTGGATGCGATTAATCGCGATTAATCATTTTGACAGCCCTAATATATATATATATATATATATATATTAAGGTAGGGTCATAAAACTCTTTTCCAAACCTAGCGAATGTAAATAAATCTCCTGTATTTTAAACGACGTTGTCTTTTACAGAGTGAGTCAATCATCCGTCATGGCGAACACGAGTCTTCAGGTGATGGGTCTGGTGCTGGGCATCGCGGGCTGGGGTTTCGGTGTCCTGGTCTGCGCCGCCCCCTGGTGGCGTGTGTCTGCGTTCGTGGGGGACGAGCTGGTGGTGTCGCAGGTGCTGTCGGAGGGGCTGTGGATGACGTGTCTGTCGGAGCGGGGCCGGCTGCAGTGTAAAGTCTACGACTCGGGCCTCGCGCTCTCAGGCTCCGCCCAGATGTGCCGCGGCCTCTGCGTGTTGTCGCTGTTCCTGTGTCTGCTAGCGGTCCCGCTCAGCGTAACGGGGCTGAAGTGCACGCGGGGCCTCGGCGACGCTCACGAAGCCAAGGCTCGGATGGCGCAGGTCGGTGCGGTGCTTTTCCTCCTGGCTGCGTTTTTCTTCCTCGTGCCGGTGTGCTGGACCGCGCACGTCGTGATTCGCGATTTCTACGACCCGAGTGTCGCCGCTCCGCTCAAACGGGAACTCGGACCTGCGCTCTACCTGGGATGGGGCGTGACCGTGCTGATGCTGGTGGGTGGGACTGTGCTATATTTAGGCTCCGCCTCCCCTGGAGCGCCAGCCGTTCCTGTTTTTGGACAAGGAGGAAAAGCCAACCCTCCCTCCACGGCTGAGAGCAAACCGGAGAAAGTGTTCGTGTGAAAGGCGACATCAATCTGGAAAAAGTGGTCGGATAAAAAGTTCAGGAATATCAGTATTTACGCACTGTCATGTCATTCAAAAACTGTATGTGGTTATTATTCAAACCGGCGAAGTTCGTCGTGTAAAAGGAGCAAAAAAAGACGTTAACGTGAGAAAAATGTCCTAATGGTCGCTTATAAGGTTTAATCGGTTACAGTTTATGTAGTAATAACTATTAAAGGAGTAGTTCACTTTTTAAACAACTTTTGCTGATAATTTACTCGCCCCCGTGTCATCCGAGATGTCCATGTCTTTCTTTCTTCAGTCGAAAAGAAATGAAGGTTTTTGATGAAAACATTCCAGGATTTTCTCCATATAATGGACTTCAATGGGGACCAAACAGTTCAAGGTCCAAATGAGAGTTTCAGTGCAAACTGTTCAAAGGGCTTTAAACGATTCCAGACGATGAATAAGGGTCTTATCAAGCGGAACGATCACTCGTTTAATCAATAAATAACAAAGTTTAAGTTTTATAAGCTCAAATGCTCGCCTTGCTCTGTTCGACGATGCACGTTCGTGACTCTCCTGTTCGAACTTGTTCATAAAAATGAACAAATCTTTTTCAGAGTCAATTCGTTCGTTTGTTGAATGAACAAAAGGACTCGGAAAAAGATCCGTTCATTTTGATTTGAACGAGTTTGAATAGGAGAGTCACGAACGTGCATCGCCGAACAGATCAAGGCGAGCATTTGAGCTTCTAAAACTTAAACTATTATTTATTTATTAAAAGAGCGATCGTTCGCTTGATAAGACCCTTATTCATCGTCTGGAATCGTTTAAAGTCCTTTGAACAGTTTGCACTGAAACTCTCATTTGGACCTTGAACCGTTTGGTCCCCATTGAAGTCCATTATATGGAGAAAAATCTTGGAATGTTTTCATCAAAAACCTTCATTTCTTTTTGACTGAAGAAAGAAAGACATGGACATCTTGGATGACATGGGGGTGAGTGAATTATCAGCAAATGTTTTTTTTAAGTGAGCTACTCCTTTAATTCTGCATAATTACATGCAACTAACCCTTACCCTTTAGTAAGTACATGTGGTTGCTTAATATTCTTACTCAGTACTTACTATAGGGTTAGGGTAGAATTGAGATTTGATGTTATTGCAATGGTAAAGTGTTACCATTTAATATTCAGGAATATCATAATTTACGCACTGTCATGTCATTCAAAAACTGTATGCGGTTATTGTTTTCTGTGGAAAATTACGATTTTTGCATCAACTTTATGATTTAACTCTTTTTTTATCCATTCTCATGGACTTTTTTTCTCCCAAAATGTCTACTTTTGTGTGCTAGAAAGAAATAACACATGGGTTTGGAACGACATTTTCATTTAGACAGTCCAACTGCATTAAGAAATCCGACTCTGTCCACTGAATATACATTTCAAATTACAATTCATAAAGCCTTTAGCAGTATTTTTGATTATTCTAATTAATCTTTTAACTTCAGCTCTGACCTGTTTACTCGTTTTGTTGTTTTTTTGCATAACAGTCTCACATAGTTTTTTTTCTCCAATGCTCAGTATAATTAATGATTACATCTCGTGATTTATTTATTGATGCGTTAGTGTGCATTATTTGTCTAATAAACCTAATGTGATAATATGGACTGATTATGTGCACATGTGTGTTGACAACATGCGTTGGCTGAAAATCACACAACACAATAGCTGAACACAGGACGGGACAATAAACAGAGTGTCCACTGTGAGCTGATGATGTCATCACAGTGGAGGACGTCTGGAATACGAGCTCGTGGTCTCGTGAACTCCTTCAGAAACAACACGAGAGGAGGAGGAATTCATAAACATCAATCCTCCAGAGACACGAGGCTCATTTCAAACCCTTGATGGTTTAAGGGGTAATGTTATTAATAAGGAGGGATTTATAGGCCCACTGTAGTGTCTTGAAACGTGGCCGTTATTTTGTTGTGTTAATGTAATTTCCCCTGAAACAAGAAGAAGGGGCGGGACTTAGAGCAGCTCCTGCCGACTTCAGCTTGGGGTTCTAAGCGGTTCTAAGCATGCGTCAAATCCGCCGCCATCTTGGAACAGGGGTCTTGTCATTGGAAGTAACTAGGTAACGCTGCTATCTCTGGCTTTACTTCGAATTCATTGATGGTGGCGGAATTTTGTGCAGTGTATGATGTTCACGGATGAAATCTGAACTAGGAAGAATTTTTTTTTAAAAAAACATTTTTTTCTTTCTGGAATCAATGATAAATACATGTCTGACTGTTGGAACAAACCAAAAAAAAACAAGAAAAATCGCATTCATGATGATTTATGGTGATTTTATTTCCGTTAGACCTTTGTCTACTACATTGACGCTGATGCATTAAAGTGGAGGGGCTCCCCTGTTTCAAGATGGCGGCTCTATTGACGCATTCGTTCCAATGAACTGCCGTAGCCAAGGTGACGTCAGCGCTAGCAGCTAGGTGCATTGTGGGTATTTTTTTATTGAGCGTTGATTTGTGTGTTATTGCAGTAAGAACTTAAAGTTTTTGTGATGTTAAAGATATGTGTGTTAATGTTCAAGTTAGATCAGATGTTCTTAGTTCATTTACTGCTGTAAAAATGTGTCTCTCACCGTCATGGAGAGAGATGTGTAAAGCAATAGGGGCTTGCCTGTCTACGCTTGAAACTTTCGATTAATTCACGTTAATTTCTGAATCCAGTCCACTTGTTCTGATTTCATGTTAGGAAGTAGTTTACCTGCGTTCCAGGCAATCTGTAACTCGTGTTTTTCCAACATTATTCCCGTGAAAGTGCACTGGAACGGCCGTCAAACCCGTGATTTACCACCCGTGAACTCGTACTAGATCGATGTACTCCCAGTTACGAATTCTGACGTCACATAGACCTTATTCAGAGCAGCGCCATGACAGGTTTGAGAGTGAGGCTGTGAGGGATAGACTTACCGTGTTTCCAATGGCATCCGCTCTAAAAAGCTGAATAAAGCTCAAATTACTGACGATTTTTTCACAGCTTACATTGTCGGGAGTTTTTTGTTAACTGAAATTTCTTGAAAAGATATTTTTCCAGTGTTTCATAAACAGAGCAATCTGAAAACACTTTAAATAACAGTACGGCCCATTGAAGAGATGTATGTCTATCCCTCACAGCCTCGCTTTCATTCTCATTAAAAATCAAAAATGGCGCTGCCGTGAATAAGGCGTATAGCCTGCGAACCTATAGAAAACTACAATGACAGCCCAGCTACGATGCAGTGTTTCTGCAGGCACATTTCCAAATATTCAAATAAAGTAAAATAAAAGGTATAACAGCTTATCTTGCCTCATGCGCTATGTTTCCTCCTCAGTTCCCCACAAATAAACAAGGAGTAAGCACCTTTGGTGTTAGAAATTATTAAAAAATACTCGTGAGCCCCGTAAGTTCCACCATGCTGGTTTGTTTACATCTAGGTAGTTTGGCGTGAATGACCTGGAATGCTACAAAGTCGTAAGTCGTGGTTTGAAGTCGTGAACCAAAAAAAACAAGAAAAATCGCATTCATGATGATTTATGGTGATTTTATTTCCGTTAGACCTGTGTCTACTACATTGACGCTGATGCATTAAGTGGAGGGGATCCCCTGTTTCAAGATGGCGGCTCTATTGACGCATTCGTTCCAATGAACTGCCGTAGCCAAGGTGAGGTCTAGTGTATATGTCTATGCTGCCTTTCTTAAGTTAGCCATTAGCATGAGCTGTTGAGCTGCAGTTTTCTCCGAATCTCTAATCTTTTCTCCTCATAATCTCATCTATATCACTTTAAAATAAATTCTGCGTTGAGTTCAAATGGATCCGATATGTTTTTTGGTGTTATCCGCTCTGTGTATCGTGACTCTGGAGCTGTGGCGGTTCACGTAATGCTAATGTGAAACCAAACTTCATTCGCTCTTGGAAAGCATATTTACAGTGTCTGAATCGTTCCCTATCCCCTATATAGTGCACTATGGGCAATTCATCGTGTAGAAAATAGTAAATGTGTGAACAACTGACCGATTTTAGCAGTAGGGGGCGGATTTATAGTGTAGGGGGCGGAGCTTCAGATTCAGGAGCATACTAGCTTAGATAACTAGTTTCCACTACGGAATAAAGCATTTTAAAAGATAATAGTGACTTTTTATCTCACAATTGTGTTTACATCTCGCAATTCTGACTTTTTTAGTCAGTATTGACTGTAATTGGGTGATATAAAGTTGCAGTTGCGGGTTATAAAGTCCGAATTAAAGGATATAAACATTTAAATCATGCAATTCTGACTTTTATTTTGTATTCTGTGGCAGAAAAAAGCTTAGAAAACCGCAGATAACAGGAAGAGTAGCATTAAAAGCCAGAAAAACCCGTTTTGATTTCGTGAGAGGACTTTAATGACCTTCCAGCCAAAGTAGTTGAAGTACTGCAAATGTCCACAAGATGACAGTCAAGATCATACAAGCACCAATCAACTTTACACTGATTTTTACTTCAACAGAAACAAACCTCTATTATTTTTTCTATTCAGCATTTCTTCCTAGTTTCTCGTTGTCTTTGATTTAGATTTTACCTTTACACAATTAAAAAGAGTATAAAGTTCTCAGTTAAATATTAATTTAATTATTGACTAGTTTATGGATATCTCATATATGTTGTGCATGGTTTCGCCTCCTGAAAAGCAAAGCTTGGGTTTCTGATGGTAACATATCCCTTAGGCAATAATAATGACAGACGATAAATATGGTATTAGGCCTACATAATAAATCTATATTTTATCTAGAGATAGTCAATGATTCAGATTTGTTTGTTTTTTCTTGTTGCTAACAGTCTCATATTGTTTTAGTTGGTATTTTTTTTTCAATGCTCAGTATAAATTAATGATATCTCATGTAATTTATGTATTGATGTTTAAAGTTGAATTTACTTGATTTTTAGACAGACTATAGATATTATACAGTAGGCCTACATTCACTCAGTCAGTCAGTCATGTCTCCAGAACAAACGTTTAGCAACTGGCCAACTAAACATTTGACACCACAGTATTGCAACTCTATTGTGCCAATGCAGTATCTCTCCACCCCTTCTAAAAGTTGTGTATGAATGAGGAAATGTCTGCTCTTAAAGTGACAGTGCAGGAATCCCCATGTCCCCACGTCATTTCAGCGCGCACTGTCCCTTTAAGAGTCCAGCCCTCGTTCCCAAATGAACACCTAACACTCGGATGGATGTTTTTTATATCTCTTTTTGTGAGTTTGTAATGTGTGTGTGCCAGTAGGAGGTTCTGGCGCACCGGGAGGCCGTTCCAGATTCCTCGCGAGCAATTGGCTGCTCGTGAACTTTGCAACGCTTTGTTTGTCCGCGCGCCCCGGTCACGCACGCCGCGCACTCGGCATGTCTCGAGCACATCGGAAACATCACCGTTCCGCTCTTGACCTCGCGGAAGATTAGCGAGATCAGCCACGCACGCAGCAACGCGCAGCACAGGACGCGTCGCGTGCAACCAGACCGAGAGAAGACAAGCTAACGGGGACCAGAGAGATGGCGGAGAAACGCATGTCGCGCTGGTATTTCGGTGGGATCGCGTCGTGTGGAGCCGCTTGCTGCACGCACCCGCTGGACCTGATCAAGGTGAGTGTGTGTGTGTGTGTGTGTGTGTGTGTGTGTGTGTGTGTGTGTGTGTGTGTGTGTGTGTGTGTGTGTGTGTGTGTGTGTGTGTGTGAGTGTGTGTGGTTAGTTCAGGGAGAATGACAGATAATCGGTCCAATCTTCATCCCCAGAGGAAGACAACAACGCTCGAGCACATGACTTGTGTGTGTGTGTGTGTGTGGCTTTAAAGAGAAAACTGTGCATAGATCCCCATTTTGATAATTGATAGTTCAACATATTGAGAGACCGAAAATATCGGCCAGACTGATAACAAGAATCGTAAAATATTAGACTATTTTAACATTATGATCATAATGTTGCTAATCTGTTCTACAATCTGCCAACAAACTGACTATTTGAAGTCAGAAAAATCAGACAATATTTGGTCTTTTTAAATAATTTGTTCCAGATTGCAATGAATGTTTTTTTAGCCTACATATAGAATTAATAAATTAATTATCCAAAAATTTATCCAAACCGAATTTGGATAATATTTGGCCATTTTAATTCTATGGACACAACTTGTAGTATTTCAGATCCAAAAACAGCCTTTTTCCAATTGTACTGAACATTTTATATGCAGTACATCATTTGATATTTGGTCACTTTATCAGTATAATGCTTGTAGCTTTCCCCAAAAATATATACTTTAATGACTGTAACTTTCACGAATATTTCACAACTGTAATATCTGGCCATTAAATGCTTATTTGTTGCAAAATCTATCTACCAAAAACCTAGATGTTACGTCTGATAAATCGGTTAATATTTGACCATTTTAATAACATATCATCATAGTATTCCTTTAAATAATTTTGTCTTTACTAAATCTACTGATAACCTTGTCAAATTATATGTTTCTGGTCTAATTTTGTGCAAATATTGTGTAAAATGATTGTTGGTTTGATATATTATTATTTTATCAAAGCAAATTTGTACATTTTTAAGTTTTAAATGAAAAGCATTTAAATGAATTCTAGAAATATATTGATCCTCCACTTCAGATGTTAAATGACAGGCGGATGTCAATAGGTCTGATTTGGGATCAGTTTATTGGCCTCGTGCAATGTCATGTGTGACTAACCCAATAGAATGTGTGTGTGTAATCACATTATAACAGTACGGAGGTCAGTGCGTGACTTTTGAAGGACACAGCAGTGTTGTAGATGACACACACACACACACACACACACACACACACACACACACACACACACACACACACACACACACACACACACACACACAGGTTTCTTGGTTATGTAGCCCACAGTAGTCAGATATAATAATAGAGTTGGATGTGTGTGTGTTAATTGTTTTCCACCTGCTCAGTGCGGATGAATGTCCTGCATGCTGGTCTGGTATATTAAAGGCCAGCGGTGTTCCAGGATCAGTGCTGCTGTATGGGACAGGAAGTGTTCACAGCATCAGTATACAAGTGTGTGTGAGAGAGAGAGAGTATGTATGTGTGTGTGTGTGAGAGAGAAATAGTGTGTGTTAGTGAGTGACAGAGAGAGTGAGAGTGTGTGAGAGAGAGCGAGAAGCGCAAGAGTGTGTGTGTGTGTGTGTGTGTGTGTTGTTCATTCATGCATGCTTTTGTCCAGATTCCTCTGGAGTCGCACATGTGAGATCGACACATGTCTGCCATCTGTGTTCAGTTGAGTCTGGTTTGCTGGACTTTGATTATCATGTCTTGCTTTGACCTTCAGTGTGTGTGTGTGTGTGTGTGTGTGCTCCAGAAGAAGTTTTATTGTGTGTTTTTTCATCTGAGAGTTTCACAAAGGAAAGTATCAGATGGCTGGAAAGCACTGGCAGTGAAGGAGAGAGTGTGTGTGTGTGTGTGTGTGTGTGTGTGTGTGTAGAGTGTGTATCATATCTGCTGAGGCTCTGGTGTGTTTAAGAGATAACCGGCTGAGTGAGCTCAGATTGTCGGCTATTCACTAAAACCAAACAAAAGACACAGATAAGTGCAGCCACACACACACACACACACACACACACAACACAAACAGTGTGTTGTGAGTTCAGAAGTGGTGCTTGACCCGGTTAACCTTCAGCCTGAGTGTTTAAAGAGAGACAGCGAGACCCTCGTGAGTCCAATCTGAGCGCGACCTTTGACCTTTATAAATCATCTGCAAACGCTTTGATTTGTTAACATTCATTAATAAACTACATTAGTGAAGATGAACTAACAAATCCAGTTTATTAAACTGTACAATGACACAGAACATCTCCTTTGAATAGAATGATGTGAAAGTTAATGTTGGCCACTGTTCAAACCAGCCTACAATGCACTAGGGTGTGTGTGTGTGTGTGTGTGTGTGAAAGAGGTTTAGTTACAACATGTTGTGTGCTGTGTGTGCTGGTCTTTTAATGCTTGAATGAGAAAATTGTTGCACATTTTACACACTCGAGCTCGACTCAGTATAACATGAACTGTGTCTATTTGGATAGATAATATTTACTACACACACACACACTATATATGCACTCACCTAGGGTATTAAAATGAGTTTGTGTGCTTTTTTTGTTTTGTATTTTGTATCTGTGTCAGACTCATGTGAAGGAAATGATGATGATGATGTCGTTGAACAGGTGCACCTGCAGACGCAGCAGGAGGTGAGGATGAGGATGGTTGGCATGGCGATGCACGTGGTGAAGAGCGACGGTGTGCTGGCGCTCTACAACGGCCTCAGCGCGTCCCTCTGCAGACAGGTCAGACCCCGTTCATATTCCGCAGGGGATTCTGGGAAAACTGGACACTGGTAACGCCTGTCAAACTATGGCAAGCCATTTTAGCTTTTATTCATTTCCAGGATATGAATTATTGATATCAACAATTGAATTGCTGAAATCTGTAATTGTATTTTCACTAGTGAAATGTCTCCATAGGCTGCCATTCAAAATGAATTGTTGATATTACTAGTAGAAATATCATTTTTGATATCAATATTTTCATTGTTACTAGTAAAAATGTGAATTCCTGATATCAATAATTAAATTGTCACTAGTTGAAATGTCTATTCTTGATATCAACAATTTAATTTTTAGTAGTAAAAATGATCATTTTTGGTATCTGAAAATGTATTTCTGATATCAATATTATTTGAGATATCTAAAATAGCTTTCTTACTAGTAACAATTACATTCATGATATCAGAAATTAAAATTGTCACTAGTAAAAATTGATTTATTGATATCGAAAATGAACATTGTTATGGCAAGCCGTTTTAGCTTTTATTCATTTCCAGGATATGAATTCTTGATATCAACAATGCCATTTTTTGATATCAAGAATTGAATTGCGGAAATCTGTAATTGTATTTTCACTAGTAAAATGTCCCCATAGGCTGCCATTCAAAATGAATTGTTGATATCAAGAATTGATTTTTTACTAGTAGAAATATCATTTTTGATATCAATATTTTCATTGTTACTTGTAAAAATGTGAATTCCTGATGTCAATAATTAAATTGTCACTAGTCGAAATGTCTATTCTTGATATCAACAATTCAATTGCTACTAGTAAAATTATCATTTTTGATATCTGAAAATGTATTTCTGATATCAATATTATTGCAGATATCTAAAATAGCTTCATTCACATTCATGATATCAGATGTTAACATTGTCACTAGTAAAAATTGAATTATTGATATCAAAAATGAACATTGTTACTAGTAGCAATTCAATAGTGGATATCAAGAAAAGACATTTCAACTAGTAACAATTTAATTCTTGATATCAAAAATAAAGGTTATTACTAGTAATAATTGTATTTCTGATATGTGAAATTGGAATTTCAACTAGTAAGAAATCAATTCTTGATATCAACAATGAGTTTTGAATGGCAGCCTATGGTGACATTTCACTAGTGAAAATACAATTACAGATATCAAGAATTCATATCCTGGAAATGAATAAAAGCTAAAACAGCTTGCCATAGTCAAACCGCAGACGTGGAATATTTCACACAGCCTTTGCCATCAACGTATTGGAAAAAATGCAGTAAAAACTACAGATGAAAAAAATTGAGTTATGAACGTTGACACGGCAGAACAATAGTGAGGATGTTATCATCATCATCATCAAACTGAATCTGAGTTATGAAGGTTCACTGTGACACTGCAGAGAGCCTGAACAATAGTGAGGAAGTTATCTTTAAATAAACGCTGTGCAATATTCCCCACAATGACACCTGACACATTTTTTTCAAATGAGTAGTAATCAAAGTGTGTTTCAGACACACATCTGGCAGATGACATCAGAGTGTCGTGGTGTTTTAGTGCTGTGTGTGAAGGATAAAGGATAAAGCTGTGTTTGTGAGAAACAATATTATGAAGAGTCGGATAACACCGTTATGATCCTGTCGGGCAGTTCTGTGTGTGTGTGTGTGTGTGTGTGTCCATGAAACTGGAGATCTTCAGTGTACAGTGTGAAATCTCTCATGCTTAAGTGTTAGTGTTTACAGGATAAACATGGTTAAGATCTTCTTACACAGAAGAGGATGAACTGGTGTGTGTGTGCAGATGTCGTATTCTCTCACGCGGTTCGCCATCTACGAGACGGTGCGAGACATGATGGGCAGCGGCAGTCAGGGACCCATGCCCTTCTATCAGAAAGTCCTGCTGGGGGCGTTTGGAGGTGAACACACACACACAAACACACACACACCAACTACCTCACGATGAGATGCACAGTGCAACACAGATCATAAGATTTAGAGGACCTACATAAAACCGTCTTTACAAATGAGAAATGAACACACACACTTAAAGGAGAACTCCGGCGAACAATGAACCTTTGGTCTAATAAAACATCGGTACCTCGTTAATCTTTCTCTGAGGATTGTTTTCATGATAATCGAATGTAAAGAGTTTTATCTCTAAAAACTGTTTAGCGTATAATGCTAGCACTGGGGGCATTGACCAACTAAAATGAAATCGCTAGTTTATACCACTAACAAGGCTCAAAATAGCCCCGCATTAACGCAGTAACATAACAAGACTCCATACATGCAAAACGAAGCATTGACAACTTTGTAAGTGTACAGACCGTTTATTAAGAACATAAGTTATAAAGACTGTTTACTTCGTGTAGACATTCAGAAGCCATCTTAGGAAATAGTCTCGATAAGTCGATCCCCGAACGTCGTTCATACAGTTCAGAAGTTCGTTGAACTTCATACAGTTCAGCTCACTCATCACGACGTTCGGGGATCGACTTATCGAGACTATTTCCTAAGATGGCTTCTGAATGTATACACGAAGTAAACGGTCTTCATAACTTATGTTCTTATTAAACGGTCTGTACACTTACAAAGTTGTCAATGCTTCGTTTTGCATGTATGGAGCTTTGTTATGTTACTGCGTTAATGCGGGGCTATTTTGAGCCTTGTTAGTGGTATAAACTAGCGATTTCGTTTAAGTTGGTCAATGCCCCCAGTGCTAGCATTATACGCTAAACAGTTTTTAGAGATAAAACTCTTTACATTCGATTATCATGAAAACAATCCTCAGGGAACGATTGACGAGGTTCCGATGTTTTATTAGACCAAAGGTTTATTGTTCGCCGGAGTTCTCCTTTAATAAAGAGACGGTGATTAAATAAAATGTAACAATAAAATAATAATTTTAGCTGTGTTTGTTGGTCCACTGTAGGTTTGGAGCGATATTACTTTTCTGGAGAGGTGTATTAGGGCATTTCCATGAAGACATTACTTTATATATATATATATATATATATATATATATATATATATATATATATATATATATATTTATCTATCAACTTTTTCAAAGCATTAACATAAAGCAGATACAATCAAAGTAAAGCTTTTCACCCACAATAACCCATTCCGCCAAAATAAATATAACAATACATTACATTAGGGCTGCTGGGTAATAAATATTGATTTCTCGATATCGATTCTTAAATCTCAAGGATCGATTAGTCATCCTGTTTCATTTGAATGAATGGGACATTGTATCGCGGCTGCGCGCGTCCAAATAATCGCAATAATCTTTGTCCTTTGTTACTGTTGATATGAAACAAAGTCTCAATTTTCAAATTACGTCCATTTTCTTTAGAAATTCAAAAAGATAAATGACGTTTTGGCGCTGTTGCGTGAGATCGCTCTGGCGCAGCTCCAGAGAAGCAGCAGCGCTGATCTCACTTCCGGGTTAATAATATCAGACACAGAGCGAAATAAACATGAATGAGCGTCTGAAAGTGTGTAAAAAGATAGAGTACAACTTATCAAAATCCGTATCATGTCACATTGATTCACTTAATCAGCGTTTCAACCGTGGAAAGACGTCAGTTAAACAGCTTGTAATCAGTGTCATGTATCGTCATATTTACCTCAGAAAACCCACATAAACTCGTTAGTCAGCTAGAAAAAAGCTGTTTCTATTTCATATAATCTTCCTATTATAAAAATAAATAAAAGTGTAATTTAAGTGTTTGTTTAGGTACAAAACAGTTCATTACTACCTTCATATTAGGCTAATGAAGCCTAGTAGGCTACAACTAGACTCCCATAGTTTAATTTAATAGATTTGATTCCCTTGAGAAAAATGGCCATTTATTGTAACTGATATCCAAAATAATCGATATTGAATCGAATCGTAATCGAATTGAATTGCAAGCTTGTGAATCGAAATCGAATTGTAAAATTTGTCTCAAAACCCAGCCCTACATTACATACAAGTCAAGACAACAATATCAATAATAATAACCCCCAAAAATAAAATAAATAAACATACGTAGCCAATAATGAAATTCTGACATGTTCGTGGTCCGTACATAACTACAAAACAATACCCCAATTGACAATCACATCTAACATTGATCAATAGGTGGGAGAGTCCTCATCTTCTCAATGTAATCATGGTTTGCCAGACATTACTAACCCGAGGATGTTGGACTCGGCTCTGAGGAAGTGAAGTGGTTTCTACAAGTGTAGACGTGACGGATGCCTGGACGAGTGTCTCAGGAGGAGGGAGGACGTCACGTACCGTGGAGATGATAATAAACAGAGGTCATCATGTCAATCATAGTTCTTGGCCTGATTATTGGCTGTTAGTGATAGAGAGTTAAGATAGGCAGCAATAGATGTTCGTCATCACTGATAGCAAGGACCTCTGTTATCTGTGTTTGGCTGAACTTCTGAGATGTTTTGCTCTCTGATCTCTGCAGGACATTGAACGCCGCACACTGGTGGAGTTAAATACGGCATGTGATGAGTGTATTCAGCACGTTTAGTAAATATTAGAGTAGAGTCGCTTGTGTTCAGCGCCAATCAGCGGGATTATTTATTGAGAACACATGTTCGGTCGCTGTACATTGTAGTTTATATTGAATAAGAGGCAGTGCTTAGAAATGGAGGATAAGAGCCTGATGACCTTAACCTTCTTCCTTCCCTCACACTCACAGGGCAAAATTACCTCAAGCCCAATAAAAAAAAAAGTGTGTATGTGTGTATATATATATATATATATATATAAAAAAAATATTTTAATAAATAAATATATATATATATATATATATATATATATATAATATTAAAAAATATTTATATATATATATATATATATATATATATATATATATAATTTATTTATTAAAATATTTTTTTAATTTATTTTATATATATAGTTTTTGTGCGATTTTGATTTTTGATAATACTTTTCTATTTTCTAATGCATTTTTTCTTCACCTTTTAAATGACTAGATTTGATCAATAAATAAATTGTGATTTAAGCACTTTCCTCACATTCATTCTTTCAACAATTTTAAATAACTTACAATTTCATCCCTAACCCGTTTAATTCAGCTCAGAATATACATTAGGTGTTTGTCGACCTCTTGTGGAATAATAATAATATAGCATGACAAATCATGACTCTTGCCACTACATTTTTTTTTCTTCAGTTTGCATTCAGATACACATGTAGACATTCAATTTATTTATTTATTTTTTTAAAGTTTTAGCATTTTTAGTCTGAATTTTGAGCATTTTTATGTTTTTCTATGTGCACTCCATTCATTCCTGATGGGGTCAAATTAACCTGATGTGTTACTTTTTTTAAATTTCAAAACTCCTTGAATCCATTCAATATTATATATATTAAAAAATAAATTAAAAGTTTACCTTTTTTGCATATATTTAATTTTGTAGTTAATATTTATTTCATTTCAAGTAACTAATAAAAATGACAAATACTAAATTAAAATTAAAAAATAAATTAAAAGTTTGCTTGTTTTTTTTTTCATATATTTAATTTTGTAGTTAATATTTATTTCATTTCAAGCAACAAAAACATTTATTTTTAGTTAACGATCATAACCCTAATCCGTATATGAATCAGATAAACTGTGTGTTCCTCTGCAGGGTTCACCGGCGGCTTCATCGGGACTCCGGCAGACATGGTGAACGTTCGGTGTGTATCTTGCGGGTTGTGTTACGGGTGGGATTGTTTGATTATTGGTGATTATTTCATGTTGTTTATGTCCTCAGGATGCAGAACGACATGAAGCTTCCTGCAGAGCAGAGGAGAAAGTGAGTGTGTCTCGATCTAGAAACAGTGTTTACACACCCAACAGTCATAATGTGATTTACTTTCATCATGTGTGTGTGTGTCGCAGCTATAAACACGCGCTGGACGGACTCTTCAGGGTGTGGCGGGAAGGTAAAGCACACTTCTGCATCTCTGACTGTCATTAACCTCTGCACATGTCTGAATGTAAACATGTTTCTCTCAGAGGGAACCAGGAAGCTGTTCTCAGGAGCCACTATGGCGTCCAGCAGAGGAGCTCTGGTCACCGTCGGACAGGTGAGGAAGCAGTGCATGATGGGAGCATATCAAATATCTGTTACGGATCATCCTCAAATCATTTAATGCATACTGTAGGATTGAGATTTACTCCAAATAAGTGTGTAACCCTCATCATTCCCTCGGGTCAAAATCAAAAAGTCAAAAATATGAAGATGTTAAAAAAAAAAAAAAAAAAATCAGTCCAAGATCCCTTGACTTTTGCCACATTTTTTTTTTTTTTTTTTTTTTAATGGATTCGGGGAGTTTTGTGGTTGAAATTTAAAAAAAGTAACACTTCGGGTCAATTTGACCCCCATAGGAATGAATGGAGTGTGAGGAATGATTCAGTACACATAGAAAAAAACAGAAAAAAAATGCTCAAAATTCAAGCTAAAAATGCTAAAACTTTACCAAAAAATTCTATTATAATGTTTAATGTGTATCTGTATGCATACTAAGTGACTAAACAGCTCGTTTGCTCCATATAGAGCTAGAGTCTACTGGCAAGAGTCATGATGTCATGCTATTTTAATATCATTCCACAAGAGGTCAGCAAAGACACCCGATGCAAGATATTATTATTTAGGCATTATATTGGTAATTTTGAATTTGAATTAAATTCGAATTTGAGTTATTTTGAATTTAAATTGAAAGAATGAATGTGAGGAATGTGCTTAAATAACTATTTATTAATTATTTATGTGATCCAATCTAGAAATTCAAAGGTAAAATATGAAATAACCAAAAATCTCCTAAAAAATAATTTTGCTTTAATTATCAAAATGAAATAAAATAAGCTTTCTGGACAAAATAAATAATAAAATAAATAATTTTAGGGCTTCGGGTCATTTTGACCTGCGAGGGAAGGATGAGGGCATGTAGCCATTTATGATGCTGAAGTTCTGTGTGTGTGTGTGTGTGTGTGTGTGTCAGCTGGCATGTTACGATCAGGCCAAGCAGCTGGTGTTGGGCACAGGACTCATGGGAGACAACATACTCACACACTTCCTGTCCAGCTTCATCGCTGTGAGTACTGAAGCCTGGTTGTTTACTTGTAGAAGTGTATTTGTTTTACATTTTAATTTATCTTTCCTCGTCATTGATGGAAATTCCCGTGTTACCACTGTTATACGGTAGGGGGCGCTATTACACATTATCTGAAAGAGTACTGAACATCCTGATCCTGTTCTTCTCATATTGTATTACTACTTTGTAAGTGATGGCGAATAAACTGTGATAATGTGAAATGTTGAAGGTGTGTGAGTAAATGTTGGTTTGACTACACACACACACACACACACATATAAATGTTCCCGTCATCTTTGTCTCAGGGAGGTTGTGCGACGTTCCTCTGCCAGCCGCTGGACGTCATAAAGACCAGATTAATGAACTCCAAAGGAGAATACAGAGTGAGTCTCTCTCTCTCTCTCTCTCTCTCTCTCTCTCTCTCTCTCTCTCTCAATTTCAATTTCAATTTCGCATTATTATCAAAACTGTGTAACAAAATGTTGCTAAAGCATCAACATATTATATATAAATAATAAAACAAAAAAGTAAAACATACGTATAAGGCCGTGTGTCCACCAAAGCGTTTTTAGCCCGCTGAAAACGCCAGACGGGCGCTTAAGAGCGTTTTGGCGTTTTTTTTTCCGCTAAAACTTTTGGTTGCTATGATACGGAATATCCGCGGCTCAGTTTACATGTAACTGATTTCGCTGATAATTAGTTTCATACTAAAAAATATTTTTTCACACATTTTGTTGGGTTAGCTCTGCCGGTTGATGTCGTTGTACAGTTTGAATGTTGTGACAGTTGGTCGGTGTGGTTTAGCTCCGCCCCTCCTCCACTCTGATTGGACGGCTGAGCAAAAAGTGACAGTGACGAGCGCTGCGTTTTATCCAAAGTTGAACATCTTTCAACTCTCGGCGACCAGTAAAAAACGCTGTGCGCTCGGATCGAAACCCACTCAGCGCCTCGTTACACTCATGCCGTTTAAAAAACGCGGCGCTCCCATTGAAAACAATTGAAAACATACGCTAGACGCGTGGAAAACGCTTTTGTGGACACACGGCCTTAATCATGTCAAATGTAGCATTGTAAATAAATCTATAAATAAATAAATACATTGGGTCACTCTAGAGGATTAGCTGTCTCTGGCGTTGTGAATAGCTAACACATTTAGCCGCTAGCGCAAAGGTACTGTCGAGGACACGTTTTCAGTGTCGGTTCACAGAAAAATGGTATCAAGGTTTCAAATCTGGCCAGAAACGTTTTATCCAAAAGTTGAACATCTTTCAACACTCGGCGACCAGTAAAAAACGCTGTGCGCTCGGCGCTTCAGCGTGAAAAAAACGCTCAGCGCCTCGTTACGCTCATGGCGTTTAAAAAACGCGGCGCTCCCATTGAAAACAATTAAAAACATACGCCAAGCGCGTGGATAAACGCTAATTTCACGCAAGTCAAATGTAGCACTGTAAATAAATCTTAATAAATAAATACAGTGGGTCTAACACATTTACATTTAAAAGCTAACACATTTAGCCGCTAGCGCTAACTAGTTGGACTCGTTTTCAGTGTCGGTTCACAGAGTGATTGAATCAAGCTTTCAAATCTGGCCAGAAACGTTTTATCCAAAGTTGAACATCTTTCAACTCTCGGCGACCAGTAAAAAACATTGTGGCGTGAAAAAAACTGCATTCGGCGTGAAAACAACACTCAGCGCCCCATTACGCTCATGGCGTTTAAAAAACGCGGCGCTCCCATTGAAAACATACACTAGACGCGTGGAAAAACACTTTTGTGGACACACGGCCTTGATCATGTCAAATGTAACATTGTAAATAAATCTATAATAAATACATTGAGTCACACTAGAGGATTAGCTGTCTCTGGCGTTGTGAATAGCTAACACATTTAGCCGCTAGCGCAAAGGTACTGTCGAGGACACGTTTTCAGTGTCGGTTCACAGAATGATCGAATCAAGCTTTCAAATCTGGCCAGAAATGTTTCTCTTATATTGTTATATTTTTATGTTAATAACTATATTTGTTGTGTGTTTTAGGGTGTGGTGCACTGCCTTTCTGAAACCGCCAAACTGGGACCACTCGCCTTCTACAAGGTGCCAGTTTTGCTTTATTTGTGATCGTGCTAGATTGTGTTATCAAATAAGTTCGCTACTTCAATCCGCTCATTATATCTGGATTACATCGTTTAAATGAATACATTTCTCGTCCAATCATAACGCAGGGTTTAGTTCCAGCCGGGATCCGCTTGATTCCTCACACCGTCCTGACGTTCGTCTTTCTGGAGCAGCTGAAGAAACACTTCGGCATCCTTGTGATCAGCTGAACTTTGACCTCTCCCCTTCGGCCTCCTCTTGAAGCTGCGCTCACGGCTGTATGTTTTCTGGACAATCTCTCACTTTTTCACACTACACAGTCACGATAAACGTCACAAAGCGCCGAACGTAACGAAAGACGGCAAAACCGGGACGCCTGGGAAAACACGACTGGACTCTTCAGGGTGAGGTGTAGATCACAGATGTTATCTATCAGGATAGATATGTTTGTAGATTATGAATAAATGATGATTCCAATTATTATTTTTTTTAAAAAGCTGTTCATAAATCTCAATATTGCAGATGTTTTAAAGGAATAATTCACCTAAACATAAACATTCGCATCATGTACTCACCGGATGATGGGCAACGATTAATCGCGATTAATCGTTAGCAAAATAAAAGTTTGTGCTTACGTAATATATGTGTGTGTAGTGTGTATAATTAATTTGTATATATAAATACACACATGCGTGTATATATTTAAGAAAAATGTGTTTTTAATATGTCAAATATTTATATTTATATATAATATTAATTAATATAATATTATAATATATAATATTGTATAAATATATATAAAGTATATAGATGCAAATATTTCTTAAGTATATACATGCATGTGTGTATTTATATACAAATTAATTATACAGCCTACACACACATATATTATGTATACACAAACTTTTATTTTGCTAACGATTAATCGTTGCCCATCCCTATTCCAAACCTGATTGGGTTTTACTGAACTGTTCCTTTAAGACATAAAACGCACCAAACGGTCCATATTTATGGTTTTAAAGTGAATTGTGTTATAATAATGCAAATACTGTATTTTCAAAGATCTGTATTTTGATTGACAGATGTTACAGAAATAATCATGTTTCACTTTTATAAGCGAAATATGCTGAGGAAGAAAACAAAATGACTGATTGATGGGGATCCAACGGCTCAAACGTCTGTATTTGGTTCTGTGATTTCATTTTTCATTATTTTTCTGTTCCGTTCATCTCTATTAATTCTACATCATTTGTGACGGAAATGAGATACTGTAATTCCTGCAAATGTGCTTGTAGTTTTTGTGTTTCAAGGTAACGGGGGCATTTAGCGAATAGACGTATTACTAATTCAGTTTAACGGTTCGGTCCTAAATTTCTAGATTTATCTCGAACTAAGCGTGTAGCGACAAACGTTTATCACATATTTACTTAACGTTTAAACTTAATATTTTAGATTAAGTTGGGAAATTACCATATTGGTATAGGCACACAGACACTAAGACTGAAATCTGAACACTGGAGAAGCCTTATTTACCCGTGACCAGCGGATGGCGCTGTGTCATGCAGTGAATGTGTGTGTGCGCGTGTGTGAAGCGTTAAAGGGACGGTTCACCCAAAAATTAAAATTAGGCCGTGATTTACTCGCCCTCAATTCATCTGACATGCTTCTTTCAGGCGAATACGATCGGCTTTATATATATATATATATATATATATATATATATATATATATATATATATAAAAGTGTCCTGTGTCAGTTTTGAAGTCCATAAAAGTGCATCCATCCATCATAAAAGATTGTATGCACTTCAAAACAGAATCGGCCATTATAAATAATAATAATAATAATAATCCGATCTTATTCGTCTGAAAGAAGAGCGTCACACTTGACGGTGAGTAAATCGTGGGCTAATCTTCATTTTTGGGTGTACTGTCCCTTTAAGGGTTTGCAGGCAAGTTTGTGTTTACCTGGGTACAAACTTTTTGTAATTTATGGTTTGGAAATGGAGGCGTTTGTTGCTTGAACAATGTGATTTAGCTGGAAAAAAAGTGAAATTATGATAATGAGAGATGAAAATGGTCTAAACTATAATATTGTCAAAGAAAAATGGAAATAAAAGTACTACTAACACCAGAAAAAATGTGATTTGTTATTCCTTTAGCATGGAGTGATTTGGATAACTCGCACATATTTACAGATCACTCAGAACATGTTTTCGTTCTGGTAATACAACCAATGTTCAGATTCAGAAGTGCATTAAAGTAAATGGCCTATTGATGTTGCCATGTTTAAACTTTTCTTCCGCTCTCAGGTTGAAGTCATATCCTTGAGTTAAATATAACGTGTTGACCACATAAAAACCCAACACTGGTTTAATTTAGTTCATTTGTCACTGGCTATGAGTGTTGGTGAAACGGGTAAGAGCATCACTTACTAATCGATCTTTACATTTAATGCAAGTCAGTCATTTGGTTCCTGTAGATCAGATGAGCTTCAACACCATTAGTAACTAAATGAAAACTGATGATTATTTCTATAGATGAAGCTGATTCCTGACATGAGAAATATCTTCTGTTCATCTAATTACCATTTCATTTACACCAATGATGTGCATTTAAAAATCTTCAGATGTGCACAGAGCTGTTTAGAGTGAACATACAATGTTTATGATCATATTGTGATGATTAATGCTGTATTATAGATATATTTTATGCTGATGTGGACCAAAATGACTTATCTTCCTCTGATCTTTCTGCTCATGATTCACGGTGAGTCTCTCTTATATTTTAACTTCTGAGGCGCTCGATTTTTCCCTTTATTCTGATGTTTATAGTGATTTTTTTATGATTAATGAGCAGTTTTCTGTGGTATGTTGATGCATTTTCTTTTGAAACAGGAAGTTTGGGCGAGGCATGTCAATGGGCTTGTCTACTTTATAAATATCCTGTATTATGTCACAGTCTTGAACATGAATTGCTAATTTGCTACTTGCTAGTCAGTGTCGGGGGTTTAGGGAAGGGACTTTCTCACTCATCAAAGCATTTGATTGGACAAACATCGGTGTATCGCCAGATCCTCGTTATTTTTGGCTCGTATTCTCAGAAGACAATATTGTTGAGGTTTATGTGTCAAATGACTTTGTTAGAAGAAGAAATAGGGCATTCATAGACAGTTCAACTTTTATTAATATCATTATGTGAGAGGAAAAAATGACGTTTTAGTCGCATAACATCGATTAACGGAAACGCTGTCATTTCGTAATAGTTTTTAGTCGACATTTAGAAAAAAAAATCGCAAAAATCTTCTGCAAATCTAATGGAAACGTGCCTACAGACAATTTAGCATTGTAATCCTTCAAATGGAGATTTTAGAAACGTCGTCTGACTGCACTGCGAGATCACACACCTCTCGGCTGTATAACATTTTCACGTTAAGGAGACTCGTGAGATCAATCGCGACTTGATAAAGAAAAACGTTCGTTTTACAGGAAGAAAAACAAAGGACAAAGAGTGATCTTCTTTCTCCTGCACTTTCGTGGGATACAACAAATATCAAATGTCAGATTCAAAATATAGAATGTTCGATCTGTGCGGCAAAAGAAAATAAATTAACATCAAATAACACATTTTTTTGTTGTTGGAAACTATATCACCTGATCATTTTTGTGGAGTTGTTTAATCCTCTGCTGAGATCTTCACAGATTCAGATTGAATGTCTTTTGTTTTGAGTGGATTTCATCTGAGACTGTGACTGAAGTCAGTTGTAGTTCTTGTGTTTCTCTCCTGTCTGGTTACTCTTCTCTTGTGTTTTTTTTTTTTTTTTTTTTTTTTTTTTTTTTTTTTTTTTTTTTGGAGGACTAATGAGAAATAGTCCTCAGATATCTGTACGTAATTTATAGCAGTTTTCATGGTCTGTTGTAATTTATAAAGCAAAATTTTCATCTTCTGGATGAATGCTGTGTTTCAGGAGTTTGTAGCCAGTGGTTTCGTTGGGGTGTGAGATACAGTCCTCCACACATCTGTGCACTAAACGACGCAACAGTGATAATGAGATGCACTTATAAATACCCTACTGGATATACGATCGAGAAAGTGTTCTGGACAAGAGGCCCAATACAAAGGGGTGTTGAGCCTCCAGATCTGTCCGAGGATCCTGAATACGTTCAGAGGCTTCAGTATCTGGGAGATAAACAGCAGGACTGCACCGTCAGACTGAGTCATGTGACACTGAAGGATTCACACACGTACTATTTCAGATTCATCACTAATAATCCTGATGGAACATGGATTGGAAAACCAGGAGTGACTCTTACTGTCACAGGTGACTTTGATGAGGTTTATCTCTTCTTCTAATAATCAGTGTGTGACAGCAGCAGCACTAGATCTAATGTGTGTGTTGTGTTCAGATCTTCAGGTGGAGTCTCCTGAGAGAGTGACAGAGGGAGATTCAGTCAGTCTGACATGTAAAAGCAGCTGCGCTCTGACTGACAGAGCAACATTCATCTGGTACAGAAACTCACTGAAGATATTAACTGAGACTAAATTCAGGAACACACTCATCCTCAATGCAGTCAGAAGAGAGGATTCAGGCAGATATAGCTGTGCTGTAGACGGACACACACACGTCTCTCCTGATGTTCACCTCAATGTCATGTGTGAGTACAGATTCATGAGTTCTTTTTTAAAAGTAGGAGATTTTCTTTATTATTTAAGGTTGTTTGTTCTTTTCCTTTTTAGATCCTCCAAAGAGCGTCTCAGTGTCCATCAGTCCATCTGGTGTAATAGTGGAGGGAGATTCAGTGACTCTGAACTGCATCAGTGACTCAAACCCTCCTGCAAAAATCCACTGGATTAAAGGAGGAACGATTGTAGGATCTAGAAGAATCTTCAACATCTCAAAGATCAGATCTGATGACAGTGGAGAATACAAGTGCAAGTCCTTCAATGAACATGGAGAGAAATACTCTGATACTGTGACTTTAAACGTCATGTGTGAGTTGATGATGGTTCAGTAACTGCTGTAACAAACAAATTAGTGGCTTAACATTCACAAAACATTAATATAATTTGTTTTGTCTGTTTTTAGATCCTCCCAGGAGCGTCTCAGTGTCCATCATTCAGTCTGGTCTGATCTGGGCAGGAGATTCAGTGACTCTGAAGTGCATCAGTGACTCAAACCCTCCTGCAAAAATCCACTGGATTAAAAGAGGAACGATTGTAGGATCTAGAAGAATCTTCAACATCTCAAAGATCAGATCTGATGACAGTGGAGAATACAAGTGCAAGTCCTTCAATGAACATGGAGAGAAATACTCTGATAATGTGACTTTAAACGTCATGTGTGAGTTGATGATGTTTTAGTTACAGTAACCATTAAATGATTGAATTTACAATCACAAAACATTAATATAGAGTTTATTTTGTCTGTTTTAGATCCTCCCAGGAGCGTCTCAGTGTCCATCAGTCCATCTGGTGTAATAGTGGAGGGAGATTCAGTGACTCTGAACTGCATCAGTGACTCAAACCCTCCTGCAGAAATCTACTGGTTTAAAGGAGGAACGATTGTAGGATCTAGAAGAATCTTCAGCATCTCAAAGATCAGATCTGATGACAGTGGAGAATACAAGTGCAAGTCCACCAATGAACATGGAGAGAAATACTCTGATACTGTGACTTTAAACGTCATGTGTGAGTTAACCATCGTTCACATCCAAATTCATAATTTTCAACTGTTCATTGAATTAGAATTTTTGTCTTTAGATCCTCCCAGGAGCGTCTCAGTGTTGATGAATGGATCTGGTGTAATAGTGGAGGGAGATTCAGTGACTCTGAAGTGCTTCAGTGACTCAAACCCTCCTGCTCTGAACTTCAGCTGGTTTAAGGAGAATGAAAGCTCAGCTGTTGGATCTGGACAGAGTTTCAGTGCACTACAGAGTGGACGCTTCTACTGTCAGGCTCACAATCAACATGGATCTCAGAGATCAGACGCTGTAACTGTCACAGGTGAAGCTTTTATTAACACACTCCTGTATCTTCACATCATTCATCAGTTTGGAGAGTTAATCATGATGATCTTCCTCTTTCAGTTCGTCATGGTGCTGGTAGGAAAGTGATCGCGATCATAGCGACATCTGGAGGATTATTCATCATCTTCATCATCCTGTTTATAATGTGAATTAAATAATAAAGTGTATAAATATCATTTACTTAAAAATAACGCAGAAGGATATGTCCTTATTACATATGAATTCTGTTTCCTTTTCTGACAGTACGAGAAAAATAATTAACAGACAATCTGCAGTACACAAAAGTGAGGTGAGCGGATCAAAGAACTACAGGATAAACTCTCTCTCTCTAATATATACAGTAAATATAATAAATGTCTCTCTGTTTCCCTATAGGACGATGATCCATGCTCATATGCAGCTCTTGACCTCAAGTCCAGATCATCTGACCTCTACGACACACTCGTGGTAAATTAAATATCAAAAACTACACATGCAAAATAGTTTGTTCAGTCAAAACTCGGGTGATAAATAACCAATCTGTTTTTCCCATAGACTGTCCATCCCAGACCTGATGTTCAGGGGTCAGACTCTCCTGAATATGAGAATCAATAAGCGAGAAATCCTCAGGTCCATATCTCCAATAAAGAAGAAAATGTCAATAGATTCAAGTTAGCGTAATCCTTCGAGGAATTAAAATTAATTTACTATATATGACTGATCAATATATTAAATGTTTGAAAATATGCAGAATAATATATTGTGTTAATATATTGTAGGACATTGAATAATACATGAGGAATTACCGCTTTTCATGTATTTAAAAAAAAATGTGACATTTACTAATATATCGTAATGTTTGTAGTTTTATATTCAGCAATGCACTTCATAATATATAGATGTGGTCAGAAATGGTACTGCATGTTTAAAATATTGCTGATATATTTACTTTTTTAACGTTAAATGTTTAAGATTTTCAAGGTAATTAACAAAAATCACGCCTGCATGTACTAGTGTTTAGCCAATATACTATCACTGTGCTGAGAAGCGCACAATTACTTCTAAAATACAGTCATTTTAGTGTTGATGATATTTGGCCAATCGATATTTGACACACAAGCTCAGACATACCAGAACAACTTTTTAATTTAAAAATAATAGAACATTATATGTCCCCAATTAAAACTGTAATTTGACTGCACACATAAAACATAAACTTTGTACTTTGAAGACAATCGTTATTGTAAATCTGTTTTTTCTTTTTTTTTTTCAAATAAACGTTTCAGAGTCAGTGATGTTAGATTGTGCGTATTTTATTGCTGCCCTTTAATGTCCTCTAAATATTCTAACCTAAGTGAAGTCCCGATTATCTTGGTGACAGATTATCAGATTTTCTCGTGGTGTAAGGTGTGTTAAATGTGACCGGATCGGCTCGGACGCCGATCGCGAACCGTAAATATTCAACACGTTGTGCGGGCAAAACATGAAAATACATAAAAAACTTAATTCAAATACTGGTATATTTTTGCTTTTTAAGCTTGTGCCTAAAACTGAAGACCTAAAACACTGAAAAAGACTATTATATATGTAAGATTACACAATTAAACATACATTACATCAGTCAATAGCTCACAAAGGGTTAAAGGGAACAAATGAGGGTCAGTCCCTGTCAATCATATGTGGCTCCGCCCACAGGGCTCAGGATTGGTTCCTTAATACAAGAGCTGTATATTTGTCTTCATTGGGTTCAGAGATCTATAAGGATTTACATCAGATAATAGAGAAGTCAATATAAGCTAAATTTATAGCATACTATTTTTTTTTCTCAATTGAGTAACGTTTTTTTAAAGTCATGTGTTTAGATGATTTACCTCTTTCACTGTGATATTTTCATTTTTAACACTCCTTAGTTTCTTTCAGAAAAAAAAATGACAAATTAACAGCACATGGACGACTATATTAATATTATCAACGTTGTTTGTGGTTCTCACATTATAAATTATGGTTCTCTCTCTCTCTCTTTCTCTTAAACCCTGGAGGGTTAAGAAAATATCCACACTTGGATTGGCTGAAGCATATCTCCATCTATTATATAGCTGACACCAGGACCCTGAGTTACTTAGGACAATATATAACTGATGACCTGTCTATAAAAGACAGAAAGAAAAGTGTGATCTGATAATGTTGGTTATGTTTTGACATAATCATGATGTGATCTGAAAAATTAAACTTATTCAGATGATTTGGTTTAACTTGTTAGCAAAAGTTTAGTGGTTCTACAGCATATGATCATTGGTATTTTTCTTATACATAACATGTAATAAAAATTGTTCTGGTCAAATCTCCTACAAATGCATTCATTTAGAAACACAGACATCAGTAATCAGCCTGTGTATCTCAACCATGGTGACAATAATAATCCTTGTTGGCACCAATCACAACTCATTGATGGCTCCCATCATGCATTACGGTTTGAATAAATTATGATCAGAATTGTCTATGTAATTTACTTTTCCTACTTGAATGTTCTGCTAGTCACCATTGTTGAGATACATTGACTGAATCTTGAAGTCTGTGTGTGACTAAAAGAAACATTTTCTTTTTTTAACTTTTAAGAAATCCTTTATATTATATCTCAAATTCAGGGTCTTTATGCAGAATCTCAGTTATGCTGTAACCAACAAACCAAATCACAAACATAAATTTTAAACGATGAACATCATAATGCAACCAACATCATTAGACCAATTTTTTTTAATTTGTTCATCTGGCAGGTATAACTGTCAAACAAAATTTAGAGTTTATAATTTAAGTGTCAAGAGCCCAACTAAAGCAGACACTGATCTCCATAACGGTGGCTTACAATTTGTAATTTTGTCCTTCTGAAAGCAGGTGAAGGTGATTTACCAAGGAACCGGCTTTACTGAAGAGATGAGCATAACAATATTGTGAAATATATCGCCCAGCCCTACTGTGCAGTGTGAAATAACCATTTCCTCTTTATGGTGAGCAGCACTGTTTCAAAAGCAGCAGTCATCGTTCCGAGGACCACACCTCATCTTGAAGACTTACTGTCCGATACGTGAATAATGGATGCGGACGACATTTATCAGGACATTTATCAAAATGTTGAAAGCAAAGATATTAAGAACACAACTGGACCTCCAACACAGCGTAAGGGCCAGGATGAAGGAAAAGATGAAAAGCACAGTAAGCAGAAAATTACTTTGAAAGCAGAAAATGGAAAGCAGAAAGTGTCAAAAATGGTGTTGTTTATGCTGACATCCACTGTTAGACCTTACCAGGTTTTTTACAGTAAAATACTGGCAACACTGTTGCCAGTAATTTACTGTAAAAATGCACTAAAACTCAAGTTAACTAAAAAATACAACTTATTAGTTTTAGTGCATTTTTAGAACACTGTTGCCAGTAATTTACTGTAAAAATGTACTAAAACTCAAGTTAACTAAAAAATACAACTTATTAGTTTTAGTGCATTTTTAGAACACCGTTGCCAGTAATTTACTGTAAAAATGTACTAAAATTCAAGTTAACTAAAAAATACAACTTATTAGTTTTAGTGCATTTTTAGAACACTGTTGCCAGTAATTTACTGTAAAAATGTACTAAAACTCAAGTTAACTAAAAAATACAACTTATTAGTTTTAGTGCATTTTTAGAACACCGTTGCCAGTAATTTACTGTAAAAATGCACTAAAACTCAAGTTAACTAAAAAATACAACTTATTAGTTTTAGTGCATTTTTAGAACACCGTTGCCAGTAATTTACTGTAAAAATGCACTAAAACTCAAGTTAACTAAAAAATACAACTTATTAGTTTTAGTGCATTTTTACAACACCGTTGCCAGTAATTTACTGTAAAAATGCACTAAAACTCAAGTTAACTAAAAATACAACTTATTAGTTTTAGTGCATTTTTACAGTTCTTCTTTGGATATTTTACTGTGTAGCAATGTTTGTCTTTTAAAATAAACCTCTATCGGCATTATCTAAAACAAGGGTAGATTAGCTAAAAGGGTTGATTTGAAATGTATTTTCATATGGCGTGAATTGTTGTTAACTGATAAGTGTGTGTTTTGTCAGGAGGAAGCAGGTGTTTGGTGTTGATGGCAGTGTGTCTTGGGCTCATGTGTGCTCTTCTGCTGGTCTTCATCACATTATTCATCATCATCACAGCAGAGAGAGACCTGTTAAAGAACAAAGTTGAAGAGTTCAATCACACTATCATCAGCTTACAGGACAATTACACTGATCTAATCACTGAAAAAGACCAACTGAAGAACAACTTCAACTCTTTGAGTCAGAAGAAACTGGAGTTAGAGACTGAACTTAGGAAGTTGAATGAACGAGGTCAGTACAAATGGATTCATTTGCACTTTACAACATAATTAATATATACAATTGTTTGTGTTTATTGAAAGGAAATGGCTGGTTTATCATGTCCAGTGAGTTGAAGAGCTGGTCTGAGAGCAGGCAGTACTGCAGAGATCGAGGAGCTGATCTGGTCATTATCAACACTGAAGAGAAGCAGGTGAGATTAGAGGCAAATATATCTAGTTTACGGTAATTCCATTGCAAATGCACATACTTAAATATATTTTGTCATACGCACAAAGAAACAACAGTATGTCTCATGTTTTAACTTGGAAAATGAATGCTACGATTATAAAACAAACGTCTTTCATGTTTTATTTATTCTTGCTGTTGAACATTTATTCTTAATACTGGTAATCTTAATAAAGATCTTAAATGTAATGATGATTCTCACTGTTAAATGTTTTTATTCACACACAGAGGTTCATATCTTCATTAATGAAGGAGAGTGTGTGGATTGGTTTGTCTGATATTGAGACTGAGGGGATCATGAAATGGGTGGATAATTCACCACTGAAACAAGGGTAAGTGATAAAACACTCAAACAATCACTGTTTGTTTTGCTTTAGTTTTTAGAAGCATATTTATTTGTATTGAATGAGTGAGTACATGCTTTGAGAGCTCTTCAGGAACTGAATTTGATTGTATTTCATTCAGGTTTTGGGAAAGTAATGAACCGAATAACGCGAATGGAGATGAGGATTGTATTGAACTTAATCCAGCAAAAATTGTTCTGAATAACTGGAATGACATCCCATGCTCCGCAATGAGAAAATGGATTTGTGAGAAATAACATCCATTGTTTCATCTTTATGATTGTGATGTTCAGAATGAGTTGTGTTTTTGAAATGCTGCAAACTCTATTCTTGTTAAATGTTGTGATACGAAACCACTTCTTGTTTGAAGACTTGCAGACCAAATAAAAAAACTCCCTGCAGACTCATACTTCTGTGTTTGTGTACATTCAACCACACGTTATCAGCTTCAAACAAAAGCTCAAGCAAGAGGAACCCGTGAACGCTCAAATAAACTCAGACACACTTAAACAGGCCAAAAGCGAGCTTTGCCAAACTTTGGAGCATTCTGAAGATCGGTATGAATAAATTATGATCTGAATTGTCTTAGAAATCTCCTTTTCCCTAATCGGAATATTTTTTGTCACCATGGTTGAGATACATACATTGAATCTATATGTCTGTGTGTGCCTGAAAAATAGATTTTGTTTAATTTTATTTCATCAGAACAACTTTTAAGAAATATTTTACATTTTATTGAACACCCTGGAAATTATATAGTTGAATCACTTTCATTCTGTAACGACCAATATACATTCTAATCAGAGATTAGTGCTATTTGAGTTCAGTGTTTCAGGTCATATGACTGTGAAATAATGATTATGTTATGACACAACCAATACCATCAGATCACCTTTTCTATTTATTAATCTGGCTGCTATAACTCATGTACAGCAGCCAAACAAAATCTAAAGTTAAATAATGTAAAGGTCAACTGCCCAACTAAAGCAAACACTGATCTCCATAATGGTGACTAATGGTGATTCTGCTTGTTATCATCAGGTGTCTTCAATAATGCTCAATCAATAACTTAAATAGCACATTAACTTTAACACTCTTGAGTCTTTGCTGTGTAGTAACATTCTGGAAACTGGACATTTTTATGTACACTGTAAAAATGATTACGACTGAATATGTTAAATCTAATCAATAAAATTGAGGCAACAGATTACAATCAATATTATTAAATAAATTTAACAAATTAGGATTGAGTAATAATTAACCAAATGGATTACTTAAATGTTAACCATTTAAAATGATGAGTACAATGCACACATTTTTCTAAACAAAAATATCGAATTTGATTATCGAAAAATATCGAAAATTGTTAACAAGCAGAATCACTGAAGGAGAAAAAACGTGATTTTTGTCATCATTATAGAGATCAGTGTGTGTTTTAGTTGGGCTCTTGACCCTTAAATTGATAACTTTAAATGTTGTTTGGTTGTTATATGTGAATTATAGCCAGATGAACAAGTAGAAAAGCTGCTCTGATGGTGTTGGTTGTGTTTTAACATAATCATTATTTCACAATCGTTTGACCTGAATCACTGAACAAAAGAGGCAAACTTTTAACAAAAGTGGTAACGTCCCCTATGGTTTTAGACACCACTACAAATGGATGTTCCCTCAAATAGTGAAGGGTATAGGGGGTAATTTCACAATGATGTCAAGGCTGTAATGTGATTGGTTATCAACGCACACATGATCCAAGTTTGCTTTACAGAGCGACGGATCCTGGTCTCTCTCCAATAATAAGACCATCTCTGGTATAAAGCAGGCTTTAGTTGATCATCAGCTCTGTTCGGTCTGAAACTGATGTCCTAAAACTGTTGTCACGTATAGTTCTGCAGTCAGACACATCTCGCCTCGTTCAATCCCTCAAACTGCCACCAGAGGTCACCATCTCCTGCGACTGACATCCACCTTGATGATCCTCACCTGGAAATCACTATCATTCATCTTCACAATTATTCATCTTCAACTTACAGAGAAAGATCATCGGTTTTCTTTAGTTAGTTTTAGCTCAGTAATGTTGTTCTCTTGTTCACGGAGGGACAGTGATATTTCCGTCGCTGGTGTTCGTTAATAAACAGTGTTAACCACACAAAGTCCTTCACTGTAGAGCTAAAGTGCATGAGTTAATACAGTCAGTCATTCGGTGCTGTTGATCTGATGAGCTTCAACACGGTAAGACAAACTCTTGATTAAATTAAACTGATGATTATTGCTCATAACATATGTGTTTTTACATGAGAAATGCTAAGAATGGGGGATTTACATACATACTGTTTACAAGTATCTTATGCTGCATTGACCAATTGACCTGTATTGATTTGCACCATAATACAATAAAACAGTAATATTATGAAGTAGGCTATTATAACAATTTATAATAATAATACAATAAAATATAATTTATTTCAGTGATAAAAGCTGAATTTTCACCAACATTACTCCAGTATTCATCACGTGATCCTTCAGAAATCATTCTAATATGATGATTTGATGCTCAACAAACATTTATGATTATTATAAATGTTGAAAAAAGTTTTTTTTTTACTTTGATGAATAGAAAGTTCAAAAGAACTAAATTTATCTGAAATATAAACGTTTGTACACACTATGGATGTGTATTGTTTTTAGGGAAAAAAAATCAAAACAAATCGTCTTTATATATATATATATATATATATATATATATATATATATATATATATATATATATGAGACCCTTGTTTTCTGGCCAAGCGTTTCCATTTTATTTTTTGCCATTTTACAAGTGATTCTTCCTAATTCCCTTAATTTTTAGTCAATCGTGTTATTCCTTAAAATTCACCTTTGATAATCAAAGTGAAATACTGAAACACTGTTTTGCATTCAGATGCGTTTTCTCTCTTTGGCCAGGTGAGGGAGCCAAATCCTCTGAAAAATCTTTTAAAAACTTTCTAAGCGTCACCTCACTTCCCGTCACCATGGAGACACTTCACTAGTCTCTATCTCTTTAAAACATCAGCATGATTGAATATCGTCTCTGCCAAACAGCCATGTGTTTGATATACACGGTACAATGAAAAGATTTACTGTGAAATTTAAACATATGCAGATTCCATCATTGCAATAATATGCAAATTAACTCATGCATATTCAGTTCATATCTAATCCCATTTTAAAGAGAGATCGCTTAATAAACAGTTCATCATGTAGCACAGTGGCATCCTGAGCATTTTTACGTGCACCATGAGAACGTCAAAAACCACTGTTGAGATTTGAGGGCTGATGTGTGTTAAAGCTCAAGAGAAGCAGATATATATCTGGGTTTTCACTCATCAGTTTGGTTCCCATAATCTGGACTCTCTTGAGGAGCAGAGAGGATGTGAAACGCCTCGCAGAAACACACAGTCATATCTCTGATCAGATTTCTGTCTCTGCATTCTTTTTATTTATTTATTTATTTGATAGAGACAATGCACATTAATGAACATCTGAATTGAGACAACAAAACAGACGTAAACATGCCAGATTATAGCCACAGGGCTAGTTTACATCCGTAGTCCCTTGACAAATAACAAAAATACAAAGATTACAACAAACAAAATAACAAAAAATTAAAATAAAAAATACAAACAGAATTAAAAACAAAAAACAATGAAAACACTTAGTGGTCACAAGACTGGTTTGCTCCATGGTTAATAAATCATGGAAAATAAGCAAACATTTGCACTCAACTTATCCCGAATAAACTGAATGCATCACAACTATTGCTTTAATTACAAAAACGCACTTTGTTGAGTCCGTCTGGGCTTTCGCTATGGTAAAAGTTGTCTCTCTTCTTATATTCCCTTTAAAACTTTTTTGATTTTGTCACAAATTTATCTTGATAAATCCTCAGCTTATTTAAAAGAGAATCAGTATTCAGTAACATGATTGACGATGAACTTCACTGACACTGTCGGATGAAAACTACATTTGGATTGAATCGAGATGAATACTGACACGTTTTCTGTCGAGCTGCTTTATTGATGAAGTGATCTGCTTTTATAATTAATGAACTGTGACTCTGTGATTGAACTGAATCTTATCAATATTGAACTAACTTGAGCTGAATAATAATAACTATATCTCTTGCTGCTTACTGATGATATTGATGGTGTTTCCAGTTTATTAAGGTGAAGCTGCTTGGAAACAAGCTATATAAAGTGCTATAAGAATAAATCACCTTCACTTTTAGTGAGTCTGCTTGTTACCAGGTGTCTTCAATAATGCTCAATCATCACTCAATTATTCACTTAATTATCTCATTAACTTTAACACTGCTTCAGAGTTCATTTACTCTGCTCATAGTTTATATAGGCTAATTCACCGTCTCAGTGTTAATTTAACACTGGGGATTTTGCTGTGTAGCTGTGAAGCCTCCTGTTTTGTGAGTATCAGATGTTTGTTTCTGGCATGAACACTGTTCTCATGAAGTGTTTGACTCTGAACATCATTGATTATTGAGGCTGGTTTTGTTCAGGACGCCCACCGAGAGCAACAATACTGAACTCTCTCTATTTATAGGCAGTTTGACTTCCTGATGAACTTCATTATCTTCTGAATAATCCTCTTCAGCTTTAGAGAAGAGGTTTTGATGATGGTGAGATACTGTGTGGGTCTTGCGTCCGATTTGTGAATGAAGAATGGGTATTATACACTTTCATATTTTTCGTCTTTTGTTGAACCCGGGGAGGATCTGAACAAAAGCTGAATGTTCTTCTTCTCAAGGTTTTTTCCCTCGTCAACATCTCAAGGTTGATTTCTCTATGCCTCATTCATCTTCGCTTTGATTGCTGATGGGTTTGTGAGACTGTAATTCATAAAGCTGCTTTGGAACAATGTGCACAATGAATGCATTTAAATTAAATTTAAGAAAGAATTAATCTTGCTGACAGCAGATTTGTAAAGTCATGTTTCAATGTCATCAATTTTTCTTCAGGTTACACATGTTCCTACTAAAATAAATGGCATATGGCATGTTCAGTGGCTTTCATAGTTCATTTCTGACTGAAAATCTTGTTCATGGATTTCTAGTTTTTATAACAATGTTCTTTGAGTTAATCTGTCAGACTGTAGGTCGAGTCTTACGTTAATAACCCAGACTGGTGTTTTAAGAGCTTTAGAGACGTCAGGCAGTTCATTCCTCGTCCTCTGTGACCTTTGCAGGAAGTTTCTTTAGAGACGAGAGGAATGAGGCGGGTTTTGAGGATATTTACAGTGCATGATGGGAAAACTCCAGCGGTTTTGTCAGATTTTAGTCAACTGCATGTTTCCTCATTGGTCAAGATGTTTTACCACTTTACCACCAAATAATTGGAGCACCAATCCAGAAAACACATCTAGCTGTAATTAATATTCAATATATTCATCGTTGGATAAAGATTTTGGCCAGCTACTAATGTAGCATTGTTATGATAAGTTGTGACAAAATGTTTAATTAGATTTTAATATATTTATTTATTATATTATATTTGTTATTTATATTTTTTTATTTATCATATTTTCTGTTTTCATTTTATTTTTAGTATTTTTTTATGCTTATGTCACTCTTAAAAACATAATTAGTCTATGTTCTCTTGAGGTTTAGCTATGATCTTAAAGTAAACTAAAATGAGAAATGTTGACTTGGCAGATGAAATGAAATAAGTATAAGTTATGAAATATGTTTTTTATTTTTATTTTACTGTTTATTTATTTAAATGAGTGAAAATGTGTTTTATGATTTTAGCTCAGGGTTATTATTTTAGTGCCATTTAGATACTATTATAGTTTTTATTAATATTTTTAGTTAGATGTTAATTTAATATTTTAATTTTTAAGTTATTTATTTATTTATTTTGTTTATTTTATTTTAGTTCATCAAGTAAAACAAAATGAAAATGAGAAACGTTTCACTACTAGCTGAAATAAAATGTTTGTTTTTATATTGTATTTCAGTTAAGGTTTATTAAGTATAAATATATATATATATATATATATATATATATATATATATATATATATATATATATATGGTTTTTTTTGTATATTTAATGATAACCCTGGCCAGCAGAACAGTCCTTAAAAATAAATAAATAAATTAATTAATTAATTAATTATATATATATATATATATATATATATATATATATAATTTAGAAGTACAAATTAATTAAGTATTAGTTGGTATTTGTGTATAGAGGTTAGCTGAAGAGTTATGGTTCACATTGTAACTGATGAATTAGGCAAGCGTGGTGTTAATAATGTTTTTTGTGTTGGTGTGTCCAGAATCAGTGGAGGATTGTTGAATTTTTCATTAAAAGCGTATCAGAGAGTTTACACTGACCTTTCCACTCACATTCATCGGCTGGAGACCAACGCGTCCCACTGAGAGACAAATGAAACGAGCTCTATAGAAACACAAGAGCACTGCATGTACTGTATGACCTTCCCCAAATCTGAGTATTGCTTATGCATATGTGTGTTTTGCAGATGCACACGTCATCCACATTAGAAGCCCGTCTGAGCTAATAAAGTTCGGTGAAAGAAAGAAGGACGCCCTGCTCTTCTGTTGCAGGCCGCAGAAAATAGATTCGGGAGAATCGTTCAATTTTTCACTAATGAAGTTTCATTATCAGCCCTTGAAGTCGGCCTCTGTTTCCTCAATGAGAAGCGTGTGTGTGGCTTTGATAGATGTGACCGTTCTCTCTGTTCGACTGGGTCTTCTGTGCCAAACGTCTTCGCAATGACTTTCTGTCCTGTCACGCATGACTCTGAGGCCGGGCCGCTGACAGAACTGAAACTATACGTCTCCATTCAGTGTGTTATTGATCAGATGCATTTAAAACATCTCCAATGACCCTAATGAGCACTCGACCAGACGATCTGTTGAAGATTGTAATCGACACTATGATCTTAATGCCTCTCTGCGAGAATCATCTGTAGGCGTCGTGGGTCAGAAAACATCTGACACACACACGATGGGCACGCTGAATCTCTCATCAGTGTACGAAACAGTTAAGATATATCTCAACTGTGGTGTTTTGATCCCCAGTGTTAAATTAACACTCTCAGTGCTTATATGAGCCCATACTCAGAGTGTTATGGTAACTATTATGGTGATCGGGGTTTAGTTTAGTTGGGCTCTTGACCCTCACTTTTTTAACTTTAGATTTTGTTTGGCTGCTGTACTTGAGATACAACAGCTAGATGAACAAATAGAAAAGGTGATCTGATGTTGGTTGTGTTTTAACATAATCATTAGTTGGCCTAACTCACAGAGATAATTTTGAGTTAAGTTTGCCTTTTTGACTAAAGGATGCCATTTTTAACCAAAATGCAAATGATCAAATCAACAAAAACTTTTTAAAATATTTCAGGGAGGGACATACTGACATCAAGAATTGGTGTATGTATCTCAACAATGGTGACAAACAGATCACCTCTGAACATAAGATCGTTATTTATTCATGCAGCAATGCATGATGGGAGCCATGAATGAGTTTTGAATGGTGGCACCCACAATGCACTGCAACATGCTTTATAATTGTCACCATTGTTGAGATTCACAGGCTGATTCTTAATATCTGTCTGTAAAACAAAAATACTCAACCTCAAGTCGTTACAAACTAACTTTCTTTCTTCTGTGGAACATAAAAGATGGTCTTTTATAAACCAACAACAACAACAACATGGTGTCGATTACATAAGTACCAAATTATGGGCCGGATCTGGGCCTTCATGCTGTGTAACCATATCAGTTTAAAGTGGTAAAGCTGGTCTGAGATGGTCCAGCTCCAATTTTGACAATAAATGTCTACCTTAGACTTTTAAATCCCTCCAAGAAATGTCAGATCAAACCAGTTTAAGGTCAAGTTGGTTTGCTGAGATTGTTTCCCACCTCAAACCAATCACCACCTCCAACTGGGAGCACAAATGACCTTCTGGATATGTTAAAACCACTCAAGGACGAAATGGAGAAATATGCTGTATATTCTCCAGCGTGCCACCATGAGTATGATAGATGTTAACCTGATTAGTGAGAGACATTAAAGAAAATGAGCTGTAATGAGAGAGCGATATGTGTAATGGATGGATGTACGAGCCGAGGTGATTCTGTGCACATCACATCTGTGATCGGTCGCCCGCTGCGCACCCTGGCCGATCTCCATTCAAGCTACCGCAGGACACACCGCAGGATTAGATTGCAGTCTTGTTAGGCGTGGGAGGCTAATAAGTCACCTTCACCAGCGACCGGCGACATCCAAACGCTTTTGAGGCATTGATGTCGTTTTTCTCGTCAGATGGCTGATGATTCATAAGACGCACTTGACGCATTTATTCTCCGATCCATCTTGAGTTTGTCAGGGGTTTGAAGAGGCTCTTCATAATAAATCTCTTCACACACACATGCTATGTGCTCAAAATGTGCTGTGTGTAAATATGAAGCGTGCCCACACATCCACATGTTCAAAGTGTGAGTTATTAAACTACAACGACGCAATCTGAAGGACGTGTTTGTGTTTCCGACAAGCCTCGTATCGAGAGCTTTAATTACAGGGTCTTTGAGTAATTATAGCTCCGCAATAACGGCTATAAGAGCTTTTAGTTCTGAATAAGTGTAATTCCCACTGATTATCTCATAATGCTCCAGTGCCAGCTCTTCAAGCGCTCGCATCATGCTTTATTCGTGCATTAATAGGTTTTTAATGCGCGTCTAGATGCTGCCATGAATGCTGATTGCGTTTATTTAGTGCTGAGATCTATAAATCGGCTATGATGTGAAAAACAACATGAATCAAGGACTAGATATTCTGATTTATTTATTTATATTCCCAGTCCCATAGGGTGTTTGTGTTCACAAAAGTCTCTTTTATATCGTTATTTTTATCCTTTAATTGATTAAGTAGTTTTTATTACTCTTCTGCTGTATTGTTCCTTTTATTACCTCACCATGAAGTTGCTGAATTCGGTTTTGATTATGTAAATGTGATTTAATTTGATTTCTGACATCATCATCAAGGTTTTTCTTTTTCCCGAAGGAGGAAGCTGTCTGTTTCCATCAGACACTTTTATTTCAAAAGATCAAGGATAATTAGATTTTGTATGTTTTGAACTATACATTGAGTGTTTTTAAGCGCTGCTTGAGGCGATGCAGATTTATTATACTGTATGTGAAGAGGCAAACAACACACTTCACCGACAGAGACTCGCTGTCGTCATGACAGTCAAAAGGATTCATTTCTCTCTTCACTAAAGAAGATTTCTAAAATGCTGAACAGTTGTCCTGGACAACCTTTAAAAAAATACTTTTTTACCACAAAAAGATCAAATCTACACTGTAACGGATTTTTGTAATTTGAACAGTATTTTACTGTAATGTGTACAGTATAATACTGTTAAATGTGCCAACAGTATAATACTGTAAATAGCTAAGGATTATGGGAAAATATGTGTTTACTACTGTAATTATTTTCAACTGTAAATTGTAAAACAAAATCAAATTTTGTAATGTAAGGAAATCAATTCTAATACTGTAAATACAAATACAGTAGTTGTACTTATGAATACAATATGCAGTATTATTACTGTAAATTTAAATATATGGTACTTCTACTGTAAATGAAAAATACAGTACTCACATTTTAAATGTTAATAGTATACTATTGTATTACTGTTAATTAAATTACAGTTCTGATACTGTAAACACTTTTACAGTAACTTACTGGCATCCAGCTGCCATTAAGTTACTATAAAATTTCCAGCAACCTATTTACAGTGAAGGTATGTATTGGTACAAAGATTTCCTATAAAGGTAATGCTCCAGGACAAGCTGTTGTACCTAAAGGTACAATTTTGCATCTTTTTTTCTCTGTGTATATTAGGCTTCTGAAATCCTGTATTAGCTGTGCATGAGGAAAAGATAAGTCATGCTTATTGCTAATATGTGCTAATGTGCACTTAAAATGTACATATTAGCACCTAAAATGGACATATTAGCTCATGAAATGTGCATATTAGTACGTAAAATGCATTTATTGGCACCTAAAATGCATTTATTGGCACCTAAAATGTACATATTAGCACCTAAAATGGACATATTAGCTCATGAAATGGACATATTAGCACCTATAATTTACATATTAACACGTAAAATGTACATATCAGCACCTAAAATGTATTTATTAGCACGTAAAATGTACATATTAGCACCTAAAATTTATTTATTAGCATTTAAAATGTACATATTAGCACCTAAAATGGACAAAAGTTTACCTTTTGAAAAGGTACAGCCCGAGTGACAGCTTTTGTACCTTTTTTTCTTAGTGTGATATCAAATTAAATCAAATTTGAACATGCGTGACTAAAAGCCTTTGAGGGTGGATGCTGTGTTGCATGTAGAGTGTGTGTAATGAGTTCATATCTGTCTGAAAAAGGGGATATAATGAAGACAAACCCATGGAACTATACACTCATTGAGCCGTCTCTCACTCCTCTTTCCATTTATTCAGCAGATCCGCCGTTTTCCTGCAGTTTAGTCCTGACTCGGCATGCAGACGTGTGTGTCTCTCGGAGGCGAGGCTGAACGTGTGCTGAATCAGCAGAATCTCCCAGGTGGAGAGATGTGTGTGTGTGTGTGTGTGTGTGTCTTAAGAGGCCGGATCTGCTCTGATCTAAAGATCTCTGAGGGTTCCGAGAAACATATGTGCTCTGAATCCAGATCCAATCCACCCACAATGCATCACTCTTCAGAGTCGCCTACTGTATGCTTTATTTGTGAATACAGGAGACTGAGTGCAAATAACTAACTCCAGGAAAATCTGATTCTCAGAAGCTGAATGAATTGGAAGTAATATCAGTCGCGGCGTGTAACGCCTCTTTTTTGATCAGACTTATGAGGTCATGTGACAACAGCGTGCATTATATTGACAAATATGTATTGCATAATGGATACTGTATTTCATATGGTTTTTATGCAGAATTGTGACTAAATCTGTAGAAACTGGGACAGTGAAATGGCTTTAAAGAATATATTTACATGACGGCTTACAGTCGGTTCAAAGAGATTTGGGGGGATTTTGAAGCACATATGTGTGTGTGTGTCTTTAGTATCATGTGTCCTGGTTCAGTGTGCGGAGAGATACTCTATACCCGAGTGACACAAAGCCTCTCCTGAACCCGAGAGCTGATGCTGGACTCACTCGTTAAATCATGCCATCACCAAATATAGAAGCAGATATGAATAATACATTCACGCAGTATTATTTTCAAAATTGTCTTGAACGTCTTTAGGTCAGCAGGAGGAAGTCATGGTGAGAAATGCTGTAATTACGCTCTGAGATATAATAGGCATACATTTGGTATATAACTGTCATCTTTGTGCGATTCACCCAAAAATAGAAGCATAATGCTCCTTTTATTCAATTAAAGAGATGTTCAGATGAAATGCAATCCTTTGGAAATATAGCTCTTTAAGTCACTGAAGAAAATTATGTTTTACTTTGCAGTTTGTTATTCTCATAATTCTTAAAAGAGACTTTAATTAGACTCACATTTACTGTAATATAGTCATTTACTGTAATATAGAGTTAAAATTAACTCAAAGTCATTAAATGTTATAATTTGTAAACTCTTTACATAGCAAATATTTGTATTTTTTTATCCTAATTATTTTAGTCACAAAATAATGGTCATTTTCTTCGAATTCAATTAAAATATTACTGGTATATTGATTTTGGGATGAAATATGACCCATATCTTCTAACCCGAATATATGGATCATATTTCATTTCATGATGTTAAATTTAACTACAGTATTAATTTAGCTAAACTAGTGACCCATAGCAAAAAAAAACAAAAAACTGTTTGGTCCCAAATTTTATACTGGTAGTCCACTGCATGAAGAATATTTGGGTATAATATGTCACATTTTACTTTGTTTTGCTATCCTCACTTACATAATGTACTAAAAAAGTAAATAAATAAAAAATAAATAAATAAATAAATAATGATATCTGCTGTTGACCCTATATATGTGTTATTGTCCGTGAAGCTCGTGCACGCTCGCTGAGTGAAGTCTTAATTATACTTTAACCGGTATCGATCTCTCGCGCTCATCCAACTGTAGTACCCATGCCGTCCGCGGTCGGTGACGTCACACCGGGCTCCCGGTAACGGATCTGACCCCTCTGCTCTCAGCTGCGGGAAACAGCGGCACACGAGGGACAAAACACAGCGAAACTGTTGAGCCTGAGCGCTTCTCTCCTCGCCGCTGATCACAGATCTGTGTTTGTTAGTGGTGGATTACGCGCGCGCTCCACAAACAAACTTGGATTTACTGAGGAAGATGAGCAGTTTGAGGGATGAAGCCCGCGCACTGGACGCTCCTCGGGTGAGTACGACTGATTTGTTTACTATTATTTGTGTTTATTTATCCGTGAAAGACAAAGTAGTTCCGTTGAAGACGCGCGCGCCCGCACGCGCCCGAACACCTGCTCCTCCACCTGAGGCAATTTCATTCATAAACACGTGTAAAGACTTATAAAAGATGTTCGCACATTCAGATATTAGTTTGAATTACTTCTCTAGAGCTTTTGATAGAGCTGACCTGCGCTTTATGAGGATTTGACTGTACATTGAGGAGGTCAAACTATAATCGACGGTGTTTATGAGAGTGGATACCACATAACACTGTTTAGTTTCAGAAAAGCGCTCAAAACATACAAATATGAATCCATATTCAGATCTCTGCGGGTTCTTGGGCAGCTAAAGCATACAGGAAAGTCCTCATTTAGGCTATACATTTGATAATGTTTGATTGCCATTGTGATTTGAGCAAATTATAGTCATATTAGAAGGTAATATTTGTAATTTTAAAAACAAAATTTGTTGAAAGGTGGGTGGAGGGGGTTAAAATGTTGAAAATGAATGTTGAATTAGAAGTAGTCTTTTGAAGTGCACATTTTTTGTGTTTAATGCACTTTAAGTCTCGGTGTGTATCTCTCTCTCTCTCTCTCTCTCTTTCTTTGGAAACGTTCATTTGTGGGTTTAAATATATTCGGAGATGTCGATTTCGTTGTTAATTATTGATTTTTTACTGGGTCAAGCAAAGAAGGCGATATATGACACTAGAAAAATAAGAATTGAACGCAATTCAAGTGTTAATTTGCAGATTGTGTTTCTAAATCCAGAATTTTAATTGATTTTCGGTTTTATAAGGCTGTGGGGGATCTTGAATTGATTTGGTGTTACAAGGAGACTCTGTGTGAAATAATTAATGAGAGTTTACAGTTTGCACATATTTTGGAATGAGTTTTATATTTGATATATTGAATGTGTATGTTTTTATACTCTTGTAGGAATTGAATTATAGGTTATTTGTAATAAAAGGTGGTTAAAATTCAAATTCTCTCTCTCTCTCTCTCAGTGTGAGAGTGTGTCTGTGTGTGTTGAATTCATTGTGATTTTGACTTTTTTCCATTGAGGTGTTTTGAAAAAAAAAATGTCCTGTATTATTCATAGAGGAATGGCATTGTTTAAAATAACAGTTTATAGCAGGACTTTGTGTTATTTGGTGCATCAGATGTTCCCTCGGTCGCTGTGATGTTCATGATGTTCAGTAAGTGATGTATATTGAATTGATGGCTATAAATAGTGAGTTTCAGTAAACAGTCTGCACAGCACGAGATAGTTTCTTCACACTGGCCGGTCATCTTCACTTGTCTGGTCATTAAAGGAGATGTTGGCTTGAGTGTTTATCTTATGCAAAAGTCATTCATTCCCTTGAGTGTGTGTGTGTGTGCTCTGCTTTGAGAGGCTGCATACGTCGCTTCTTCTCCATGAACAAAGCACGTATGTGTGTGTGTGTGTGTGTGTGTGAGGGACAGTTTAGTTCTGCAAATTGATCCATAATTAGAAGCAGGCATCCAGAGCTTAACCCTCTGATGGTCCTCGGTCACTTCTGACCGAATAATTTTCTGTTTTGAATTATTAAAAATCACAGCTTCATCGGAAGGTTATGATATTTGGTGACTTTTTTGGCATTTGGTATGTGAATACAAAAAAAAAAATTGAGGTCATCATGATCCGAACATGCTAAGTGGTCGTAAAAAAAAAATAGTCACACTTTGGTGAAAAATGACCCCCATTGGAAATGAATGGGAAATTGAAACACAAAAATTCGCATTTTTTTTAAATTATTTATTTATTTTTTAAAAATAAGAAATCGTTTTTGAGATTGTTTCAAGTCAACTATATATTCAAAAAAACAAAAAAAATGTGTTCATAAACATCTGGGGAATTCACATGCCTCTCCATAGAAAGCTGTACAGGCCATCTAGTGGTTACACCATGGTCCTGCGCTTTTCTCTATACTGTAACCAGATGGTGCTAATTTTCTTCAAAGAATATTTTTTTCTGAAGGCCTAGACTCTATATTAAACAAAAATACTGTATTAATAATTTAAAAAATAATATAGGCCTACATATAGAAAAAAATATCTATTTCCATTGAAAAAATAGACCATAAATATTGCATAAATATTAATAAATTCAATCAAATTGTCTCAAAATACTAAATTAAAAAGAATAAATATTATAGAACAAAAATAAATTGCATTGGTTTTACTGGGATTGAAGAAGTTTCATTTTTAGGCCTCCGGTCACTTCTGACCAGGAAGGACGTGACTCATAAAGCAAGACCATCAGAGGGTTAAAGCAAACAGTGGAGTGTTACAGGAGGATAATATTGACGTTATATTCCTGGAGTGTTTGAATGTGATACAGTACAAACATGATCAGGGATATTTTAATATCTGGAGCTCAGATGTGCTTTACTAATCTCCTGGGATTGTTACAGGAGCGTTTCTGAATTAGCGGATTGTGTTTGGGTGTACTTTGATGGACTGGTCATGTAAGGTGTGTGTTTGTGTGTCAGAATAAACCTAACAACAGTCTGAAACCACACGACTCTTACATTGTTTAGATATTATTTATTATTGGGGAAATCTCACAGTAAAACGAGCAGTGTAAAATATGATCCACCGGCTTTTTAATCTTTTAATTCCTCTTTATATCTATTTTAATTCCTTTTATAATGGTTGTAATTTTCCTTGCTTTTATTTTGCGATTATTCTACTTCAATGCAGATCCACAACAGAACCGGAAGACAATACAATGCTGAATAAAGTCCTAGTTTTTGTTATTTTTGGAGCAAAATGTATTTTCAATGCATCAAAACATTGTAACTAACCCACTTTGATGATGCTTTTATTAACTTTCTGGACAAGGACAGAGTATACCGTACACATGATCAATAGAGGGATAGAAAACTCTCGGACGGGACAGGCATTAATGACATAATTTTCATTTTTGGGTGAACTAACCCGTTAAGAAGGAGCTTGTTTACTGTTTTATTTAAAGGAATATTTTCCTCCATTGAAAATGTCATTATTTCATGGTTTCAAGAAGTGTTTAATATTAGACAAGCGATAATAAAATGGTTATTGGTGGAAAGAAATAACATAATGTAATTTTGGATGAAAAAGGTCCCCTAAAAATAATAAACTGTTTCTTTATTATTCTTTAGAGACTGAGCTATTTATGTGTGTGTGTGTGTCTGTCATTGTGTCAATTAGGTTATTTTTGTGCTATTTTCCCTTCTCTCCCATCATATACAATTCCCTTTAGCGTATTCAGCCTAATTTAGTCTGTTGATGGACAAGGGGAAATAACCATTACTGAATGAATTACTTTTTCTCCATCCGTGCGTGTGTGTGTGTTAATAGAGACGTTTATAAGTGTGTGTGTGTGAGAGAGAGAGAGAGAGAGAATGTGTTTTTTTGTGTGTTTTTGTCTGCATGTGTTTGTTTGAGCGCACGCGCGTGTGTGTGTGTTTGTTTGAGCGTATTTATACTTTTTATACACTTCAATATCTCGTGGAAAAGAGGTTTTCCCCTAGTGTAAGATATTACGCAGTACTCGTTCCCTTTTCTAGAGAGAACCGAGGTTACGTTAGTAACCGAGTACGTTTGTGTGTGTATGTGTTTGTTTAAGTGTTATCCGAAATGTCTCTCATTACTGATTTCTAGTAGCAGTTGATTCTCACACTTAGGAAAGTAAGCAATAAAAGTGTATCTTTTAGTCAGTAGAATAATATTAATATAGTATAACTAAATAATAATATTTCGCTCAGTATTGTTTGTGTTATTTATATGTGCATGCCTTTTAAAGTATTTAATAATTAGATTAGCAGCATTGTTTAACCAAACAATTTGAATCAATAGAGAAAAAAGGTACAAAAGCTGTCACTGGGGCTGTGACTTTTCAAAACTTTTCTCCATTTTAGGTCCTAATATGTACATTTTAGGTGTTAATATCTACATTTTAGATGCTAATAAATACATTTTAGGTCCTAATATGTACATTTTAAGTGTTAATATGTACATTTTAGGTGCTAATATGTACATTTCATGAGCTAATATGTACATTTTAGGTGCTAATATGTCAATTTCAGGAGCTAATATGTCCATTTTAGGTCCTAATATGTACATTTTAAGTGTTAATATGTATATTTTAGGTGCTAATATGTACATTTCAGGTACTAATATGTACACTGTAGGTGTTAATATTCACAATTTAGGTGCTAATATGTACCACTAAGGTACCAATATGCAGCCTTCGGTACAAAAGTGTTTTGAAAAGGTACAGCCCCAGTGACAGCTTTTTTTCTGAGAGTGTAGAGGAGCACGTCCCGAATCATTCACGGATCAGAGTCCCGGTTTAAGATGTAGGTGCTTCCCTTGTTGGTTGTAGTAAGTTCACTGTGTTTTAAAACAGCTTATTTTCTTGAACTGGCGAATCTTCTGCTGTATTTACTGCAGTGTGTGCTTCAGGTTGAATCACACTCACTCACTGCTGTCACCGACATATACGTGATTTGAAACACAACCCTCCTAACATGATCGTTCCCCCCTCAGAGTCCATTGAAGGTGTATTTGTATTCAGGTAGGGCTGTGAATCACTGGTCCATCTCATAGGGACACACATACACACACACCTGAATGGGTTGAGCAGAGTCAGGCTGTTTCCCTGAGAAAGAAACAGTTATTACTTTAAAGAAAATATGATCAGTCTTATTTTCGGCTGCTAGTTCATCTATAGTGACGTTTATATATGAGTCTGGATCCTTATTAGTTCTCAGGGCCATTCATCATCACACAGAGACTGGGTTTAGCATTGAATCCAATCCACACACTTAAACATAGGGCAGGGCGATAAAACGCTATCAGTGTTTATCGACGCCTGTTGGTAACGATATAAAAATTGTTCAATATAGGAAATAAAGACATCATCAAAGTAGTCCATGTGACATGTTTTAAAGCATCAAAAATACATTTTGGTCCAAAAAAATAACAGAAACTACGACTTTATTCAGCAGTTTATTCTCTTCTGGTTCTGTCGTCGATCCGTGTTCAGTGACGCTGTTGACCTGTGTCTCGTCTATCTTTTCAATGGAGGGACAGAAAACTATTGGGTTAAGTCTAAAATATCTTAAACTATAATATTATTTATTCATGCTGCAATGCATGATGTGAGCCATGGATGTGTTTTGATTGGTGGCTCCCATCATGCACTGCAACATAAAGCATTTCTGTGATTGTCACCATTGTTGAGATTCATATGTAGATTATTAATATCTGTGTGTGATTGTAAAATCTTCAGATTTGTAATATCTGTGCTCTTCTCAGCACTGTGATTATATCTTGGCTGGATTATTTAGGACACGCAGGTGTGTACTTGTGCTTTTCTTGTTAACTAGCTTGAAAATATGAAACATTAATAATGTTCATAATTTAAAAAAAATATATAAGAAAATTATATAAAATATTTCTCTATTCTGCAATATATTTATTACACATGCAGTACCATATCTGATCACATATTCTTCTATATATGATGAAGTATATTACTGAATATAAAATTGCATTATGATATATTAGTAAATATATTATCACATTTTTTTTCAATTTATGAAATGCGGTGATTCCTCCATGCATCATTCAATTGTAACACATTAACACAATATATTAGGGATGGGCAACAATTAATCTCGATTAATCACATCCAAAATAAAAGTTTGTGTTTACATAATATATGTGTGTGTAGTGTGTATAATTAATTTGTATATATAAATACACACACATGCATGTATACATTTAAGAAATATATGCATGTATATATATATATTTATACATAATTAATATTATATATAAATATAAATGTTTGATATATTAATAACACATTTTCTTAAATATATACATGCATGTGTGTGTATTTATATATACAAATTAATTATACACACTACACACAAATATATTATGTAAACACAAACTTTTATTTTGGATGCGATTAATCACGATTAATCGTTGCCCATCCCTGTATATTTTCAAATGTACTGTTAAACAATTTAATATATTGATGATTCATATATTTCCATAAGGGATGATGTTTGCAGAATGATTAAATGGATTGTTCCCTTAATGTAGAACCAAGAAAACATTCATAAATAGTGTTTTTTATGTTTGTTTTTTACTTAAGTAACATTATCAAAGCGTTCTTTGAATATATTTGCGTTCGCTGGGTTAATTGCGTGTTTATGGTGTTATTTGGAGCTGGCCGTTGTGCTTGTGTTGAGTTAAAGAGTTTTACAGAAGGAAAGACATTGATGTTTGACATTTAATAATTGAGTGAATTGATCTTTTAACCCAGAGCTCAGGATCCAGGCTCAGTCGTTTGAGTCTGTTCAGACTGATTGCGTTCGCTCGGGCAGTTTTGAGTCTTTTTTTAACTTTTTACTCCAAAATATATCTAATATATTTCTCGATGTCTCTGTCAATGAAGAAATTATGATTTTAGCGCCTATAATGGCTGAATTTATTATTAAATAATTCATTATGATCAAAGGGACATGCAGTGATATTGATTCTAGCAGTACCGTGGCTTCTTGAGTTCGTTACAGACTCGTTTACTGCTGATTAATCTATGCTAATGAGCCTTTCCAGATTGGAGCGCCGAGGGCAGAGAACAAGTGAACGGGCGGAGAGTCTCAGATATCAGTCTGACACGCTTTCGGCTTGTATTTATTGATTTTTGCATTGATAAAACGTGTATGTTCGATGCTCTTTCTGAAGCACTGAGATTAATTAATTCATGTGCGTATGTTTGACGTCCTCTCTTGTAACTTAATTCCAGTAAGAACATTGATTGAGCTGGTCTTTGATGATGTGTGAATATTAATGAAGTACAGGGATGTGGGCTGCTTTTATCATAGACAACAGAATATGACTCGTTATACAAAGGAGACATTGCTATTGTTACACAGGAAAGCGGCGCTAGTATTACTTCTACACTCTCAGAAAAAAAGGTACAAAAAGCTGTCACTGGGGCTGGAATGTACATTTGAAGTGTTAATATGTACATTTCAGGAGCTAATATGTAAATTTAAGGTCCTAATGTACATTTTAGGTGGTAATATGTACTTTTTAATTGCTAATATGTACATTTTATGTGCTAATATGTACATTTCAGGAGCTAATATGTAAATTTTAGGTCCTAATGTACATTTTAGGTGCTAATATGTACATTTTAAGTGTTAATATGTACATTTTATGTGCTAATATGTACATTTCAGGAGCTAATATGTAAATTTTAGGTCCTAATGTAATTTTTAGGTGCTAATATGTACATTTTAAGTGTTAATATGTACATTTCAGGAGCTAATATGTAAATTTTAGGTCCTAATGTACATTTTAGGTGCTAATATGTACTTTTTAATTGCTAATATGTACATTTTATGTGCTAATATGTACATTTCAGGAGCTAATATGTAAATTTTAGGTCCTAATGTACATTTTAGGTGCTAATATGTACTTTTTAATTGCTAATATGTACATTTTATGTGCTAATATGTACATTTCAGGAGCTAATATGTAAATTTTAGGTCCTAATGTACATTTTAGGTGCTAATATGTACATTTTAAGTGTTAATATGTACATTTCAGGAGCTAATATGTAAATTTTAGGTCCTAAGGTACATTTTAGGTGCTAATATGAACATTTTATGTGTTAATATGTACATTTTAGGTGTTAAAATGTACTTTTAGTGTTAATGTGTACATTTCAGGAGCTAATATGTCCATTTTAGGTGCTAATATGTACCAGTAAGGTAGCAATATGCAGCCTTTGGGTACAAAAGTGTGTCTTTTGAAAAGGTACAGCCCCAGTGACAGCTTTTGGACCTTTTTTTTCTGAGTGTAAGTATTAAACTCTGGTGCATAACTTATTCAACGTCCATTCATTCATTATTCAACGGAAAATAATGAACATTACATTCTCCAGCTTGAAGTTGTGCTTCGGACTCGTCACTTCTCACCTGGCAAACAATACAAATCTAATTTATTGAGATCAGAAGAGTACAGATAGATGAAGCTTACAACACCACGGCAACCACATAGCAACGCCCTGGCAACCGCATCATGATGGGATGTTTTGCATGATCTAATGTAGTTCAGTAAAGCACAGTCACTCAGAATGTGTGTGTATGTGTGTGTATGGGTTGTGACTCATCCTGCCACACTCTTATTTAAATAATTTAGCTCCATTGTTATGAACAATATGTAATTAAGATCACTATGCAATAGTGTCATTAGTGTGTGTGTGTGTGTAACATCTCCTTTGTTCAGCTCACTGAGGTTTTAAGAAACATGAAAGTTTGTGATCCTTTACAAGACACTATCACACACACCATAAAGTTCAGAAGACAGACACATCAGCACTTTCAAACTTAAATATTATAAAGTATTTCCACTAGACTGCCTTTTACAGGTTTCCACACTCGCTGAGATGAACTCTATTCCCATATTCTCACAACATTAAACACAAAGCCATCTTCAAACTACATTAACCAAACAATTATATAGTAATAAAAATACATGACCTGCCTCTTCTGACAAAATCAAACAATCGGCTCAAAACCATTTCATCTGTTCTCAAAATCAAACAATGCTTTCAGATCACACACACATCAGTCAATATATAACACTACAACAGATCTAAGAACAGAGAACAGCACACATTACAAAATGTATATTGTGTGCAGTAAACAAAATTTGCAGTTACGTTAATAAGTAGGCTAGTAATCGCAGCTAAGGTGAATATTAAGTAATTTCGTATAGTGTTGAATGTCTGTATATGCAGCACTTACATACTGTGAAAAATACAGTAAAGTACAACAAACTCAAAATGAAAGTCAAGTTACAGTACACTTTAAACACTTGATTTGTCCAATTTTGACCCAGCGATATGTTGCCAAATAACGCAAATTGGGTTGTTTTTAAATTTTTAGGTGAACTATCACTTTAATAAAACAACCCAGCAACATTTAACCCAACCAGCAGGGTAAAAACAACCCAACACTTGGTTTGTCCGATTTTGACCCAGCGATATGTTGCCAAATAACTCAAATTGGGTTGTTTTTAAATTTTTGGGTGAACTATCGCTTTAATAAAACAACCCAGCAACATTTAGCCCAACCAGCAGGGCAAAAACAACCCTACACTGGGTTTGTCCAATTTTGACCCAGCGATATGTTGCCAAATAACCCCAGTTGGGTTGTTTTTAAATTTTTGGGTGAACTATCCCTTTAATAAAACAACCCAGCAACATTTAACCCAACCAGTAGGGTAAAAACAACCCAACGCTTGGTTTGTCCAATTTTGACCCAGCGATATGTTGCCAAATAACCCCAGTTGGGTTGTTTTTAATTTTTTGGGTGAACTATCCCTTTAATAAAACAACCCAGCAACATTTAACCCAACCAGCTGGGTAAAAACAACCCAACACCGGGTTTGTCCAATTTTGACCCAGCGATATGTTGCCAAATAACTCAAATTGGGTTGTTTTTAAATTTTTGGGTGAACTATCCCTTTAATAAAACAACCCAGCAACATTTAACCCAGCCAGCAGGGTAAAAACAACCCAACACTTGGTTTATCCAATTTTGACCCAGCGATATGTTGCCAAATAACCCAAATTGGGTTGTTTTTAAAATTTTTGGGTGAATTATCCCTTTAATAAAACAACCCAGCAACATTTAGCCCAGCCAGCTGGGTAAAAACAACCCAACACCGGGTTTGTACAATTTTGACCCAGCGATATGTTGCCAAATAACTCAAATTGGGTTGTTTTTAAATTTTTGGGTGAACTATCCCTTTAATAAAACAACCCAGCAACATTTAACCCAACCAGCAGGGTAAAAACAACCCAAAACTTGGTTTATCCAATTTTGACCCAGCGATATGTTTCCAAATAACGTAAATTGGGTTGTTTTTACATTTTTGGGTGAACTATCCCTTTAATAAAACAACCCAGCAACATTTAACCCAACCAGCAGGGTAAAAACAACCCAACACTTGGTTTGTCCGATTTTGACCCAGCGATATGTTGCCAAATAACCCAAATTGGGTTGTTTTTAAATTTTTGGATGAACTCTCCCTTTAATAAAACAACCCAGCCACATTTAACCCAACCAGCAGGGTAAAAACAACCCAAAACTTGGTTTATCCAATTTTGACCCAGCGATATGTTGCCAAATAACGCAAATTGGGTTGTTTTTAAATTTTTAGGTGAACTATCCCTTTAATAAAACAACCCAGCAACATTTAACCCAGCCAGCAGGGTAAAAACAACCCAACACTTGGTTTGTCCAATTTTGACCCAGCGATATGTTGCCAAATAACCCAAATTGGGTTGTTTTTAAATTTTTGGGTGAATTATCCCTTTAATAAAACAACCCAGCCGAGTAAAAACAACCCAACACTGGGTGTGTCCAATTTTGACCCAGTGATATGTTGCCAAATAATTTTTCACCACATTTTTAGAATGTATGAACAGCTAAACGACTGTATGTGGTTAAATATTTAGACAGCCCATAACCGAATGACACATCATCTTCAGCCTGAAGCTCTCGTGGTCCTTTGAAGAAGTGTTGTTTATGACATTAAATCCAGATTTTGAGATAGTTGGCGTATACGCAGTGACCCCGGATTGATTTTCTACCGTTTGTTGGCCGTGTTGAGCACAGCTGATCTCTGCGCTGTGAATGAATCATCAAAGTTCATCACATGGACTCTGATCACTGGCACTGGATCATTCATGCCTCTAAATTTAGCGCTCGGCTTCAGTGCTCCTTACGTTTAGTTTTATCGCTCTTCAACACCCTAAATGTGGATTTAAACACCTCCTCTCTCTCGTTCGTCCGCATGCATGGACAGTTTTTGTGGAGATCAGAAGTTCAAGCTCCTCTAATGTGCTCTTTTGTTTCTGACTCTGACATCGATCCTCAAGGTCCTGCCAAAAAATGGGACAGAATTAGCTGATAGGACGCTGATGGTTCGTAACGCTGATGTTAAATCACTCTGACCTTCATCTTAGTGCTTCTCTAAATCTCTGTGTGTGTGTTTGTGAATGATTGACAGATTAATAGATGTGGCATTTAGATTTGCACTATCAGATCTTCTTAAGGCTCCGCTTTTCCAGCTCTTTGTTTCTGACACTGCCGTTTATCGATCTGTCTCTTACTGCCAGAAACGTTTGCGGAGTTACCGAATTACCTCAGACTATTAGTCTCCCTCTGTCTGCTCGAGACGCTCAGATTAAAGAGCTTCACACACACACACACACACACACACACACAGTTCACTAACCCCATCTCCTCGTATCGCAGCCTTCTGGCCGCCTCCCACCAAATCACCATTTCATTTGCATGTCATCACTATAGTAATGGTCGTCATGGCGATGAGCTCTGAAAAGTTCTGGTCTCTGTAATTAAGTTAATGAGGATCTGAGTATTTCTGTCTGTTTCTGTTCTTGTCTACACACGTCAAGTTAACAGGTTAAATGTTTGTTGTATCAACGTAATAATATTAATAATAAAATGCATACATTTTAATAAAGAGTTTAATAAAGAGTAATAAAGATATTTTTTTGTTTTAATTTATAGTAAACCTCTGATGTGCAGCACTTAATTTGCACAAAAATGCACTTTTTTTGTTGTATTTTCATTTGATTACCGCAGTTTTGTATTAAATAAATAAAATTAGGGCTGTCAAACGATTAATCGTGATTAATCGCATCCAAAAAAAAGTTTGTTTTTACATAATGTGGGTGCACTGTTTATAATTATTTTATATATATAAATACACACACATGCATGTATATTTAAGAAAAAAATATTATTTAGATACAAAAATATTTATATTTATATATAATATAAATTATATATAAATCTATATACATGAAATTATTTCTTAAATATACACCACCATGTGTGTGTAATTATATAAAGAAAATAATTATAAACAGTGCACCCACATATATTATGTAAACATAAACTTTTATTGTGGATGCGATTAATCGCGATTAATCGTTTGACAGCCCTAATTAAAATGCAATATATATACAAATTTAAATATAATTTGTGAACAAATACTATATTGTTAATTTTAATACATTTTTCGTCTTAAACTTAAATGAATTTGTGTTGGTTTAACATGCTTTCTGCTGTTTTACATTTAATTAAACCATTAAAACAGAATCCAGAGAAATACAACGGGGGAAATTTGAGGAAAAAAAAATCAAATTGTTTTTTTTGTTTGTTTTTTTAATGGGGGACTAAATGAAGTTTCATTGGGCTCTATTTTTACACAGAGTTCATCATATTAAACTATATCTTCACATGAGGTTCAACACTTCTGCAACTCTATCTGTGAAATGAAACCTCAAATGAAATTACTCTAAGCGAATTAGAGAGAAACCCTTTCAGAGGAGGCTAATTTAATTGGAAATAAATGAACAAGGCAGATTGAGGGTATTGTAGAGCGTCTGGTCCGTGTCGGTGTGTGTGTGTGTGTGTGTGTGTGAGCTCTGGAGACAGAAATACAGAATGAACAAATACACACACACACTGAGAGAGAGAGTGTTCATTTGAATTCAATAACGCATCCTATTCTTCAGGCCTGATTACACACACATCAATAAAACACACACACACACACACGTCTCGTTCCTCAGGTGTAGCTGCAGTTAATGAACGAGGGAATCTGGCTAATGAAATAAAACTCTCCGTTAGTGTTTCAGTGCAGAAATCCATGAGGTGTCTCGATCTCGCGACAGTGAAGGCATCTGGGAGAGGAACGAGGATGTTGAACACTAGTCACTGCCTCATATACGGCTGCGATTAGATCATCGCTCACTGTAATCCTGCAGCCGATTCCTCACTGTGTAAAGCAGATGTTTGGCTGTCCGAGTCTGGAGTCGGGATGTGTGCACCTGCAACACACACTCCAATCCAGATGACGGTCATTATCACAGAGATAATGGAGTTTATTAGCAAGCACAATTCCAGTATTGTGAAGTGTTGCATGTGCTATATTTGAATATACAAATATTGAATTATCTGCATAATAAATAACAATGCGGGTTAAAAGTTAAACTGAGAAACATGCATGAATGAGAAGGTCTTCGGTAGTTTAGTTAGTTTAGTTTAGTTTACACTTAGATGATACAAGTAAAACTAAAAATGACTAATAAAATTCAAGATTATTGTTTTAGTGAATTGAAATAAAAAAAGGTAAAGAAAATTTATATTAATCAACCTTTTACTAGCCGAGTTAAAATTACTTATTTTTTTGTAAAGTTTGCTTTATTCCAAGTAAATTAAAGCAACTGATAAATATGTTTAGGTTTTTACTTAGCAAATCTTTGTAAATTTACTAGCATTTTCTGAGTGAGATAGTTCAGCAAGCTTTTTTCAAGTAAATATATATATATATATATATATATATATATATATATATAATTTTTTGATAATTATCTTTATTACTATCGTTACACAGTATTTATTGGCAGATTTATTGGTAACATAAATAAATACACACTCACTCAGAAAGATAATCTTCCAACAAAAACAAAGGGATTGATTTATGTATAATATTCATTATATATCATCATATTTGGTGGATGACAAGGTGTTGAAAATGGCAAAAAAATAACAATCATAATATTTGTGTGAGAGTGTGTGTGTGTGAGAGAGAGAGAGAGAGAGAGAGAGACATTGTGTTTGTGTGTGTGTTTTGGAATTGGACTGAAAACATCTGCATTTCTGCGAGTGTGTGTATTTCAGTGTGTGTGTGGGTGTGTGAGAGAGAAAAAGTGTGTGTGTGTGTGTTTGTTTGTTGGGATTGTAATGGAAACATCTGCATCTGTGCGAGTGTGTGTGTGTGTGTGTGTGTGTGTGTGTTTTGGGATTGGAAACATCTGCAGCGTTGGAATGCTGGGATTCTGATGACATCACAGAGATCACTTAATCATCCGCAGACACACACATGCACATGTTTACACACACAACCTTTATCTTGTGTGTTTTGCCACAGTAATTACTGCGTGTCATATATTTGGCATGTTGATATTGGCCCGTGTCCACATTATGGCATCTCTCAGTGTGTGTGTGTTCGTCACGTAGTGTCCGCTGCAGGAAATCTCATCGTCGTCGTGACCAAAAACACACACAGAGTTACAGGTGTGTGAAAGTGTGTGTTCACAGAGCCACGCTGAACTGCCAGACAGTGTTTAATGAGTTTGTAACAACTCGTGTAGTTCACCCTATCATTCACTCTTTTCTTTCTAAAGTGTGTGTATTGTACTATTGGAATTAGCTGTCAAATAAGTGCATATAAATGTGGTCACTTTACAAATCATAACCCAGAAAAGCCCAGTCCGTTTTTAAATCTCATTAAATAAGACATCCTCTCTCGTTTGGAAGCACTCATTATTCACTAAATGTTCATTTCGGGTGCCAGAGCTGCTGTCAAATGCTCATTTTACCCTTCATATGTTCAGTAATATCTCTGCTTGATTCATGCTGCGGGTTATACGATATTAAGGACACTTGAAGAGCAACGTTGACGTTGCCAGACATTTTTACACTCCTTTAAGATCACCTTACTGCCAGATATTTCACTGAACCTCTACAAAAACTTAGCTCGAGTTAATGGGTGTCAGAGACGTTAACTTACAGAATCATTGATTATTCATTAAAAACAGTCTCAGTCCTAGTGTTTTTCGTTTTAAGCTCTCACTTTTAGGTTTTAATGTAAATCAGACGCTTCTGAACCCACACAGTTTATGGATATTGGTGATCTCACGTTTAATTAAAAGATGAACTCCATTAAAGAATAACTCAAACGCTGATGAATGTTTAATGTGAGGTCGGCGTTTACATAGAGTGCCCAAACACACTGAAGCACTGAGAAGACCTGATGCTTTACAGATCACACACACACTAGTCTTCATTTCAGACACTCAGATCAGTTATACATGCAATCATTTAGCAGACGCTTTTGATATCAGAGCAAAACAGAAGAATTCAGGAGATACCTCAGGAGTAAACCGTCTGATCCTCTCCTCTAAAGCTGTATTTCAGCATCACTAATAGAGCCAGACCGATATTATCGGCCGATATTAGGCATTTTCTAAACTATCGGTATCGGCAGTTATAATGGCCGATAAATGAATATTTCAAAAATAAAATAAAAACGGACGAAACACGCTTGAACCATGTCATGAGTGTTGGAGTTGTGTAGTTTGTCCACCAGAGGGCGCTCTACACCGTCACCGAGTTGGTCACGATACATGCATTGCTTGAATAACAATTAAAAGATCATCCCCATCAGTTCTCTAAACTCAAATAAGCATGACAAAATTTGTGGCCGGCGGAAGTTTCCTTGGCCAGTTATATTGAAAATGTATGTTTTACAATTTGCAGTATGACGTAAACCATAGCTAAATTATGGCTCTTCGTAGACTAGCTAACCACAAAGCTAGCTAATGCCACTATCGTCAGTCTGTTCTGTTGTGGCAATAAAAGAAACTTTTAGAAGTTTCTTTTTAATTTTTTTGGTTAAAACTCATAAATAACTACAAATAACTAATGTTAGGGAAATCTGTTAATGTTTTGTTGCGTGTTTCTGAAATAAAAAAATGAAAGAAAAAAAAAATCGGCCGATAAATCGGATTTTAAAACCAAAAAATATTTTTGTATCGGTATCGGCCTTCAAAATCCATTATCGGTCGGGCTCTAATCACTACTGAGCCCGTTCTCATCCTTTAGCATCATATTGGTGATGTCAAATGACATTTCGTCGAAACACTACGCACACGGCACCCTTTAGCGTCAATATAACACAAACCCAACCCCAGACCTAACCCCATAACAGTGCGTGTTATATTGACGCTTCAGTGTTAATTGATCCGACAGAAATCACTCGAACATGATGAGTAGATGCTCTCGAAAAATATCTGATTATTATCAATGTTGAAAAAACTTGTGGAAACTCTTATTCTCCAGGGTTATTCAATGCATAGAAAGTTAAAAAAAACCTGCATTTCTATGAAATAGATTCGTTCCTGACATCATAAATGTCTCTGCTGTCACTTTATTTGCACTTATTTCACTCGCAAAAACGCGTTTAGTAAACTCTTTAGTGAATTCCCAGGTTTCCCTTCGTTCTCGAGTGCATTTTTAATACGGTATATTTAGTTGGTTTTGTTGGTTTACACCAATTGAACCACAAAGGAAGATGGCGTTTTTGATTCTTGAATCGTTCATGTCAAAGTGAGAGATTTCTGCAGGCTGGTCGCGTTTGTTATGATTGAGGAAGGATGAAGCGGAGAGTGAATCCATCTGCAAGCACTTTAATAATCCACAAAACAAATAAAACAGGATATACTCAAAACTATAACTCAGGACAGGGAACAAGGAACAGCATAACATTAAACAACCACCGACAGCCAGCAACTGAAACACAGGGGTATAAATACACAGACAAACAAGCTGAACAAGATAACGAGGGGGCGTGGTAAATAAGAAACACCTGTGACCCTAAACCTAACAACCAATGAAAACATAACACAACAGAAAAGAGAACACAAGGTAAGATCACATGACTAGACTAGAGGATCACATGACACAAATCCCAAAACACAAAACCCAAACCGTGACATAGCCCTCCCCCAAAGAGCGGCTTCCAGACGCTTAAAACAAAACAAAAAACAAAAAACTGTCCAGGTGGGGGGGGGGGGGGGGGGGGGGGGGATGGGTGGAGCGGAGGCGGATCTGGGGGTGGGATGGAGGGCCAAGTCCGTGGAGCAGGTGACCAGGGCGAAGCAGGTCGGGGCGAAGGCCAGGGCGGAGCTGGACCAGGCGAAGGCCAGGGCGGAGCTGGACCAGGCGAAGGCCAGGGCGGAGCTGGACGAGGCGAAGGCCAGGGCGGAGCTGTGCGACCCTCGGGTGTCCAGGGCGGAGCTGTGGGACGCTCGGGCGTCCAGGGCGGAGCTGTTGGATCCCCGGGCGGCCACGGCGGTGAAGATCTTTCAGGAGGCCACGGCGGTGAAGACTTTTCAGGAGGCCACGGCGGTGAAGACCTTTCAGGAGGCCACGGCGGTGAAGACCTTTCAGGAGGCCTTGGCGGTGAAGACTTTTCAGGAGGCCACGGCGGTGAAGACTTTTCAGGAGGCCACGGCGGTGAAGACCTTTCAGGAGGCCACGGCGGTGAAGGCCTTTCAGGAGGCCACGGCGGGGAAGACTTTTCAGGCGGCCACGGCGGTGCAGGACGAGACGAAGACCATGTCTGCATCACCTCCATGGTCTTCACAATGTACTCACTGCCCCCCCCCAAAAAATACTTGGGGAAATCCACTGGGATTCGCAGGGCGCAGCTTGAACAGAGCGTGAGAGGCTCAGGCAGGGCGAGGCGCAGAGGCGGGACCGGCAGGGCGAGGTGCAGAGGCGGGGCCGGCAAGGCGAGGCGCAGAGGCGGGGCCGGCAAGGCGAGGCGCAGAGGCGGGGCCGGCAAGGCGAGGTGCAGAGGCGGAGCCGGCAAGGCGAGGCGCAGAGGCGTGGCCGGCAAGGCGAGGTGCAGAGGCGGGGCCGGCAAGGCGAGGCACAGAGGCGGGGCCGGCAAGGCGAGGCGCAGAGGCGTGGCCGGCAAGGCGAGGAGTCCTGGTACGCTCACTGAAGCCTGGCGAGCCGAACGAGTCCTCCTTCTCCTTCTGCGGCGGCGCGTCACAGGGCTGGACACACTCGCTGGGCTAGATGATTCACCCACTGGACTCCCTTGAACTGGATGCTGAATCATATGAACTGAAGATTCATCATGACTCACTTGAACTGGATACTGAATCATATGAACTGAAGACTCCTCACTCGCGATGCTAGAGTGAGGTGCAGGCTCGACAGGGCTGACGGTGAGCGCAGGCTCGGCAGGGCTGACGGTGAGCGCAGGCTCGGCAGGGCTGACGGTGACCTGAAGCGTCTCCGGCTGGACGGTCTCTGGCTGGACGGTCTCTGGCTGGACGGTCTCTGGCTGGACGGTCTCTGGCTCTGGCTGGACGGTCTCGGGCTCTGGCTGGATGGTCTCGGGCTCTGGCTGGACGGTCTCGGGCTCTTGTTTAGGAGCCACCGGACTCATCGTTGAGGAGACCTTTCTTCTCCTCCTCCGTCTCCAGGCCACCGGACTCGGGACCACCGGACTCGGGACCACCGGGCTCGGGACCACCGTGCTCGGGACCACCGGGCTCGGGACCACCGTGCTCGGGACCACCGGGCTCGGGACCACCGGGCTTGGAACCCCCGGGCTCGGGATCACCAGTGAAGACCTCGCGTATGAAGGGATGAAGCTCTCCAGACATCTGGAGAGCGCCTCTCTCCAACCCAGGCCGGAGAGATCAGGAAGTTCCCTCGGGTTGACCTCATTAGCCCCCAGCCGATAACACAATTTGATTGCCTCGTCATCCAAGGAGCAGGAGGCAGCAAGAGGAACAAATCCCCACGTATAGTGGAACAGATCAGGGCTTTTCAGGGCCAAGGCTGCAATCTGTCCAGCGAACTCCAGGTCTTGGCTGTGTAGATCTGACGAGATCCGTGCTGCTGGATTCATATTTGGTCGGTGGTTCTGTTATGATTGAGGAAGGATGAAGCGGAGAGTGAATCCATCTGCAAGCACTTTAATAATCCACAAAACAAATAAAACAGGATATACTCAAAACTATAACTCAGGACAGGGAACAAGGAACAGCATAACATTAAACAACCACCGACAGCCAGCAACTGAAACACAGGGGTATAAATACACAGACAAACAAGCTGAACAAGATAACGAGGGGGCGTGGTAAATAAGAAACACCTGTGACCCTAAACCTAACAACCAATGAAAACATAACACAACAGAAAAGAGAACACAAGGTAAGATCACATGACTAGACTAGAGGATCACATGACACAAATCCCAAAACACAAAACCCAAACCGTGACAGCGTTATTAGACCCAAAATAATCAATTGCATAAGTATTCACCCCCCGGCGTTCCCTAGATCCACCCCAGCATTGAGTCGTCTGTTTGAACTCTGAATGTCACTCTGTTTTCAAGGCATTCCTGCAAAGCTTTGGCTTTATGCGTCATCATCCAGCTGGAAAACCAATCTCCAGGTTGTTGGAAACTCCCTCCAGGTGTTCCTGACGTTTTTTCGCATCCATCTCGTCCGAGTCGTGCCATCATCGCTCCGCACTGTGATGCGCAGTGGTTTGTTTAGAGCGTTTGCTGGCTTCTCCCACACTGAGACGCTCCGGGCAAACTGGAGGTCAGAGGTCATGTGACGTTTAGCGTTGGCTGAAGCTCTCAGCCATCAGTTGTTGTACTCGTGTAATCTCAGGGACGTTTGCATCTCTGCCAGAGTCATTACTCACCGCCTTCTCCGAAACTCGTTCAATTTCTTAATTATGGATTTAATTACTCCAAGGTATCCATCATCTGCCTTGCGGTGCCTAATTACTTTTTTGAACATAATACTGAATAAGACCAGAAATTTGTCTTTTCAGAAACAATGTGTGTACATATAACATCATTAATATTGTTTTTATTTGTTATCATTGGGGGTGTCGGTTAAACAAGCTATTAACGGCGTTAACGCAAACCCATTTTAACGGGCCGATCCACTTTTTTCATGTTGATGAGAGTATTAAAATAAGAAAAAAAATGAGAAAAAGAAATCAAGAGACATTTAGAATAGATAAAAAATGCGATTAATCGCGATTAAATATTTGAATCGTTTGACAGCACTAGTTATTATTATTATTATTATTATTATGTATTATATAATGTACTTTCCTTTTATTGTTCTCAAAATTCATTTGGATTAACTACAGGGTTTTTTCCTGGTTCTCGAATCTGATTGGCTGAGAGTCGTTTCACTGTTTATTATCTCCGTTTCCATCGACTGCCATGGCGGTCGGGCAAATACAACATATTATTTACAAACTATACTCAAAAAAAATTATGGACATACCGTGTGTGTGTGTGTGTATATATATATATATATATATATATATATATATCTTGTAAAATAATAAATAAAAATATATTATATATATATATATATATATATATATATATATATATATATATATTAGGGCTGTCAAACGATTAATCGCGATTAATCGCATCCAAAATAAAAGTTTGCGTTTACATAATATATGTGGGGGCACTGTGTATAATTATTATATATATATATATATATATATATATATATATATAAACACACACACATGCTTGTGTATATTTAAGAAATATTTTCATGTATATACTCTATATAGATTTATATATAATTTATATGATATGTAAATACAAATATTTTATATATAAATAATATTTTCTTAAATAGACATGCATGTGTGTGTATTTATATATACAAAATAATTATATACAGCACACACACATATATTATGTAAACACAAACTTTTATTTTGGATGTGATTAATCGTGATTAATTTTTGCACAGCCCTAATATATATATATATATATATATATATATATATATATATCTTGTAAGATTTATATGATTAAAAGATGTCATGGACACACACTCCAGCAGTCAAACTGAATTACTCTGTAAACACGCCGCGTTACACACATTACGACGGAGCAGGACTGAAGACATTCACATTAAACACACACGTCTAACGGCCGAGAAACGCAGCTGACTCCTGCGCTGTTTATATTCTGTGTGAAGGATCCTAATCGCTTTCGAAAACGCTACTTGAGCTCTCTCAGATCAATAAGTGTTTAGGTGATTCATTTATATGAAGAAGCACGAAATGAGAGTATTTAAAAAGCAATGAACTAAAGAGGCTCGACACGCACTCCTCTTCAGATCCAGCCCTAATTCAGCTTATTACACAAACCATTACACACACACACACACACACAATGGCTAAATGGTATTTCCAGTCAGCTCTGTTTTTGGTTATTAAGCTTTATTTCATTACTGATATGTTCATCTCCAGTCTCTGTCCAGCGATTCACAGAGATTACTGTGAACGTGAAGGACTTTCTCAAGACTAAAACTGCAGTTCCTTTCAATTTCTGAGTCCTGCTTGTTATTTAGCTATCATTTATTTATATTTGTGTATATGTGTGTGTGTGTGTGTGAACCCGTTCTGGCAAAATGAGTGGGAATGTGCACAGGCCAATCACGAAAAACAAGTGAAAAATGACAATTTTGGTCGATTTCGAGGTTTTCCACAAAAGAGTTCATTGAGCTCTCGTCTAGTGATCGAAAGCAATTAAAAATTAGTCTAGCAATTAAACATCTAAAATTATCTTTATTTGGTTTTATAAGGTTTTTAATAGAGAATGTGAAAAAAAGAACTCACTAATTTTTAAAATTTTGCTCATTGAGACTCATTTATATATATATATATATATATATATATATATATACTGTATTAGGGCTGTCAAAACGATTAATTGCGATTAATCGCATCCAAAATAAAAGTTTTTGTTTACATAATATATGTGGGGGCACTGTGTATAATTATTTTGTATATATATAAAAACACACACATGTATATTTAAGAAAAATATATTATTTATATATTAAATATTTATATTTATATATAATATAAATTATATATAAACAATATATACATTAAAATATTTCTTTAATATATACAAGCATGTGTGTGTATTTATATATCTAAAATAATTATACACAGTGCACCCACATATATTATGTAAACACAAACTTTTATTTTGGATGCGATTAATCGCAATTAATTGTTTTGACAGCCCCAATATATATATATATATAATCTTCAATTTTTAAAAATTATTTTAAAAATTATTATTTTATTATTATCAGTGGGGAAAAAAATAATCCTCTTTTCCATAATTGATCTGTTATGATGAAAATGAACATAAACATGTAATAAAATGTAAAACAAGTGTGTATGTGTGTGTGTGTGTGTGTGTGTGTGTCAAATTAATGACTGCAGGTGTTTTAGTGTGTCTGATCTTCTGGTCTGTAGATGTTGATCCTTGATTGAGGAATCATTGATGTCTGGATCACACACACACACACACACACACACACACACACACACACACACACACACACTGCTTTTTCGAGGTGTTTGAGTCAGTAAACACCCCTCTTATTAAAACCATCCATTAACGGTAAAGACAGATACGGTATAAATGCAAACGGCTCCACTTATCTGAGAAACATTATTTCCCATAATGCCACACAGATTGTGTGTGTCTCTGAATTAATGAGCGTCTGCTGTATTTCTGTTTATTCTGAAGTGCGTTTAACCCTTTCAGCCTCTTCATCTTCATCTGTATCGCTGTTGTCCAGCTGTGAAGAAGAGCTGAAGCCGTTTCACCAGGTTTAATGTTGTTTATTGCCCAGAGGTTTCTCTTTCAGACTTCATGCAGTTCACAGGTGTGTTTCTACAACACAGGAGGAGAAATAAGAATAGAAAAGAGCTTCCCACACTCATGGAAAACATGTAAACATCAGGTCTTTCTAAAAGCCTGGAAATGGAAATACACTGAAGCGTGGAATAGCATTGAAATTCTTATAGGGAATATATATATATATATATATATATATATATATATATATATATATATATATATATATATATTAGGGCTGTCAGAATGATTAATCGGGATTAATCGCATCCAAAATAAAAGTTTGTGTTTACATAATATATGTGGGTGCACTGTGTATAATTATTATATATATATAAATACACACACTGTCACAGTCTTCGTCTGCACCGTTCTGTCTGCGTCTCCTGCACTACACTTCCCAGGATCCTCTTGTCTCCCTTCCGGAACTCACTCCCTCATCAGCCACCTGTTCCTCGTCTTGTATCATCTGTTACACCTGTTTTTCACCTCGTTTAGCTTAATTCCTCTGTGTATTTAGTTGAGTTCAGTTCCCTTCAGTCCTTGTCGGTCGATGTTTGTGTTACCTCGTGTTAAGAGTGAATCCCTGCCTGTTTCCTGTACCCGTTTGCTTTTGTGAGTTTAAGTAAAGCAATTGAATTGGAGCTTTGTCTCTTCAGTCTGTCTTCCTCAGCCTGCACTCCACCAGCACCGTGACAGATCGACCGACCGAATAATAGTGACAGCATGGGACTTCTCCTCACCCCAGCTCTCACCCTCCAAAACATCTTTCAAGATGGACTTTCTATTGAGGAGTATGTCGGCAGGTTCCTGGGGCTCTCTGTGGGGGTAAGCTGGTCAGATGACGTCTTAAAGTCAGTCTTTTGGTTGGGTTTGGATGATCATCTGTACCAGCAAGCCCCAGCAGCAGCGTTCCCAGGAACCTTTGCCGATTATCTGGACCATGTGCTGTGGTTGAGCGGCTCAACCTTCACCGTTGGTGAGGTTGAGGACGTCGCCGCTCAACCACCATCTCCAGCCATGACCACCAGCCCTATCCCTTCCTCACTTGTCCAGCCAAAGCCCGAGCTCTCTTCATCGCTGGTTCCGTCCAGTCCCACCGAACCCGAACTCTCCTCATCGCTGGTCCCGTCCAGCCCTCCTGAGCCCGAACCCACCTCATCGCTGGTCCCATCCAGCCCTCCTGAGCCTGAACTTTTCTCATCGCTGGTCCCGTCCAGCCCTCCTGAGCCCGAACCCACCTCATCGCTGGTCCCGTCCAGCCCTCCTGAGCCCGAGACCGTCCAGCCCGAGCCCGAGACCGTCCAGCCCGAGACCGTCCAGCCCGAGCCCGAGACCGTCCAGCCCGAGCCCGAGACCGTCCAGCCCGAGCCCGAGACCGTCCAGCCCGAGCCCGAGACCGTCCAGCCCGAGCCCGAGACCGTCCAGCCCGAGCCCGAGACCGTCCAGCCAGAGCCCGAGACCGTCCAGCCAGAGCCCGAGACCGTCCAGCCAGAGCCCGAGACCGTCCAGCCCGAGCCCGAGACCGTCCAGCCCGAGCCCGAGACCGTCCAGCCCGAGCCCGAGACCGTCCAGCCCGAGCCCGAGACCGTCCAGCCCGAGCCCGAGACCGTCCAGCCTGAGCCCGAGACCGTCCAGCCTGAGCCCGAGACCGTCCAGCCAGAGCCCGAGACCGTCCAGCCAGAGCCCGAGACCGTCCAGCCAGAGCCCGAGACCGTCCAGCCAGAGCCCGAGACCGTCCAGCCTGAGCCCGAGACCGTGATCCCACCCAGCCTCCCTTTCCCACCTCCTCCTATCCATCACGTTTTCACCGTCTCTCCACCACTGCTTGGCAGCACCACTGCTTCCCCGGAGTGCTTCGAGGAGGTAGAATCGTCGTGGGTCTGCCGGGCACCAACTCCATCTGGGTCAGGGGATCCCCGGTCTCCTCCTCGAACCTCCTCGACCTGGACTCTGCTGCAGCCCTCTGGTCCATTACCTCCACCATGGCTCTTACCTCCCTCACCTCCGCCGTGGCCCTTCAGCCCACCAGCTCCTCCAGGCTTCCTCGTTCCCCCGGTTCCCCCTTGGTCCTTCATCGACCCGCCCTCACCCTGGGACTACCCTCCTCTGGCTTCGCCTCGTCGCTGCGTCCTTCGGGTTCAGTTGGGCTCTTCTCTCCCTCCGGGTCCACCTTGGTCCTCGGTCGCTCTGGCTGCGCCGCGGTCTTCAGGATCCCCGTCTTGGCCTCGGTCGCCGGCGCCATTGGTGTCACCATGTCCCTCCAGCCGTGCAACATCGTCCTGGCTCGTCGGCTCTATGGATTCACCCTGGTCTCCTTGGTCACCTGCTCCGCCTCCATCAGTTGGCTCCCTGGAGTCGTCAGTCCCGCCTCCTCCATGGTTCCTCCCTCCGTCGTCTCCGCCGTGGCCGCCCGAAGGGTCTTCACCGCCGTGGCCGCCCGAAGGGTCTTCACCGCCGTGGCCGCCCGAAGGGTCTTCACCGCCGTGGCCGCCCGAAGGGTCTTCACCGCCGTGGCCGCCTGAAGAGTCTTCACCGCCGTGGCCGCCTGAAGGGTCTTCACCGCCGTGGCCGCCTGAAGGGTCCGCTCAGCCATGGCCACGCCTTCAGCCTGCTCCGACCTGGCCTCGCCTTCAGCCTGCCCTACCACGCCCTCAGCCTGCTCCGCCCTGGCCACGCCCTCAACCTGCTCCTCCCTGACCACGCCCTGCTCAGCCCTCAGATCATCCCCCCTCCTTCCTCTGTTCTGCGGCGTGAGGTCACGCCTTCCGGGAGGGGGGAGTTCTGTCACAGTCTTCGTCTGCACCGTTCTGTCTGCGTCTCCTGCACTACACTTCCCAGGATCCTCTTGTCTCCCTTCCGGAACTCACTCCCTCATCAGCCACCTGTTCCTCGTCTTGTATCATCTGTTACACCTGTTTTTCACCTCGTTTAGCTTAATTCCTCTGTGTATTTAGTTGAGTTCAGTTCCCTTCAGTCCTTGTCGGTCGATGTTTGTGTTACCTCGTGTTAAGAGTGAATCCCTGCCTGTTTCCTGTACCCGTTTGCTTTTGTGAGTTTAAGTAAAGCAATTGAATTGGAGCTTTGTCTCTTCAGTCTGTCTTCCTCAGCCTGCACTCCACCAGCACCGTGACACACACATGCTTGTATATATCTAAGAAATATTTTCATGTATATACTGTATATGGATTTATATCTAATTTATACTATATATAAATATAAATATTTTATATATAAATATTTTTTTTTTCTTAAATATACATGCATGTGTGTGTTTTATATATATATACAAAATAATTATACACAGTGCACCCACATATATTATGTAAACACAAACTTTTATTTTGGATGCGATTAATCACGATTAATCGTTTTGACAGCCCCTATATATATATATATATATATTTTTTTTTTTTTCCAACAAATTTCTGTTATCTGAGCATAACCTTGTAAATGGAAGTCTTCAAATGGCATTGAATTTATATAGGGAATATATATATATATTAAAAAAGAAAAAATGATATCCTTATAGGAATTTTAATGTTTTTCTTCCTGTAAATGCTCTACTGCTGTCCTGCAGTGAAAACACACACACACACACTCACACACACACTGATGGACGTCCAGCAGAGAGAGATTGGAACGGAGTGGAATTTGAAACGTTTTAGCCAAAAATGTTGCCATGGTAAAGGTGTTTTTTGCAGAAACGTTTCAGATTTCGTTACGTTCTCCGGCTTCAGGAAAACATGCTGTCGTGTGGAGCGGATCCGTCCCAGCGAAACACACATTATCACTCATGTTTCTGTGTGTGTGTGTGTGTGTGTGTGTGTGTGTGTGTGAGAGAGAGAGTGAGATATGATGGCATGTTACCAGAGGAATGTCAGTGTGGGAAATCTGAGGAGCGAATCTCTTCCGTTCCGAATGCTCCGCAGGGATTTGGACAAAATTGGAGTTTACTCATAACTCTCTTACACACACACACACACACACACACACACACACACACACTGTATGAGTCTGATCTCAGAGAAAACAATGAGTTTAATTGAGATGATCAATCCATAACTGAATCTGTCTGAAGAATATTCCCATCCAAACCCTCAGCATTGAACACTTCTGCTCTTTCTTTAAGACTCTCTCTCGTGTGTGTGTGTGTGTGTGTGTGTTTCCTGCAGGCGGAGTGATGAAGAGCGAGTGATGATCTGGATGTGAGGAATGTCCGTCTGTCTGCTGCTGGTCCTCTTCACACTGACCACACACACTCAGGTGAAACACACACACATACACATCATCATCTTCAGTGTCACATGATCATTCAGAAATCATTCTATGATTTGATAATTAAAAAGACATCTGATTTATGATCAATGATGAAAATAGTTTAGTTGAAGTCTTCAATGAATACAAAGTGAAATCACACAGATATAGAAATGTGAAATAGAAACATTTTTAACATTTTAAATGCCTTCACGGTATGAGGCATTTGTGTGTTTATGAGGCATTTATGAGGTGTTTTTGAGGCATTTATGAGTTTTTTATGATGCATTTATGTGTTTATGAGGCATTTATGAGGTGTTTTTTCTGCATTTGTGAGGTTTTTATGAGGCATTTATGTGTTTATGAGGCATTTATGAGTTTTTTATGATGCATTTATGTGTTTATGAGGCATTTATGAGGTGTTTTTTCGGCATGTGTGAGGTTTTTATGAGGCATTTATGTGTTTATGAGGCATTTGCATTTATGAGGTGTTTTTGAGGCATTTATGAGTTTTTTATGATGCATTTATGTGTTTATTAGGCATTTATGAGGTGTTTTTTCTGCATTTGTGAGGTTTTTATGAGGCATTTATGTGTTTATGAGGCATTTAAATGGTGTTTTTGAGGCATTTATGAGTTTTTTATGATGCATTTATGTGTTTATGAGGCATTTATGAGGTGTTTTTTCGGCATGTGTGAGGTTTTTATGAGGCATTTATGTGTTTATGAGGCATTTATGGGGTGTTTTTGAGACATTTTTGTGTTTATGAGGCATTTATGAGGTTTTTATGATGCATTTATGTGTTTATGAGGTGTTTTTTCGCCATTTGTGAGTTTTTTATGAGGCATTTATGTGCTTTTGAGGCATTTTTGTGTTTATGGGGAATTTATGGGGTGTTTATGAGGCATTTTTGTGTTTATGAGGCATTTATGAGGTGTTTTGAGGCATTTATGTGTTTATGAGGCATTTATGAGGTGTTTGTGATGTGTTTATGAGGTGTTTTGAGACATTTATGGGGTGTTTATGAGGCATTTTTGTGTTTATGAGGTATTTAAGTGGTGTTTTGAGGCATTTTTGGGGTTTTTATGAGGCATTTATGAGGTGTTTATGAGGCATTTTTGTGTTTATGGGGCATTTATGTGTTTATGAGGTGTTTTTGAGGCATTTAAGTGTTTATGAGGTGTTTATGAGGCATTTTTGTGTTTATGGGGCATTTATGTGTTTATGAGGCATTTATGTGTTTATGGGGCATTTATGAGGTGTTTTTTAGGCATTTATGAGATTTGTATGAGGTATTTATGTGTTTATGAGGCATTTATGAGGTTTTTATGAGGCGTTTATGAGCCGTTTATGAGGCATTTATAAATTATGAGGCATTTATGATGCATTTATTGAGGCGTTTATGAGGTGTTTATCAGGCATTGATGACCCGCGTGTAAGAAAGAGTCTGATCATCCTCCGCTTATCCATGAATGCCAATTACAATGTCTCTGTCTCAACAACAAAAGTGTTATAATGTAATAAAAGTGTGCGAATGTAATGACACAAGTGTAATATTCCCAGGTGTCTTCTGGGAAATCCCTGAAACTGCTGCAGGAGCAATGGAGGATCTACACGAATGAGTGTATTCAGAGCTTCATCCACACTCCTCCAGCCTCAGGTCTGATGAAGCGGCTCCTGATGAACAGCTGCTGTGTTGATGATGTGCATGATGATGATCTCCGTGTGTGTGTGTGTGTGTGTGTTTCAGGGCTGGTGTGTAACAGGACCTTTGATCAGTACGTGTGTTGGCCCGATGGCCCCGCCGGCACCACGGTTAACGTGTCCTGCCCCTGGTATCTGCCCTGGTACCGCAAAGGTAAAGCTCTCAGAGTCATGACTGATAGAAATTTGAAGTTTTTCATCTACTATTTATTTTCTACATTATTTCCGTTCCTGAAAATGATTTGTAAGAGTTCATGTGTGGTTTTAGTTCAGCATGGCTGGGGATCTCAGTAATCTTGGTCTTCATGTAGAATCAGTCCAGCTGTGAGCGGTGTGTGTTTGCGCTGTGTTTGATCAGTTCATCAGGGCTTGGTTTATCGTGTGTGTGGCGCTGACGGCAGATGGGCTCATGGGAAAAACACCAGCGAGTGTGAGCAGGACGACCCAGGACAGGTGAGAGCGCCAGTTTAATGACTTAATGATGTTTCTGAGCGATGGGGCTTACGGTCTGCTAATCCCCCCCTCTCTCTCTCCGTGTGTGTGTGTGTGTGTGTGTGTGTGTGTGCAGAAGCAGTACGGTCAGATCCTCAGTAAGTTCAGAGTCATGTACACCGTTGGATACTCACTGTCTCTGACAGCGCTGACTCTCGCTCTGGCCGTCCTGGTCTCGTTCAGGTAACCATATTACACATGTATCTGATCATACACTGAAAAAAATAATATGCTTTATCTAATCAATAAAATTGTGGCAACACATTACAAGCAATATTATTAATTAAATTGTGCAAATTAGAATTAATTGGAATGTTAATTTGATTAACTATTAGTCAATTCTAATTTGTTCAATTTAATAAATAATATTGCTTGTAATCTGTTGCCACAATTTTATTGATTAGATAAAGCATATTCATTTTTACAGTGTATTACACTGTAAAAAAATAGTAATTTCACAGAAAACAACTGTGATTTTTTTGACAATCATTTTCAAACACTGTCAAAACACTGTAAAATTACAAATAATATCTGCAAAATAAAAATTCAGCTGATATTTTAGCTATTTTATGTAAAATTTAGTTATGTAAATGTTAGTTATGTATCTAAGTTATGTAAAATTACAAATAGAATCTGTAATTAAATGGCACACTCTAAAAATGCTGGGTTATTTTAACTCAATTTTGGGTCAAATATGGACAAACCGAAACGTTGGATTAAAAAATGCAATTAATAAATTTAACCCAACAGCTGGGTTTGTCCATATTTGACCCAAAGTTGGGTTAAAACAACCCAGCATTTTTTAGAGTGTACAAATTTAAAAATTTTGTAAAAATTTTTAAAATGTAAAAATTTGTAAAAATTTAACCCAACCCAACAAATGTAAAAATTTAACCCAACGGCTGGGTTATACCATATTTGACCCAAAGTTGGGTTAAAACAACCCAGCATTTTTTAGAGGGTAACAAAACAGTTAAATGATTACATGACTGGCTGCTCAAAAAACCTGTAACATAAAAGTAAAACGTCATAAATTAAATAAACTGGAAAACACTGTTATTTCACGTGTATTTCCTGCATTATAATGAACAAATATACCTTCATTGTTAAAAAAAATCGTAAAAAAATGGGTCAAATGATGAAACGAAAACAATTAAATTAAAGTAAAATATGTTAATTTAAATAAAGTGCTAAAAACTTTAACAGAAATCTGATGTCACCATGGTTGAGATCAGTGTTTGCTTGAGTTGGCCTCTTGACTTTTTAATTATATAAAGCAGGAGAAAATATCAACTAATGTTGGTTATTTATTGATGGTGTTATAATCATAATATGGTGACTTGATTCACTGATATGTAAATAAATCTCATATGTAAATTTCACTTGGAAATATCAGAGTGTATCTGTTGAGATAATCTTATAAATAGATGTGTTTAAGTTTTAGATAAAATCTATGATTGTCGTACTTTTCCCCATGAACCTTGAAATATTGAAACAATATATTCTAATCTGAAATTTAAGAAAACTATCTATTATAAAGAAAATGTTTGAGCTTTTTTTAGCAATATGACATCAATAATCAACATATGCATCTCAACAATGGTGACAATCAACAAAGCCTTTGTGTGACTTTATAGTAGTTCAGAGTTGATCACCGATTCATACGCTGATTCTAGTCACTCTATATTAGTCACTCTATATTATGACTTGATAAAATCTAAGTATCTAACCATAGATGACTCATGTGTCTGAAAATGTGTCATATTTTGGTGATATGTCCCACTGATCTCAGATCTCATGGCTCTTTCCCTCAGGAAGCTGCACTGCATGAGGAACAACATCCACATGAACCTGTTCGGCTCCTTCATCCTGCGCGCGCTCTCCATCCTCCTCAAAGACGCTCTTCTGGACCGGATGAGCAGCTCTCACAGCTTCCAGGGGCAGCGCTGGGTCAGCGGACAGGTACGGCCGCTCAGATGATGACAGGTACAGCCCAATCCAGCCGAATATCCTGTGAGTGTCTCAAATAGAGCTCAAATGTCTGAGAGATTTTACTTTCAGTCAGCTAAGACTATGCATTCATCCATCCATTCATTTGTGAAAAAAATAAATAAAAATAAATAAATAAATATATATATATATATATATATATATATATATATATATATATTATTTTATTTATTTATTTTTTAATTTTTTCACAAATGAATGGATGAATGGAATGGAAATATATTTTGTTTTGATAAAATTTTATTTTTTATCAAAACAAATCAAAACAAAGTTTCTTTCACTTTTATGATATTCAAGTTTCTGTTATTTTTTGTTGTATTATTAATGAATAATTTTTAACATGGAATAATGTTTGGATTTTTTATGAATAATTTTATATGGCAAAGCAAGGCAAGGCAAGTTTATTTATATAGCACATTTCATACACAATGGCAATTCAAAGTGCTTTACATAGAAGAAATTAAAATAATCAAAAGAAATCATTAATAATTGTTTTGAATAATTAAAACAGTTAACAATAAAAAATAAAATAATATTTATTTTTTATAATATATATTATGTTATAATTTTTATAATATATATATATATATATATATATATATATATATATTAAACCAGTTATCCACTATTTTAAAAAATTTGTACATATAATTACACATGCCGCCCAATGTCATCCTCCGAACAATGTGAAATTTTAGGGATAGAAAAATATTTAGTGAATTTATTTGTGTCGTATCAATAATCATTTTTATTTTTTTTTTATTTTAATTATTTACAAATAACATTCTACGATAGTGTTTAAAAGGATAAAAAAAACTGTTATATATCCATCCATCCATCCATTTTTAAAATGACATACATTTTGCCGCACACTAGACGGTCTGTGATTGGTCGGCGGGTGTGTCATCAGAGTGTCATCCGTTCCTCAGACTGTGACTGGCTGTCGTGTTGCCATGGTGATGATGCAGTACAGCGTGATGGCCAACAACTGCTGGCTGCTGGTGGAGGGCCTGTATCTGCACAGTCTCCTGGTCATCACCGTCTTCTCCGAGAGGAACTACTTCTACATTTACCTCTGCATCGGCTGGGGTGTGTGTGCGGCCACCAAACACTCGTTTCTGACGCCAAGTTGACTTTGAAGTGGTTCATTCAAGATAAGCCAGCGTGATGAATATTAATTAGCTGCCGAGGCTTTTGATTGGCCGACTGACTGTGTGTGTGTGTTGTGTTGCAGGTGCGCCGCTCATGTTTGTGCTGCCGTGGATGACCGTCAAATACCTGTACGAGAATGAAGAGTACGTGTCTTTCACTTCTGTTCTGACCGAGAACCCATAGACAGAACTTCATTCATTATTTTCTTTCTATACTGAACTTTAAGTGACAAATGGGTTGCAAAAGCATTCCAGGTTGACTTTAAATCCAAAATTCCCTCTCTGAAAAATGAATTATGAATGAGCATTTCTCCATGTTTAACGCGATGGATTGTGATGTGTTGTCATATGCAGATGCTGGGAAAGGAACATCAACATGGGCTACTGGTGGATAATCCGTTCTCCCATTCTGTTTGCGTATCTGGTAAGAGACTCAGACTTATATCCAATCTCATTCAACAACTTTGAAGTGAAAACAACTGCAGATTCGCATGACAACGAACCCTGCCCTGTGTGTTTGTGTGTGTGGTGCATAAGGATGTGCTGAAGTATTGAGATTCAGGCAGTCTCTAAGAGTATTCTGCATTCAGACACACACACACACACACAATCTCTTGCTGATTTTATCCGAGGACTGTTTCGTGGAGCGCCTCGGGCTCAGGAGCGCTTTATGAACTCGGCGTGTCACTGAGCGTTTGTTCGGCGCGCTCATCAACACATATAAAAATGCTCCGGGGGCCGTACAAAGTAATGAAGACCATCACAACAGAAATGTTGGTTCTACACAGCCGAAAATTATTTATTTCACGAGTATTTGTACCGCAGCCGTTTTGATTTGATAAAAAAGTACATAAAAAACAGCAGACATTTGCAGAAACAGCTCTGAAAACTTTTTAATGCGCTATGTGACTCTAAAGATAGAAGATAGATAGATAGATAGATAGATAGATAGATAGATAGATAGATAGATAGATAGATAGATAGATAGATAGATAGATAGATAGATAGATAGAATCATAGATAGATAGATAGATAGATAGATAGATAGATAGATAGATAGATAGGTAGGTAGGTAGGTAGGTAGGTAGGTAGGTAGGTAGGTAGATAGATAGATAGATAGATAGATAGATAGATAGATAGATAGATAGATAGATAGATAGATAGATAGATAGATAGATAGATAGATAGATAGATAGATAGATAGATAGAATCATAGATAGATAGGTAGGTAGGTAGGTAGGTAGGTAGGTAGATAGATAGATAGATAGATAGATAGATAGATAGATAGATAGATAGATAGATAGATAGATAGATAGATAGATAGATAGATAGATAGATAGATAGATAGATAGATAGAATCATAGATAGAATCATAGATAGATAGATAGATAGAGATAGATAGATAGATAGATAGATAGATAGATAGATAGATAGATAGATAGATAGATAGATAGATAGATAGATAGATAGATAGATAGATAGATAGATAGATAGGTAGATAGATAGGTAGGTAGGTAGGATCTATCTATCTATCTCACACATCAAATGATGACACATGTTCTCTCTCTCTCTGTTTCTTTTCTTCTAGATTAATTTCATCATTTTCATTCGTATTATAAAGATTCTGATGTCCAAGCTGAAGGCGCATCAGATGAGATACACCGACTATAAGTTCAGGTAAAGAGCGTCGTCTTTATTTCACACAAACACACGTCACGGCCTCATTGAATCTCGACTTCCTCCTCAGGCTGGCCAAGTCCACGCTCACACTCATCCCTCTGCTGGGAATCCACGCCATCCTCTTCACCTTCGTCATCGACGAGTCCGTGCCGAAGGAGTCTCTACTGAGGCTGATCCGCCTCTTCTATGACCTCCTGTTCAGCTCCTTCCAGGTCAGAGGTCACACACACATACACACACACACAGGTGGGATGTTATCTACAGATGGAGGAGGTTCATGTGTGTGGTTCTCTGTAACCGTAGGGTTTGCTCGTGGCCATCCTGTACTGCTTTGTCAACAAAGAGGTAAGAAATGTTTCTCTTTCTCAAAATCATCACTTATAATCACAGAAAAGCAGAAAACGCAAGTCACTCATTTTTTTTTTTGGACTTGATTGTTGACCGGTGTTTTTTTTTTTTTTTTTAGTTTTAGTACTATTATTGTTTTATTTTTATTATGGGTTAGTTTTTATTTTCGTTTTGTTTAAAGTTAACGGTTGAGTAAAATCGCTAAATCGGTTAACGCTTATTTTAAGTAATGAAAATTAATATTTTTTATTTAACTATAATAACCGTGCTCAACAGAGCTGCAAAGCTGCAACAAATAAATACAATATTACATTATTCGGTGGAATTTGAAATTTGACCATTTTAGAAAATATATGCAATCGTTGAAGAAACCAACTCGCCGAATTAACGCTGGATGTTTTGCGATAAATTACAGACATGACATCTGAGGAATATTTCGTTGGTTAAACTATGCTGATAACGCTGGAAATTGCGACGATAGTTGGCTAACGATGCTTTCGGGAAACACTGACTCGTTGAACTATTCTGATAACATTGGATATCGCGACGATAGTTGGCTAACGATGTTTTTCGGGAAACACTGACCCGTTGAACTATGCTGATAATGCTGGAAATTGCGACAATAGTTGGCTAACGATGCTTTCGGGAAACACTGACCCGTTGAACTATGCTGATAACGCTGGAAATTGCGACGATAGTTGGCTAACAATGCTTTCGGGAAACACTGACTCGTTGAACTATGCTGATAACGCTGGAAATGTCGACGATAGTTGGCTAACGATGCTTTCGGGAAACACTGACCCGTTGAACTATGCTGATAACGCTGGAAATTGCGACGATAGTTGGCCAACGATGCTTTCAGGAAACACTGACTCGTTGAACTATGCTGATAACACTGGAAATTGCAACGATAGTTTGCTAACAATGCTTTCGGGAAACACTGACCCGTTGAACTATGCTGATAACATTGGAAATTGCGACGATAGTTGGCCAACGATGCTTTCAGGAAACACTGACTCGTTGAACTATGCTGATAACGCTGGAAATTGCGACGATAGTTGGCTAACGATACTTTCGGGAAACACTGACTCGTTGATGTATGCTGATAACGCTGGAAATTACGACGATATTTGGCTAACGATGCTTTCGGGAAACACTGACTCGTTAAACTATGCTGATAACGCTGGAAATTGCGACGACAGTTGGCTAACGATGCTTTCGGGAAACACTGACCCGTTGAACTATAGCGATAACGCTGGAAATTGCGACGATAGTTGGCTAACGATGCTTTCGGGAAACACTGACTCGTTGAACTATGTTGATAACGCTGGAAATTGCGACGATAGTTGGCTAACGATGCTTTCGGGAAACACTGACTCGTTGAACTATGTTGATAACGCTGGAAATTGCGACGATAGTTGGCTAACGATACTTTCGGGAAACACTGACTCGTTGAACTATGCTGATAACGCTGGAAATTGCGACGATAGTTGTCTAACGATGCTTTCGGGAAACACTGACCTGTTGAACTATAGCGATAACAATTGCGACGATAGTTGGCTAACTATACTTTCGGGAAACACTGACCCGTTGAACTGTAGCGATAACAATTGCGACGATAGTTGGCTAACGATGCTTTCGGGAAACACTGACCCGTTGAACTATAGCGATAACAATTGCGACGATAGTTGGCTAACGATGCTTTCGGGAAACACTGACTCGTTGAACTATGTTGATAACGCTGGAAATTGCGACGATAGTTGGCTAACGATACTTTCGGGAAACACTGACCCGTTGAACTATGTTGATAACGCTGGAAATTGCGACGATAGTTGGCTAACGATGCTTTCAGGAAACACTGACTCGTTGAACTATGTTGATAACGCTGGAAATTGCGACGATAGTTGGCTAACGATGCTTTCAGGAAACACTGACTCGTTGAACTATGTTGATAACGCTGGAAATTGCGACGATAGTTGGCTAACGATGCTTTCAGGAAACACTGACTCGTTGAACTATGCTGATAACGCTGGAAATTGCGACGATAGTTGGCCAACGATGCTTTCCGGAAACGCACCCCTGGTAAGTCCTTGTTTCTCCTGCTCTCCAGGTCCAGAGCGAGATGCTGAAGAAGTGGAAGAGGTGGAAACTGGGCAAGGACATCGAGGAAGAGTACCGTCACACCCACAGCCAGACGCCCCATGCCAAAAGTGGCAGCATGGCCCCGGCGACGGCCCGCGAATGTCCCGACACCCCAGAGGCGGCGAGCACGGCCTCAGCGGAGTCCCAGCGCCTGGTGTCGTGTCTCCAGAACGGGGGGAGCCGGAGCAGAGGACGAGCGAGACTGCAGATGTCCTCCGAGCCACAGGAGGGCGCCAGCGTCTGCAGCTCTCTGACCGAAGACATCTGTCTGGAAGAGCGTCCCCTCAACAGCGAGTGCTCAGCAGGGGTGGCGGAAACTAACGTTTGAACACTAGTGTGTACTAGTGTACTAGTGTTTCAACACTAATGGGTCAATGGAAAAGATGGTACATTCCAGATACTGATTTATATCATGAGAAATAATGCAGCTGTGGATCCTTTAATAACAAGCCGAAACTCTCTACTGAGTTGGTAAAAAACTAAACAGTAGGGCTGACGAAATGGCTGGACAGCTAAATTTGGATTTCTTTCTTAAATCTCCAGTAGCACCTCATTACAGTACACGAGATCCAGGAGGCGGAGTTGGATCAGATCTAAGGGGCGGAGATGGGTAGGATTAGGGGTAGGATTAGGGATCAGGGGGCGGAGATGGGTGGGGTTAGGGATCAGGGGCGGAGATGGGTGGGGTTAGGGATCAGGGGCGGAGATGGGTAGGATTAGGGGTGGGGTTAGGGATCAGGGGGCGGAGATGGGTGGGGTTAGGGATCAGGGGCGGAGATGGGTGGGGTTAGGGATCAGGGGCGGAGATGGGTAGGATTAGGGGTGGGGTTAGGGATCAGGGGCGGAGATGGGTAGGATTAGGGGTGGGGTTAGGGATCAGGGGCGGAGATGGGTAGGATTAGGGGTGGGGTTATGGATCAGGGGCGGAGATGGGTAGGATTAGGGGTGGGGTTAGGGATCAGGGGGTGGAGATGGGTAAGATTAGGGGTGGGGTTATGGATCAGGGGCGGAGATGGGTAGGATTAGGGGTGGGGTTAGGGATCAGGGTGGAGATGGGTAGGATTAGGGGTGGGGTTAGGGATCAGGGTGGAGATGGGTAGGATTAGGGATCGGGGGCAGAGATGGATAGGATTAGGGGTGGGGTTAGGGATCAGGGGGTGGAGATGGGTAGGATTAGGTATATGTAAGTGGGAGGAGTTTGATCTAGGTCTAACTCCTCCCCCCTGGAGTTTTTGTTCTGCAGTGAGGACCATCTCTAAATATGACCAAAATTCTAATTATATTCGAATTCTAAAGGCATTACTTATTGCTTGAGGAAAAGTACTGTCTTCAGCTGATGAACACACACGCTCAGCTCTGACCGATGTGCAGATTTATTTTCAAACTAACAGCGCAGCCGTGAAGCACTGTACTGGATGAGCTAACTAAAACAAACCCTGTCAGTTACATCATCATCATGTCTCGCGCGCCTCTTGACACACCAAAAATTCGAATCCACGGGTTTTGTTTTAAATTCGACGACTATTCGAAATTCAAATTTATTATTTGACAGCCATACTGAACAGTATTAATCATTGGTGCTTTCTAGCTCATTCATTTGGGTTGTTGTTGTTGCAACCACCTAGAAACCACACAACACAGTATTGGAAATACCAATTACCGTCATGCATTTGGAGGACGCTTTTATCTAAAGTGACTTACAATAGGATAAGAAGAACAATATTCTCAGTATACAATGCCATCTTCATTGGATTAGTTGGGTTTGGAACTAGAGCTGCGGAGAAATGAGGGAAGAGAAAATGTTGCTTCTTGAAGATGCGATGATGGTTTCTGCGTTATTATTCCACCAGAGAGGACCGGTGAAGGGTCTGGAAAGCTGCTTCGTGACTCATTATGAAGGAACAACAAGACACTTCTCATTCAGTGCCAATGAAAAAACGTGGTTATTTACCCTCTCAAGAGTTAAAATCACTTTCTGTGGGTCAGCTTTAAGAAACGCTCACCAAAACACCCGTCCTCATCAGTCGCTGTGCATCAGTGAGCCTGAGTTTGATGTTTCACATGGGCTGTTCGCTGGGTATCGTGACCAAATCGTGACCAAAAGCAGATCCGCATTGGAAGCGTACAGTGTAAAGCTGCTGTTTACATGCTATATGTGTATCCACACACTTCACTGAAGTGCCGATCTCACACACTACCCACTATTCATTGGGTCGGGAAAAAAGCAGCTCAATTGAGAGCTTGTGAATGTTCGTTAGGCTTCTGGGATTATTAAAAAAAAAAGAGTCTGTGTTTATGTGAAGACTTGCAAGACTGGAACACTCTCCCTGTTCATGATGCGTTATTTACTGAAGCCATAACGTACTAGAGGTGGTTGTTAAATTATGAAAATAAATATTTATGAATATGCATCACTTAAAATCACAGTTATATGATCTAAAGCAGCATTTCTCGAATGATTTTGCTTCAGAAACCCATTGATCCAAGAATGTTATGATGAGTAATGATTATACATTTTATTAAGATTTTGAATTAGTGGTAACACTTTACAAAAAGGTTTCATTTAGTTAACTACATTGGTTAACATGAACTAAAAATGAACAACACTTGTACAGCATTTATTAATCTAAATGTACATTTACTAATATTTATTTTTAATCAATAGTTGTATTTATTAACATTTGCATTGTGAACTAATATGAACTAATAATGAGCAACAATTAACTAACAATAACAAAGACTAAAGAATGTTGTAAAGAAAATTGTTCACAGTATTAGTTAATATTTTAACTAATTTTATTAAATGAGACCTTATTGTATACGTTACTGAATTTGTTTTTATTTGTGTAATTTTTGTTTTTATTTCAAGTAACATTTTTGGTTGTGTTTTTTTTTTGTCATTTTTATTTATTTTTATTTGTTTATTTCATTTTAGCTTTTTAGTAAAATTAAACTGAATGAAAATGAGATATATGTTTTATATTATATATATATATATATATATATATATAATATCTTGTACCTTCATATATATATATATATATGAAGGTACAAGAGATTATATATGTATATGAGTATATTTTGCCAAAGGGTGTTATAAAGTGAATTCACATTGTATTCACAGTATAAACAATAAGTAATTTAGTGTCAAATGCCATCCTTCTGCTTGAAGATTTAGTCCTGATTTACATAACGCTGTATTGACCAATCAGAAGCCAAACATTTAAAGATGTTAAACATGCTGCTAATCATTTACATTTTTTTTGTTTGTTTATAAGTTTCACATTTAAAAGATGAGATTGATTTAGTTCAAACCTGACAGTTAAATCTAAACGTCTGTATGTAAAGCTTCACGTATGAATATAGCATCATAAACACGGAGCTTGGTTTGTAGTCCTGGACGTCATGTGATCGTGATCTCACACATCTGCTTCATTTGAGTGTTATTCTGTGCTTTGTGGAAAGAATTTGTATGGAAGAGTTTATACGGTACATGTGTAAATCACTTTTGTTATTGCCTGTGAGAACATGAAGTAACGAGGGAGCAAAAAAAGATGCAGAAATCGATAGGAAAGTTGTGAAAATAAAACTCCCTGAGCCTGGATGTTTAGTCTGTTGTGGAGGGGTTTGATTTACTGTTTCATATGGACATCACTGGGAACTACACACACACACACACACACACACTGTATACAAGGCCTGCTGAAGTGAGGGATGTACCTCTTCTTCTCCCTCTCAGATCATTTGCTGAAGCTCATTCTCTCTCTCTCTTTATGATGCAGTAATCTGTGTTTCATGAGCATATGGACTGATCAAATATCAGAGCTTCACTTCACGTTTCACCGGCGTCATTTCCACAGCCTTGATTTACAGATGAATGGATCATTGACTGAGATTGTAACTGCGTCATTTAGAAAAGATTCAGATACATTACATTCCCTCGTGTAGCTCAGATCCTTCAGTTCATTTACTGCGGTATTACTGCGGTACACCTGATTTTACAGAGGAAGATAAACTCCAATTCTGTACGGTCAGGCAAACAGGTTTAGCTTTGAAACATTTGAAATGTTTCTAGCTTTAAAAAGGTGATTTTGTAACATTCAACTTAAAGAGATTCAGAATTAAATTGCCCTGATAATTCACGTCATTCAAGATGTCCATGTTTCTTTCCTCAGTCAAAAAGGTTTTTGAGGAAAACATTCCAGGATTTAGCATATTTTTGCAGTTTTGCACAGATATCATGATCAAAACTCACTACAACCTGCAGATCTAATCTGACTGAACCTATATAAGGCCATTTAAGTTTATAACTGAATGAACTGAAGGGTTCTGTCTTGATTAAATTAATATGCAAGTAGGCTACTTTTGAGAAATCTGTTTCAAATGGGTTTATGCGATGAAGATCCCTGTAGTCTAATAAAAAATGGCTTTATTTTACAGTGAGCTGCTGACCTCATGGGTGAATCATGAATAGGATAATACTCAAACGCTTCAGTTGTGCTAATTTCACTCTAATTTCACATAAAACCGAAAGTGTCGTCGACTTTTAATCATAGGAGAGTCGCGAATGCGATGGCGTATTGTTGTTTAATGTAGAAATTCGTTTTTCTAAAAATGTACACATTATTTCATTAAAATCATTTTTAAATAAAATATGTTTGTATGTAATTCAGAACGTAAAAATGAAGCAGGAATGAATACATATTGGGTATTTTAACATCAAATAATGTAAATCGCGGCAGCAGCTGCATTGTTTTGATTTCAAAATGGCGGCAAATCATCAAATTGGACACCTGACTGCTGTTCAAATCCCATGGTCGCTAAAGGGAAGTATGTCTGAATTCGCTTAGGATGACCTATTTCTTCCAGTAAGATGCTGAAGTGTGCATATATTGGACACTTTACTATCCCACGAGCCAACGAGAGGGTTTTTATGAACGAAAGGGAAAGCGATGCAATTAACTGTTGGTAAGTCATGATAATGACAACATTTGCATCCATCAAAACGTTTGTTTTTATCTGGTAACATCACCGTAGGCTATATTTAAATATATTTTTGAGCTTTCAATGTAAACAACACTGACCTCATAAAGCTAAGTACATGTGACAGAAATATTATGTTTTAAATCTCCATAATTTGCCGACTGATGTATTGTCCAGTTCTTATCGTCCTTTTGCACGAGCTGCATAGACAAACTCCAGACTCCCATTCCCCTCGTGTTCTCAACCATCTGTCAGTGTTTAATGTGTTTAATTGATGACAACCCGTTTGTTTGGCCTGTGTCTCCACATAATCTAGCAAACGTGTGTGATAATGCTTCCTGTGTGTTTTTAATCGCAGTGTTCGTCACGAGTCACGACTCACGCGCGCCTGCCGCGTCAATGGAAGTCACGGGGATTCATGTAAGTAGTTTATTTACTTTGAGTCTGAGTTTTTAATTGGAAGTATCGGTCTTCATGTATCTTGTCTGCTCGGTGAATGAACTGAAGGAGTGAGTCTGTGTTGCAAACCCCAGTGAGTTGGCTTATTGTACACTGAGATAACTTCCAGTGAAATGGACCTCGTAAATCACAGATAAACAGTGATGTAGCCTACGTGTGGATTAGCATGCTTACAGCACAGTAGCCAACTACAAAAAAGGATTTTTGAATGTGAATGAATGTAAAGTAATATAGTTTAAAATGCAGTTTATGTAAGCGCCTGTCTGCCTCCTCCTGATAAGCTTTTAGCGGTCATTGTCTCCGTAATGACTGTGATTTAAAGTCATCCAGACACAGCATCCCTGTTCTCATCACACATGTCACAGAAAGTCTAGAAACAGAAAGCGAAGACATGCATGGAAATGCTACTCAAAATTACAGGTCATATTTTTTTCTTTGATTACACGGCTGCTTTTGAATGGCTGTAAGTGGAGAAAGATGCTTTAGCACATCTGGATTTAAGTTTTCAGTTCAAAACACTGTGTACGTAAAATAAATTTGGTTCAGTATCTGGTTGAATTAAAAGCATTTGCTTTTTAAATTTGTTTCTTACACAATGGTATTCATAATTATCTGCAAAATGTCCACATTTGGATGTAAGCAATTGTGTGTACGTGTTCACATTTGGATAGGCCTACAAGTAAAGTTTGTGTGTGTGTGTGTGTAGTCGGAGCTATAGGGCTATAAACAAATTAAATATTAATGAATTCATTTTCTTTATTGATTGATTTTTTTCCCCTTTACCGCACTACATTCATCTTAATAATTCAAACACACACACTTTTATATAGTGGGGTTTTCCATCATCAACAATTTAAATGTTTTTTATATAGAGCTAATTATATTTGCTCTAAATCTAACCCTCACACAAATCGTCTCAGTGCCAACCTCAACATCACACAGTGTGTGTTCAAATCAAATCAGCCTGATCTCATGAAATTGTGTCTCTATAGCGTCCATTGTTTACCGTGCAATATGCGAAAATTAGTTTTTTCGTGCATACACAGTTTTCACATGCACTTTATTGCGTGTAATACACACGCACCCCATAACACTAATCCTACCTAAACATATAACACACACACACCCCACTACACTACTAAACCATGCGAATCATATGCATGTTAAAAACTAATTTTCGCTTATAAATTTCATGACAAACAGTATAGAGACGCATTTAGTGTGACCGTGTTGGTTAAATCCTGTTGGCAAAATTTTCTAAAAACATATTTTATGGTCTGTCCAATTAAATAAATTACAATGTTATTGGTCTCCTGTGATCTCGCATTACTCCAGTGCTGTTCATTCATGAAACAACATATGCATTTCATTTGTAAGTTTAATGTTATGCCAAAATGCAGGTTTATTTTGACCTTTAGCTCCACTGATTATGACGGTCAGAGAGAAATGCAGTATGAAACGGCAGAAATGAAAAAGGCACGTCCTCATACATATTGACATTTGATCCACTGTCACAGGCATCCGCTCAGTCATGCATAATACATCCTTTGCATTTGAATTTTATCGTGTCAGATAAATCGTGTCAGAATCCCAAATTTATTATTCTCTTTTATTTTCTTGGTGCAATCGGACTCCTCAAACTGAGTGATTGCTGTTCACAAATATGAGTTACATTAGCTTTAAAATCACTATGTTAATTACCGCTTCCTTATTAACATTTAATTAAATTCAGATACAAATGAAAGCAATATCTGCATCTAATCACAAGTTAAGCTGACAACTTTTAACAGGCCATTTAACAGTCACAATAATAGTAATTAGAAGAAATGTATTCGCTGTTTTCCAGTAAAAAAAAAAAAAATAAAATATTAAGCATTGCAATAGCAGAATGAATTGACGTAATTCCAGATTTCAAATAATACATCTTGAAGATTTTCAAGGACAGTGTTGCTATAGTCAAGTTGTGTGGAATCACCTTGTGTGTGAGTTTTCCTCACGATGTAATTATGAAGACACTTGTTTCCTTTATTTGAATGTCGTAAGTTTATTTTCTTTTGTTTATTGATTTACATTTATTCTTCTTTGTTACTCTGTCTCTGAAGTTATGTCACCAAACTTATGTTTAAATGTTTATTTAGAAAGCCGTACGGAGGAGGTTGCCATTCTTTTCTTTATTAAACATTTTCTCTTGGTTACTGGCTAGCTAGGGAATAAGGGACGATTGTTGTATTTTCTTTGGGGATTTTCATTTGTTAGGTAATTTACCTTTATAAAGTATATTTAATTCCTTGTTAGGTAGAATTCCTTTTGGTTTCTTATTTTGGCTTGAACCCCTCCTGAAGATTCACGCTTTTTCTGCGTAAATAAAAAAGCGTATCTTTTGACATCGTGTTTTGCTGTACTTTGTATGTGATCTGGGACAGAAGAGGAGATATTTCTATTGTTTTGTTATCGGCGTTCCTTACCCTGACTAGGGGGTCGTAACAATACTGCAAAAAATATTTTCAAGATTTGTTATCACAACATATTTTCTTTTGTCAAATCAACTTTGTTATAGTTTATTTAGTTGAGATAACTTATTATTTTCAGTTTCTGATGATTGAATCAATCTCCTTCATTGTATTAACTCACTTTTTCCAGTTCAATCAACTTAAAATTTTAAGGCAAACCAGGTTACTGACTTTTTTAAGTTAAACCAACAATATTTTTTTACAGTGTAGTAATCACAACATTTTTTCTTTTGTCAAATCAACTTAAATAATTTATTTAGTTCAGATAACATATAATTTTGAGTTTCTGATGATTAAATTAATCTCCTTTATTGTATTAACTCACTTTTTCCAGTTCATTGAATTTAAAATTATAAGGCAACCAGGTTATTTAACCCTTCTATTATCTTCATTTGTGTCTACACTCATTATCTTTGGGGTCTCCAGGGACCCCAGACAATAACATTTAATTTTGAAGCAGTATAATAATTTTTTTTTTACAAATGTAATTTTACTCTATTTATTAATGTTTTTACTCAACATTTGTGCAGTTTTTGGAGGATTTTTGAAATCTTTTAAATTTCTATAAATTAATAAATAAATATTTATTTAAATAGGCTTTTTACAAAAAAACGGCATTGTATGTAAAATTCACTTTATGAAAGACCCAGATTTCTAATGATCATTCATGGAGATAACATGGATCATTTAAAATGGTTTAATGAAAGATTTTTGAAAATTTTTTGGAAAATGCACTTTTAAAATAAAAAAATATCACTTTAACCACTAGATGCCCATAGACCTCCACTAAAAGCTATTTGCTATTTGACTAACCAAACTATATTTATTTCACAAGTTTTTCCAGTTGGATTCATATCTAAATATTATAAAATCACAATTGTAACAAAAAAAAAACTTTTTATCAAAGTTAAGTATTTTTTGTCCTGACAAAAGTTTTTTCAATAATGTTACATTATGATTAGAATCAAACCTGAACATGATGTTACAAAGAGAAATGTTGGAGTCTTTAGATTTGATCATTTATTTCAATTATCTGTTTTTAATATAATTCTATAATTTTAAATCAATGTTTCAGTTACGAACTGTAAAAGAAAAAAAACTTAACAGAAATGAACAGTTATATTACATGTTGAAAAAAAAACACATGCAATGAACTGAACAGCAATAACAAATGAGAAAATAAAGCAGTAAAACAAATATAATCGTTGTAATAAATAAAAGATTTCCTAAAAAATGATTTTCAATTAATTTTTTTTTTTGGAACAATTAGGAACAAAAACTGGTGATGCACTGGAGGTGTTTACTGTTTACTGGAGGTGTTGGTATTTGAAATGTGTGTGTGTGTGTGTGTGTGTGTGTGTGTGCGTGTGTGTGCATTTTGGATGTTTTTTGCATTGTTGGAAGTGTGTCACTTTATTTCTGTCTATGTGATCTGCGTTGTTTCTTCGTTGTTGCTGATTTTAATTATGAATTTTGTATATTTACTATGCGGGGTCTGCAGGGACCCTGAAGATAAAGAGTGCTGGAATTTTTTTCATGCTAATATAAAGACAGACATCATTCCAAAATATTTTTTTGGTAGATCATGACAGTGTAAAGAGCTGTAGAAAGTTTCATTCCATTTGGAAAAAGAGAACATTTTTTAAAATTTGACCAAAAGTCATTTGCGGGTCAAAAAGACCCCAAAGATAATAAGAGGGTTAAGTTAAACCAACAATATTTTTTTTTACAGTGAATTATATTTCTACATTAGGATGTTTTGTGATGTAAAATCTCATTATAAGTTGACTTCAGAGAACGTTACAGTTCATGACCCCTGTAATACTAGGATCAGAGATTCTCATACAGTGCATGTGACTGGCCCACACTGGGCTGTACATTCCCATAGACTGTATGTACTTGGCTTTTTGGGACTTCAGGTCTGTTGATAGGTTTCATCTGAGTGCTCTTGTCATTCTCGTACACAGTGTCATCCTGCATCAAAAAAACAAAACTGTAGTAAGTCTGCTGGGTGATTAAACACATAATGATTTCTTTTGATTATTTTTATTTCTTCTATGTAAAGCAATTTGAATTACCATTGTGTATGAAATGTGCTAAATAAACTTGCCTTGCCTTGAATATAAGTTGGGTTTTTAGGTTATTTTTTTTAAGGTCAGTGAGCGACTTACAAAATCGTTGGCATTACTCTTCTGTTCATCTCTGCTTTCATTTTGCATTGCAATGCCTATGGAAATATCAAAACAAAGAAATCCATTGCGGTCAATCTTTTTGTAGTTTTAATTACTCTGATAATAGACATGGCTTGTTTATTTGTACCTGTACTTGCTGATGTCTTGACTTTTTTCCTGTACTGATTAACAGCGATCAATCCAACTAGAAGTACGGTCACTGCTATGATCAGACCACCGACAACATATAGTATGTATAGTGTAATGTCCAAAGATACTGAGGGAGAGACAGAAAGATATGTCTCATTAAAGTCATTCAGATATTCGTCATCTGCAGGCTTGTGCAAAATTCAGAATTGGCCTCCATTCAATTTATTGATTAGAATTTGAATTGAATTAATTATGTTCCGCAGGAAGTTGAATTTGAATTGGAATGACAGGAAGTGGAATTCCACACAGTCACACAACAGAAAGAATGTGTTGAAACTCACATACATTCAGCATTAGGAAGGTTACTTTGGAAATGTAATTGCTTACTGTTACAAGTTACCCATTAAAAATGTGGATTACTTTATTTGGATTCCTTTAGCAATGCAAAGCAATTTCCTTTTAATTTGATTAGTAACTAATTGAATTAAACATTTACCTCAGTAATACAACTAAATAAAATTAAATTCATTTTTAATTTAATAACATTCGTTACACGTAAGTCACTCCTCAACTCTGCATGAAGTTTGTTCTAAAATATAGATAATTACCAAATTCTTTAATTCAACACTGCCCAGAGTATATATGGTCCCACAGAGTGTTAAAGTAACACTGAAGCAGTGTTAAAGTTAATGAGATAATTAAGTGACTAACTGGGTGATGATTGAGTATTAGTGATAAACAACAAGCAGAATCTCTGAAGGAAAGAGAAACACAAGAATTACAACCAACTTCCAGTCACAGCCTTAGATTAAATCAGATGAAGATACAAAGAAGACATTACTAACTCCACAAACACATTACCAGCTTAGAGACACAGTGTGTTTCATTACCAGTTGAGATGCTCACTAATGTGCCAGTTGTAGGGCTGGTGTTAATGCTGACAGTGTCTGAAAGTTGGATGAATAATGATTAATCAACAGAAACACAAATATCATGAATGTGTACTGTATTACTGCCATGATAAACGTAACTGTGAACTTAATTCTGGCGTTTGTGAACGCGCTCCTCTCAGAATAGGATGCCAGATTTCTATAGTGCCTTCCAGGCGAAACCCGGCTAAAATACACGTAAACAGGCCTTAATATGTAGCTAAAAAACACCCAACCTGGCAACCCCAGCCACCAATGTCGCACCGCGGCCGCCGTCGACAAAGCAGCGCGCGATGGGGCGTTGTCCGTTCATTTAAACGGGTTTCATGACGAGATCGGTGAGGATGGGAAAAATCTTAAATGTCTTTGGAAACTGCCCGTCGATAAAATAATTGTCTGTTGTCATATAACATATTGTCACCAAAAACAAACTTGGATGAAGTCCAACATTACACTAACCTGACGAAGTACGACCGGTAGATGCTGTGGAAGTGATTGGCGCTAAAGGACCTGAAACAAAAACGTATTGAAATACGTTAATTAATATGACAATTAATATGAGGTGGTTCTTTTGAAAACCACATTCCAGTTTGGCAACTCATTCATTCACCTGTAGTAGTGGGAGTAGTAGATGTTGTGGAAGTGACCGTGTGTGAAGCAACTGAACCAACACAACCAATAAAAGACAAAAACAGAGTTTAATCTGACTCAGATGTGGAAGTACTGCATTAGTGGGACTGATTTAAAGTCAGTTCTGCGTTGTTCATGAAGACATTCACTATGGAGGGTTGCATTTTAATATCATAGTCCATTTCAGCATCATCCTCACCAGTAGAAGAAGAACTAGAAGTTGTAGAAGTGACCCGCTGTGAAGTAACTTGAACAATAACAGATGGAAACAGATGTTAGATCAGACTCACATGTTGAAATACTGCATTAGTGGGACTGATATAAAATTTATGAGAGGAGATGCCAAGTCATATTTAAAGTCAGTTCTGTGTTGTTCATAAAGACGTTAACTATGGAGGGTTGCATTTTAATATCACAGTTCATTTCAGCATCATCCTCACCAGTAGATGAAGAACTAGAAGTTGTAGAAGTGACCCGCTGTGAAGTAACTTGAACAATAACAGATGTTAGATCAGACTCAGATGTTGAAATATTGTGTTCTTCATGAAGAAGTGTTGCTTTTGAAAGCTAGATTTATCTGTGTTTATAAAGACTGGACATTTTTTGTTACCTTTAACACAACTAATGTGTTATTCCTCTTAAACTGAAGTGTTTTGAAACCTTTTATACACTAATGTGTTTTATACACTAATTTTTAGAGTGTCTGTCGCAAACACACACTCACTCATATTCACTGTTACAGATCATCGTTCACAGTGTGTTACATTACCAGTTGAGATGGTCACTGTTGTGCCAGTTGTAGGGCTGGTGGTAATGCTGTCAGTGTCTGAAAGTTTGGATGAATAATGATTAATCAACAGAAACACAAATATCATGAATGTGTAGAAAGAGCTCATGTGAATATACACTCTCAGAGAAAAAGGTACAAAAGCTGCCTGGGGCTGTACCTTTTCAAAAGTACCTAAAGGATGCATATTGGAACCTAAAATGTACATAATAGAACCTAAAATGTTTACATAATAGCACCTAATGTCCATATTAGCACCCAAAATGTGCATATATTAGCACCTAGTATGTCCATATTAGCACCTAGTATGTACATAATAGTACCTAAAATGTCCAAATTAGCACCTAAAATGTCCATTTTAGCACCTGAAATATACATATTAGCTCCTAAAATGTACATATTAGCACCTAAAATGTACATAATAATACCTAAAATATACATATTAGCACCTAAATGTCCATATTAGCACCTAAAATGTCCATATTAGCACCAAAAATATACATATTGGCTCCTAAAATGTACTTATTAGCTCCTAAATGTCCATATTAGCACCTAAAATGTACATATAAGCACATAAAATGTCCATATTAGCACCAAAAATATACATATTGGCTCCTAAAATGTACTTATTAGCACCTAAATGTCCATAATAGTACCTAAAATGTCCATATTAGCACCTAAAATATACATATTAGTACCTAAAATGGACAAAAGTTTTCCCTTTTGAAAAGGTACAGCCCTAGTGACGGCTTTTGTACCTTTTTTTTCTGAGAGTGTAATTACCTGCACAGTATGCTGAAGGACAGAAAGTTGGATCGACCAGCTCATAGACATAATAATCTCCTGGACAGGCTTTGACTTTAATGGGGGAAGACTTGTAATAGCAGCAGTCACTCCCGACGTCACCGCAGACATCTCGAGTGACGACTCCATCTGTTACTGTCGGGTGTCCACCACGGATCCACATTGCGACATTAGTGCCACAGCTGTACCTCGTAACACACGTGTCTGGGATATGAGCGCTCACACTGTTAATGAAGAGACGATACCAGCCGCTCCAGGAGACATACCGGTCACAGTTGTAGACTGAAGCATATGTATTACTGATGGATCTCCATGGATTGTCCAGTACAGTGTAGTTGCTGCAGGGCTCTGACAGATTAGATGTAATGAAAATATATTAAGCAATCATGACATGTTATTCACTCTCAGAAAAAAGGTACAAAAGCTGTCACTGGGGCTGTACCTTTTCAAAAGGTAAACTTCTGTCCATTTTAGGTGCTAATATGTACATTTTAAGTGTTAATATGTACATTTTAGGTGCTAATATGTACATTTTAAGTGTTAAAATGTACATTTTAGTCCTAATATATACATTCTAGGTGCTAATATACATTTTAGGTACTAATATATGTACATTTTATGCGTTAATATGTACATTTTAGGTGCCAATATGTACATTTCATGTGTTAATATGTACATTTCGGGAGCTAATATGTCCATTAGGTCATAATATGTATGTTTTAGGTGCTAATATGTACATTTTAGGTTCTAAAATGTTCCAATATGAAGCCTTTGGGTACAAAAGTGTACCTTTTGAAAAGGTACAGCCCTAGTGACAGCTTTTGTACCTTTTTTAGAGCGTTGTTAATAAAATAAAATCTATTCAGAAGTGCAGCTTTAGTCATTCCTATCTATGGTAATTTCCAATTAACAAAATATTACTTTATAACGGGGAAGCAAAACTTCAGTAACACAGCAGAAGTGAAACATGACTAATCTCCAGAAACACATTGATTTCCCGAGATTTAATAGCTGTCAGAATAAATGTCTACATTGTCTGCAGACATAAGCTGAGAAAAACTGGACAATTCAGCACAATACATTACCGAAGATGGTTGTCCCTTGTGTGACAGTTACAGAGGCCAAGAGATCTGAGATTTAAAAAAAATCATAGCAAATACAAATTACAAAAGATTTGAATCAACAATGGTGCCAATATATATTTTTTTATTCATGCAGCAGTGCATGCTGGGAGTTTTATACTATCCTGGAACCCAGCAAGCTCTGCTGCATGAAACTTTTGATTGTTACCATGGTTGAGATTCATATCATAATGAGCGCTTATTATTATATTATATTATTAACAATTTAATCTCACATCGATCAGTGCCCGATTTTGAACTGTTTGCTCTCATCCCGCTCAACATTTTGAATTCAATGAGCTCATATATATTACTGACATGATCTCACGTGTTGACTGGGAAATCTTATTACTATCTCCTGTGTTGAGTTTGGGGAGGATTTAAATATGGTGAAATGGTTTAATCAGATTGGAAACGCATAATAAAGTTAGCCTTAATATTTATTAAACAAACATGTGGGCCTGCTTATGTTTAATAAGCAAGAATTGAGCTAAAAACACTGCTTATTGACTTACACAGCATAACAGAGATGATAGCCTGTGCTCTCAGAAAACCTGTCAGGAAATACAAAGGAAAAAAATCAATAAAAACTGATTTTCATTTTGAAAAAACTACATTAATCACCTGTCATTAAAAAAATCTTTTGCAGTATAGTGAGAAGCACTTTTATAATATAGTCACCTTTATGAAGAGAAGGAGCCATTGTCAGTTTGGACATTCTGGTGTATTTCTCTTTATATAAAAACAGTTCAGATGACGAGTTTCCTTTACAGTTTAGAGAGAGAGAGAAAACAAACAAATTAATCAAGACATTTATGCATGACTTTAGTGAAACAAACTTGGAAATTCCACTGTATTGATGAATTTACAGTATGCAATAGTTATAAAAGAGGAGAGTGTGTAATCATTTAGAGACACACGGTGGCGCCACTAAGCTTCTCTTAAGTCTTAATTTTGTTTGTGAACAGAAAAAGAACGTGTGTGTGTTCACTAACAAAATATTTGCAAAGGACCATCAAAATAAAGTGTGTGAGTGAGTGGAGGCGGGGCTAATTTAAATATTCATGCCCCATGTGTGTATATATATATATATATATAACTTAGGGAAAAAAAAACTTGAAATGAAGAGTTCAGATGCAAAAGCCTTTAAGTGCCATTTGAAATTTTCTTCTAAAATGATCATTTTTATCAAGCTTGTATATTTAAGTTCAGTAATTTCACTTAAATGGCAATGAAGATTACCTATTAATTGTCATTTAAGTGAAATTACTGAACTTAAATATACAATCTTGATCAAAATGGTCATTTTTGAAGAAAATTTCAAATGGCACTTAGAGGCTTTTGCATCTGAACTCTTCATATATTTATATTTAAATATTTTGATGTCAAAGATGAGTTTTAAGAGATAAAAATAGTGTAAACAGGGGAACTTTAGTCAGTAAAATCATAGTTTCTACTTTCACAGCATAACAGAGATCGATGCTCTTATAAAACCTGACATTAATGGGAAAAAAATCAAGCAAATGAATATGTATTTTATTAAATTGAGGCAGTGTGAACCAACCTTTAAATGCTAAAAATGACAAAATACTCACCTTTTTGAGGATAGGAAGTCATTGTCAATTCTGACAGATGGAGAAAAAAAAAGTTTACTACTGACGCATTCCTGCTGTTTATTTCCTCTTTGTGTCAAACATTCCAAATATGCTCTGCATTTATGAATTTAAATTCTGTTTATGAGTTATCATATATTGTCAAAGAATAATTCAATAAAGCATGAAATGATTCCCAGATTTAAAATATGTTTAGGGTAATTGAAAACCATATAGTAAGCCTAAACAGGTAACAGAAATTATAAATTAATCATCACACATAGTTTCCAAAAACATTACACATGCACTCTTAGAAAAAATGGTTATATATGTAGCATAGGGTTCTTTACTCGACTCCAAAGGACATTTAATGCTAAAAAAGGTTCAATAATGACAAGAAAGAACACTTTTGGTACAAAGGTTCTTTATAGGCTGTTATTCATTCATATATTACATTATTCTGCAACATTTTGTAGTTGTACTTAAGTTATTGTTTATTAAACTGTTGTAGTAACTTAATATCAGATTTTTGGAGGATAAAAACTGAAATGGCACTCTTCGTGTGATATTGATAAATTACATTTTTTAACCCCCATATCTTGAATTTTGTGATCATTCATGCATTGCATTTTAAGGGTTCCATATACGTAGCGCTTTAGAACCTTTTAAGGTTCTATATAGAACCTTTTCTTCTAAGAAATTGTGAAATTCATAAAGATTTCTCTCGTAATACTCTAAATTGCTTAAGAGTGCTGACTAAAACATAAATCACGTCAGTCACAACACATGCTAGTGTGTTTTTTTAAAGAGACTGAAAGAAGAAACCTGAAATAATCTGATATTCAGTGATGCTCACCTGACACGGCTGACTTGAGATGATATGTGTGTGTTTAGATGTTTATAGAGAAGTTGTGTGTCCATCATTCTGAAAAGGAAGTATCAACCCAAGTCCGTTTCCTCTTCTAATTCAAATTCAAATACACATAGCCTACCTAAAACAGGTCAGTCTTGTTCATACACAGCAAAATTAAATTAACGCTTAAAAGTGTGAATTATATAAACTCTGAGCAGAGTGTTAAATGAACACCAAAGCAGTGTTAAGTTAATGAGATAATTAAGTGAATAATTGAGTGATGATTGAGCATTATTGAAGACACCCGATGATAACAAGCAGAATCACTGAAGGAGAAAATCACAAATTGTAAGCCACCGTTATGGAGATCAGTGTCTGCTTTAGTTGGGCTCTTGACCCTTAAATCATTAACTTTAGAATTTGATTGGCTGCTGTATGTGAATTATAAATGCCAGATGAGCAAATAGAAATGATGATCTGATGGTGTTGGTTGTGTTTCAACATGATCAATAATTGACCTGCATCACTAAAAAAAAGAGTTTAGTTTAGATTGTAACTGTGGCATGGCAAAATGTAAATATGAGTTTAATGTGAGATGATGAGTCACAAATAACACACTTCTGCATAAATGTCAAGTAACCTTGCTGCCCAACTGCTCTGTGTGCGTCTAAATATATCAAACTATGCAGGCCAGAGTGAGGGAATCAGCGGTTTCCATTTCAATAGCTCTCCAGCAAGGACAGATAGCGAGTAGAGAGTTGCTTCCACCTCGACACAATATTTGCTCTTCAACAAGTTAATCAGGTTAACGACACGGGAACGCACTCTCACTCCAGAGCCAGAAGCATTCAGGTGGAAAAGAGAGACTCGAGTCCAGTTGGAAAAGTAACGAATATGGCAGATCAGTGTCTTCAAACAGGTGTGATTGAGGCGACTGGAGCTTTAAGCGCCATTGGATTTCCAGTGCTTTTACTGGGAGTCGGTGCTGGATTGGCATATGGTGGACTTGGGGAAAGTAGACTTTCACTCTTATGGACTGGGCTTCAGTCTGTGGGCGTCTTCAGAGCCAGTTTGGCTGTGATGGTATTGCCGGCTGTCGGGGGGGTGGCAGCGAAAGCAGTGGTGAGGATCTCCGGAGTGAAGTGTGTCTCTGGGGTCGCTGTAGCCGGACTAACTGGAGCAACCGTTTCAGCCATCATAGTGGCTGTAGCAGCAGAAACGGCCCGACGTATAAGAGCCAAACAGGAGGAAGAAGCCGAAAGACTCATCTTTACAATGAGCTGTGGGGTTTTGTTGGGGATGGGATTGTCATATTTTTTGGAGGAAAGAAATAGAGGAACAAACAGAAATAGTGAGGATGAAGATAATAAGATGAATGCTGAGGACAAACACACGAGAAGGAGAAAGAGAAGAAGGAACAAAACGACAATTCAGATCGGTGACTGACTTGAACATCTTTTAGAGATCATAAACAATACTATCTTGTGTATTGTGTGTGTTTAGTGCTATAAGGTTGTTAAAATCTGGCTATCGATTCGACTAACGGTTTCTCTAACAGTTTATGTTCGTATTTTATGGGTGAAAACTAAATGGTGTTGCACTACTTTGGCTATGTTTACACGGAAACGATTCTGAAGAGAAAACGCAAAAGCGGCATTATCACTTTTTCTGCGTTTAGACGAGCGATTCGTGTGGGAAATCCGCGTGCAAATGTTGACGCAGAAGTGTGTGAGATTTAATGTAGTATGCACTTCAGGCGGCTAGGAGTGCATACTACAACAACACCAAGTCCACGCGCCTGACTTTTGCGTTTTTACCGTTTACACGGGAACGCGGCGGTGGAGCGTTTTTAAGATTTCCACTCTGGAGGGTGGTTTCACTTTTTTGCGTTTTTAAGCCTCAAAAACGGTGTCGCCGTATAAACGAAAGGCACATCTGATAAAATATTTTTACGTTTTCACCCGCGAGCGTTTTCGTGTAAACAGGGCCTTAAATTGCACTGTAAACATAATGCTAAAAATTATAAATTGGTTTGCGGAGGACAAACTTCAGTTTAACAAATTAGTTCAAACTTTAATGTGTATTTAGCACTTTCTTTTTATTTTAAGCTCACAGAACTGAAGTCAATAGTGAAAACACGAACACACTGGAGAGCTGCTTCACAGCGGAAAATGAAGTTGTACTTGTACGCTGTTTTTCATGTTTAATACGGTAAACTGCTGAATTGAGGCAATCTCTTGTTTAATGTGCTGTATTAGTAAACGTGACGTGACTGAATTGCAAATCTTACGCAACATATCCACATTTCTATGATCAGATGTTTTTCTTATGCTTAATTAAAATGCTTGTTGAAGTGAAGGAACCCGAGCAGCACATTTGCATATTTAGCGTTATTCACTGATCTCATTCAGGGTTTTAGCTCTGATTTTATTGGTGATTTCTTATGAATATCGCCTCATTCATGATAGTAGCCCTAACTGCACATCTTGATATTAATGGAGGAGTGATCCAGCTCTCAGATTTCATCATATCTTAATTTGTGTTTAGAAGATGAACTACACTCTAAAAAATGCCGGGTTGTTTTAACCCAATTTTGGGTCAAATATGGACAAACCCGAAATGTTGGGTTAAAAATGTAATGTAAAAATTTAACCCAATGGCTGGGTTAGTCCATATTTGACCCAAAGTTGGGTTAAAACAACCCAGCATTTTTTTAGAGTGTAGTCTTACGGGGTTGGACCAACATGAGGGTGAGTACTGACATATTTTTAATGTTTGGGTGAACTATCCCTTTAGTTAAATATACCAGTTCATTGTTGACACTTTTAGCATGTCTTTGGCGAGGTGGTTTGGGAGGAGCAGAAAGTGTCATGATGAGTAATCAGTCAAGAATGAGAGCACAATACATTCCAGCTTGAAATTGGAGTACCTGCACCAACGTATTTCAGGTTTGTCAGAAATGCATATACGTATTGAAATGAGCCTATTATAAGAATGAGTGATGTAAAAGAAAAAGGTGTGTCAGGAGAACCAGATCTCTCAGAGGCTAACAAAACTCTCCACCCAAAAGAAAAAATACAGTCATTCAAGGTAAAGATTCAGTGGACTCAAAACAAGACCATGACGAAGCACGTTTTATCAGTTTTTTGTTTGTAAGACTTTGACAAGATTCACTTCACGTTTGGATGGAACCCAATAAATGTTAGAATTACATGAACTGGTAGCTTCACATCAAACTCTGAGAATGACAGTGATGTGTTGAGCCAACGCATTCTCATCCCAAGGCGTCATATACTGACGCTTTTGCCAATGCATAGACATCTAACGCACATGGCACCCTTTAGCCTCAATATAACACTTCGGTTATGGGCAGGGTTAGACCACTAGGAGGCGCCTTCTGGCCTATATATATCTGCGTCTCATATTGACATTAAAAGGATGCCATGTGTGTTGGGTGTCTACGCACTGGCAAAAGCGTCAGTATTTGATGCCTTGGGATGAGAACGGGCTAGATGAGCCGAGCGGTCATTAAAACATATAAAACTTCAAACCGTCAAACCGATCACAGTTTAGAGAGAGATAATAAAAAAACAGCTCAAAGTTATGCCTGAAAATTAAAAATAAAAGTCCGGAAATTAACTACATTGACGTAGGCTTAAGTCTCAGTGAATACGTAAAATGATTGACCGGCTGAAAGCTATTTTTCTTCTACTAATTACTAATATATTAACCACTGAAAACGGCAAAATACTGCGTTATGGTAATTAAAACACGTTTTCCTTTAAAAACGAAGCAATGCTCAAACACAAATGTTTATATTTTCTATAATTGACATACATTTTAGTTTGAGACCACATAGCTTAATGTTTAATGGGTAACACAATCTTTAGGTCCAGCCTGACGAAACATTATTAAAAGTACAGTTCATATAGTATTCGAATTTTACGAGGTGGCTAATTCGTACGACCTCACTCGTACGATTTTTGCAAAATCGTACATATTTTACGAATTGGCCAATTCGTATGAATTCGTACGAATGACCTACTCCTGACCCCGCCCCTAAACCCAACCATCAAGTGGGTTTAGACAAATCGTACGAATTGGTCGTGAGATAGGGTAGGTAATATTGAAGACAATAAAAAAGGGATATTCCAGCTTTGTTCATACTGTTGTGCTGTTGTCCCAGATGTTCATCATCCTTCAAAGCTACTCTGAGCGACCGCTGCGGCCGCTAACGCCGCCATGAAGAAAACAAACACTCCTTTAAACCAACTGGAAGAGCTTTCTTTGACTTTCTCTGCTTCAGTCTTTCCAAGCATCTCATTGGTGAAGTGCTTCCCTCCATTTCTCTCCAGCATCTTCTCAATCTTCTCCATCAGTTCAGTGATCTGAGAGCGGTTCTTCACGTCTTTATTGTTAAATGAGTGAAATCTCCCACCGAAACTCTCAGTAAACGCCTGTAGATCTGGAGTGTCTCTGATATACTCGTCTAATGATCGATGATCGAGATGATCAGCGTGAGTGAACAGAACGATGGTGTGGCGAACAGCTTCTTCTCCAAAGTTCTCCTGAATCCATTCGACTGTGTTTTTCTCTTCATCTGTGAATCTGTCGTCCAGTCTGATGACCAGCAGAAACACATGCGGACCGGGAGCAGACATCTCCACACACGTCTCAATCTCAGCCTTCGACAGATCCAACAGTCCTGGAGTGTCGATCACTGTGATGTTTCTTCCACACACACCGGCTTCTTGTTTCTCACAGGTTTGAGGGCTTAATGGGAAATGCTTATTCGTTTTGAAGGCGTCTCTGCCAATGATGGTGTTTGCCGTCGAACTCTTCCCTGATCCACATCGACCCAGAAGTATGATCCTCAGATCGGACGCTGTGATGAAACACAATATGCGTATTAGTTCAGTAACTGTCATAGTTTTGAGGCTCAAAACACAAAATATTGCAAACAATGAATAAATGTAAACGTCCTGTCAATGTTTCTGTAATGTCAAATTCATGAATTAATTTGTAAATTTACATCCAATACGTCATATAACCATCAGTGAATGTTTAATAAATAATTTAATTTTTATGATGCGTTGATGCAAAATCCCCAGTGATAAATTAACACTTAAAAGAGTCAATTATATATTATAAACTCTGAGCAGAGTGTTAAATGAACTGCTGAGTGAATGAGATAATTAAGTGAATAATTGAATGATGATTGTCACCATTGTGGAGATCAGTGTTTGCTTTAGTTGGGCTCTTTATCCTTAATTCATTAATTTTAGAAATTATTTGGCTGTTGTACATAAGTTATAACAGCCAGATGAACAATAGAAAAGGTGATCTGATGGTGATATTTGTGTTTCAAATAACGCAAAATGCTTTCATCTGCAAGTTTACGTCCAAAAATTTGTCGAGAAATATTGTTAAACTTAGTAATTTAAATATAAACAATTTAAATATAAAAGGGAAAATATTATAAAAGGGAATAAAATAAATAAATACAATAAAATAAATAAAATAAAAGGGAAAATATTATATTTTCACATCAGAATGTAAAAAAATATTGTTGATTTAACTTAAAAAATGAAGTAACCTGGTTGCCTTAATTTTAAGTTGATTGAACTGGAAAAAGTGAGTTAATACAATGAAGGAGATTGATTTAATCATCAGAAACTAAAAATAATAAGTTATCAGAACTAAATAAATCATTTAAGTTGATTTGACAAATGAAAAAATGTGGTGGTAACAAATCTTGAAAATATTTTTTTACAGATTTGTAACTTATCCAAGTTATAAAGCTAAATATTTACCTATTGAATGATCTCCTGGTGTGTCTTGCGTCTCCTCGCCGATCGAAGATGTCTCATGTTTTCTTTCGCTTTCCTTTCCATCCAAACATCCCTTTTCTCTCTCGTTTGTTGCTTTTTGTTCTTTGTTTTCTGTCTGCTGATGCTCTTCTCTGTTCACTGTTGTCTGCTCCTCCAGACTCTTCTCTGTCCTCGTCTCGTCTGTATCGTTCTTCGCTGAGATCTCTTTAACGTAATGTTCTCGTCGGTTCTTCCTCACCACTTCATCGATGTTCTCCAGCAGACTGGCGATCTGCTTCTTATCTCTCTTGTTTTTGTGGATGATCACGTCACATTTCTCTTCACAAAAGCTCAGAAGTTCTCGGGTTTTTCTGTGCAGTCTAAACTCGATCCACTCCCGTTTGGACATCGCCTCTCTTCCCGTGAACAACACCATTGTGAACCTGAACGCCTCTTTTCCGAAGTGCTCGTGAATCTTTCTCACAATCTTATCCACGTTTTCTGTGAATCTGTCGATTCTGATGACGAGCAGGAAGACGTGAGGACCGGGATCTGAGAGATCCAGACTCTTCATCATCTGCTTCTTCATCTCTTCATCAGTCAGTTGAGTGTTGAAGAATCCTGGAGTGTCGATGACGGAGATGTTTCTGTCCTCGACTATTCCTCTCTGGATCTCACTCTCGTTGGTTCTGATCTCTTTAAACGCATCTCGACCCAATATTACGTTGCCTATTGAACTCTTTCCAGCATCACTTTTTCCGATCAACACAATCCTCAGATTCTGTACAGCAAGGGCTTCATCAGACTCTGGGGATAAAACAGAAATTGTCATATTGTGTAGAGGAAAGTTATATATCTCGATATTATTTTGAGTAAACGGTTAAGATATCAAAAAATTGTCAGTGTTTGGATCATGAAAGTGTTCGTAATAAAACAGAGTGGGTGACTGTCGAATAATACGAGGAATTGGCGACAGTGTAATCCATAATTTAGTTGAAAAGTGTAAAATCTATCTAAATTCATTTTAATGTTTCTTCTAAAATAGATCAAACCGCTAAAAAGTGATCAGTTGACTTAACTTAAAAAATCGAGGAAAACCGTTGCCTTAAAATTAATCGGGAAAGAAACTTCATGCGTAATTAAAAAACATACGTTTTGTGAATTTGCGTAATTGAAAAAAATAAGTTATGCGAACATGAAGCATGAAGATGATTTGGTTAATCTTACAACAAAGGGTTTCCTCACTTTTTTCGAGTGAGATCATACAAATTTTTACGAATTAGCCACCAATTAAGCCAAACATAAAATTAAGATTTGTTTAAGAGACAATTAATTTCAACAGGAAGTTTCTGCCTTTATTTAAAGAGACGGTGTCTTAAAGACCAAGCACATGATCCATAAACATTACTATTAGTTACTATAGTATGAGATTAACCAACCCGATCTCACGACCAAGTCGTACGAATTCGACGAATGATTAAAAAGTGGCTAATTCGCAACAATTCATACGACCTCACTCATATGAATTAGTATGATTTTGCTAAAATCGTACATATTTTACGAATTGGCCAATTCGTAAGAATGACCTAGCCCTTACCCCGCCCCTAAACTCACGTGGGTTTAGACAAATCGTACGAATTCGACGAATGATTAAAAAGTGGCTAATTTGTAACAATTCGTACGACCTCACTCTTACGAATTAGTATGATTTTGCTAAATCGTCATATTTTACGAACTGGCCAATTCGTACGAATGATCTACCCCTGACCCCGCCCCTAAACCTACCCATCATGTGGGTTTAGACAAATTGTATGAATTCGTACGAGTGAGGTCGAACGAATTAGACCCTTTTTAATCATTCGTCAAATTCATACGAATTGGTCGTGGGATAGTGTCGGATTAACACAGGAAAATGTGCTATGTACAGTATATCATTAAACTGAATGTAGATTATGGTCTATATAGACGACAAGACAGGACCTTTTTAAAAGATGGCGCTATCAAACCCTATTTTTGATATATAATTGTTTTTTAATTGGAACAATAGAAGTAAATCATTCACAATTATAAAAAAACATAAAAGTTATACTAAGTAAATTGGCTCACGTAAACTTTAAAACTGAGGAAAAAATGCATGTCTCAAGTCAGAGATTTCCTTATAAGACTACACTTCAACAATTCGACACTTCAACAAGCCTACAATTCAACAAGCCTAAATCGACACATCTACAAACATACTGATTGCATCTGTATTGTACAGTATCATATTAGCTAAAAGATTATATACTTGATAACCTGACAGCACAGAATGTTGAACTAGGTTTATTTGCTAGTTCAAATATACACACATCTTTGAAACAACATGTTTGATATATAATTATAGATAATGTTTCATTGTTTATGTGAAGATACAAAATCTAGTTTATCTCACACACCTTAACACAGAGTCATTGAGATTAACTACGGTCTAGTTAAACAGGTTTGTTGTGTATGTTTGCCTCTAAAAACAAAATGATTTGGTTAGAGTTGGTTAAAGTACAGTAATTGAAACGTACCAGTGCGCGCGGGATTCATTTCTCTGTTTGGTTTATTCCTGTAGTTTCTCAGCTGTTCAATCTCAGTGTGAATCCAGTGACAGAATGAAGGTATTTGAGCTCAACTCTTGTGACCCGTGAAACTCCCTCTATTGTCATGAACTAATGACAGTTATTGCCTAACGCTAGTGTGCGGTTAAAAGTCTTTCTGACACACGCTTTTATGAATGAAAACAGTTCATGGCAGTAATACACTTTGATTTGCCTGGATTGGATTCAATTTAAATACATTATAGATATACTGATATTTTGGTTTAAAGTTTGAGTGAGCACAGGACAAGAAAAATGAAAATTTCACAAAACTGAAAATTATTCATAACTCGGTAGTAAAAGTTCACATCCCTGATCTCTAACGTCATTCACTTCACAATCCATATTGAGCTGCAACACAAAACTTGTGAATATAACAGTTCAGTTTGTGTCTGTGCTCCACCCTTCAGTTAAACCTGTCCAAACACATCAGACGTCTTATTTATAGACGTGAATGACAAGAGTTTGTCGTGTTTGTTGATCAGGTTTAACTCTAGACATTCATTGTGAGGTTTTAAAGCTGCGCTGCAAGCCTGCAACTATTGAATTCCAACTGAACAAACCAATGAACAAAGAGCGAAAATCATCACTGAAGACATACTGAAGGAAATAGAAAACTTTGATAAATAAAAATAATAATGACAAAGGCATAAAAACTGTCCAAGCATTTATAACATTGATTCCAACATATTCTCATCCTAGGGCGTCGTACCGAAGCACTTCTTTGAGTAAATCGGGTGACGCAATAACCAAAGCTGTCCAGCAGGAGGCGACAGACAGCATGTGAAAAAGACAACAGCTAAACTTCATGATTGTCACGTGGTGTTTCAGGCAGGAAGACGAAGACAGATCCAGCTCAGAAAACTCAAAGTGCAATCACAAAACTCCAAACAGGCAATGCCAAGGAAGGAACAGGTAGAACGGGCTGCACAAACGAGATAGAGAAGGGTACACAGCTGATCTAGATGAACTAATAATGACGGTCACCATATGGATAGCGCAAGGAAAAAAGGAACTGAAGAAATGCAAAATAAAAGTCCATGCACCAAACACAACGTAATGTTGACAATGATGAAGATGAACAGAAAAATACGTACTATATATAAAAAAATATTTAAACTTAAAAGGAAAATGATTTTTCTTTAGTGTTTGTCTCAGTGATGTTTTTTTAAGGAGAAACAGAGACATGTCTGTCACTCTGTGTTAAAAAGAAAACGGTGTTAACCACACAAAGTCCTCAGTATAAAAAATATTGCAGTCATTTGCTTGCAATTGATCTGATAAGCTACAACATGGTAAGACGAACACACTCTTACCATAAAAAACTAATGACTGGAACAGGAAGTTAGGCAGATACATTTCTTTGGTCTGTTTTAATGTACATAAAATACAAAAAGACGTGTCATTTGTTGCATTATGTGACAGAGCGGCATGTTGTTCATGATTTGAACTGGAAATCACCCTCACCCCCTTCTTTCCAGGAGAACTGATCATATTGGGGTTCATTTCTTGGACATTTCACTAAGTTAACCACTCATTCGGCTTTAAGGTGCATATGGGCACTTCACTGTTACGCAGGTTTTTTACTATTGCACTTCTGTGTTCTGTGTTTTAACTTGAAAAATCCTTAAAATAGCCCAAATCTTGCGAAGCACCTCCGAAAAATCCTTAAATGAGTCATGGCATTCTTGCCCATTGTCCCACATGGCCGTTCCCAACTCTCTGGGTTAGTCGACCTGGAGTCACTTTGGATCATCCTGTGGAAAAAACAAGAAGGACTGGAGTTAAAAAGTCAGAGCAGATTGACTAAGAGAGATTTGACGTGGATCAGTTGTACATGCTGGAAGGCTTGCTAAGAGAAAACCCATTGACTTCAGGACGATGCGCCCAGAAGTGCTAAAATGCCTCCAAAAAATACGCCAGCCATGCATTTCACAGCTGTGTGTAAAACAGTGTTAACCACACTTCACACATGTTAAAGTCCTTCACTGTAGAGCTAAAAGTGTGTGTGTTAAAACAGTTAGTCATTTGGTTGCTGTCGATCTGACGAGGAACAACACGGTAAGACAAACACACTTATATTTCAATAAAAACTGATGATTATTTATATAGATGAAGCTCATATAACACACGATTCCTGACATTTAAAATTGTGCATTTTGCAGACGCTTTTATCCAAAAGGACTTACATTGCACTTTCAGGTACACATTTTACATTCTTATCAGTTCTTGACTTGAAATATCTTCCGTACATCTAATGATCATCTAATGTTCATTTACACAAATTTATGTTGTGCATTAATTAACTTCAGATAACTTCAGATAACACTAAAAGCTGTTTAGGGTGATGAATATACACTGATTGTGAGCGTATAAGTGTTTAATGCTGAATTATATATTTTATGCTGATGATTATATTAATGCTGTATTATAGATATATTTATGCTGATGATTATATTAATGCTGTATTATAGATATATTTAATGCTGATGATTATATTAATACTGTATTATAGATATATTTAATGCTGATGATTATATTAATGCTGTATTATAGATATATTTTATGCTGATGATTATATTAATGCTGTATTATAGATATATTTTATGCTGATGATTATATTAATGCTGTATTATAGATATATATTATGCTGATGATTATATTAATGCTGTATTATAGATATTTAATGATGATTATATTAATGCTGTATTATAGATATATTTTATGCTGATGATTATATTAATGCTGTATTATAGATATATTTTATGCTGATGATTATATTAATGCTGTATTATAGATATATTTTATGCTGATGATTATATTAATGCTGTATTATAGATATATTTTATGCTGATGATTATATTAATGCTGTATTATAGATATATTTATGCTGATGATTATATTAATGCTGTATTATAGATATATTTTATGCTGATGATTATATTAATGCTGTATTATAGATATATTTATGCTGATGATTATATTATAGATATATTTTATGCTGATGTTGGTCAGAATGGCTCCTCCTCTTCCTCTGGTCTTTCTCCTCATGATTCACGGTGAGTTAATGTTATTACTTTTTAAAATTATTTTTATTTTCAAAACCTCATAATGAGGGTTTAATGAGCAGTTTTCTGTGGTATGTTAATGCATTTACTTTTGAAACAGGAAGTTTGGGTGAGGCCTGTCAGTGGGCTTGTCTACTTTATAAATATCCTGTAGTTTGTTTTTTTTCTTCGTCACGTCACAGGGGGCGTTAGATGGGTAGGATTAGGGGTGGGGTTAGGGATCAGGGGGCGGAGATAGGTAGGATTAGGTATATTTGAGGTGGGAGGAGCTCAATCTAACTCCTCCCCTTGGATTTCGTGTTCTGCAGTGAGGACCATCTCACTTGCTAGTTAGTGTCAGGTGGTTTAGGGGAGGGACTTTCTCACTCATCAAGCATTTGATTGGACAAACAGATTTTTGTGTTAATTTCTTCAGAAGATATTGTTCAGATATGATAGAGCAGTGCCAATCCTGTTCCTGCAGATCTATCTTCCTGAAAAGCTCAGCGAACCAGCTAATGAAGATCTGCAGAAGCACATGATCACTGCAGACAGGTGTGTGTGATCAGGGTTTGATCTGAATCTGATCTCCAGGAACAGGATTTGGCTCCTTTGATGAAGAGGTTTGGTGTCAAATGATTTTGTCAGCATAGACGTTTTCTTAGACTTAATTGTGATGTTTTTTATTATTTTAGAGAACAGCATGTTGTTCTTGACTGATGTCTTTGCTCTGGTTTCACTTCTGTTTATTTCTGCAACATCCTCCATCAAAACTGATAAAGAAATTCACACTTAGATCCTTTAACACACTCAAAAGATTCTGAGAAGATTCACTTATAATATTCTCTGAAATCAGTCACTGTTTACAAGTATAATAAAGTGTTTGTGATCCGTTGGAACTGATAAAACAACATTTTCAGCAGTGTGAATTCTGTGTTTCAGGAGTTTCTAGTGCCGGTTGGGATGTGAGTTACAGTCCTACACACATCTGTGCACTAAACGACTCAACAGTGATAATGGGATGCACTTATACATACCCTACTGGATATAAGATCGAGAAAGTGTTCTGGACTAAAACAAAAGATAAAGAGGATAATGAAGAGTATCCAGATCTGTCTAATGACCCTGAATACAGTCAGAGGCTTCAGTATCTGGGAGATAAACAGCAGGACTGCACCGTCAGACTGAGTCATGTGACACTGAAGGATTCACACACGTACTATTTCAGATTCATCACTGATATACCTGATGGAAAATGGATTGGTAAATCAGGAGTGACTCTTACTGTCACAGGTGACTTTGATGAGGTTTATCTCTTCTTCTAATAATCAGTGTGTGACAGCAGCAGCACTAGATCTAATGTGTGTGTTGTGTTCAGATCTTCAGGTGGAGTCTCCTGAGAGAGTGACAGAGGGAGATTCAGTCAGTCTGACATGTAAAAGCAGCTGCGCTCTGACTGACAGAGCAACATTCATCTGGTACAGAAACTCACAGCCATTAACTGAGAGAAACAACAAAACGATTGTAGGATCTGGAAGAATCTTCAACATCTCAAAGATCAGATCTGATGACAGTGGAGAATACAAGTGCAAGTCCTTCAATGAACATGGAGAGAAATACTCTGATACTGTGACTTTAAACGTCATGTGTGAGTTTATAATGTTTAAGTTACAGTAACCATTAAATGATTGAATTTACAATCACAAAACGTTAATGTACCCTTTCTTTTGTCTGTTTTAGATCCTCCAAAGAGCGTCTCAGTGTCCATCAGTCCATCTGGTGTAATAGTGGAGGGAGATTCAGTGACTCTGAACTGCATCAGTGACTCAAACCCTCCTGCTCTGAACTTCAGCTGGTTTAAAGAAGGAACGATTGTAGGATCTGGAAGAATCTTCAACATCTCAAAGATCAGATCTGATGACAGTGGAGAATACAAGTGCAAGTCCATCAATGAACATGGAGAGAAATACTCTGATACTGTGACTTTAAACGTCATGTGTGAGTTGATGATGGTTCAGTAACTGCTGTAACAAACAAATTAGTGAATTAACATTCACAAACATGAATATAGAGTTTATTTTGTCTGTTTTAGATCCTCCCAGGAACGTCTCAGTGTCCGTCATTCAGTCTGGAGATTCAGTGAGTCTGAAGTGCATCAGTGACTCAAACCCTCCTGCTCTGAACTTCAGCTGGTTTAAGGAGAATGAAAGCTCAGCTGTTGGATCTGGACAGAGTTTCAGTGCACTACAGAGTGGACGCTTCTACTGTCAGGCTCACAATCAACATGGATCTCAGAGATCAGACGCTGTAACTGTCTCAGGTGAAGCTTTTATTAACACACTCCTGTATCTTCACATCATTCATCAGTTTGGAGAGTTAATCATGATGATCTTCCTCTTTCAGTTCATCATGTTGCTGGTAGGAATGTGATCGTGATCATAGCGACATCTGGAGGAGTATTCATCTTCATTATCATCTTCATCATCCTGATTATACTGTGAGTTCAATAATAAACTGCAGTGACTAGTTCACTTTGGTCTGATGCAGAAGAAAATGTCTATTTTTTTAATTAGTAATCTTTAAAAACATTGTTCATATTTTGTTAATGTCTGTGATTATAACAGAAAGAAACGAAGGAGTGTTAAAGCTGAAGATCACAGAGTGAGAGAGGTAAATCATCCAAACACAACATGAATTTACAGAAGCAGAAAGTCAATTGTTTTTTGTTTCAGACTGTAACTGTACAGACTGATGGGAAACTCACATTGTCAATTATTTGACGTTATCAATACAATCCAGTAAAAACGTTCAACTAATATTTATCTTGTTTTAGACTAGTGAATCTCAAACTATATGTACAGCGTCCTCAGGTGGCGTGACACATGAAGAAAAAAAATCACTTTTGACATGATTTTTAATATAGATGTATTTTCTAATAATGTGATAATCATTAATATATGTACATCAGCAGTTTGATTATTTTTTTAACTCATTCTGTCTTTTTCTTCTCCTACAATTAACAAGTCTCTTTCTGAACCGGATTCAGTCGGTGATGCTCCGTATGCCAGTGTGAAACCCAGAAGTTTCAGAGGAAAAACTTCTGAATCCAGAGACACTGAGGAGGTCCAGTACGCAACTGTCCAATATCACAAAAAGACCGAGACCAAGAGCGAAGAGGAGAATGAAACTCAGTGTGATGATATACGAGATCAGCCGGATGCTGCCGTGAGGTGAGAAAAAACAACTTAACCAGCACCAACTTAACCAGCACTCGCTTAACCAGTATCAGCTTAACCAGTACCAACTTAACAAGTACCAACTTAACCAACACCAACTTAACCAGTGCCAGTTTAACCAGCACTAGCTTAATCTGCACCAGTTTAACCAGCACCAGCTTAACCATTACCAGCTTAACCAGCACCAGCTTAACCATCACCAGCTTAACCAGTATCAGCTTAACCAGCACCAACTTAACCAGCACCAGCTTAACCGGTACCAGGTTAACCAGCAACAGCTTAACCAGCACCGGCTTAACCAGCACCAGCTTTACCAGCACCAGTTTAACCAGTACCAGTTTCCTGAATCCAGAGACACTGAGGAGGTCCAGTACGCAACTGTCCAACATCACAGAAAGACGGAGATGAAGAGCGAAGAGGAGAATGAAAGTCAACGTGATGATATAAGAGATCTTCAGCCGGATGCTGCCGTGAGGTGAGAAAAAACAACTTAACCAACAACAACTTAACCAGTACCAGCTTAACCAGTACCAACTTAACCAATAACAACTTAACCAGTGTCAGTTTACCCAGCACCAGCTTAATCTGCTCCAGCTTATTCAGCTCCAAATTAACCAGTACCATCTTAACCAGCACCATCTTAACAAGCACCATCTTAAACATCACCAGCTTAACAAGTATCAGCTTAACCAGCACCAGCTTAACCAGTACCAGTTTAACCAGTACCAGCTTAAACAGCAACAGCTTAACCAGCACCAGCTTAACCATCACCAGTTTAACCAGCAGCAGTTTAACCAGTATCAGCTTAACCAGTACCAACTTAACCGGCACCAACTTAACCAGTACCAGCTTAACCAGTACCATTTTAACCAGTAACAGCTTAACCATCACCAGCTTAACCAGTACCAACTTAACCATTATCAACTTAACCATTTCCAGTTTAAACAGCGCCAGCTTAACCATCACCAGTTTAACCAGCACCATCTTTACCAGTATCAACTTAACCAGCAACAACTTAACGAGCACCAGCTTAACATGTACCAGCTTAATCAGCACCAACTTAACCAGCACCAACTTAGCCAGCACCAACTTAACCAGCACCAGTTTAACCAGTATCAGCTTAACCAGTACCAGCTTAACCAGCACCCACTTAACCAGCACCAACTTAACCAGTATCATCTTAACCAGTACTAGTTTAACATGTACCAGCTTACCCAGCACCTGCTTAACCAGTACCAGCTTAACCAGCACCAGCTTAACCAGTTCCAGTTTAACCAGTACCAGCTTAACCGGCACAAACTTAGCCATTACCAGCTTTACCAGCACCATCTTAACCACTATACCAACTTAACCAGCACCAACTTAACCACTATACCACCTTAACCAGCACCAATTTGTCCAGTAACAAATTAAACCACACAAATATAACCACTACCAACTTAACCAGTACTAACTTAACCATTACCAGCTTCACCAACACCAAGTTAACCACTATACCACATTAACAAGCACCAGCTTAACCAGTACTAATTTAACCAGCACCATCTTAACCAATAGCAATTTAACCAGTACCAACTTACCAGTACCATCTTAATAACCGCAGATCCTATAATCTGGGCTATAATGTTGTTCTGCTGTTTGTTTTGATTGTTCAGGCGATCATCTGTTCAGATTGTGGAAGATGCATCAGTGATCTACAGCAGCATCAAATGAGTGATAGAGACCAGCGGACACAAAGCCTGATCAATCCTTTAAGGAGTGATAGTGATAGGAATGTTGGACCAACTTAACCAGCATAAACTTAACCAGCAACAACTTAACCATTACCAGCACCAACTTAATGAGTATCAACTTAACCAGCAACAACTTAACCAGTATAAACTTAACCAGCAACAACTTAACCATTACCAGCACCAACTTAACCAGTATAAACTTAACCAGCAACAACTTAACAAGCATAAACTTAACCAGCAACAACTTAATCAGCACCAGCACCAACTTAACAAGCATAAACTTAACCAGCAACAACTTAACCATTACCAGCACCAACTTAACGAGTATAAACTTAACCAGCAACAACTTAACCATTACCAGCACCAACTTAATGAGTATAAACTTAACCAGCAACAACTTAACCATTACCAGCACCAACTTAACAAGTATAAACTTAACCAGCAACAACTTAACAAGCATAAACTTAACCAGCATAAACTTAACCAGCAACAACTTAACCATTACCAGCAACAACTTAACCAGCAACAACTTAACCAGCACCAGCACCAACTTAACGAGCATAAACTTAACCAGCAACAACTTAACCATTACCAGCACCAACTTAACCAGTATAAACTTAACCAGCAACAACTTAACCAGCACCAGTACCAACTTAACAAGCATAAACTTAACCAGCAACAACTTAACCAGCACCAGTACCAACTTAACAAGCATAAACTTAACCAGCATAAACTTAACCAGCAACAACTTAACCATTACCGGTACCAACTTAACGAGCATAAACTTAACCAGCAACAACTTAACGGGCATAAACTTAACCAGCAACAACTTAACCGGCACCAACTTAACCAGCACCAACTTAACCAGCAACAACTTAACGAGCATAAACTTAACCAGCACCAACTTAACGAGCATAAACTTAACCAGCACCAACTTACCGAGCATAAACTTAACCAGAAACAACTTAACCAGCATAAACTTAACCAGCAACAACTTAACCAGCACCAGCACCAACTTAACGAGCATAAACTTAACCAGCAACAACTTAACCAGCACCAACTTAACCTGTATAAACTTAACCAGCAACAACTTAACCATTACCAGCAGCACCAACTTAACCAGTACCAACCTAACCAGTACAAGCTTAACTAGAGATGTACTTCCCGATTCCGATACCTAGACTCAGGGTATCGGCCGATACCTGAGTGTGTCCAGTATCTATACAGCTGTAATTCATATTAGCACTGTATGAATTGATAGAATTATTATGATGTGCTTCAGACTTATCCCTCAATAAAACATATACAGTTAACTAGAGTATTTTTTATTATATGAATTACATTTCACAGCAATATATTATTTACCTTAAGTGAAAAAGAACTTAATGCAGCCGCACATCTAATTCTGTAAACTGAAAAAGGTGTTTTAGATTTACAAAATAACTATATAAAAAGAGTGCTAGTGCAATCTAGGAATCTAAAAAGATTATACATGAATAATATAATCTCTTAAGAGGTGAAGATCAATAAACAATTTAGTTAAAAAATGACATTTCACTTTTGACAGAGGCTGGGAGAATAATAAACCCAATAACTTACATGTTGTTGGTTATATTTATTGTTCGGCTGTAAATAAAAATATGCAGTTTAAGTCTTTTTAGAATGATATTACATTAATAAATAATAAAATATGTTTTGATTAGCTACAAAAAAATCCAGTGATTTATACTGCTTATCAATATTGAAATGCATTGTTTTCTATTATGTTGTATTGTGTATTTTATAAATAGTTTTCTTTTTCATGTTTTACTTGTATGTTTTTACAATTATGGCCAGTGCTTCAATAAACTTGATTATGAACCTCATGCAGTTTCAGGCTGTAGTGTCTCTATTGGTTAAACTGCACTATTAGGACCTCTAGTGGTTGATTTGTGAATTATTGTTCACTGGTGTGACAAAACAGATATTTTTTCCATGAAAAATTATCTCGTAATTCTGAGATAATTAACTTCTTAAATGGATACTCCACCGGGTTTTCATATTAAACTATGTTATTCCCTTAACTAAGACGAGTTGATGCATTAATCTCCCGTCTCTCTCGCTCTCTATCGCTCTGTTTTGCCGCAAAACTATGTTAGCATTTAGCTTAGCCCAGTGCAGCGACCAAGCACTTCCTCATTTTCCCTATTTAAACACAGTTACTCGATTAGTGTAACTCGACCTAGGCTGGTGACACAAAAAATAAAACGTTGTGTTTTTCTAAGCGTTTAAAATTGATGAATATTGTATGGTGGAATACCATAAAAAGTGCTTTAGTGCACTTCGACTTGGTGTGATAATACCTTCACTCGTGAAAAGTCCTCTTACCGGCTCCCGCTAAAGTCTTAAACTTGAAACATAACTTCTTAAGACTTGTGACTTTCAGTATATTTCTATGCATCTTTATCTTAATCTTTTTTTTATGATGACGATGAAAAGATTAAAACATTTCCCTTCTAAATTACTTAAGCTTGTTGAAGGATCTAAGTGTTTTCCATAACAACCTGTGTGTTTTAATTTTTAAAAAGCAAGCATTCCTTGGTGTTTTATTTACTTTATTTTTCTATTTCAATTCGTAATATTGTATAATCCTTACACATTTATGTGGAGAAGAGTAAGATCAGTTTGACCAGTGTAATAGAGAAGTTCCTCTTTTCACCTTAGGATGTTCGTCTCATCTCGTGCATAATTATGTGATAGTTGTTTCTGTGTTCATGATTCAGCATGAAATTATTCAATTAAATCAGAACGACGGCTTCAACTACACCATTGGCAGTTCAAGTTTAATAACAATATATTTCTAAAGTATAAGAGGGATATATATACAAACATTATCCAGCAAAATATCTTCAAGTAAGAGCACAGACACGAAATCAACATGAATCACAATAACAGAAAAGTATAATAAAAGTATATATATATATATTTTTTAAAAATGATGTGTTTATGTTTTAGCAAGTTAATCATAATGAGACACAAAAATCAAAGATGTCCCGGGGCAAAATAAAAAAAAAAAGAAAAGAAAAAGAGTTTCCTCTTTCTGAATGAAAAACAGGTATTTCCTCACTGCTCATTAATAAACACTGTTAACACACAACGTCCTTCACATTCGGTGCTGTTGATCTGATGAACTTCAACACGGTAAGACAAACACACTCTTCATTAAATAAATTATATTATTATATAATTTGTTATATATATTATGATTATATTAATGCTGTATTATAGATATAGTTTATGCTGATGATTATATTAATGCTGTATTATAGATATATTTAATGCTGATGATTATATTAATGCTGTATTATAGATATATTTTATGCTGATGAGGGTCAGAATGGCTCCTCCTCTTCCTCTGGTCTTTCTGCTCATGATTCACGGTGAGTCTCTCTTACATTCACATTAGAAAATCTCATTTCATTTCATTGTACCCAATGTAGCAAATTCCGTACTCTTTAACCTCTCTTTTTGCCGTACATTGAAAACACAAAAAGCTGGAAGATTCTTTCAATGTTGGAGACGGAGTAAAACAGATTAGCCCGTATTTTTGATGTCACGAGCCACCATTTGCATGTAATAAAAGCTTTCACATGCTTACAGGCGGTTGTAACTGATCAAAACAACATTTTCAGTCTGTGTTTCAGGGGTTTCTAGTGTTGATTGGGGTGTGAGATACAGTCCTACACACATCTGTGCACTAAACGACTCAACAGTGATGATGAACTGCACTTATACATACCCCCCTACTGGATATAAGATCGAGAAAGTGTTCTGGACTAAAACACGTATAGATCCTCGAGATCTGTCTAATGACACTGAATACAGTCAGAGGCTTCAGTATCTGGGAGATAAACAGCAGGACTGCACCGTCAGACTGAGTCATGTGACACTGAAGGATTCACGCACGTACTATTTCAGATTCATCACTGATATAACAGAAGGAACATGGACTGGTGTTCCAGGAGTGACTCTTACTGTCACAGGTGACTTTGATGAGGTTTATCTCTTCTTCTAATAATCAGTGTGTGACAGCAGCAGCACTAGATCTAATGTGTGTGTTGTGTTCAGATCTTCAGGTGGAGTCTCCTGAGAGAGTGACAGAGGGAGATTCAGTCAGTCTGACATGTAAAAGCAGCTGCGCTCTGACTGACAGAGCAACATTCATCTGGTACAGAAACTCACTGAAGATATTAACTGGGAGAAGAGACAGAAACAAACTCATCCTCAATCCAATCAGAAGAGAGGATTCAGGCAGATATAGCTGTGCTGTAGACGGATACACACACGTCTCTCCTGATGTTCACCTCAATGTCATGTGTGAGTATGAATGAATTTTTTATTATTTTTATTATAGAATAATTGTCAGATATTCAGCATGATCATCTCACAGTGTGTTTGCTGCTTTAACCTACGACTGCTAACCAGCCAATAAAAATACAACATGAAATCGACCCGACATGGCACTAACATTGCTTTCTAACACAGCTTTCCCCTTCCTCGTTCACCGGTTCCTCTTTTTCAGCAAACATGATTATGACAACTGCTATAGTATTATTCATCATTGTCTTCACATTCACATGCTGATGAAGTTTTGTTCTTCTATGGAAACTAGTGATCCGTGTTTCCTTTAGTTGGGCTCTTAACCCTTCATACACTCTAAAAAATGCTGGGTTGTTTTAACCCAATTTTGGGTGAAATATGGACAAATCCGAAATGTTGGGATAAAAATGTAATGTAAAAATTTAACCCAACGGCTGGGTTAGTCCATATTTGACCCAAAGTTGGGTTAAAACAACCCAGCATTTTTTAGAGTGTTTCTTTATAACATACAAGTGTTTTCGCTAAAACACAACTGCACTTTCTGAGCAAGAGCTCAACTAAATCTAACACTGATCACCATAATGGGGACTTGAAACTACTATTTTAAATAAAAAGCAACTTCAAAATCTCTTAAAGAATTAACATTCACAAAACATGAATATAGAGTTTATTTTGTCTGTTTTAGACCCTCCCAGGAACGTCTCAGTGTCCGTCATTCAGTCTGGAGATTCAGTGAGTCTGAAGTGCATCAGTGACTCAAACCCTCCTGCTCTGAACTTCAGCTGGTTTAAGGAGAATGAAAGCTCAGCTGTTGGATCTGGACAGAGTTTCAGTGCACTACAGAGTGGACGCTTCTACTGTCAGGCTCACAATCAACATGGATCTCAGAGATCAGACGCTGTAACTGTCTCAGGTGAAGCTTTTATTAACACACTCCTGTATCTTCACATCATTCATCAGTTTGGAGAGTTAATCATGATGATCTTCCTCTTTCAGTTCATCATGTTGCTGGTTGGAATGTGATCGTGATCATAGCGACATCTGGAGGAGTATTCATTTTCATCGTCATCATCATCATCCTGATTATACTGTGAGTTCAATAAAAAACGTCAGTTATTGTTCACGTTCAGTTTTGGTCTGATGTAGAAGAATAATTATATTTTGTTAATGTCTGTGATTATAACAGAAAGAAACGAAGGAGTGTTAAAGTTGAAGATCTCACAGTGAAAGAGGTAATTCATCTAAACACAATGCGACAGCCGTTATGCGTGTTTCGGACTGTAACTGTAAGAAATGATGGCAAACTAACACTATCAAAAGACTTTATCAACACAATTAACTTTCATAAACTGATATTTTCCTCTTTTTAGACCAATCAAATTCTATGTGAAGAGTCCTCATGTGGTTTGCCTCATGAAGAAAAAATATATTTTTCCATGGTTTAATTCTAATTTCCGATATGTTTGCCATATAAATATCGATTTCTCGATATTAATCGATTGTCATGTTTACGAACCGATATCGATTCTTAAATCTCAAGAATCGATTAGTCATCCTGTTTCATTTGAATGAATGGGACATTGTCATTGTATCGCGGCTGCGCGCATCCTAAAAATCGAAATAATCTTTGTCCTTTTTTACTGTTGATATGAAACAAAGTCTCAATTTTCAAATTACGTCCATTTTCTTTATAAATTCAAAAACATAAATGACGTTTTGGCGCTGTTGCGTGAGATCGCTCTGGCGCAGCTCCAGAGAAGCAGCAGCGCTGATCTCACTTCCGGGTTAATAATACCAGACACAGCACCACATAAACGTGAATGAGCATCTGAAAGTGTGTTAAAAGATAGAGTACAACTAATCGAAATCCATATCATGTCACATTGATTCACTCAATCAGCTTTTCAACCGTGGAAAGACGTCAGTTAAACAGCTCGTAATCAATGTCATGTATCGTCATAATTTACCTCAGAAAACCCACATAAACTCGTTAGTCAGCTAGAAAAAAAAATAACTCCAGAGAGGAGAATTTTGCTAAATATACACCATTATAATCTTAATGTTCTTCAATATTTAATGCATTTGAATAAATCTGGCAAATGACAGCCACCATTTAAATGCTTATAGGCCTATTTCATATAATCTTCTTATTATAAAAATAAATAAAAGTGTAATTTAAGTGTTTGTATTGCTACAAAACAGTTCATTATTACCTTCATATTAGGCTAATGAAGCCTATAGGCTACAACTAGACTCCCATAGTTTACAGCATTAGTTCAGAGATTTGATTCCCTAAAAATTGCCATTTATCGTAACTGCAAAATAATAGATATTGAATCAAATCGGAATTGAATCGAATTGCAAGCTTGTGAATCGAAATCGAATCGAATTGTGAAATTTGTCTCAATACCCAGCCCTAATTTTGATGTAATTTGTCTAATTATTTGATAATCATTATTCAAGCACATGCACAGATAGGGCTCAGAGCACATGCCTTTTTTGCCCTTACACTCCGAAGTGCCCTTTGGTGGTGGTGTTCTTCAATAAATTACAAATATTTAGTCAATGAAAAATCTTAAAAAGAGCTTGTGTAAATCTTGTTTGATCCTCACACTGTCAGTAAACCTGATGACTCTGTCTTGACTGAATGAACTGAAGTTCCACCGCAGATAGCAGCTGAACGAAGTTTTGCAATGGTAAACAGAGATCTTGTTTTTCGAATAAGTAGAATACAAAACACATGTCTATAAAGGCTAATATTTTATTTATTTGAGACGTGGGACCTGAGAGCGGGGTCTAGCATTTGCCATCTAATCATAGCCAATAAAACTTGATCTGAAAACTTTGAAACTGCTCTAGACTGAGAATCTACATTTAGGATCAAACTGGTCTTAATAATAATTAGAAATGTTCTCAGAGTGATCTCTCTTCTGATGCGTCACAGAGAGTTTCAGTCCATGACAAGCCTCTTTCTGAACCGGATTTGGTCAATAACGCTCCGTATGCCAGTGTGAAACCCAAAAGATTTAGAGGAACAACTTCTGAATCCAGAGACACTGAGGAGATCCAGTACGCAACTGTCCAACATCACAAAAACACCGAGACCAAGAGCGAAGAGGAGAATGACAGTCAATGTGATGACATAAGAGATCAGCCGGATCCTGCCGTGAGGTGAGAAAAAACAACTTAACCAGTTTAATCACCACCAGTTTAACCATCACCAGTTTAACCAGCATAGATCATAGAATCTGAGCTGTAACATCATTGTCTTGTTTGGTTTTTAGGCGATCAGATGTACAAACTGTGGAAGATACTTCAGTAATCTACAGCGCCGTTAAATGAGTGATGAAATATTATGTTGTATAATGTATAATGTCAGTGTTTTATAAAGAGTTTCCACTCTGTATGTTCTTGATGGGGTGGTATGCCTATAATGCCTCTTTCAAATGATAGATAAAAGTTTTTTGTTGTCCCTGGAGTGTGTGTGTGTGTGTGTGAGAAGTTTTAGCTCAAAATACCCTAAAGATAGACCCTAACCCCACAGATGTTAGAATTGTCCATTTTTTGAAGGTCAGCTAATCTGACTAAAAATAGTGTGTTTACTGAATTCATATGAAGTTCATAGATAAATTATTTATAATAAACAGTATAAAAAATATGAATGGTAAAATTTGATTTCATGACGATTTTAAATGTAATTTTGTTTCTAAAAATATTTTTTTAAATAATATACCCATTTAAGAAATATCTGGTTTTGACATTATCACTTTTAAAACTGTAACAAACAGCATTGGTGTTGTATCAAAATATTAAGTTTGTAATCGCCCAACCCTAACAATCCCTCAAACTGCCACCAGAGGTCACCATCTCCTACGTCTGATGATCCTCACCTGGAAAACACAGCAAAGAAGAGTAATACTATGATTGTTAGGAGTAGGGAAGACATGAAACTGTCATTTCCAGATTTCTCTCTGTCAGCTACTGTATACTTAGGACATTATATGAAGCTGAAACTGCTGTCACGTATATAGTTCTGCAGTCAGACACATCTCGTCTCGTTCAATCCCTCAAACTGCCACCAGAGGTCACCATCTCCCGCGACTGACATCCACCTTGATGATCCTCACCTGGAAATCACTATCATTCATCTTCACAATTATTCATCTTCATCTTACAGAGAAAGATCATCGGTTTTCTTTAGTTAGTTTTAGCTCAGTAATGTTGTTCTCTTGTTCACGGAGGGACAGTGATATTTCCGTCGCTGGTGTTCGTTAATAAACAGTGTTAACCACACAAAGTCCTTCACTGTAGAGCTAAAGTGCATGAGTTAATACAGTCAGTCATTCGGTGCTGTTGATCTGATGAGCTTCAACACGGTAAGACAAACACACTCTTGGTTAAATTAAACTGTATTTTCTTTAAAGCTGCTTCGAAACTAAGAGTATTGTGAAAAAGCGCTATACAAATAAATGTGAATTGTATTGAATGCTGTATTATAGATATATTTTATGCTGATGTTGGTCAGAATGGCTCCTCCTCTTGCTCTGGTCTTTCTCCTCATGATTCACGGTGAGTTAATGTTATTACTTTTTTTAATTATTTTTATTTTCAAAACCTCATAATGAGGGTTTAATGAGCAGTTTTCTATAGTACGTTAATGCATTTACTTTGAAACAGGAAGTTTGGGTGAGGCCTGTCAGTGGGCTTGTCTACTTTATAAATATCCTGTAGTTTTTTTGTTTTTCGTTACGTCACGTCACAGGGGGCGTTAGATGTGTAGGATTAGGGGTGGGGTTGCTGGTCAGTATTGTCAGGTGGTTTAGAGGAGGGTCTTTCTCACTCATCAGAGCATTTGATTGGGCAAACAGATTTTTGTGTTAATTTCTTCAGAAGATATTGTTCAGATATGATAGAGCAGTGCCAATCCTGTTCCTGCAGATCTATCTTCCTGAAAAGCTTAGCGAACCAGCTAATGAAGATCTGCAGAAGCACATGATCACTGCAGACAGGTGTGTGTGATCAGGCTTTGATCTGAATCTGATCTCCAGGAACAGGATTTGGCTCCTTTGATGAAGAGGTTTGGTGTCAAATGATTTTGTCAGCATAGACGTTTTCTTAGACTTAATTGTGATGTTTTTGATTATTTTAGAGAACAGCGTGTTGTTCGTAACTGATGTCTTTGCTCTGGTTTCACTTCTGTTTATTTCTGCAACATCCTGCATCAAAACTGATAAAGAAATTCACACTTAGATCCGTTAACACACTCAAAAGATTCTGAGAAGATTCACTTATAATATTCTCTGAAAAGAGTCACTGTTTACAAGTATAATAAAGTGTTTGTGATCTGTTGGAACTGATAAAACAACATTTTCAGCAGTGTGTATTCTGTGTTTCAGGAGTTTCTAGTGTTGATTGGGGTGTGAGTTACAGTCCTCCACACATCTGTGCACTAAAGGACTCAACAGTGATAATGAGATGCACTTATAAATACCCCCCTGCTGGATATAAGATCGAGAAAGTGTTCTGGACTAAAACACTGATAATAAATAATGAAGAGTTTCCAGATCTGTCTAATGACCCTGAATACAGTCAGAGGCTTCAGTATCTGGGAGATAAACAGCAGGACTGCACCGTCAGACTGAGTCATGTGACACTGGAGGATTCACACACGTACTATTTCAGATTCCTCACTAATATAACAGAAGGAAGATTGATTGGTGTTCCAGGAGTGACTCTTACTGTCACAGGTGACTTTGATGAGGTTTATCTCTTCTTCTAATAATCAGTGTGTGACAGCAGCAGCACTAGATCTAATGTGTGTGTTGTGTTCAGATCTTCAGGTGGAGTCTCCTGAGAGAGTGACAGAGGGAGATTCAGTCAGTCTGACATGTAAAAGCAGCTGCGCTCTGACTGACAGAGCAACATTCATCTGGTACAGAAACTCACTGAAGATATTAACTGAGACTAAATTCAGGAACACACTCATCCTCAATCCAGTCAGAAGAGAGGATTCAGGCAGATATAGCTGTGCTGTAGACGGACACACACACGTCTCTCCTGATGTTCACCTCGATGTCACGTGTGAGTACAGATTCATGAGTTCTTTTTGTAAATTAACATGACATCTGTAGATCCTCCAGTGAATCCTGTGATCTCCATCAGTCCATCTGGTGTAATAGTGAGTCGGTGATGTCAAATTTACTTTGATTGTTGGTGTTTTTGTATATTTCTGTTAGATCCTCCAAAGAGCGTCTCAGTGTCCATCAGTCCATCTGGTGTAATAGTGGAGGGAGATTCAGTGACTCTGAACTGCATCAGTGACTCAAACCCTCCTGCAGATATCTACTGGTTTAAAGAAGGAACGATTGTAGGATCTGGAAGAATCTTCAACATCTCAAAGATCAGATCTGATGACAGTGGAGAATACAAGTGCAAGTCCATCAATGAACATGGAGAGAAATACTCTGATACTGTGACTTTAAACGTCATGTGTGAGTTTTATGAATCATATTCTGTATTTTAACCACTTTCCTATTTGTCAGTATATTTTGTCTGATCTAGTCCTGTTATCTGTATTTCAGCAGTCATATATTTCTCATCTGTAACTGTCGGTGTTGGCGTTGCTGTCGGTGTTTTACTCGGTGGAGCATCAGGTGCTTTTATTATGTACATTTGGTAAGAAGTTCATTTTATCGTAAGTTTTGCCTCTTTGTCGCCATCTCTGTTGTAAACCTGAAATTGCAGTTATTTGTGGAGTTATCTTCTGTATGTGGGTTGTGCATCAGCACGGCTCTTCAGCGCAGGTGAATCTAATGTTTTGAGGTGTGTGTTTTATGTCAAAGCACCAGTGTGAATTTTTAATGTACATTGAGATTACAGTTACTACGACTTGGAAGTATATAAAAAATAAGTTCTAGAAATCAGATTATAAAACCTTATAACAAGCTTGGTGAATCAGGCTAAGATAAGGAGATAGTTCTGAACACTGATTGGTTATGTATTGCTCAATAACACATTTTGGATCATTTGTAACCAAAAAAAAAGTCACATATTGTAGCTTTAACTATTATATTTTCATATGTTTGGATACACAAAAACATATAAACGTGTTATTTATTCATCTTTCTTCTGACAGTCTTACTAAAAGGATGAACAGAAGATCTGCTATGAAGGGGGTGAGATGATCTCAATTCTTCAGTGTTTTGAGATGTTTCCTACAGATATTAAGAGTATAAGACACACACGTCTCGTGTCCAAACACCTGATTCTTCACTTCTAGATCCAGTAAAACTGATTTCCATCAAGATCCTCTAAACATCACAGTCAGCGTTTCCTTCTGTCTCTCCTGTAGATCTCTGATCCCAATGAAGACACATATACAGTTCTTGACCTCAAGTCCACGACCTCTGACCTGTACGACACACTCGCAGTAAGTGAGACGTCTGTCAGATACTCCATCACAGATGATCACATGACCGATCTCTCGCTCTCTTTCACACAGACGGTGGATCGCAGACGTCCTGAAGACTCTTGATCCTCAACATGAGAATCCATCAGTAAGTGTCAGAACCTGCAGCTCTTCTCAATATAACTAATAAACTCTCCTCAGTATAGTGGGATTGGTTTATATATCTTATGAAAGGGTTTATAAGGTTGTTGATGAACTTCAGTCAGTCAGTCTTCATCGTATTGTTTGTTCAGATCAACAGGAAGAAGCTGCAGAGAGGCGGAGCACAAATGAACCAATCCTGAGCTCTGTGGGCGGAGTCTAAGATGATTGATTTTATTCTTATACACTGAACAAAATCATAATTATGCGCATTCATAATGTAAATTTAAGTTTTTATGGGGTTTTTTTGCTCTCAAAGTGCTCAATATTATAAGCTTCTGTCATTATATGTTCCTGTAACTCTTCCTTTAAATGTTCAATTGTATCTGTGATCGTCTCATATTTGCTTGTACTAACTTTATGAGCGCATCGATGCTGTAGTGTTGATATATCGATACTCACAAGCTACTTATTTGGTATTGATTGCATTAAAAATATAAATGATTAAATTACATTAGAATATATGGGTTTCTGCATTACTTTTATTTTTCATGTTAATGAATGTGATATACCTTTAAAGTCGTCATGAAACGGAAGTTGAGATTGTCTTTTTTCCTTATTGGGACGTATATATATGAGTGAAACCATAGATATGTATATAAAGGCTAGATGTGCTACCCAGGTGAAAAAGACGTCCAATTAAGTGTATTAAAAATGTACTTAAATATGTTTTTAGTACAATACAAATATAATGTAATGCATTTTTAATACACTTAATTGGACGTCTTTTTCACCATGGTGGAGTTTCTATTGACATCACCGGCGGCCATCTTGTCACAGACAAGCTGATGTAAGATGAGTGGTCAGCATGAACACAAATACTCTTATCTCGTTGAAATCTTGACGTATTTACAAACGGTTTGGTTTCTTACAAACGTTATTAATGTGGCTATAATTATCCAGAAGATTATTTATTTATACACTTTTTATTCATAATATCTGACGTTTATAACAAACCAAACCGTTTGAAAATCGGTAGAAAATTGAGCAAGTTATGGTTATTTAAATAGTACATGTACCATTACCACAATGTTACGAGTGAGCGAGCTGCCTGAGACAAGATGGCCGCCAGGTGCAGATGACGACCTCCATTGGCCAGCAGCGCTGACGACACGTCTAGCCTTTATATACATATCTATGTAGGGCGGGGCTTGATTTCGTCCTTCGGGAATTGATTGGATCGTTGTAGGTCGGACATTGACAAATGGAGGCAGATTTGAATGCCAGTTTACAGTCAGTTGTGAGGATTTCTGGGCAGGGTAACGTATTTGATTAAACATTATAAGGGTACATGATTTTAAAATACATTATTAATATTATTACACTACAATATTACATCTAAAAATATGAATGATAAAATTCGATTTCATGACGACTTTAGGTGTAATTTTGTTTCTATTTTTTTAAATACCAATTTAAGAAATATCTGGTTTTGACAGTATCACGTTTAAAACTGTAACAAACAGTATTGGTGTCGTATTAAAATGTAAAGTTTGTAATCGCCCAACCCTAACAATTCCTCAAACTGCCACCAGAGGTCACCATCTCCTGCGACTGACATCAACATTGATGATCCTGGAAATCACTATCGTCCATCTTCATTCTTCAGCAAAGGTAAAAGATAATCATTATTCTTCAGTTTTAGTGGAGTAATATTGTTCTCATGTTGAAGGAGAGGAATTTACAGTTAGTCAGACACATCTCGTCTCGTTCAATCCCTCAAACTGCCACCAGAGGTCACCATCTCCTGCGACTGACATCCACCTTGATGATCCAACCCTGGAAATCACTATCATTCATCTTCACAATTATTCATCTTCATCTTACAGAGAAAGATCATCGGTTTTCTTTAGTTAGTTTTAGCTCAGTAATGTTGTTCTCTTGTTCACGGAGGGACAGTGATATTTCCGTCGCTGGTGTTCGTTAATAAACAGTGTTAACCACACAAAGTCCTTCACTGTAGAGCTAAAGTGCATGAGTTAATACAGTCAGTCATTCGGTGCTGTTGATCTGATGAGCTTCAACACGGTAAGACAAACACACTCTTGATTAAATAAAACTGTATTTTCTTTAAAGATGCTTCGAAACTAAGAGTATTGTGAAAAAGTGCTATACAAATAAATGTGAATTGTATTGAATGCAGTATTATAGATATATTTAATGCTGATGATCATATTAATGCTGTATTATAGATATATTTTATGCTGATGATTATATTAATGCTGTATTATAGATATATTTAATGCTGATGATCATATTAATGCTGTATTATAGATATATTTATGCTGATGATTATATTAATGCTGTATTATAGATATATTTAATGCTGATGATCATATTAATGCTGTATTATAGATATATTTTATGCTGATGATTATATTAATGCTGTATTATAGATATATTTAATGCTGATGATTATATTAATGCTGTATTATAGATATATTTATGCTGATGATTATATTAATGCTGTATTATAGATATATTTTATGCTGATGATCATATTAATGCTGTATTATAGATATATTTAATGCTGATGATTATATTAACGCTGTATTATAGATATATTTTATGCTGATGTTGGTCAGAATGGCTCCTCCTCTTCCTCTGGTCTTTCTGCTCATGATTCACGGTGAGTCTCTCTTACATTCACATTATAAACACGGATGTTTTATTTAAGACGTCATGAGCGTCTGATCTGCACTTTCTTCAGTCTTGTACACACATATTTCTCTCTGAAACAGGAAGTGTGTGTTGAACATGTCAAACGCTCGTCCCTTTTAGAAATGTCCAATAGTTTTTTGCTGCTTGCTAGTCAGTGTCACATGGTTTAGGAGGAGGGACTTTCTCATTGTTCAGAGCATTTGATTGGACAATACTCACTATAGCGGCAGATCATGAATATTTGTGACTGAATGTGAATGTACAAATACTAAATATACACCTGATAAAATATTGGTGTTTCAGTAAAAACCAGTCGAAATTGAGGGTAACCCAGCCAGATATGACATCATTGATGGACATTGGGCCGTGTCCTGGTTAAAATAGTTGATTTCTCTGGATTTAAACATTGTTAGAAATGTTCAACAAAATATACAACATTGTTTAAGTGCTTTTTGTGGTATTTTAATCAAAGTCTTAAACATTGTGCCTTTAAAGCTTGAAATGTTCTCTGTCATTATATGAGATCGAGTATGCTTTTGTGGTGTGAACCCAGATTGAGTAAATGACTGAATTTTCATTATTGGATGAACTCAAAGTATCCTTTGACTGTTTTTTTTAAGACCAAAGGTCACTAATAAATTTAGTCGTTTGGTCGTGTAGTGTCCCTCCATTTAAACTGAAACCAAAAATAAAATGACATCTGATTACAGACAAACCTCATCTATAAATCTAAAATCTCAGTTCTGATATCATTTGATATCAAAATACATGTGCAACCTTTCCATGTTTGTCACACTGAGTCTATTGTGTAAGGTACAAATTATATTATCAGAAATAAAAATTGAAGTGAAAAGTTCAACAATTATTTTTTTTATACATATATTTTTTTTTACATAATTACCCACTTGTTTGACTTAACCTTACGACTTTCTTTTTATGTTAATATTTATGTGTATTAATTGTGACATGAGAAACTATAAGATTTGGATAACAAACATGTATTATGAATAATCATTTGCATAATTCATGTCGTGTGAAGAAACTGTCTCTTTCTGAGGTGACAGACCTTTATACACAGAACAGAGTTAAATAGTTCAGAATTATGACTTTAATAACCTATCAGATAAAATGATAAACAGACATATATAAAAAACATGACATGTAGCAAAACCCTTTGTACGCAATGGTGCCATCTAATGGAAGAAGACAGACACTGTGTAGAGGACTAAACCAGCATCCAACCAAAGTGCAAGCCAGAATTATTTTCAAGAAAACAAACTGTAGCGAGTGATGATCAGCAGATATGAGTCCAGGCGTGTTATCTGTCATCTTCAGGGAAAACACTGAGGATTCTGGCTTATATTAAACAATGAATGTAAACAGAGTATATTTCTACTTAACTTTATCTGCTTTAGTTTGCTTTAGGGTCCTTCAACGGCTCGGTAGTGTTGAATCGCTGCGAGTGTTTGATATGAGAGAATGTGATTTTGCAGGTTTACAGTTTTTCTCATTGCTTTGGTACATTTCAAGAATCGTCCTTAACATTTGCAAACCTAATGTATAAATGCTGTAACATGCACCATTAAAGTACAGTGTTCGAGTAATTGTTGAAATACACCTTTTCTGTTTACAAAATGCTCGAATGATTGAGGACGGTTGTTCTTCCAGCATTCGGCTGGTCCTTTCGACTCGGTCATTATCAGGTCAGGACTGAACATGCACAATAGTGGCCCGTATTTCATCAGAAACATGCCGTTCCACCTCACAGCTTTACTCCTCTCTTCTCCCTACTGTTAGTTCTCTTGTTGTTCTTCTGTTATCAGAAACTGTAATTCTGTGTTGTGCTGTGTCTATCAATGGCTTTGCATTCCCCTTCATTAGTGAAATGCAAGATCTACATGCGTGATTCATCGGGACACACTTACAAAAGATCAGTCTAGTAGAAATTGATGCGTTATGACAACTAGTTCAACCCTTTTGCATAGTGATTAAAAGGCTGTGTTTACAAGGAAACGATTCTGAAGAGACAACGCAAAAGTGGCGTTGCGTCATCACTTTTTATTCTGCGTTTAGACGAGCGTTTTGTGTGAAATCCGCGTGCAAATGTTGACGCAAAAGTGTGTGAAATTCAATGTATGCACTTCAGGCGGCTAGGAGTGCATACTACAACAACACCAAGTCCACGCGCCTGACTTTTGCGTTTCTACCGTTTACACGGGAACGCGGCGGTGGAGCGTTTTTACGATTTCCACTGGAGGGTGGTTTTACTTTTTTGCGTTTTTAAGCCTCAAAAACACCGTCGCCGTGTAAACGAAAGGCACATCCGATAAAATATTTTTACGTTATTTCACCCGCGAGCGTTCTGGTGTAAACAGGGCTTTATGCAAGGAGCTGTTTTGGCTACGATCAACAGAGAACCACATTTTGATCAACATGACCTTAGAGATTGATTATAAAACAGCAGACAGGTGTACATAATCTATTGCATGAATGTACCAAAGCATTTCAAACTTGTCCAAAAGAGTGAGAAATTGCTTTTATGTGAACGAGGGACTCGAGGATGTTGAGTTTGAGAGTTTCAGAAATGTACCAAAGCTACTGAGAATAAATGCAATAATGTTCTGCTGAATGAGGCGCTTTGAAATGGACTGGAAGTCTGAGATGGATTGAATTGTGTGTGTGATTGTGAAGGCCACAGATCTCCATACGACACTGAGATGTCCTCTCTGAGAGCTCACAGTCGACACGAGATGATTATATATAATAACTCACATTAAAGCCATGAATAATCGTGCAGAGGGGCTTTATTTCAGGCCGCTTCTACAAAACCTCATTTGCAGAGTCGAGTGTTCAGGGTTTGGATCTGGGATGTGTTTAGAGGAAGTTTCCCATTATCCGGACAATATCACGACTCGTGACTGAAAGCGCTCGTGTCACTAAATACAGAGTAGCAAACAAAACCCTCATGCGATCGCTGATATAATGATGGAGATATTATAATGAATAAATCACAATATCTGACTCAAATAAACAGACGAAGTTAAATAGCAAAGTTTGAACGATATCTATCTATCCATCCATCCATCCATCCATCCATCTACACTCTAAAAATTGCTGGGTTGTTTTAACCCAACTTTGGGTCAAATGTGGACTAACCCTGCCATTGGGTTACATTTTTATTATTATATTTTTAACCCAATGTTTTGGGTTTGTCTATATTTGACCCAAAGTTGGGTTAAAAGAACCCAGCATTTTTTTTAGTATCTATCTATCTATCTATCTATCTATCTATCTATCTATCTATCTATCTATCTATCTATCTATCTATCTATCTATCTATCTATCTATCTATCTATCTATCTATCTATACCATTTAATCCATTTAAATAAATGTAATTATTTAAGTTAAAAATATATTTACACTAAATTAAAGATATTAATAAAATGAGACTAAACACTACACAATATCACAATAAGAGCATGCATTGGTTGTGTCGTGTTCAACATAAAAATAAAAAATAAATAAAATTAATTTCCCAAAAAAGCCTTCATTCTCAAACTGCAAAATATAATGTAGTTTTCTTTTGATTTTGAGGTGAACAATGACCCAGACATGTTCTCAACAGTCTTCGTGAGAAACCACAATAATCACAGCTCTCTCTCTCTCTCTCTCTCTCTCTCTCCTTTTTTACATAATCTTTATTCTGTCGTCGCTTCTTTTCTTACTTCCACAATTAGTGTGTGATTAGATGTCTCCTGCGTGCGAGTCCTCCAAACACCTGTCCATCTGTCATCTGTCACACACACACACACACACACACACCGCTGTGCTTCTGCGTAAATCACGAAGGCTTCAATGATCTAATCATGGCCTGTTCGTACATCACACAACCGTCCCGCGGGGAGCAGTTTCTGCCAGAACATCATACAGTTATCTTTTATAAACGCAAGCTTACATTTTACCTCAAAATACCATTTCTGTATTTCTATATCAACATCTCCTGTTTCATTGAGTGTCATTTGCTGTTTCTGAGTGAAAAATGTTTCTTCACCAAGTTTCAAATCTCTAACAAAACAGAAGCGTATAACAGTTGACCGACATTTCTGTCGTTCGTTTTCTTTCAGTAGAGGTTAATAAACGTAAAAAACAAAGAACAAACACACACGGCTGAACTTGTCATTTACCAAACAGGTGTGAATATTACTGACATTTACCGTGGTGTTGTGAAACACACACACACACACACACACACACAAGAGAGTCGGGGTGACATTATTGATTTCTCGATGGTTCATTTTGATGAACCGACATCAGTTCTTACACTGTAAAAAAATATTTTCAAGATATGTTATCACAACATTTTTTCTTTTGTCAAATCAACTTAAATAATTTATTTAGTTGAGATAACTTATTATTTTGAGTTTCTGAAAATTTAAATTAATCTCCTTCATTGTATTACTGTAACTCACTTTTTCCAGTTCAATCAACTTAAAATTTTAAGGCAACCAGGTTACTTACGTTTTTTAGTTAAACCAACAATATTTTTTTACAGTGTTAAATCCCATGACCGAGATTTAATGGCCAGTTCACAGCAAGAATGATAACTGTAATGATAACGATAAAGATGTGTAATTTTAACTATAAAATATTGTAAATAAGCTACAAAAAAACAGAATTCCTGTAACATTTCTCAGACCTTTCATGTAATTTTACAATAATACGCTGTCAATTCTACAGTTTTTATAAGTAAAAAACACACAAAACAATACAAGTCAAAGTATAATTTAGTCAAAAACTTTCCCAGAATTTCCTACTTGACAGCAGGTATTTTGTTTAAATATTCATGTTTCTTAAAAGTTTTGTTTTGTAAAACTACATAAATGATCAGTTCTGTTGTTTAGTGAATGTTTATTGCGTTATTTTAGTGTGTGTCAGTGTTTGCGTGAAAGACTCTTTACACTATTATTGTAATAGTGATGTAGTCTCTGCTACTCCATTATATTTAAAATGATTTTTAAAACTAGTTAACACTCTTAGAGTGAATGGGCCTTTTGTCTAATCACTTGATTGTATAGTTCTGTTTGTGTCTCCGAGATAAAGTAGTTTGTTTTGGTCTCTAACTCTTGGTTTTCAGTACACACGGTCAGCCAGGTCATTGAAACTCTTAAAACATGAGAAGAAAAGGAAGAAGGCACTTGAGTGTGTGTTGTGAAGGACACACACGTGCCACTAGGACACATTGCAGAGGGTCTGTTGCCATGCCAACACCACATCACTCCAGAAGAGCACAGTACCGTTGTGTTTTAGTCAAACCTGAGCATCAGAAAGGAAATGTAACTCCCATAAATGTCTTAAATTTGGCAGAGATCTCAATGTGAAATGACATTCAGTCATGGCAACTTTCAGGATATAGTTTTAGCATGCTAATAAATATGGCAATGATAATGTTGGCGAACTATATCTGCTCCACTGCTGTTGTTGACTATCGCTGCTGCGGAGCAAGTGTGGACCTGTTACTATCAACTATATAAATATACTATAAATATTTATAAAATATTATAAAATTAAAAAATATAAATATATATATATATATATAGTCAAAAATATATTATAAAACATATTTAAATTGTAAACTCAATTTAAAATTTTACAATTAGTATACATCCAAAAAATGTAGTATACATCCATAACATGTACACACTGTGGATAGACTCTGTCTGCAGAAATGGTGCATTAGTATGGCATTTTCAAACATATCCAGAGAAAAGAAACACCAAATTGAAAATTCAAGGATGTTCCTCTCAGTGGGTCACTATTTCATTTCAAAGCCATCATCAGTTCTGCCTGTTGAGATAAAATGTGTGTCTACACATCTGAATAGGTGTAATTATGAATCTCCCATTGCAGGATGAATAACAAACTCCACTGCCTTTCAGTCTATTCAGATGCAGAAATGTCAGCCGGCTCACAAACAACTGCCCGACATTAACCCGCCACGATAGATAGATAGATAGATAGATAGATAGATAGATAGATAGATAGATAGATAGATAGATAGATAGATAGATAGATAGATAGATAGATAGATAGATAGATAGATAGATAGATAGATAGATAGATAGTTCATGCAGCCTTGATGTTTCCAGGTTCACTTCCTCTTCTTTATCTTCCAGCACATCCTGTTCATTGACTGAAGAGTGTTATGCAACCGGAGCGAGTCAAGGCTTTATCGTTTCATCTGGACGCCCACATGCTCTCCGTTATTGATTTATTCTGAATGCATGAATCGTGACACACTCCTCTCCACTTCATTACACTGGTGAGTTGGCATTCAACCAAATCACAGGACTGTACTCGTGTAAAAAATGTTTTATTTAAAACGTGTACAGATATTAGACAGCATCACATGCGTTCAACAAACCAGCCGAGCAACATCAGGCTTGATTATTTCAGACAGAGTAAAAGTGGCCTAAAAATCGACGTACTGTTTAAACATTATCATTCACAGCATTGTTTGCAGTCCATTCATTAGATATGGCATCTACTTTAAGGCAACAGAGGATCCTTTCGATTATGGGTTGATATTAAACACATTTTTACAACATTAAAATCAATTTCAGCTAACATTAAAGAAGCTAAAGTTCAGATAAATATTTTGTTGTCCCTCCCTCATTTATGAAGTAAAATAAAAGTATAGTTATGTCTATTTTTAAATACATTCATGATGTGCATTTTACCCTCTGGTGCTCTTCTGTCATTTATGACCGAATCATTTTTACATTTCTCTTTCTTAGGAATGTTTTTTTTTTTTTTTCATTGGAACAGTACGAAACTTTTAAAGGGGTTCGGCACGTGATTCGAACAGGTTAAATAGGCCTGAAAAATAGTCCCACTTGTGAATGAGGCGAGTTTCCTCTAGTGGAAGCGTTCGGTATTGCGGCCAAACACGCTCTTACTGAACGCTCATCTACTGAGATATCAGCCTCAAACCAGTTTAGATTTATGCCTTTGATTTAAAACATGTTTTTGAAAATATATATTTCATTAAAAAATTATTTTTGCACATTTTTCATAACTATAAAGTCAAATTCTGTACCTTTTGTAAGTTTACTTTTTAAAACTTTTTTCACTTCAGCAATAATCTGCCGAGTGTCGCTCTAAAGCATTCAAGGAAGTGAATAAATGAATTATAAATACAGCGTAAATATAATTCAGAAACATAAAATCCCCTAAAAATACTAAATATTAAATAAAAACAATATCAAACTAAAATACATTCATTTCATCGAAACAAAAATAATAATTTCGGAATTACACGTGAAGAGCACCAGAGGGATTTACTAGGCCAAGATTGAAATATAATATAATATAATATAATATAATATAATATAATATAATATAATATAATATAATATAATATAATATAATAGTAAACAGTGTTGTAATTCATCCATATGCACCCAAAAAATGTTCCCCCGCTTGTCTGGAAACGTTGAGTATTGTCAGTGCTGTTAGTTTTTACAGTTCTGTGTCTCAGTTTCACTGAATCGGACACCTATCCAGCGCTCGGCCCTGTTTTCCATTGGCTTTAGGCCCGAGCACTAGCCGGAGGTCAGTGCCGAAGCTTGGCCTGCGCGCGAGCGGATATACGGCTCCACACGGAGCGTCGCTCGCCGCCCGCAGCGCCTGGTACGAGCGGATGGACACCTTGCGGTGCTGCGAGGGTCCGGTTTCCAGCGGGAGTCCCCCGCGCCGCGCCAGCGCCTCGAACACCTGCTCCAGATTCACCGCGTCCTTCGCGGAGGTCTCCACCAGAGCGCAGCCGGTCCCGAGGCGGTGCTGTACTTCCGTCCGCGACACCGCGCGCCGCTCCGACGCCAGGTCCAGCTTGTTAGCGCAGACCACCGTCGGCACACACACCTTCTGTTTGTGTAGAGCTGCTTTAGCTGCTTGGATCTCGGCGTGAAGAGCACACACCTCCTCGAACGAGCTGCGGTCGTCCAGACTGAACACCAGCAGGAACACATCGCCTGAAACACCCGAGAGAGAGAGAGAGATAGAGAGAGAGGCCGTCAGACACTCAAGCATTCAGGGAAATCACGGATATCGGCTAATATCGGCCCATACGTTCATTTATTTGACCAAAGGTTAAAAAACTAAATAAACAAGATATAAAAATGTTCAAAAACAATATAATAAAACAAATTAAATTCCTCTTTTAACACACTGTAATTTGTTAAAATAAGGAAGATTTAAGCACAGATTTAAAAACAGGCGAAGAACGTGCTGTTTTTATCGGCCGATATCGTAAAAAATGACGAATTATGTATTATTTCCTCCAGCAGAGACGCTTCAGGTGCGCACTGTTCATCATGAGGGTTTACAATCGCTTGAAATAATTGGAAACCCTAAAGGAACAAAAACACAAGTCTGACATATCGGCTATGACATATGAGGATGAGTTTGGGATTTTAATGGTCAGACTTCTGTTTTTGTAATCCGGCTCTCAAAAATTATATCAAAATTTAGATTTATCGGCCAATATATCGGTTAGGCCTATTGGCTTTCAGATATAAAGAATTATTAGTTATCAGTATCTGCTAAAATTTTTATATCAGTGCATCAATTGCAGCTTGTAACTAAAACTGCAGACAGAAAGTTTAGAGAAAGTTTACTGAAATACTGGCGTCAATTCATATAAAAGGGTTTATGATAATATGAATGTTTTTATGCTTAAGTACCACAATTATGATGTATGTTACATGCTCAAAATTATTGAACTCAACTTTGCTCTATGAATTATGCTGATTCAATCAGTTTTCAGAGATTGATTGTTCAGTCTGAGATTGAACCTTTTGAGAGATGCTGATGCTTTAAAAAACTGCATCCAATAAATAAAAATATAACATTCAACACAAGAAAGATTCGAACCAAATAGATTTAGCGCGTCTCTTCAACGATGGCTATTTAAAAAGCATTTAAACCTCGTCAACAACTCCAAAACAGCCGTTTAGTGCAACACGGCCTCATTAAAATGCGTATCTGTAGCTCGAATTGTATTCATCGCGCAATTTATACGCAAAATAGAGTTTTTACATGCATATGATAGGCTACGCACTGTAAACCAGTGCTTTGCGTGCGTATAATATGCGTGCACAAACTTTTTTGCGTATAAATTGCACGATAAATACATTTCGAGCAATAGACACGCACTGTCATGAGATCCTGCTGGGATTTCAGGAACGCTTTACAGCCCAAGAGTGTGTTATAGCTCTCCGCACCGGTGAGGATGGAGAGTCTCCTCTTGGCGGGGAACGAGCGTTCCCCGGACGCGTCCAGGATGTCTATCTGGTAGGTCTCGCCCCGGATGTGGTAGAGTTTGCGGTGGAAATCTTCAGCGGTGGGCTCGTATCGCTCCTCGAAGCCGTCGCGCAGGAACCGGCGCAGGATCGAGGTCTTCCCGACGCGCGGCGCGCCGAGCACCACAACGCGCCTGCAGTTCTGCGGCTTTGCGGAGCCGTGCGCCTCGTTCGCGAGCGGCTGGAGACGCGCTTGCCCGTGCAACACCAGCGCGGCCAGTTGGTCCAGAGGAGACTTCCTACAGTCCACTTTCCCCAGACTGGACGCGCGCACCACCCGCGCTTTCTTCTCCTGCTGCTTCAGGTGAGTCGTGGCCAGTTTCAGGATGCCTATTCCCGCTTTGGAGAGCGTGCTGACTTTGAACCCGGTGGCGCAGAGTCTCTGCGTCGCGTTTTTGTACGCGAGGAGGACGCTGGGCGAGCTGGAACTGGGCAGAGCGCGAGACTGGTGCTGCTGGATCACCGCGTTCACACTCTGGTGCAGGTCCATGACGGGACTCATTGAGGCCCGGTGGATTTGATGTGTGTGTTTGATATATCCACGAGCTCTGAGTAAAGTGCCGTACTTCTGTGCGATCGGACAGCGCGCGACTTATATACACGCGCCACGTCATCCGTGTGATTGACAGGTGCGCAGCGCGTGTACCCGCAAGGAACAAAACGTTTTGCGGAACAGTGCACGATGATGAAGGCGAATCTTATAATGAGCGCTGCTTAGGCTGCGATAAAGTGTGTTTGAGGAGGGGTAGGACAGAACAAATTACTATCAATAAACTGAAAAAAGAAAGAAATAGCCTTCATTCCTATTTTAAGGGAAAATATTGGAGAATGAACGTAGGCTATTCAAATATAGTCTATAGCCTATACTGTAATCAATATTTTTTAAGACTCTGTAGTTCAAATTTGACCCAATTGACAGGGATGGTAAAAAGAGAAATCTTTTAATCATCAATAAAGAAAATAAGAAAAAAAAGTTTAAATAATTACATTTATTTCAAGGGAGAATGTTGAAGAATTAATGTATTTGATTAAAATAGCCTATGCATTTATTATTAATATAGCTATTCAATATTTATTTAGGATATTCTGACCCGATAATTGACACGGATGCCTGCCTACTTTTATACATTTGAGAAAATATTCTTTCTATAAATATGAATTTTTGGGTGACAAATTAAATAGTTTTCTAAGAGGTTTTCAATTGAACCAAACGTGACTTTTTAAATAAAGGCCAACAAATAGGCCTAATAATAACATTAATAAAACACCTAATACAGACACGAGGGTCGGAAGTATCCTTGTCACATGATATAAGCAATAGGTTCATAGATACACTCTTTTAATAGAACTTTTTGAAATATCAGAAATAACTAAACTTAAAGCATATAATATAAATCATAGAGCGTCATTTTTTAAATATAAATTGTATTTTTTAATAGCTTAATGTGTTTTCTCCAAAAGAATATTCGCGTCGCTATATTGATAAACAAAATAAGAAAATGGATACATTTTGAAACCAATTTATTTCCTATAATTTGAATCTATAGCTGAGAAATGCGGTAAATATGATTTTAAAACGCACCTCAGCTCACCTGTGTCAGTATTTCGCGGTAACTGGATCCTGCTCAGCGTGCGCGCAACACGTTGCTACGACAACGCACACGCGCGTGGAAGTCGGTGGAAGTGTCGTGTTGTAAACAGACAGAGACAGCAGAAAGTCTTCAACTTCTTCTTCAATTTTCTGGGTTTTACTGATGAAATAGTTCATGAGTTTCAAACATATATTGTTTTCTAAAGTGTTTTTGTGTAACTTGGATGTTTCATTGGCTTCATGGCGAGTGTCGGCAAATCAACCAGCAAGATTAATAAAAGAGAACCGAGGCCTCGTACCCCATCAGGTATTAACCATATTAATATTATTAACTTCTTAAAATGTGTAACGTTAATCATTCTCCGAGAAATTAAATCACATACATGATCAAATCGAGACTCATGATTCAGTTTATTTAGTGATTAACTTACTTTGAGTCAGGTGATCAGGTCACGTGAGCAGATGAGAGACACGTTTGGATCACTTCTAAGTGGCATTTCTACACAAACTGTGTGTATAGAAGCTGTGACAGAGAGATTGGAGTGTGTTTGAATGTCAGTATGACTGGTCACTCTCACTTTCAGAGAGTGAGTGAGGATGATGATGATGATGATGATGATGAAGGGTCCACCTGTGAAACTGCAGGATTGTTCTGAGGTGAAAAACAGAGTTATTGTGTTTTTACCATGGCAACAGCGACCCGTCTCTAAACACTGAGGATGTGCAGGCTTATATAACAACAGGTCAACTCTACATGATTCTCTCTCTCTCTCTGTGTGTGTGTGTGTGTGTGTGTGTCAGACAAGAAGCTCCTGAGAAGCTGCGAGGAGATCTCATCATCATCATCATCATTGTGTGTGTGTGAGGAAGACCACAGCCTGGCTCTGAACGGACACGACATCCAGAGTCTGGCCATCACAACACATAACCTGGAGCGGGTGAGTTCACACACACACACACACATCATATTATTCATGATTTCTGGAGGATCATGTGACACTGAAGAGAGTAATAATGCTGTAAATATAACATATAAATACAAAAGAGTTATTATAGATTGAAATATTATTTCACACTACTACAGTTTTATATTTTGAATCAAATAAACGCAGCCTTGGTGAGTAACCTGACGTGTGTGTGTGTGTGTGTGTGTGTGTGCTCAATCTGTGCAGCTGCGAGTCCCTAAACCCCCGCCTGATTCCCAGAAGCCCAAACCCATGACCCGCGTGTACGTGCGGAAGCCACGCCCCCCGGACGAGGCCGGCAGAACGGTCCGGGTTACCGTAGCGAGGCCCCTCCCTCAAGACGACCAGACCCCTCCTCCCTCATTTGAATATGCAGGTGTGTGGGCGTGGCTTTGAACAGGAAGGTCAGTGTGATCGGTGTGTTTGACTCTCTCTCTGCGCCTGAAGGTCCCGGGGGGCCGCGGTTCGACGCACAGGGGATGGTGCTGCCGCACAGCATTCTGGGAAGCTTGGAGGATTTCAGGACAGAGATGCAGCTGCGAGGGGAGACGGAGGTGAGAGTCGCGGAAACAAACAGGGCCTGAAAAAGAAAACGTATTTGTTCATCGTAAACTTGTTCTTTGACATTAAATTGAGTTTTTAAACAAACTCCTTCACCGATGGCTAAGCTAAATTAATACATTTTGAATAGTTATTTTTGTCATTAAAACCTATTTTTTTTGTATATTTGGCTGCTTTTATTTTGATAGTTAATCAATGCTGATGCATATAAATAATTTGAAAGATCTTCATTCTTATTTTGGAACGGTTTTATTGATATTTTTTAACTTATCGTCATCATCATCATCGAGATGCAGGACATTTATCCATAAATGTCGTTGTCTTCAGCTTGTAGAGCGGATCCCAGTCGCACAGGAACTCCTCCCTCTAGTGGTGGCGACTGAGAGTGACAGCGATGATGTCGCCGAAACGGGGTGGAGCCACCAGAGCCACGCCCTCCAACACTGGCACCGTCACATGACCGAGAGGCGCAGACAGCAGGACTTCATTTCACGTGAGTCCGTCTGTTGTGTTTCTAAGTAGTAGGGCACAAACATGTGCTTAAGATATTAAAGGAGTTCACTTAAAAAAAAAGACTTTTGCTGATAATTTACTCACCCCCATGTCATCCAAGATGTCCATGTCTTTCTTTCTTCAGTGGAAAAGAAATGAAGGTTTCTGATGAAAACATTCCAGGATTTTCTCCATATAATGGACTTCAATGGGAACCAAACGGTTCAAGGTCCAAATGAGAGTTTCAGTGCAAACTGTTCAAAGGGCTTTAAATGATTCCAGACGATGAATAAGGGTCTTATCAAGCGAAACGATCGCTCATTTAATAAATAAATTAAAAAGTTTAAGTTTTATAAGCACAAATGCTCGCCTTGCTCTGTTCTGTGACTCTCTTGTTCGGACTCGTTCATCAAAATTAACAAATCTTTTTTTCGAGTCATTTGGTTCATTTAATGAACGAAATGAACGAAACGAGCATGTGTGCTTGTAAAAATTAAACTTTGTTATTTATTTATTACATGAGTGATCGTTTCGCTTGATAAGACCCTTATTCATCGTCTGGAATCGTTTAAAGCCCTTTGAACAGTTTGCACTGAAACTGTCTTTTGGACCTTGAACCGTTTGGTCCCCATTGAAGTCCATTATATGGAGAAAATCCTGGAATGTTTTCATCAAATTTCAACTGAAGAAAGAAAGACATGGACATCTTGGATGACATGGAGGTGAGTAAATTATCAGCAAAAGTTATTTTTTAAAGTGAACTACTCCTTTAATGAAATACATTTGAGTCTTTTAAATTAGCATTAAATGTAAAGTGATTATTAAAAACAAACAAACAAAACCTGCGTATATGTCATAAAGTTATCATATCGTTTCCCATGAGGGGTGTAACAATATATCACATCGTAATATATCACAATACAAAAATGCAACAATATGTATTATGGATGGTGACGATGTGTATTGTGTGTAGTTCACCCACAATAAAGATTCCTGTGAGGAGTTTTAGTGTCAGTACTACTGCTAATGTTGAATATAATGCATTGTGGGATATCTATGTGTCCTGATAATTCCAGATGTCTGATGTTACCAGTAAAAAGTGTTTAAATCTAGTCAGAGTGAAGCATATTCGTCTAAAATGATTCAGTATTTCCTGCTTGAGAATCATGAATATTGTTGTTCTGGTGTCTCTATTGTCCAGTGCTTTAGGTTATCAGTGCCGCCTCCAAGACTATTCACTTACACCCACAATGCAATACCAAATGTATCATTGCAGTAATATCTGATCGTGATGTGTACACCCGTACGTCCCTCTAACTCTCGTGTCTTCACATATGTGAGCTGTTGAACTGCCGTCTCTGACTGTGGATCTTTATATAAGTGTGGGGTCGTCTCTGGAGAAGCGATGAGTCACACACTCTCCCTCTGAACAGTTATATCCCGTCTCTGTGTGTGTTATGATGATATCCATCCCTAGCTCTCCCACTGTGTGTGTTTCAGGACTCCTACAGAAGCCAGCGGCGTCTCTCCTGATGACCCGCTCCGGCAGATTCAGACGGATACAGGAACACAGGGATCTGATACACAGAGGACATGTGAGGTTACATTATCACTCTAATACTCAATTCTTGAGATCTGGTCATTTTATTCTAGGCTTAATTATATACGTAGCGTTCAACAGTTTGTGATCGGGTCTCTTCTACTCACCAATTTGATCAAAAAAAAAATATTTGTACAATTAATTATAACTATTTCCTATTGTAACAGAATTGAATTTTCAGCATCAAAACGACAAGAAGATGCTGATCTGTTTGCAGCAAAAGTGGTTTATTTCCAAAAATAAGTCATTTTTTATCTAAACAGTGCTTTATAGATAGTTTAAAACCAGAGTTGATTCAGTTCAGTAATTGTGACGTCACACATAAAGGCTAATATATCACTCATTAAAGGAGGAATTCACTTTTAAAAAAAGACTTTTGCTGATAATTTACTCACCCCCATGTCATACAAGATGTCCACGTCTTTCTTTCTTCAGTCGAAAAGAAATGAAGGTTTTTGATGAAAACATTCCAGGATTTTTCTCCATATAATGGACTTCAATGGGGACCAAACGGTTCAAGGTCCAAATGAAGTTTCAGTGCAAACTGTTCAAAGGGCTTTAAACGATTCCAGACGATGAATAAGGGTCTTATCAAGCGAAACGATCGCTCATTTAATAAATAAATAATAAAGTTTGAGTTTTATAAGCACAAATGGTCGCATTACTCTGTTTTGAGATGCGCGTTCGTGACTCTCCTGTTCGAACTCGTTCGTCAAAATGAACAAATCTTTTCTAGAGTCAACTCGTTAATTTCGTTCGTTGAATGAACCAAATGACCCAAAAAAACTCCAAAAAACACAAGTCACACCTCCAAAAGAAGATAAGTCCCACCCAAAAAAAAACAGAAGTCCCACCTCCAAAAAAACACAAGTCCAACCAAAAAAAAAAAAAAAAATCAAGTCCCACCCCCAAAAAAACACAAGTCCAACCCCCCCACAAAAAAAAAAATCAAGTCCCACCCCCAAAAAAACACAAGTCCAACCCCCCCACAAAAAAAAAAAAATCAAGTCCCACCCCCAAAAAAACACAAGTCCAACCCCCCCACAAAAAAAAAAAATCACGTCCCACTCCCAAAAAAAAAAAAAAGTTCCACCCCCAAAAAACCTTGAACCGTTTGGTTCCCATTGAAGTCCATTATATGGAGAAAAATCTTGGAATGTTTTCATCAAAAACCTTCATTTCTTTTCGACTGAAGAAAGAAAGACATGGACATCTTGGATGACATGGGGGCGAGTAAATTATCAGCAAAAGTTTTTCTAAACGTGAACTACTCCTTTAGTTAAATAGTTCATTTATAACAGCTAGATCACGCTAGTGGTGATCACAGCGATCACTGCCAGTCAGTTTGGATGAAGTGTCAGTGTTTGATGGGCTGTCCTGCGTTCAGTGTGTGCTAACGTGTGTGTGTGTTCAGGATCGGCGCGTGGGCCGTGAGTTCTGGAGTCTCCCGCAGCGTTACGGAGACGAGATGAGCGGGATCGCAGCCACTCTCACACAGAGCGAGAGAGGAAACCCTCCAGACGTCACACGCATCGGACACACACTCGCCACGCGCCTCGAGTCCGGTGAGCGTCCGACACCACACCTTTACATCTAGACGGATGTGTCTTCAGTATGAAAACTCAGCGCTCACGTTAAAACCAGATAAATCCCAGTATGAAGTCTCGAGACCTTGTGTTTCCCCCGACCCTTAACTCCCTTTAGCCGTTTTTACTTCACTGGAGTGGTTCGACACTTTAGTGGCATCGCTATTTGAAAGGTATGGAAGCTTGTTTCCGCCATAGAATGAAAAATATAAAAGGTAATTGCGACTTTTTTTCTCACAATTGCGTGATATAAAGTCGCAATTCCGAGTTTTAAAGTCAGAATTACGAGTTATAATGTCAGAATTGCGAGATATAAAGTCAGAATTGCGAGTTATTAAGTCGTAATTGCGTGATATAAAGTCAGAATTGCGAGATAAAAAGTCACAATTATTCATTTTATTTTTTAATTCGGTGGCGGAAACAAGCTTCCATAGAAAGGGTTATACTTTGTTTTTCTTTTTAATATTCGGTTTAAAGATTCAAATTCTTTAATTTAACAAGTTCGATTTGTCTGACTGTTTCAAATGTCAGGCTTAATTAAACTTCACATTTAAAAAGATCTTCAAAATGTCATTCTAGCAGTTCCACCGCATGTTTTCATTGTGCGACTCAACAAACATGTGCCCGAATCAGGCTTTCGTCCTCGAGATCTCATCGACGTTACATAACTATAACAACAGCGACACACGGCAGACGTGTGTGTGTGTGGACTGAACATCAGTTTAATCACAGATGAATGCCTGTACTTCACACACGTTGACCTGGACAGTTGAATCCAGTGGGGTTATAGGCTGTCACATGACTGATGTGAGATCAGACTGCTGTGTTGTAATGAATAAGGTCTTTTGCAGATTGATTCAGTCAAAGGAGAGGAAATCGGTTTGTTTGCCTTTTCATCAATACATAATCACCACATACTGTACATAACACACGATTACAGGAGAGCCAGTGTAATTCTCTCTGGATGTGTTTGTGTGTGTGTTTATTTGTAATGGTGTGTGTGTTTATAGGTAATGATGTGTGTGTTTATAGGTAATGTGGTGTGTGACGCGCTCAACAGCGGCTGGGATCAGAGTTTGTACCTTCAGCAGCGACTTCATCAACTCAAGGACACACTGGGAGACTTCAGTCCTGTGAGACACACACACACACACACGAGTAACGTTCTCATCCTGGTATCTCTAAGCGAGTGTGTGTCCAGGATCAGTTGTTATAGACGGATCATCATCTGTCCCTGTTCTCGCTCTCAGAGGCTCTTAATGACACAGGACTGCAAAGCCTTCTGGGAATCATTTCTCCAGTACATGCAACGTTTCCAAATGATGCATCCAAAAGCATGCTTTTGAACAAGAGCTGTGTGTGTGTGTGTGTGTGTGTGTGTGTGTGTGTGTGTGTGTGTGTGTGTGACAGTGATAATGCCTGCAGGAGATGCACGGATCTGCTCTCCAGGGCTGATGGGAACACATGTGCTGAATACTAATACACATCACACAGTAACAACAACAGCATCAGATCTGGCTTTGTGTGTGTGCGTGTGTGTGTGTGTGTGTTCTCGCCGAACTCTTTGTTCTTTGCGTGGTCTCAATCGCAGCTCATCATCAGATCTGGTTTCTAAAATAAAGCTCTGGGACGATCATGATGTTCCTCTGAAGTGTGTGTGTGCTGAATGTCCTGAGTTCACATTCACGTCTCTGATCTGTGTGTGTGTGTGTGATCTCAGGAGGTCGAGGGTCTGGAGGTCATCGGCTCTGCGGCTCGTTCTCCTCCGCCGGTCGAGAGAGAGGAAGAGGAGGATGATGAAGAAGAAGAGCAGAAGGAAAACCAGTACGGCTCTGTGACCTCACTCTCCTCCTCCTGAAGTGGATGACGCTTATGTTCTCTCTCTCTCTCTCGCTCAGAGACCCTCTGGCGCTGTTTGATGACGTCATCAGCGATGTGGATCTGCGTCCTGCTCTGAGGGTCAGTGGAGATCTGGCGCTCTGGACCCGCATCACTTCCTCTCAGCAGGTGAAGAGCAGATCTTATATCACATATGAGTCAGTGTGGATCACCAGAACTGTAGGTATGATCATGAGTCAGCGCAGATCCAGAGCGATACATCAGGGAATGTTGGAATATTGGAATGTTGGAATATTGGAATGTTGGAATATTGGAATGTTGGGATATTGGAATATTGGAATATTGGAGTGTTGGAATGTTAGAATATTGGAATTTTGGAATATTGGAGTGTTGGAATGTTGGAATATTGGAGAGTTGGAATGTTGGAATATTGGAGTGTTGGAATATTGGACTGTTGGAATATTGGAATGTTGGAATATTGGACTGTTGGAATATTGGAATGTTGGAATGTTGGAATATTGGAATATTGGAATGTTGGAATATTGGACTGTTGGAATATTGGAATGTTGGAATATTGGAATGTTGGAATATTGGAATGTTGGAATATTGGAATTTTGGAATATTGGAATTTTGGAATATTGGAGTGTTGGAATGTTAGAATATTGGACTGTTGGAATATTGGAATGTTGGAATATTGGAATTTTGGAATATTGGAGTGTTGGAATGTTGGAATATTGGAGAGTTGGAATGTTGGAATATTGGAGTGTTGGAATATTGGACTGTTGGAATATTGGAATGTTGGAATATTGGACTGTTGGAATATTGGAATGTTGGAATATTGGACTGTTGGAATGTTGGAATGTTGGAATATTGGAATGTTGGAATATTGGACTGTTGGAATATTGGAATGTTGGAATATTGGAATGTTGGAATATTGGAATGTTGGAATATTGGACTGTTGGAATATTGGACTGTTGGAATATTGGAATGTTGGAATATTGGAGTGTTGGAATATTGGAATGTTGGAATATTGGAGTGTTGGAATATTGGAATGTTGGAATGTTGGAGTGTTGGAATATTGGAATGTTGGAATATTGGAGTGTTGGAATGTTAGAATTTTGGAATGTTGGAATATTGGACTGTTGGAATATTGGACTGTTGGAATATTGGAATGTTGGAATATTGGACTGTTGGAATATTGGAATGTTGGAATATTGGACTGTTGGAATATTGGAATGTTGGAATGTTGGAATATTGGAATGTTGGAATATTGGACTGTTGGAATATTGGAATGTTGGAATATTGGAATGTTGGAATATTGGAATGTTGGAATATTGGACTGTTGGAATATTGGACTGTTGGAATATTGGAATGTTGGAATATTGGAGTGTTGGAATATTGGACTGTTGGAATATTGGAATGTTGGAATATTGGAGTGTTGGAATGTTAGAATTTTGGAATGTTGGAATATTGGACTGTTGGAATATTGGACTGTTGGAATATTGGAATGTTGGAATATTGGAGTGTTGGAATATTGGAATATTGGACTGTTGGAATATTGGAATGTTGGAATATTGGAGTGTTGGAATGTTAGAATTTTGGAATGTTGGAATATTGGAATGTTGGAATATTGGACTGTTGGAATATTGGAATGTTGGAATATTGGAGTGTTGGAATGTTGGAATATTGGAATGTTGGAATATTGGAATGTTGGAATATTGGACTGTTGGAATATTGTAATGTTGGAGTGTTGGAATATTGGAATATTGGAGTGTTGGAATGTTGGAGTATTGGAATGTTGGAATATTGGACTGTTGGAATATTGGAATGTTGGAATATTGGAGTGTTGGAATATTGGAATGTTGGAATATTGGAATGTTGGAGTATTGGAATGTTGGAATGTTGCTCGGCAACCATAGAGAATGTAATTAAGCCTTGAACATAACTGATACATTTAATTATTTCATTGTGTGTGTGTGTGTGTGTGTGTGTGTGTGTTCAGGGGCAGAAGGGTGTCTCTGCCCGGCTGATGTTCGAGACGGCCACGGGACAGAGTGTGAGCGCTGATCTGGAGTTAAAGAATGAAGGAAGTACCGTGATTTACTACAGCTGGGAGAGACTGACACACTCACACACTCGCACTCAACACTTCTACTTCAACAGCACTACAGGTATACACACACTCACTCATACAGACAAACACACACACTCTCTCTCTCTCACACACACATACACACACTCACTGATGTGTTTGACTCTCTCTCTCAGCGGCGATCTTACCTGGCAGCACTAAACGCATCAGCTTCATCTTCAAGAGTGTGTGTGCGGGGATCATGACTGAGGTGTGGCGTCTGAACACACACCCGGTGCTGATGGGCGGAGCTTCACTGCTGGTCACTCTGAGGGGCGTGGCCTTAGATCAGGATAAGAACGCACAGCAGAGAGCGGCACTCCAGGTGTGTGTGTGTGTACAGATGGTGTGTGTGTGTAGATATATTAGGGGTGTAAGGGTACATCATGTATTTCCTCCTGAACAGGAAGTACATGAGGGTTAGGCTAATGCTTTGGATGTTTAAATATCGCTTGAGTGCATATTACTAAGATATTGGCTGTTTATTAGTACTTCTAAAGCACATATTAGGCTAATGACTTTTTCTGCTTGACCATATTCAACATCCCTTAATCCGTCCAATAGCTAATCTGAACAACTACCTTACTAACTATTAATAAGCAGTACATTAGGAGTTTGAGGAACAATCGAGTGACTTCTGTGTACCGTTACAGTCTTAATATGTGTATATACTGTGTGTGTATACATAAGTGTATGATATAATGTTGAACTGACCCTGTGTGAGCAGCAGGAGCTGGAGAGGAAAGTGTGTGTTTCGTTCTGTCGACAAATCCTCATGGATCTCCTCAGAGGAGTTCGTTCTCCAGAGCGTCCCATCTCTCCTGATGATCTCTACATCACAGACGAGCAGCTGTTCCTCACACACAACCCTGGTGTACGTCATCACCGTAACACACACAACCCTGGTGTACGTCATCACCGTAACACACACACACAACTCTGATCTCAACATCAGACGAGCAGCTGTTCCTCACACACAACCATGGTGTATGTTTCATCACACAAAACCCTGGTGTACGTCATCACCGTAACACACACACACACACACACACACACACACACACACAGCCCTGATGTACTTCATCACAGTAACACATACACATACAACCATGCTGAATGTCATCACAGTAACACACACACTCACAGCCCTGATATACGTCATCACCGTAACACACACAGACACACACACAAAACTTTGATAATCTCTATCACAGACGAGCAGCTGTTCCTCACACACAACTCTGGTATACGTCATCACCGTAACACACACACACACACCGTTCTGCTATAAGAACAGGCCTGATATAATAGAACTTATCTATCTATATATTATACAAGATCATTACATGTAATACCCATAATGCTGTTCTATTGAGTGATGTTTTCCTTGCATAACCTTTAATATGAAAGGACATCCTCATAACAGTCAGTTCCTGTGCCGTCTTACACTCGGTGATTGTACAAACTCTCATTATTTATTTCCATTTATAAGCATTCACATCTGTACACACACACACTTCAGCTTTACACTCATTTTCCGGACTTTTGCTGTAATCGTTTGCTCGTTGTTCGCCCAAGCTTGTAAACAAACACACCCACACACACACATAGAGAATAGCGGTGATGATAATTATCTCCATTAAGCGTGTAATTGCTTGAGTTGTGTGCTGTAGTCAGGAGCATGACTGAGGGTCCCGGTGCGGCTCAGTGTGTGTGTGTGTGTGTGTGTCAGGTCCCTCATGTTCCCGCTGAAGAGCAGCCTCATTGAACCCGGGAACGCACAGATCATCCTCATATTATACAGTTAGCCGAAACATGTTGTTCCTCTGAGCAGAGATGATGGTTACAGTTGGTTTTTAGTGACTTTCTGTGTGTGTGTGTGTGTGTTGTTCTTCCACAGGTGCAGTACCAGCGCGGGCCTGTGGAGGCACTGCGGGGGTTATGGGCACAGGTCAGCGGGTCAGCACACACACCTGTGTGGGATCTGTCGCTACACACACTCAGACAGGTGCTTATCAACACACTCTCCTCATCAGAAATCTGAACTTTTTAGGAACATTAAGAAAAAAATATTTAAAATATATTTAAATATTAAATATATAACATTTAAATATATTTCCCTCCCAATTCTCATTAGTTAAATTACACTATATATATATATATATATATATATTAGGGCTGTCAAACAATTAATCGCGATTAATCGCATCCAAAATAAAAGTTTGTGTTTACATAATATATGTGGGCGTAGTGTGTATAATTATTTAGTGTATATAAATAGACACACATGCATGTAAATTTTTAAGAAAAATGTGTTCTTAATATATCAAATATTTATATTTATACATAATATTAATTAAGTTTAAATATATGTGTATAAGTATTTAAGTGTATACTTTCAGATTTTTCTTAAATATATACATGCATGTGTGTGTATTTATATATACTAAATAATTATACACACTATGCCCACATATATTACGTAAACACAAACTTTTATTTTGGATGTGATTAATCGTTTGACAGCCCTAATATATATATATATATACACACACACACACACACACACACACACACACACACACATATATATATATATATATCTTCATTGTCTAAAGTTAGTTAATGGTCACTAATAAATTATATATATTATGTCTCTCTCTCTTTTATTATAGCATGTTTAATTTTTATCTTCAATTTTGTTATTTAATTAGTATTTTATGCTTTAATTATTAGCTCTCATCACCTCATGAACCTCAGTTTGGGAAACCCTGCTTTAATAATTAGTAATAATACTAAGCAATTTCAATTGTTAAAATATGACAAATTACAGAACAAATTGGAACTGAATTTTACTTAAAAGCCTATTTTTATGATCTCCATTGTGACATTTATTTATTTTTGACATCAAGCACATTTATCTGGCTAGTTCACATGGACACCTTAAAATAAAGTATCACCATGTTTATTCTCCATCTTAAACACAGTGTGTGTATATATATAATATATATATACACACACTGTGTTTAAGATGGAGAACATTAAACAATAAACATAATATATATATTATATATATTAGTATTGAATAACAAAGCGCTCTGTGTAAGTGTTAAGTTCATCCTTTACTCCTGTGTCAGTCCAAACTCATGTCTTTCTCCTGCGGGACACAATCTTCATCACTTCCAACACAATGACCGGTCAAAGTGACCCTAACGCTCACGTCGGACGAGTGTGCAGCCTCAGTGTGTGTGTGTGTGTGTGTGTGTGTCCTATAGGCTGTGCTGTCCGTCCCTGAGACACACAGTGAGATCAGAGAGACGTGTCTGAGTCACTTTAACTCCCTGATGCTGGAGCTGCAGCGGCCACACACACACACACCAGCGGTGACATCACACATCATCAGGTCATACACACACAGATGATTCATTTATAATCCATTACAGTGAGTATTACAGTGACCGTTGTGTGTGTGTGTGTGTGTGTGTGTGTGTGTGTGTAGTCTGCAGTTATGGAGGGAGCTTGTAGACGGTTTGGTCACAGAGTCTGTGAGATTGAGACACAAACTGGGGCTTCCAGAGAACAACACCTGGAGTGACACAACACACAACCTCCACACCTGTGAGTACACACACACACACACACACACACATGAAAGGTGAGGGTGATCTAACATTTAACATGATCCGCAGTGGAGCAGAAGGAAGAGGAGGACAGGACAGGAGGCGGGCCGAGAAGAGCGAGAGCAGAGGTGTGTGTGTGTGTGTGTGTGTGTGTGTGTGTGTGTGTGTGAGCTGTGATGAGTGTTGCTCACCAGCAGAGGGCAGCAGATGGCATCACACCTATAGCACTCAGTCTCCAGAAGAAGTTAAGAGCTATTAAAATGTACAAGTAAGCTAATTTATACGTTTAACTCAACATAATCATGTGATGTCATCTCAACTTAAATATTTTAGTAGTATAAACTTGCTAGCTAATTCAGTAGATGCTAACCTGCTAACTGGAAACGCAATACTTTGTTAGCGTGTCCACCACGCGTTCTTCCACGCGTCTGGCGTATGTTTTCAATGGGAGCGCCGTGTTTTTATGACGCCATGAGCGTAACAAGGCGCTTAGCGTTTTTTTTTTTTTTTTCACGCTAAGGACGTGTGTCAACCAAAGCGTTTTTAGCCAGCGGAAAACTAGGGTTGGGTATCGTTTGAATTTGAACGATTCTGATTCCGATTCCTTGTTTCGATTCCGGTTCCTAACGATTCTCGATTCCGATTCTTTTAAGAGGCAGGGTCAAAAAAATTTAGCTAACCTTGCTAACCAACGGTCTTTCTGAAGGAAATACTCCTTTTGTCACAAATTTTGCATTTTGCCGAGATTTCGTTATTTTTAGAAAAGTGAAGCCACACTTTGGACCGCCGACGTAAGCTACTCATGTTCGACTCGCGCGGTTATGCCAACACTTCTGGTCGACGCTTCTTCGTTGATGTTGTTCAGCGATTTCTTCTTCTTCTGCTCGGCGGACTGTGAATATCGAAACTAGGAATCGAAATTTTAACTTTTCAACGATTCCGGGAAAAACGAAAAGTTAGTCCCGGTTCCAATCGATACTCGTTTCTCGATACCCTACTGAAAACGCTAGACGCTCCGCTAAAGACGGCGTGCTTTGGTCGCTTGAGAGCGTTTTGTCAGCGCAGAGTTTTTTCCGTTGAGACGTTTCGTTGCTATGATACAGAATATCCGCAGCAGTTTGAATGTTGTGACAGTTGGTCAGTGTGGTTTAGCCCCGCCCCTCCTCCACTGTGATTGGACGGCTGGGTAAAAAGTGACAGTGATGAGCGCTGCGCTTTATTTAAAGTTGAACATTTTTCAACTCCCAGCGACCAGTAAAAACGTCGGGCGCTTCAGCGTGAAAAAAACACTCAGCGCCTCGTTACGCTCATGGCGTTTAAAAAACGCGGCGCTCCCATTGAAAACAATTGAAAACATACGCCAGGTGCGTGGAAAAACGCTTTGGTGGACACACGGCCTAAAGCGCTGAGCGCTCTGTTCTTTTACTGGTCGCCGAGAGTTGAAACATTTTCAACCTTGGATAAAACGCAGCGCTCATCACTGTCACTTTTTACCCAGCCGTCCAATCACAGTGGAGGAGGGGCGGGGCTAATATACAACGACATCAACCAGCAGAGCTAACCCAACAACATGGAGGAAAAATACATTTGTAGTATAACAAATTACCTGCGAAATTAGTTACAAGTAAACCGTGCCGCGGATATTCCGTATCCTAGCAACGGAAAGAAACGCTGCGCTGCCAAAACGCCCTCAAGCGCCACAGCTAGGCGTCTTCAGCAGAGCGTCTGGCGCTCTCAGCTGGCTAAACGCTCTGGTGGACACACGGCTTTACACATATGTGCTTTTAAAACCGTGTGTGTGTGTGTGTGTTCAGGAACGCGGGAGCTTGAAGAAACTCGTCCCAGAAGAGAGGAAGACGGACTCCAGCTTTACTACTGACCGTCCTGAACACACACACACACTGCAGGACAGATACAGACGGCTGCTGCACACACAGGTAAGATGCACACACACCTTAGTGATGTTTCAGCACACATTCACACATGCAGTCATGATTCCTACAGTCATCATTAGTCATATGATGTGTGTGTGTGTGTGTTTCAGGTGTGTGTGCTGATGGAGAGGATGGTGGAGTCTCTGTGTGATTTACTCCACGACTCTGAGACGCCACATTAACACACCTGTAGCTCTCTGGTGTCTAAAGTGTCAAATCTTGATTATATGTGTCAGCACATGTGCTTTTACTTTCCTGCAGTTGGAAAGTGATTTCCGGAAACACTTGAAACGGTTGTTTGACGGTGAGAGGGTTCAGTAATATGAAGGTGAAGCTGGTTACTGTCACCAATCTCTGGTGGATGCTGTAACGCCACCTTGAGGGCCTCGTTTATGACCGTCTGATGTATCCGAAATTCTGATCAAAATAAACTGAATTGAATTGCACATATTTCAGCGTTTTATGAAAACTACTTCCTTTCTGATTAGTGCTTGTGCATTGTGTTTTCAGAAAGTTTATATAATATATGCCTAAAATAACAAAAATGTAAATCTTTATGAAACAGCACCAGACCAAACCTTTATATATGTATATATATATATATATATTAGGGCTGTCAAAACGATTAATCGCGATTAATCGCATCCAAAATAAAAGTTTGTGTTTACATAATATATGTGAGGGCATTGTGTATAATTATTTTAGATATATATATAAAAACACACATGCATGTATATTTAAGAAAAAAATATTATTTATATATAAAATATTTATATATAATATAAATAATATATAAATCCACATACAGAATATACATGAAAATATTTCTTAAATATATACAAGCATGTGTGTGTATTTATATATCTAAAATAATTATACACAGTGCCCTCACATATATTATGTAAACACAAACTTTTATTTTTGATGTATATTATATATATATATATATATATATATATATATAAACTGTTTTAAAGGGTTCATTCACCCAAAACATCTGAGAGATTTCCGTCCTTCCATCGACAGCTTATGCACTTTCTTTCATAGTCTGTCAATGGAGGGACGGAAAGCTCTCGGGTTTCATCAAATATCTTCATTTGTGTTCAAATGACATAAGGGTGAGTAATTAATGACAGAATTTTAATTGTGGGGTGAATTAACCCTTGAAATGCAGGTCCCGCGGGCATGGTTTATATTTAACAGTCGAAGCTGCAGTAACAGCTTATATAACTATTATACTTACATTTTGAAAACGAGTTGTAATTTTTTTTAATCAGTTTTAAAGGGATTGTTCACTTTGAAATTAATTTTTGATATGTTTTAGCTTACCTCAAGGGCATCCAAGGTTTCTTTGTTTCTGCAGTTTTTTCAATTTTGATAATTTTAGGTCAAACCGTTTTTGTCTGTCAGTCAATGGAGGTCTATGGTCACCACCTCAAAGAGCATACACAAAGAAGTCCAAATTAAACATGATTTAATGACTTGTAAATGTAAGTACACACTGATGGCCTAAGACACGAAATGTGCATGTGCAGACCGAAACGCCTGTGGCCTCAGATCAGTTGGACGTGACCGATTACAAGAGGTAAAACGATATAAATACTGTTCGTTTTCTCACAAACCACATGTTTGTGTCTTAGGCCATCAATGTGTACATTTACAAGTCATTAAATCATGTTTAATTTGGACTTCTATGTGCATGCTCTTTGAGGAGATGCCCATAAGCCGCCATTATCAAAAATTAGTTTTAAAATGACCTATCCCTTTAAGGCCCATTCTCTGGAGAATATGCGATTGTAAATAATTAAAACTAGGAATTCCAGTCGGCTATCTTTAAATAAAGTAATTAAAACATTCAGTCACACAGAACCTGTCTATTTTCACATAGTTATGAATTGATTTGATATGTTGTATTATTATGTGTAGCTATAGTAGTTAAACCCGGTGTTTTTATTTAATAATTAATGCTAAGTAAACAGATGATGCTCCGTTGAGGGACTCCGGCAGTGAAGCGGTTAAATGCTGAGTGCGCTCTCTCTCTCTCTCTCTCTCTCTCTCTCTCTCTCTCTCTCTCTCTCTCTCTCTCTCTCTCTCTCTCTCTCTCGTGGTGATGATGACGGCTCGTGCCTCCACACCGCATGCGTGAGTGTGTGTGTAGATGGATGGATCATTTCTCTCCCACACCACACCGAAAACACTGCAGCATCCACGCGATTCTCCTCCACAGATCGACGACAACACGACCAGATCATCCTCATCCCGGTGTGTCGGTCGGTATCCCGGGATTCATGTCGGTATCCCAGGGTTCAGTCAGTGTATCGGATCGCGGATGCTCCCTGAGATGCTGCAGGTAAGCGGGATTCCTCTCCTCCATTAACCCTCACGTGTGTGTGTGTGTGTGTGTGTGTGTGCTTGTCTGATAGATTGCAGATGTTCTGTGTGTGATCTGTGTCAGAAGAGCTTCTGATGCTCAGGGCTGGAGCTGAAGGCCTACTGGAGCATCCACAGTCCTGAGGCTATTTCTGGTGCTCACTGATGCTGTGTGTGGGATCTGCCCATTATCTGGAGATTTAACAATCTTACATTAGAGGTCAGATTAGTGTGTGTTCTGTGTATGTTATATCTTTCCCCACAGTAAAGGTGAAGCTTCCTTCTTTAAAGCATCACGATTCGAAAGAATCATATAGAACACCGATACGATTCATTAAACTTGTAAAGAATCATAGAATGTTCTATGACTTTATAAGAACTTTGAAATGTGTTATCATAGACAGCACGGAATTCAAAAGTGCTAAATGACATCATGTATGGAATGTTCTAATTAAGTTACATCATAGAAACTTGAAAAGGTTCGATTCTTTAGTTATAATGTATGATGATGTCATGGAACTCAAAGGGTTAAACGATGACAGTAATTTTATAAAGGCTCTACAATGATTTTATTAGGAAAGTGTAACTAAAACTGGACTGTTGACTTATTTTCAGAACATTCTAGGATTCATACATGGTGGTGAAAAAAAACTGTGTTCGCTCACAAAACCTTTTGAGCTCTTTAAGAACTAATGCAAAGTTTCTCAGCAAAAGGCAAACTTTTTTTTTTTTTTTGCAAGAGAATGCAAACTTTCTTAAAAAACACAAGACATGTACTCAGAGAACGCAAAAGCATTGATAAATGTTTCCCTTCACCATGTCCCTTTAGGGGCTCCGTAGATTGGTAATGACCCAATAGTACGTTATGTTGTTGAATATGCATCTATCAACCATCCATTTAAACATTGAAACATTGAAAACAACTTTTGTACGGAAAAAATGGTTCGCGCAAAAATAACGATAATAAATATTACGAGAACTTCACAACTGTTTTCAAATCGTTAAAAGAACATTCAAACAATATTATGCTACTAACGTTGACATAGACAAATTTTCAATAACATTGCAGAACTGAAAAAGGACATCTGACAATGACATCATACATCGCTTAACGGGAGATGATACTTCAAAATGGCTGCGGCGAATCTCTCTCTCGGTCTGCAACGCAAGCGAAACTATAGATGTGAAATAATATTAGGTTTTATTTTTTACTCTAATTATTTGATACACAGGTGAATACAAACTTTATGTTATTCAGGAAGATCACCTCAGGAAGTTTTCTCTCGGGACAGGAGACAAAATGACCTTCGATAAACCGATCCGATTTAATCCAGTTGGGCAAGTCAGCAGTCGGTTACTGTAACCCAGCAGGTTGGGTAGTTTGTGAGGAGGTGCATCATTTCTAGTGTCAGAGAAACATAACCCAGCAGTGGGTTACACAACAATGTGGAAATGACCCAACTGGCAGAACCCAGCAGTCTGGGAAAAATAAAATAACCCAGCTTGAACTTGAAGACGTTCTACTGTCACTTTATTAGGACTTAAAATGTTTTATGACATCATAGTGACTTAAGGTTCTGCTATATGACTTTATTAGGACTTAAAATGTTTTATGACGTCATAGTGACTTAAGGTTCTGCTATATGACTTTATTAGGACTTAAAATGTTTTATGACATCATAGTGACTTAAGGTTCTGCTATATGACTTTATTAGGACTTAAAATGTTTTATGATGTCATAGTGACTTAAGGTTCTGCTATATGACTTAATTAGGACTTAAAATGTTTTATGACATCATAGTGACTTAAGGTTCTGCTCTATGACTTTATTAGGACTTAAAATGTTTTATGACATCATAGTGACTTAAGGTTCTGCTATATGACTTTATTAGGACTTAAAATGTTTTATGATGTCATAGTGACTTAAGGTTCTGCTATATGACTTTATTAGGACATAAAATGTTTTATGACATCATAGTGACTTAAGGTTCTGCTCTATGACTTTATTAGGACTTAAAATGTTTTATGATGTCATAGTGACTTAAGGTTCTGCTATATGACTTAATTAGGACTTAAAATGTTTTATGACATCATAGTGACTTAAGGTTCTGCTATATGACTTTATTAGGACATAAAATGTTTTATGACATCATAGTGACTTAAGGTTCTGCTACATGACTTTATTAGGACTTAAAATGTTTTATGACATCATAGTGACTTAAGGTTCTGCTATATAACTTTATTAGGACTTAAAATGTTTTATGACATCATAGTGACTTAAGGTTCTGCTACATGACTTTATTAGGACTTAAAATGTTTTATGACATCATAGTGACTTAAGGTTCTGCTATATGACTTAATTAGGACATGTTATATGGCATCATGGTAACTTTAAAATGCTCTATGACGTCACTGGAGAATGCTTTCAAGTTCATATGACATCACTGAAGCGTTTGCCCTTTATTGTGAGTGGGAAGAGTCTGTGATCCCGCAGGAATATAGAATAATCTAATAAGCAAAGCATTAAAAGGCCATCGCCAGAATGAAGCGTCTCCGTGGGGATGTTCTCGATGAAAGTGTGTCATGTTGTGGAGCAGATGTCTGTGCTCAGAGACTCGCATCACACAGTGTGTGTGTGTGTGTGTGTGTGTGTGTGTGTGTGTTTCTGGACCTGCTGTTGTGTTTATTTCATGACAGTGGCATGCAGGTCAACCAGGACTACAAGCCAAGTAGGTCCGACGGGAGCTGATGAGCTCTTCGCAGAGAGGAACGCTGTGTTTAGAGAAGAAGGAAGGAAGGATTAGGTTTTGCCGCACACACAGAAATGCAAAGTCAGGAGCGCAGCCGTGAAGGGCAGAGGTGTGCCGCCACGTCCGCTGACACTACAACAGCTTTACTGATAAACACTGTTACTGTAAGACTGGTTAACGGTACGTTCACTTACTCTACATGGGTTTCATGTTATTTTACAGTAACATACTGTTAAATGTACAATTTTAGTTATAATTTACTAGGGCTGGGTATTGAGACAAATTTCACAATTCGATTCGATTTCGATTCACAAGCTTGCAATTCGATTTTGATTATGATTCGATTCAATATCAATTATTTTGGATATCAGTTACAATAAATGACAATTTTTCTCAAGGAAATCAAATCTCTTAACTAATGCTGTAAACTATGGGAGTCTAGTTGTAGCCTAGGCTTCATTAGCCTTACATGAAGGTAATAATGAACTGTTTTGTAGCTATACAAACACTTAAATTACACTTTTATTTATTTGTTATATTAAGATTATATGAAATATAAACATTTTAATGGTGGCTGTTCAAATCTGCATTAAATATTGAAGACCATTAAGATTATAATGCATATGTAATATGGTGTATATATTTAGCAAAATGCTCCTCTCTGGAGTTATTTTTTTTTTCTAGCTGACTAACGAGTTTATGTGGGTTTTCTGAGGTAAATATGACTATATTGATTACAAGCTGTTTAACTGACGTCTTTCCACGGTTGAAACGCTGATTAAGTGAATCAATGTGACATGATACGGATTTGGATAAGTTGTACTCTATCTTTTAACACACTTTTAGACGCTCATTCATGTTTATTTCGCTCTGTGTCTGGTATTATTAACCCGGAAGTGAGATGAGCGCCGCGCCAGAGCGATCTCACGCCACAGCGCCAAAACGCTATTTATGTTTTGAATATCTAAAGAAAATGGACGTATTTTGAAAATTGAGACTTTGTTTCATATCAATAGTAACAAAGGACAAAGATTATTGCGATTTTTTGAATGCGCGCAGCCGCGATACAATGATCCATTCATTCAAATGAAACAGGATGACTAATCGATTCATGAGATTTAAGAATCACTATCGGTTCGTAAAAATGAGAATCGATTAATATCGAGAAATCGATATTTATTACCCAGCCCTATAATTTACAGTGAAAAATTGCTTGTCGTTGACTTTCCCAGAATTCTCTTTGCGACAGCTCACGTTTGATAGTTTTTCGCTTAAATCACTTTCTTTCTAAAAAGGAAGAACAGAGCCTCTGCATTTAAACGAACAAATAAAAGTGTAGTGAACTTTTCGGACTAAGTGATGTGAACTCTTCAGATTAAGTGTGGTGAACTCTTCACTAACCCCTCCAGTGTCGACATGCCGTCTGTGGCGTGAGTCAGAGCGTGCCGCTGTCCTCTGCTGGCCCGTGGGCTGATGGGTAACAGCGTGAGTCGGCTCTTGGGGGCGTTTGTGACTCATGCATGACACATTTATTCATTAGCAGAGGCTTCAGATGGTTTAATCATTGGGTCTGTAATCTGGGAATCGAACCCTTCACCTGAATGTTGCGAGCGCAGGGAAGCAGATGAAGTTTACGGAGATAACGCCGACCCACTTTCTGTGCCGTGTTTTTAAGACAAGTGCTAACTGGAGAGCCGAGCTGAATTATTGATGATCCTGAAAATGGTAATCGCTCTGGTCTCGCTGCAAATGAAGAGGGAGGGGGCATTTTTAATTAGCTCAACGGTGGCCACTAATGTGCTTGTTAACCCTCTATGAACACATGATGAACAGAAACTACAGGAAACCAGGTTTAGGAAATGACTTTCGAAACTCTCTTTCATGCTTGACAATGGACTACAAAAATTAAACATTTGAAAGCCTTGCTTTTTTTTGTCATTTATTATTTAAAAATATATTTTATTTGTAATTTATAAACATTATTATTTTTATTTGTGTATAAACCTCTTAAACTAGATTTCATAAAAAAAACATTTTATTTATTCACCAACAATATATAATATTTAGCTTTTATTTCTGTCATCTTTATCTTTTTATCAAACTTTTTAAGTGATTTTTATCATTTTTAATTAGTTAAATTATTGTATTGTAGTCTTGTAGTTAATGTATTGCAGCAACAACTGTAGTGTATTTTTTATTTCAACTTATTTTTATTTTTAACTTTAAGAAATTCAGTTTTAGTCATTTTAGTACCTCAACTATTGAAAATGTAATTTCTCATTTTCAATTTAAAATTTTCGTTATTTTCTTTTTTAAGATTAAATTTTTATCTAAAATTTTATTTCAATAAAACGATTTTTAATAGTTTTAATTTTCAATACCATCCGTGATTCTGATGTAGATTAGATGTCAATGATGCATGTTTGTTTTTTAGTGTGTTGCTAAGTATTTTCTGAATGCATTATAGTCATGTTTCATCTGCACATGATACCAATATTCATACATTAATATGTTTATAATCATATCCATACACTAAACATGCTAATTTTGTACTAAATATTGCATATATTTGAACAATTTTGAAGACAAAAATATCAAGACAAAAATATATGCTGAAGTCTATCAGATTTCTCTTTAGGTGTGTTGCCTTGGTAACTAAAATACTCTATCCCTTGACACATATCAAAACTAACATTCCATAAAACTATGAGTCGATATGACTTCATAAAGCATTTAATTGCAGTTTTTGAAGTGTACAAACACCTGTTTTTTCATATGTGTGTGATTTATAAATGTCGTGTTAATGTGTGTCTCTCTCTCACAGCTCTGGCTCTCTTTAGCGTGAGCGTCTGTGTCGTCCCACACACACCGTCGCCATGACGACCTCGGCCCTGCGCCGGCAGGTGAAGAACATCGTGCACAACTACTCGGATGCGGAGATCAAGGTGCGGGAGGCGACCTCCAACGACCCCTGGGGCCCGTCCAGCTCGCTGATGTCGGAGATCGCGGAGCTGACCTTCAGCGTCGGGGCCTTCAGCGAGGTCATGGCCATGGTGTGGAAGCGCCTCAACGACCACGGCAAGAACTGGAGACACGTCTACAAGGTGCCCGAGTCTGGCCTCCAGGGGACTTCACCCAGAAATTAAACTTAGCCCAATCTCTGACTAGGAAATCTTTTTTTAAAAAAGGAAAAAAAAAAATATTTTTTACTCTTTTTACCATTTTTATTCACAACATGCGGTCCGGCAACAAAGGGGTCCATTCATTATGCTAAACTAAGCTAAACTAGCAGCAGCGCTGCAAAACTAAGACACTTCATGCACTTCAGTCACTATGATGTCATAAAACATTTTAAGTCCTAATAAAGTCATATAGCAGAACCTTAAGTCACTATGACATCATAAAACATTTCAAGTCCCAATAAAGTCATATAGCAGAGCCTTAAGTCACTATGATGTCATAAAACATTTTAAGTCCTAATAAAGTCATACAGCAGAACCTTAAGTCACTATGACATCATAAAACATTTCAAGTCCCAATAAAGTCATATAGCCGAACCTTAAGTCACTATGACATCATAAAACATTTTAAGTCCTAATAAAGTCATATAGCAGAATCTTAAGTTACTATGATGTCATAAAACATTTTAAGTCCTAATAAAGTCATATAGCAGAACCTTAAGTCACTATGACATCATAAAACATTTTAAGTCCTAATAAAGTCATATAGCAGAACCTTAAGTCACTATGACATCATAAAACATTTTAAGTCCTAATAAAGTCATATAGCAGAACCTTAAGTCACTATGACATCATAAAACATTTTAAGTCCTAATTAAGTCATATAGCAGAATCTTAAGTCACTATGACATCATAAAACATTTTAAGTCCTAATTAAGTCATATAGCAGAACCTTAAGTCACTATGACATCATAAAACATTTTAAGTCCTAATTAAGTCATATAGCAGAACCTTAAGTCACTATGACATCATAAAACATTTTAAGTCCTAATTAAGTCATATAGCAGAACCTTAAGTCACTATGATGTCATAAAACATTTTAAGTCCTAATTAAGTCATATAGCAGAACCTTAAGTCACTATGACGTCATAAAACATTTTAAGTCCTAATAAAGACATATAGCAGAACCTTAAGTCACTATGACATCATAAAACATTTTAAGTCCTAATAAAGTCATATAGCAGAACCTTAAGTCACTATGATGTCATAAAACATTTTAAGTCCTAATAAAGTCATATAGCAGAACCTTAAGTCACTATGATGTCATAAAACATTTTAAGTCCTAATAAAGTCATATAGCAGAACCTTAAGTCACTATGATGTCATAAAACATTTTAAGTCCTAATAAAGTCATAGAGCAGAACCTTAAGTCACTATGATGTGTATAATGATGAGCGGGTGTTGTGTGTGTGATCCAGGCTCTGACGCTGCTGGACTATCTGGCCAAGACGGGTTCGGAGCGGGTCGCCCAGCAGTGCCGCGAGAACGCCTTCACCATCCAGACGCTGCGCGACTTCCAGTACGTGGACCGGGACGGGCGGGACCAGGGCGTGAACGTGCGCGAGAAGGCCAAGCATCTGGTGGCTCTGCTGCGGGACGAGGAGCGTCTGAGGCAGGAGAGGGCGCAGGCGCTGAAGACCAAAGAGAGGATGGCGGGCGGGGGGGCGGCTCCTCCCGCGTGTCCCAGCCGCCGCAGCAGTCAGCCTAGCATGGCCGCGCTCTACGGCGAGGAGTTTAGCCACTCCAGGGGATCCCCGTCCTCCTTCAACTGTGAGTAGGGATGGGTACTGTTAAAGGGATACTCCACTTTTTTGGGAAATAGGCTCATTAAACAGTCGGGTTTTACCGTTTTCGAATCCATCCAGACGATTTTCTGATATTTAGAAGAATATCAGTAACCAGACAGTTTCTGGTCTCATTGACTTCCATAGTAGGAAAAAATATACAATGGAAGTCAATGAGAGCAGAAACTGTCTGGTTACTGATATTCTTCTTAATATCAGAAAATCGGCTGAATGGATTCGAAAACGGTAAAACTCGACTGTTTAACTCTGGGGGAGTGGTCAAATGAGCCTATTTCCCCCCAAAAAAGTGGAGTATCCCTTTAAAGGTGCAGTGTGTGATGTCTAGGAGCATCTAGTGGTGAGGTTGCGAATTGCACCCGACAGAAGTTACATTGGCCGACAGGAAGTGATGTCGTCATCTGAGAAAGCGGAGAGTCGCCAGATCAGCAACGATTCTTTATAAATTAGGTTTACTTAATTATTCAGTAAATGATATGTTATTGCAAATATTACTGTTACTTATTCGTGGTTATGTCTGACTTTAGCTAGATCTTTGCGCGAAAAACAACATAGTGACGAAACGCGTTTGTAGAAACATGTCGATGTAAGGTGAACTGTGGTGTGTAGAGAGAAATGGCTCATTGAGTAATGTTTATACACCACTAAAAAAATAGTTATGTATATGATATTGCATTTCTGTCAATACAACCGATCCTCCTAAAAATTACACACTGCACCTTTAAGATTTAAATGAGTCTCACCACAGCTTTTATAGTCTAATGAGGCCTTGTGACAGCGACACACACACACACAGTGTAACTGAAGTGAGATGGTGATGCTTTATGGCAGTGATTACATACATTAGACTCATAAATATAAAGATTAATGTCTGTTCGCTCTGTCCGTCAGCGTCGTCCTCGTCCCCCCGAGCCTCTGATCTGGAACAGACTCGACCGCAGACCAGCGGAGAAGAAGAGCTACAGCTGCAGCTCGCCCTGGCCATGAGCAGAGAGGTACACACACACACACACACACACACACACACTCCCTCTCTTCTTTACATTAGACTGTTTAAATATAGTTTTGGTGGTGTTTGAACTGGCCTGTGTTTGATCACGTCTTCCTCTAATTATATTTCCGTGTTCTCTCATGTATCGTCCTGGATCTGCTGTGAATATGCCTGAGCTCATTAACCTCCGGCTCGTTTAATCCTAATTAATCCTTCACTGCCTATCTGACCGACGGCGCCCCCTTCAGGAGAGTGTGTTGATCATGTGTCCTGTCCTGCAGGAGCAGCGCGGTCGCCATGGAGACGACCCTCAGCCTCGTCTGCAGAAGGTCGTGCAGGAGGGCGGGAGACAGTCAGAGGTGAGAGAGAGAGAGAGAGAGACTTTCTACGTTTACATGCAGGACTTTTATTTCAGTCGGAGTGAATTCATGAATCTGAATGTGTGAACGAATGAACATCTGCATGATCTGCTGACGCTTGCTTTCCTCTCGCAGTCGGCCATCATCGATCTGGTGGATGTGTTCGGTCCCGCGCCGCTGGCTGAAGACCCCTGGGACGCCCCGCCCACCTGCTCCGTGACCTCTGACCCCTGGGAGTCTGTCGGTCAGTCTTCGATGTGCTAGTTTTGTTCACACGTTTGTGTTTTGTAATAGTTTGGTGAAATGTGCTTTTTGCAATTTAGATTAACGTTGATGACCAGTGATCTTTTTCGTTTAGATCTTGTTAAAATTCAATGTTGGTGGATCAGTATTTTAACCTTTTAAAACTATTCAGCGGTAAATGCTTTTTCAGCGTTATTTGAACATTTTTATCAGTGCTGAAACAACTGATGACAATATTTCAACCACATTTAAACATATATACAATAACAAACAATACAACATGTCCTTAAAAAGACCTATGGCAGAGCGTTAAGTCACTATGATGTCATAAAACATTTTAAGTCCTAATAAAGTCATAGAGCAGAACCTTAAGTCACTATGACATCATAAAACATTTTAAGTCCTAATTAAGTCATATAGCAGAACCTTAAGTCACTATGATGTCATAAAACATTTTAAGTCCTAATAAAGTCTTATAGCAGAGCCTTAAGTCACTATGATGTCATAAAACATTTTAAGTCCTAATAAAGTCATATAGCAGAACCTTAAGTCACTATGACGTCATAAAACATTTTAAGTCCTAATTAAGTCATATAGCAGAACCTTAAGTCACTATGATGTCATAAAACATTTTAAGTCCTAATAAAGTCTTATAGCAGAGCCTTAAGTCACTATGATGTCATAAAACATTTTAAGTCCTAATAAAGTCATAGAGCAGAACCTTAAGTCACTATGACATCATAAAACATTTTAAGTCCTAATAAAGTCATATAGCAGAACCTTAAGTCACTATGATGTCATAAAATATTTTATGTCCTAATAAAGTCATATAGCAGAACCTTAAGTCACTATGATGTCATAAAACATTTTAAGTCCTAATAAAGTCATATAGCAGAACCTTAAGTCACTATGATGTCATAAAACATTTTAAGTCCTAATAAAGTCATATAGCAGAACCTTAAGTCACTATGACATCATAAAACATTTTAAGTCCTAATAAAGTCATATAGCAGAACCTTAAGTCACTATGATGTCATAAAACATTTTAAGTCCTAATAAAGTCATATAGCAGAACCTTAAGTCACTATGACATCATAAAACATTTTAAGACCTAATAAAGTCATATAGCAGAACCTTAAGTCACTATGATGTCATAAAACATTTTAAGTCCTAATAAAGTCATATAGCAGAGCCTTAAGTCACTATGATGTCATAAAACATTTTAAGTCCTAATAAAGTCATATAGCAGAACCTTAAGTCACTATGACATCATAAAACATTTTAAGTCCTAATAAAGTCATATAGCAGAGCCTTAAGTCACTATGACATCATAAAACATTTTAAGTCCTAATAAAGTCATAGAGCAGAACATTAAGTCATTATGACATCATAAAACATTTTAAGTCCTAATAAAGTCATATAGCAGAACATTAAGTCACTATGACATCATAAAACATTTTAAGTCCTAATAAAGTCATGTAGCAGAACCTTAAGTGACTATGATGTCATAAAACATTTTAAGTCCTAATAAAGTCATATAGCAGAACCTTAAGTCACTATGATGTCATAAAACATTTTAAGTCCTAATAAAGTCATAGAGCAGAACATTAAGTCATTATGACATCATAAAACATTTTAAGTCCTAATAAAGTCATATAGCAGAACATTAAGTCACTATGACATCATAAAACATTTTAAGTCCTAATAAAGTCATATAACAGAACCTTAAGTCACTATGATGTCATAAAACATTTTAAGTCCTAATAAAGTCATAGAGCAGAACATTAAGTCATTATGACATCATAAAACATTTTAAGTCCTAATAAAGTCATATAGCAGAACCTTAAGTCACTATGATGTCATAAAACATTTTAAGTCCTAATAAAGTCATATAACAGAACCTTAAGTCACTATGATGTCATAAAACATTTTAAGTCCTAATAAAGTCATATAACAGAACCTTAAGTCACTATGATGTCATAAAACATTTTAAGTCCTAATAAAGTCATATAACAGAACCTTAAGTCACTATGATGTCATAAAACATTTTAAGTCCTAATAAAGTCATATAGCAGAACCTTGACGTTTAGGGCTGTGCAACGATTAATCGCGATAAATCACATCCAAAAAAATAATAAAATAATTGTTTACACAATGTGTGTGTGTGTGTGTGTGTGTGTGTGTACTGTGTATGATTATTTAGTATATAAAAATACACTCAAAAGTAAAGCATGTGTGGATGTTGTTTCTGCTTCCGCTGCAGGGAAGTCCAATAACCCGGTGGTTGGTAGTCCCTGGACGGCCCGCCCTCCCTCCAGTAGCCCCGCCCACCCCTGGGGAACCAACCAATCACCTCCTGACCCCTGGGATGCCCCGCCTTCAAAGTGCACTTCTAATATAGATGGAAAAGCCTGGAGGAGCCCAGCGCGGACAGGTACAACACACGATGGGCGCTATCTTCACCATCTCAGTCCACTTCAGTCATCTCTACAGATCCATCTATTCTCTGCTCTTCATTCCAGTCCCGAGCAGGAAGGACCCGTTTTCCATTCCAGAGGAGGAGGAGCTTACAGAGGAGGGGGAGGGGCATATCGTGGACGGGGCGGGGCCTATCCAAGTGTTCAGCCCTCGCTGTGAGAGTCCCGCAGGTCCTCATCAGACCCTCGTCACACTCGTTTCCCTCTCTGAGTCGAGTTGAAGCTCATTCGCATCTCTCGTTCCAGATGCCGATCAGTTCGGCGAGTTGGTGTCGGGCGTTCAAGTGAACGGGTGGGGGAGTGACAGTCCGGAGACCTTTGACCTCTCTCGTCTCGGGCCTCCCCTCGACGCGGCGACCCAGAGACAGTGCCGGACCCCTGAGGCGTTCCTCGGACCCACCGCCGCCTCCCTCGTCAACCTGGACACACTGATCCCAGCTAACCCACCGGCCAAGAGCAAAAACCCCTTTCTGTCAGGTAGGAACCCCTCATTGTAAGTGTATCAGAATAGAGTTCACTTCAGAATTTAAATTTCATGATAATCTACTCTTCCTCCACGTCATCCAAGATGTCCATGTCTTTCTTTATTCAGTCGAAAAGAAGTTGTTTTTGAGGAACACACTCCAGGGTTTCTCCATATAATGGACTTCAATGGGGTCCAATTTTCAGTGAGTTTCAGTGCAACTTCAAAGTCTCGAAACGATCCCAGCCGAGGAATACGAGTCTGATCTAGACTAACCAGTGGATCTAGACAAACTGATCTAGACAAACCATTTTATAAACATTTATAAGCTTTCTAACCACAAATGCCAATCTTGTACCAGCTCTCGCATTTAGAAGTGATAAAAGTTAAAAAATAAAAGTTTGTGTTTACATAATATATTTGTGTGTAGTGTGTATAATTAATTTGTTTATATTAAGGCTGTCAAACGATTAATCACGATTAATCGCATCCAAAATAAAAGTTTGTATTTACATAATATATGTGGGTGCACTGTGTATAATTATTTTGTATATATATATATAAATACACACACATGCTTGTATATATTTAAGAAATATTTTCATGTATATTCTGTATATAGATTTATATATAATTTATATTATATATAAATATAAATATTTTACATGTAAATATTTTTTTTCTTAAATATGCATGCATGTGTGTGTATTTATATATATATACAAAATAATTATACACAGTAAACACACAAATATTATGTAAACACAAACTTTTATTTTGGATGCGATTAATCGCGATTAATCGTTTGACAGCCCTAGTATAAATATAAATACACACATGCATGTATACATTTAAGAAATATATGCATGTATATACTTTATATATGTTTATACATAATTAATATTATATATATATATTAGGGCTGTCAAAATGATTAATCGCGATTAATCGCATCCAAAATAAAAGTTTGTGTTTACATAATATATGTGGGTGCACTGTGTATAGTTATTTTGTATATATATATAAAACACACATGCATGTATATTTGAGAAAAAAAATATTATTTATATATAAAATATTTATATTTATATATAATATAAATTATATATAAATCCATATACAGAATATACCTGAAAATATTTCTTAAATATATACAAGCATGTGTGTATTTATATATCTAAAATAATTATACACAGTGCCCCCACATATATTATGTAAACACAAACTTTTATTTTGGATGCGATTAATCGTTTTGACAGCCCTAGTTCTTAATATATCAAATATTTAAATTTATACATAATATTAATTATGTATAAATTAGGGCTGTCAAATGATTAATCGCGATTAATCGCATCCAAAATAAAAGTTTGTGTTTACATAATATATGTGGGTGCACTGTGTATAATTATTTTAGATATATAAATACACACACATGCTTGTAAATATTTAAGAAATATTTTCATGCATATTCTGTATGTGGATTTATATATAATTTATATTATATATAAATATAAATATTTTATACATAAATAATTTTTTTCTTAAATATATATGCAAATACACTGAAACTCACTTTTGGACCCCATTGAAGTCTTTTCGACTGAAGAAACAGGATGACGTGAGTAAATAATCGGTAAATTGTGAGCTAATCCTTAAACGACGGGCTGATTGTGTGTCTCAGGTCTGAGCTCGCCGTCTCCCACAAACCCTTTCCACTGTGACCCGCCGAGACTGACCCTGAATCAGATGCGTCCTCACTCTCCCGCTCTGCCCTACAGCGCGTCTCTTCCTCAACCCCTCCTGCAGCCGAAGCCCCAGACTCTGCCCTCGTCACACACACAGCCGCCCCACGGCCTGCTGGACCTGCCCAGCAACCTGCCGCTGCCCCTGCTGCCGCTCACACCCTCCAGCCGACACACACCTCCGCAGAGCCACAACCCCTTCCTCTGAGGTCACGACCCCACGCCCGATCCAGGACATTCAGGCTCAGTGTGAACGGACAAGTCCGCAGTGTTACAGTGGCACTATCCTTCCAGTAGATACGACACACATTTAATGACTTTATTAGAGCAAAGACTGGATTATCACGTTTATATCGAGCTTAAAGTCAACATGAACTCAAGTCAGACTCCGTTTACTTTGCTTATACACCGTCCTGATCTTATCGTGTCGTTAGTGCATGTTATTTTCCGAAAACCTTTGGTTAGAATCACAATATTTCGTCGTGCTCCGTCTGGCGTCATCTAGCTCAGGAGTTTTCAACAGCCACGGACCCTCATCCTAAAATCTACAAAGCATATATATATATATATATATATATATATTAGGGCTGTCAAACGATTATTCGCTATTAATCGCATCCAAAATAAAAGTTTGTGTTTACATAATATATGTGGGGGCACTGTGTATAATTATAGATATATAAATACACACACATGCATGTATATATTTAAGAAAAATCTGAAAGTATATACTTTATATATATTTATACATAATTAATATTATGTATAAATATAAATATTTGATATATTAAGAACACATTTTTCTTAAATATATACATGCATGTGTGTGTATTTATATATTTAAAATAATTATACACACTACACCCACATATATTATATAAACAAACTTTTATTTTGGATGCGATTAATCGCGATTAATCGTTTTGACAGCCCTAATATATATATATATATATATATATATATATATATATAGTATATATATATATAATTGACCCAAAGTATTACATTGAAATTTAATTAAATATTAAATAAAAGGTAATACTATAATTTTGTGTAAAATATTATTTGGAAAATATTATGGTTTTATTTTTTACTTATAATTATTTATTTATTATAATTAATATATTTGCATGTATAGACTTGGGCTGCACTGTTTTAGAAAAAAAAAAGGTCTTGTGATGTTTTGCTTTTCTGCGATATATAGTGAAAGCCGCTGTATATTTATTGCAGATAAATTATATAGTGTATTCATTTTTACACGCTTGCGGCTCATAAAACCACTTTATTCACAGTCAATAACGCTCTGAGACGTCTAAAAACTGCATCATAATCTATGTTTATATTAGGGCTGTGCAAAAATTAATTGCGATTAATCGCATCCAAAATAAAAGTCTGTGTTTACATAATATATTTGTGTTTGCTGTATATAATTATTTTGTATATATAAATACCTATGTATGCATGTATGTATTTAAGAATTATTTGCACTTAAATTCTGTATATATATATAAATACATAATGTAAATTATATATATATATAAATATTTAATATTTGAATAACACATTTTCTTAAATATATACATGCACGTGTGTCTATTTATATATACAAAATAATTATATACAGCACACACAAATATATTATGTAAACATAGACTTTTATTTTGGATGCGATTAATCACGATTAATTTTTGCACAGCCCTAGTTTATATATTTATATATTATAACATGTATTTATACACGCATATATTTAGTCAATTAAATCGCAACTCAGAATCGCGTGATTTCGCAGTTATAATATTTTTCCGATAGATTATGCAGCTTTCTTAGAGACCCAATTTATTTTAATATTAATTATGAGTTTAATCTCATTTATGTAGTGTAATTTATTTATTTATTTGTACATTTTCCCACCGTTTTCCTTTGGGATGGTCCCCTGTTGTGGTTGGAAAACCCCTGATCTAGCTCACATGTGTGGGGAAAGTCATCTAACCCAATACCCAAATAGTGACCTAGGCTTTATAAAGCCACTGGTGCAGGTGCTGATCTGCAAACAGTTGATTTAGGAACTAACCCTGGCTAACATAATGCAAAAGACAGCAATAATAGCCATTCTGGTATGCAACGTTGACTTTTCACAACTCCTGATTGGTAAAGCCCCTGATGATGTCACACTATGGGTTGTGAGTGTGGTTTCATGTTGACTTTATGACGCTTTACTCTTGCTGCGCAGGAACAGCATGCTGCTAATGAACCCACGTCAGTATTTCAGGAGGAGGGACGTGAATGAATCTCCGTTTCTTTTCTGGATCGTGTGCAATGAGATCCGGCGCTGATTGTAACCGAGCTCCTGTCTCACAGACAGTCCCACAATGCACTGGGGCTGGTGCCTCACTTCCTGTTTGGATCTCAGAGGAACCCTCATAGCCAATTAAACGTTTAATAATCGCTACGGACTCGACGCTGAATGATCCGATGCTGTTATTTCCGTGATTGGAGAACACCAGCTTTACTGTTGAACACTGATACAGAGTGTGTGTCCCAGTACTGGAGAACCAGGTTTATCCTAATGGTGTGTATTAAAGACACTAATAAATGAATGTTATTCACTTTTAACGCCACATGTTCTGTCCCTGTCCAGCAGAGGTCGCTCTTTCCGAATCAGCCGGGTCTGTTCTATCAGTATTGATCATTTCTGTGACGTACGACTAACTGGAGAGGATATTCTGATATCTAAAGATGATTTTCCATCATTTAGAAGTCATTCCGAAGCGTTTGTTCAGGATGTGATGTGTTAATTATAACGATCAACGCGAGATGAGAGAATTAACGGTATTCGTCCATTAAACATTTTTGTAGAATTGCATGCGGTTATAATTATGCTTGATATAATTATTTGAGAGAGAAAGAGACAGTGTGTGTGTGTGAGAGAGAGAGAGAGGGTTTAATGGTCTTGCTGATGTCACATGTCTGAACTTGCAGCTTTTTACAATATAACTGCACTTTTTTGCTAGAGGTTTGGCAGGTTTCAGGTGCACCTGCTTCACTCGTGTGTGTGTGTGTTTGTGTACACTAAGAAAAAAAGGTACAAAAGCTGTCACTGGGGCCGTACCTTTTCAAAAGGTAAACTTTTGTCCATTTTAGGTGCTATTATGTACATTTTAGGTGTTAATATTACATTTCAAGTGTTAATATGTACATTTTAGGTGCTAATATGTACATTTTAGGTGTTAATATGTACATTTTATGTTCTAATAAGTACATTTTAGTTGCTAATATGTCTATTTCAGGAGCTAATATGTCCATTTTAGGTGTTAATATGGACATTTTAGGTACAAATATGTACATTTTAGGTACTAAAGTGTATCTTTTGAAAAGGTACAGCCCTAGTGACAGCTTTTGTACCTTTTTTTCTGAGAGTGTAAGCATGAAAACCTTATGAAACCTTATGACAAAAAAAATCATTTAAACAGTGTTTTATATAAAGTTTATATAAAGTGTTTTATATTTATACTAGGGCTGTCAAACGATTAATCGCGATTAATCGCATGCAAAATAAAAGTTCGTGTTTACATAATATATGTGGGTGCTCTCTGTATAATTCTTTTAGATATATATGCTTGTATATATTTAAGAAATATTTTCATGTATATATTGTATAAAGATTTATACATCATTTACATTATATATAAATATAAATATTTTATGTATAAATAATATTGTTTTCTTAAATTTACATTCATGTGTGTGTCTTTATATATGTATAAAATAATTATACAAAGTACACCAACATATATTATGTAACACGAACTTTTATTTTGGATGCGATTAATCGCGATTAATCGTTTGACAGCCCTAATTTATATATATATAGTTCATGTGAGCTGTTGGTAATATAAAATATTCTTATTTACAGGCTTTATTGATGTTGATCTGCCGTAATTTTCAGACATTAACGGCTGATTCTCTTCCTCAGATTGTGTTTGCTGAGACTCGTCTGTTTTCTCTTCATGTTGCGTTTTCCGTGTCTTTTTGTTTGTGTTTGAGACGCAACAGACAAGGAGGCGGAGTCTTCAGCAGGATGGGCGGAGTCTTCAACGGAATGGGCGGGATCTTCCTCTGAGGGGACGAGGTGTTCTGTAGAATGGGTGGAGTCTTCTGCAGAGGGTGTGGGGTCTTCAAATGAATGGGCGGGGTCTTCAGACGAGTGGGCGGGGCTTCCTGCATTCATATCTGATCTAACATCTGGAGTGGAAGCGCTTTGGTCGACGTGACCTCGGACTGAAGCGTGAGGGTTTGAGACGTGTGAGTTTGAAAGCACGGATTGAGAAAGCTGACAGAGAGCGAACGCTGCGCTCTTCTCTACAGACGCATGATCCTCTTCCTGTGATGTCACAGCACCCATAACCCCCTGCCTCAGCAAGCAGCTCTGTGATTGGCCGAGAGACATCTTCATTGACAGGTTCAGAGGACTGTCTCTCCTGGAGAGGTTGAGAGGAACTGAAGGATCATCAAATGTGTCATTTCCCGCTCTTTCCTTCTCTCTAAATGCAAGAAACAGGACAAAGGTTGATATATTTAAACATGGGATTATGTATTTTGTTTTAATTAGTCAAATTAGACATAATTTGTAGAGTTATAAATTATTGAATTGAATCAGTAATTAATTTGTTGCAGATCTGTCCTCAGGAATATATTGTCATTTTTTGCTCAGTGTAATGTGGATGCTCTGACCTCTCAGGAAGACTCCGGTCCTCCCGCGTCCATGTGGCCACGCCCCTTTCCTCTGATTGGCTGGCTGCAGCCTCATCATGTTGTGGGAATCTCTGGGAATGGTCAAACCCGTCGGGTCTGTCCGGTGATCCAGCAGCGGATCGCCCCGTCTCCGGACTCACCTCCTTCCCCGCCAGATTCACCGCGAGCGCGTACGGATCATACGGGATCCCGAACGGGTACGCGCCGGGAGTCGGGATCGTGCAGCAGGTCCTGAAACACTCCTCCGGGAGCGCCACGGGGAACAGCATCTGTGGGAAGAGTCCGCGAGTGACGTACGGATGAGCGACCGGCTCGTAGATGTACGGGTTGTAAGGAGCGTAGAACGGGAACGGGAAATGAAACCCCGGATGATACGGGAAATCTTCCTGAAGGAGTGGCTTGTTTGGGAGGTTCGGAGCGCCGGGAGTGAACGGCACCGGAGGCCTCCAGACAGACGCGGGAGTGAGAGGACGAATCGCTTCCGGTTTGAACACGGTCCAGGGAGTGTCCTTGGATGAGGACGCCGTTTGATCCACTGGGATCTCCTCTGGGATCTCCAGATCCTCCTCGTCTTCATCCGTTATTGTGGAGGGGTTGTTTTCCTCTCGTCTGCCGGGTCGGGAGCTCACGGACATGGACACGTCACATAGGTTGTACTTCATGTGGTTGAACAGGTGGGATTTCTGGTTGCAGGTGAAGGGACACTGGAAACACTGGTACCGGAAGGGTTTCCCGGCGGGACGAGGGATGTAGTGAGGCTTCTTCGGCTTGCGCTCCTTCACGGGGATGTCCGTCGTGTCCATTTAGGGTTTGCAGATGCTCGTTTTTAAACACAGAAGCGTATAAATGACCCTGTAAACACAACAGAAAACGGGTGAGAACAATAAAACAGCCTTTGGTCTGTGATATCCTCTTGGTAATGGTTAGGATTTCCACTAATAGTAATTAAAGCATTTTTCTCAGGTCTGCGTACTGTGCGTTCACACCAGACGCGAGTAGCGCGTCAAATTCGCACCTACCCCGTCTAGGTATACTCTTAAAGACTTTATCCATTCCAACCCGATCTCACGGGAATTCGTACGAATTTTACGAGGTCGCTTATTCGTAACAATTCAAATTAGTACGATTTTGCTAAGTCGTACATATTTTACGAATTAGCCAAATCGTATGAATTCGTACGAATGACCTACCCCTGACCCCGCCCCTAAACATAACCGTCACGTGGGTTTAGACAAATCATACGAATTCGTATGAGTGAGGTCGTATGAATTAGCCACTTTTGAATCACTCGTACGAATTGGTCGTGAGATAAGGTCCATTCGCGCATCAAGAGCGAAATTGACAAGCACGTCAGAATCGAAACCCATAGGCGGCCATCTTTTTTATGTATATCGATCATCGCGAGAGTCATATTGTATCTTTAAAGGGATACTCTACTTTTTTTTGGAAATAGGCTCATTTTACCACTCCCCCAGAGTTAAACAGTTGAGTTTTACCGTTTTCGAATCCATTCAGCTGATTTTCTGATATTTAGAAGAATATCAGTAACCAGACAGTTTCTGGTCTCATTGACTTCCATAGTATATATTTTTTCCTACTATGGAAGTCAATGAGACCAGAAACTGTCTGGTTACTGATAATCGTATAAATATCAGAAAATCGTCTGAATGGATTTGAAAACGGTAAAACTCGACTGTTTAACTCTGGGGGAGTGGTAAAATGAGCCTATTTCCAAAAAAGTGGAGTATCCCTTGATAATGGTGAAATATTCAAACACATTCGAGGACCATACAAATATATATATATATATATATATATATATATATATATATATATATATATATATATATATATATATATATATATATGAATTGATTGAGCTTATAGTTTATGTAATTAGCAAATGACATCTGTGTTAAATAGGAATATATTATAATGTTAAAAGGTGTAAAGATAGAGCAAAATACCCTACAATCATTGATGATAAACTTTCCTTCCAAGACAATGTGGATTTTATGGGCTACATAAGAAAACTAGACAGCGTTTAAAAGTCTACTTGGGAAGTTAAGAAATTGTGACATTGAAGGGGTATCTTAACCATTGTTTATAGATCAATGATTTAAAGTTGTATTACAGTGAAACAGAAGAATAAACAAACACGAGTAATCAATGAAGCAAAGAAGATCATCGGCCAAAAACAGAGCACATTACAAGAGCTATTCACAATTTTTTGGGGAGAAAAGAGCATTATCAACATATCCAGACCAGACTCATCCCCTCCATTCCTGCTTCGAGATCCTTCCTTCGGGACGCAGTCTACGGATATACCGCTCACCAAGAGGAATATTTATAAGAGATCATTTGTTGGTGGTGACTGTTTTAAACTCAATTCTCAATTGAGGTGCTTTTAGTTGTGCGAATTTACACATACTGTATTACTTTAACTTATTTATGTGTCATGATTGTGCTCTCTTGAGGCGGGATCATGACAGATCATTGTTTTGTGTGCAGGCACATGGCCTTGTGTTTGGGCTGTGTATCTCCTCTGGCCACACCCACTTGTTACCCTCGTTTGGTCATCATTGCTTCATCAATGTCACCTGCTGTCAATGTCTGTTTCTCTCTATTTGATCCCCTTATGTTTGCCGCCACGCGTCTATACCTTGTCTTCACGAAGTTGTGATCTTGTAAAATCCTGTCAGGTTCGTTTAATGTCAAAGTCTTAAGTGTTATTAGTCTTTATTTTCCCTACCAGTGTTGTTTGCCCCTCGTGGGTTTTGTTTTCCAAATTTTCTGTTACCAATAAACGTTGCGTGTTTGCGTACTGTCTGCAATTGGGTTCATCTGCTATCCACATAGCAGTATTAATATTTATTTCTTATGTGTTTTTTTATTTGGTTTGTAACTTATGTTGTGGCAGTGTCAAAGATGAATTTCTGTCCAGTACATCTGAACAGGCAATGAAGTTAATCAAATCAAATTCGCATTCATGTTATTATATGCCTATATATAGATATGAGTCGTAAATGATGGACTTGATTTTTGGTAATTGAGAATCAACGTGCGACAGGTTGGAATTTATTAACACACAAACATACACACATTTCACCATGACATCTGACGTTTACGATGCATTTGTGAATCAGGAAAAGAGTTTTCAGGACGCGCGAATCACTCTCACTCGTATATTTACGAATGTTTGTTTCATGATCATGAGGAACTGCAGGCACTCCGGCCAACGGTGACGTCACGCGCATGCCCTCTATTTAATTTCTGAACATTGAATCTCAGAATTTATTCACCTTTTTCTCATGGTTTCTCAATAGAGTTCATACAAGTATAAAGTCGAAAAGCAATAATTCTAATTATTTGCTCATTGCAACATGCAGTGTGACAACATGCCCCGCCTGCACAAATGGGACTAGTTCTCTTAACTATAGCATTTCAACCCGTCACACCAGCATTCAAGCACTGTCTCATCTGTTAATTAACAGATATAAGATAAAATAATATCAGACTTGTTTAAAATTAACACAAAACTTAATTTTTCTATGGTTAAAAGTTCAGTAATATCTTCAATACATAGGCTATAAATTTTTAAAATTCTATTGTGTTGATTTGGCAACTAGAAAATTCGTCCGCTAACCTCCATAATGTGACGTGTTTCAAATCAATGCCAGTTGGAACTCCTAATCAAATGATCACACTAATTACTGCCAGGTGGTGGTTAATTAATTGAATTAACGAGATGAATGCGTTTCTGATATATTAGAGTCAGAGTGGCTTGATAAGGTTTAGTCTTGGGTGAGCTGTCCTCGTGGCTGTTAGGGAGATTTGTGTTTGGGAGAAGCTCTTTTCTCTTCGCTGTTGATGGCCTCAAAGAACCAGGTTAGTACCATTAGGTTTTGAAGTGAACAGAAGCTTTCTGTTTTTATGTTGGAGTTTTTTACTAAACTTTAGATGGTGAATAAGCTGTGTGAACCATTGAAGCTTTCCTTTGCCATCATTACTACTCTTGGTTTGTTTGCCATCCAGTGATTAATGGATGATGGTCCTGTGTTTTTTGTTTTTTCTCCACAGGTTATTCATGGTGAATTTCCCTGAGGTGATTGATTCTGGATCTGACTCCAAATTAATCCACAACTCTTCTGAAACCCCAAGAGATTGGTTGGGATTTTCCCTCTGCTTCTGCTTCCAGGTCTGTCATTAGATGAGTGTGGTTCTTTTTGTCTTGGTTTCTTGTATGTTAACTGAAGTTCTCTACAGGCTCCTTGGTGCAGAAGCTGAAGGTTGAAGTTCAAGGGGCGGTCACGGTTGTGGTTGCCTAGGTCTTTGTGTCTCACTGCCTCATCGCTTCTCTGGCTATGTGGTGTGCTCCACCTCCATCACCTCCAGTAATCCCCTTTGGTAGTGTTGAGACTCATCTCTCCATGCCTACTCCGTTCTGCGCTGCCACTGTGGGATGCCGTTCTGGCTCTGGGCTGGGTCTCAGTCTGCCCTTCCCTGCTCAAGGCCATCCCCCCTGGCTGACACCACCATCTGCACCAACCTTTTGCATGGTTCTCTTCGGCTTTTTTCTCTTCTGTCCACCTGAGCAATCCGTCCGTCCGCGCAATCCGTCCGTCCGCCTGAGCAATATGTCCGTCCGCCCGCGCAATCCGTCCGTCTGCCCGAGCAATATGTCCGTCCGTCCGTCCGAGCAATATGTCCGTCCGTCCGCCCGAGCAATATGTCCGTCCGTCCGCCCGAGCAATATGTCCGTCCGTCCGCCCGAGCAATATGTCCGTCCGTCCGAGCAATATGTCCGTCCGTCCGTCCGAGCAATATGTCCGTCTGTCCGCCCGAGCAATATGTCCGTCCGTCCGCCCGAGCAATATGTCCGTCCGCCCGAGCAATATGTCCGTCCGTCCGAGCAATATGTCCGTCCGCCCGAGCAATATGTCTGTCCGTCCGTCCGCCCGAGCAATATGTCCGTCCGCCCGAGCAATATGTCCGTCCGTCCGAGCAATATGTCCGTCCGTCCGAGCAATATGTCTGTCCGTCCGTCCGCCCGAGCAATATGTCCGTCCGTCCGTCCGAGCAATCCGTCCGTCCGTCCGTCCGTAGCTAGAGGAAAGGTTAGTGCAGGTGGTGCTGACAGCCAGGGGGGGTGGCCTTGAGCAAGGAAAAGCTGACTGAGACCCAGCCCATAGTCAGAACTGGATCCCACAGCGACATTGCAGAATGGAGTAGGCACGGAGTGACGAGTCCCAACACTTCCAAGAGGATTACTGGACGTGATGGAGGTGGAGCAAACCATGTAGCCAGAGAAGCGATGAGGCAGTGAGACACAAAGACCTAGGTGACCGCGACTAGGCCGCGCCGCAGAATGGAGAACCAAGAGTCCCAACACAAATCTCCCAAGTTTTTGAGGCGAAAAATGCGGTAAGTTGTTGTGTAAGGGAAGTTCAATGACTGATCTGAGGCCTTAATCTAAAGCACTTTGTTTCTGGTTTAGTTTTGCCTAAGTTTGACGTGACTGCAGAAACGCACCGCAGACCTACAGCATTGCAGTCATGGGACTGAAAGTTGAGTCTTGTCCCAAGTGAGTGATGCTTTATTTTCTTGTCTTGTGGTTGGTCAGTTCTTTATCTTGTTATGATGCATTACAAAGAAAGCTGTATATCTCTAGGAGGGGAGCAACTGGCCCAACAAACTGCTGTTGAATCTAACCACAGACAAGAATGGACTGGCTGCGTTCTCCCTGAACACTGCTGATCTGAATCTGGTGGTACGACTTGTATTTTGTAAAAATTTATAGACTTTTTCTTGCATGATGCTGATCAAGTTTGATCTTCCCCAGGCGAGTGCTAATCCAGAGGTTTTTTATGGTTGTAAATCGCCATACTTCACTACAGATGGCCTACAAGGTTTGTTCAGCTTCTTCTACCTGTATGATGTGGCTATTTTTCAATTTGGGAATGTTGGTGTGTGTCCTACAGCGTGTTGGTCCTTGTTCCAGGTGTCTCTGCAGTGTTCTCCAGCTACGGCGGTTCCTGCGGAGGGAAACGTTCTGACTGTTTCTGCTCAAGCAGGATCTCTGTGTGGCCTCAGTGCTGAAGATCAGAGCGTCCGGATCATGGAGCCAGGATGACATCTGAGTGCTGAGAGGGAGTCTGTCCCTCTATCAGGTTTTTTGTTTGGGCTTTTAATCTGAATATTTAAGTGTGTGGCACTTAAGATTAGAATGCCACTTTAGTTTACCCCAGTGTCTGAAGGACAAGGGCCTGAATTTTTATCGCAACTTCAGCGTCGGTTTGATTCTTGCTCTAGAAATTGGTACGTGACAAAGATAAAATGGAAAAATGTAGTGTTGTGATGGTCTATACTAGCTTTTGATGCTGCATGTGATCTTTTTATATGACTTTCGGAAGGACTGGCGTCCATCTGTTTGTCCGTGCGTGCGTGCATTTTTCCGTGCGTGCATTTTTCCGTCCGTGCATTTTTCCATCCGTGCATTTTTCCGTCCGTGCGTCTTCATCACAAAGACCTAGGCGCTGCAGAATGGAGACCATGGATGTGGTCCCAACACTAGTCTCCCAAGTTTTTGAGGTGGAAAAAATAGGGTAAGTTATGTAAGGGAAGTTCAATGACTGATCTGAGGCCTTAATCTAACGCACTTTGTTTCTGGTCTAGTTTGGCCCAAGTTTGACGTGACTGTAAACGCGTTTCAGTTATGGGACTGAAAGTTGAAAGTCTTGTGCCAAGTGAGTGATGCTTTACTTTTCTTGTTTTGTGGTTGGTCCGTTCTTTATTTTATTTTTTTTATCCTTTTGCCTGTGCTTGACTTAATTTTGTCTTTGTTCTCCTACCAGATGAATGCCACGGGCTGTGTCTCTCTTACTGTTGATACGTCAGTGTTTTTCAACACCAAATTTGAAGACCAAATGCAAGACTCATTTCTTGTAAGTGTGAATGTTACTGAGGAGGGAACAGGTGAGCTATTGGCTGATCTGAGCCATATACTCTTTATCACCTTTACAAGACATCCACTTTAAGCCACAAAGTTGACATTCTTCACTGTTTGTTTGGACTTTCTCTCACAGAAGTAATGGTGTCAAAATCTGCAAAGCTGTATATCTTTGGGAGGGGAGCAACTGGCCCAACAAACTGCTGTTGAATCTAACCACAGACAAGAATGGACGGGCTGCGTTCTCCCTGAACACTGCTGATCTGAATCTGGTGGTACGACTTGTATTTTGTAAAAATTTATAGACTTTTTCTTGCATGATGCTGATCAAGTTTGATCTTCCCCAGGCGAGTGCTAATCCAGAGGTTTTTTATGGTTGTAAATCGCCATACTTCACTACAGATGGCCTACAAGGTTTGTTCAACTTCTCCTACCTGTATGATGTGGCTATTTTTCAATTTGGGAATGTTGGTGTGTGTCCTACAGCGTGTTGGTCCTTGTTCCAGGTGTCTCTGCTGTTTTCTCCAGCTACGGCTGTTCCTGCGGAGGGAAACGTTCTGATGGTTTCTGCTCAAGCAGGATCTCTGTGTGGCCTCAGTACTGTGGATCAGAGTGTCCGGATCATCGAGCCAGGATGACATCTGAGTGCTGAGAGGGTGTCTGTCCCTCTATCAGGTTTTTTGTTTGGGCTTTTAATCTGAATATTTAAGTGTGTGGCACTTAAGATTAGAATGCCACTTTAGTTTACCCCAGTGTCTGAAGGACAAGGGCCTGAATTTTTTTCTCAACTTCAGCGTCGGTATGTCGGTTAGTTTGATTCTTGCTCTAGAAATTGGTACGTGACAAAGATAAAATGGAAAAATGTAGTGTTGTGATGGTCTATACTAGCTTTTGATGCTGCATGTGATCTTTTTATATGACTTTCGGAAGGACTGGCGTCCATCTGTTTGTCCGTGCGTGCGTGCATTTTTCCGTCCGTGCATTTTTCCGTCCGTGCATTTTTCCGTCCGTGCATTTTTCCGTCCGTGCGTCTTCATCACAAAGACCTAGGCGCTGCAGAATGGAGACCATGGATGTGGTCCCAACACTAGTCTCCCAAGTTTTTGAGGTGGAAAAAAATACGGTAAGTTGTTATGTAAGGGAAGTTCAATGACTGATCTGAGGCCTTAATCTAACGCACTTTGTTTCTGGTTTAGTTTGGCCCAAGTTTGACGTGACTGTAAACGCGTTTCAGTTATGGGACTGAAAGTTGAAAGTCTTGTGCCAAGTGAGTGATGCTTTACTTTTCTTGTTTTGTGGTTGGTCCGTTCTTTATTTTATTTTTTTTATCCTTTTGCCTGTGCTTGACTTAATTTTGTCTTTGTTCTCCTACCAGATGAATGCCACGGGCTGTGTCTCTCTTACTGTTGATACGTCAGTGTTTTTCAACACCAAATTTGAAGACCAAATGCAAGACACATTTCTTGTAAGTGTGAATGTTACTGAGGAGGGAACAGGTGAGCTATTGGCTGATCTGAGCCATATACTCTTTATCATCTTTACAAGACATCCACTTTAAACCACAAAGTTGATATTCTTCACTGTTTGTTTGGACTTTCTCTCACAGAAGTAATGGTGTCAAAATCTGGAAAGCTGTATATCTTTGGGAGGGGAGCAACTGGCCCAACAAACTGCTGTTGAATCTAACCACAGACAAGAATGGACGGGCTGCGTTCTCCCTGAACACTGCTGATCTGAATCTGGTGGTACGACTTGTATTTTGTAAAAATTTAGACTTTTTCTTACATAATACTGATTAAGTTTGATCTTCCCCAGGCGAGTGCTAATCCAGAGGTTTTTTATTGTTGTACATCATCATACTTCACTACAGATACAAGGTTTGTTCAGCTTCTCCTACCTGTTTCTCCTAACTATAATGAAGCTTAATCAGTCGCTCAAATGTGATTCTTCGTTTCCAGTGACCGTGGAGTATTCATTTGTTGGAGAGGCTGGTAGTTACAGTGCTGACATAATCTATATAGTGAGTGGACTTTAGTTTTGTAGTTAAGTTTGCTGGTCTATTTGTTCCGTATCTTGCACACCTATGTCTTCTGTCAGGTCTTATCCAAAGGAGTGATCGTCCTCCATGGATTTCAGACGGTTAAAGCAAAGGCTGGTGATGCAGACACAAGTGGCTCTGTGACGTTTCAGTTGTCTGTCGGTGTGGATATGACTCCAGCAGTGCAGATTCTGGTCTACATCTTCTTCCCAGTAAGAATGGAGTTGCTGCTAGTGTGCCGTTTAGCACCAATATGTATTTCCAGAACCAGGTACTGTATGATGTGGCTATTTTTCAATTTGGGAATGTTGGTGTGTGTCCTACAGCGTGTTGGTCCTTGTTCCAGGTGTCTCTGCTGTTTTCTCCAGCTACGGCTGTTCCTGCGGAGGGAAACGTCCTGATGGTTTCTGCTCAAGCAGGATCTCTGTGTGGCCTCAGTACTGTGGATCAGAGCGTCCGGATCATGGAGCCAGGATGACATCTGAGTGCTGAGAGGGTGTCTGTCCCTCTATCAGGTTTTTTGTTTGTCCGTCCGTATGTGTCTGTCTGTGCGTGCGTCCGGCCGTCTGTGCGTCCGTCCGTCTGTGCATCTGTCTGTCTGTGCGTTAGTCCGGCCGGCCGGCCGTCTGTGCTTGCGTTTGTCCATCCGTGCGTGTGTCCGTCAGTGCATCCGTCTGTCCGTGCGTGCGTCCGTCTATGCATCCGTCTGTCCGTGCGTGCGTCCGTCTGTGCATCCGTCTGTGCGTGCGGGCGTGCGTCCGTCTGTGCATCCGTCTGTCCGTGCGTGCGTCCGTCTATGCATCCGTCTGTCTGTGCGTGCGTCCGTCTGTCCGTGCGTCCGTCTATGCATCCGTCTGTCCGTGCGTCCGTTTGTCCGGCCGGCCGGCCGTCTGTGCTTGCGTTTGTCCATCCGTGCGTGTGTCTGTCTGTGCGTTCGGCCGTCTGTGCATGCATCTGTCTGTCCGTGTGTGTGTCCGTCAGTCCGTCACAAAGACCTAGGCGCCGGCAGAATGGAGTTGAAGAGTCCCAACACTAGTCTCCCAAGTTTTTGAGGTGGAAAAAATACGGTAAGTTGTTGTGTAAGGGAAGTTCAATGACTGATCTGAGGCCTTAATCTAATGCACTTTGTTTCTGGTTTAGTTTTGCCCAAGTTTGACGTGACCGTAAACGCACCGCAGACCTACAGCGTTGGAGTTATGGGACTGTAAGTTGAGTCTTGTGCCAAGTGAGTGATGCTTTATTTTTCTTGTCTTGTGGTTGGTCAGTTCTTTATCTTGTTGTGATGTTTCCCAGATGTACATAGGGCCAACCTGTACCTGGTCAAGCCTTAGTGGAAGTTTGCCGTGATCCATTTCCATACAGTCTGCTTCATAATTTGACTGGACAGTGCCTGACTCAAACCTCAAAGGTGTGTGACTCCTGCCTTACTGCTGAGGGTTTTCCTTTTGCCTGTGCTTGACTTAATTGTCTTTGTTCTCCTACCAGATGAATGCCAGGGGCTGTCTCCCTTACTGTTGATACGTCAGTATTTTTGAAGACCAAATGCAAGACTCATTTCTTGTGAATGTTACTGAGGAGTGAACAGGTGAGCTATTGGCTGATCTGAACCATAGACTCTATCATCTTTACAAGACATGCACTTTAAGCCACAAAGTTGATATTCTTTACTGTTTGTTTGGACTAAAGGTCAAAGGCCTGCACTTAAAGAGTTCACATGTATTGAAAGCGGACCAGAACTAACGAAAAGTACAAGCACTGGATCAAGTGAGAGGAACTCGTATGTGGAGACATCAAGAAGATTTGCCTCAGCCAATGCCCCGTACTCAGACTTCTCCAAGGCGAATAACGCAGATCAGAGTTCTCTCCTCAAGTCCATATACAGCAGCCACTGAGGGCAGGCCAGTTCTGCCTAGAGATCAAGATGATCCTCCTCAGCCCATGAGGGCACTGCCTGTAGATTCACGAGGTGACCTGCATTCCCATTCTGTCACAAAGAGATTGATTGTCTCACTAACAACCTAGGAGACCTGAGACCAGGCTCGGCAACTCGACTAACTTCAAGTCATCTCAATCCCAACACAAGCTAGCCCATCAAGAAGATGCCACATATCCTCAACCTGGTATTAGCACAGAGATGGACCAAGTGGTTACTACAACACAGACCACAGAGGCAAGGCCATAACTATATGTCCACTGACCAAAGAGATCGCAACCAATGTCCCACAGCTGTTCAGTTTATGCCTCAGGACTACAGTCAAGAGACTGCAGCTACGTATGGGACTTATAAAGATCATAGTCTGAACTGCAAACCCCTCAGCTATTTCCCTTCCACTGAACTATGTGGTTATCAGCAACCTTATCATGAGATTCCAGCTTCAAGTCCAGTCTATCAAGATGAGACTTACTCTAAGGGATACATTATGAGACACTCAGACGGCTATAGTCAATCAGCTCCTAATCCTGCAGACAAATCAAGCTTCTTGACCCCACGACACATATCAGCCATACCACCCAGTGCGCCTTCCTTCTCTCCCATATCCTCATGTAGAGCCCACCTACAGATGTCCTATCCCCACCATTCCTCATTTTTGCATTGAAGATCCCAGAGTTTGCACGACTCAAAATTGCACTGGAGAATTTGCTACAGAACGTTTCAAGCACCAAATACTCGATCATCTGAAACAGGAGAATGTCTTGCTCATTGCAGACTTGTACATCAACAGCTGGTACCCATACACCAACATCACGAGGTCTCTAACTGCACTTTATGGTCAACCCATTCAACTCGCACTACAAACAATTGCAGAATTGATAGATGGCCCAAAAATCAGGAGTGGTGACACTGAATCTTTTACAATGTTTGTCCTCAAAGTGCGTGCATTAGTTGGAATGCTGGACCAACTTGAAGCTAAAGGATGGACAGAGATCAAATGTGGGTCACATGTTTCACATCTCCTTGCCAAATTTCCTCATGATCTTAAAGCAAACTTCAGAAGGTTTAACCCCATTCAGAACCCAGTTCCAACACTGATAGAACTCCGCGATTGGCTAGAATATGAGCTTGAATACAAGAGGATGAGTCACAGTACGTTTGTAATGTAAGCAGAGCCTACGTCTCGGACTTCCCTGCGGTCCTGCCGCTGTGAAAACCAGGCTCGGATGGACTCTGCAGGGCCCCTCAAAATTCCTTGCCAACAGTGTCTGTCTATTAATACCGATAAAAGCTGATGGAATCAAGGTCCACAGTTCTTAACTCAGTCAGTTAGTAGTTGGCCAAAACAGCCTCATGATGTTGTAAGCGATGACATCCAAGAACACCGCAGTTATACTTTCTGTGGAGCGCTATCCTCCAGTCAAACTGATATCTCTCAATAAAATTTACTTCAAGATCTGATTAAGACTACTGCTATTTCCCATCATGAGGCGGCAGACGAAAGTGAACTCTCTGCTGACGACTATACACAAACTTGAGACTTGACTCATGACTCGACCCAAAAGACTTCAGACTTGACTTGCGACTCGACCCGAAAGACTTGTCAGCAACCTGTTTTCATGCAATTATTGCTTTTTAAATCTAAATTCATTTTAATGTATTTCTATTTTCTTTTATTGGTGCATACGTTGGGGAGTAACATGTCCCCCACCCTTTGTCATACTGTGCATGACACCGAGCGTATTTAGGCCACGCCCACAGCAGGGGAAAACAATCCAGCCGTCTCCATTGACTTTGCGTTTGTAGATTTCTCATAAATTCAACAAAAGTTGGCATTGTAAATCATCCCGTTGCTCCGTGATCTGCACAGTCATCAGACACCGTTAGAAACCGCTCTCTCTCCAGTTCAATGTTGTCGGATCCAAATATGGTCATTTCCTTTTAATCAGCAACCAATCGCGAAAGTAAAAGGGGGGATTTACCTCTAAATGAGTAATCTCATTGGCCTAATGCAAATCTTTAAATCCCGTTTTGCGGTTTCTCAAATGACTTTTCTCAAACTTAAAGTCTGAAATCTCCACTTCAGTAGCACCTATACCAAACCTAATACACCAAACTGTCCAGTCATGTACCTAGTTTTATTATGAAGACTATTATAGATGGATTTGTAAATATATTATTCCTAGCTTGATTTATATAACATTGTTTTTTTAAAAACATGGCGAAAATCTATTTAAGGCTATCTGATTACAGGATAATTAAAGTAGATATTCATAAATATCTATTACTGTATGTGAACACAATGAAATTTTTTTTAAATATATGCAAATTCACGCATTTAATTAGGCAATGCCTAATAATTTAAGACGTGAGACTTGACTTGGACTCATGGTCAAAACTTTTTGACTTTACTTGAGCTTGCCCCTCAAAGACTTGAGACTTGACTTGGACTTGAGCTCAAAGACTTGAGACTTGGACTTCCAAAAAATGACTTGTGAACATCTCTGCTTCTGATTCAACATCACGACAACCACCTGTTGCATCCAGGACCTGAGCACGTGTTCGCAGAACTGAGACTAATATTGGATCGTAAGAGGCAGAGAGGCAGTAAAAAGACACCAGCGCAGCTGCTTTGAATGTAAGAAATGGCGAGGGAAGCCAGAAATTCCTATTATGGTTGATCTCCCTCAGTCTAACCTTTGGTTGTTTCGTCCAGCTTTCTATTCAGTGGGCATTGACCGTTTTGGCCTCTTCCAGGTTAAGTTTGGACGCAGATGTGAAAAACGTTGGGGAAGACTATACAAGTGCCTTACTACCGAAGCAGTTCATATTGAACTTGTATTGACACAAACTCCTTTCTCATGTCGTTAAGATGAAGTGCTTTCTGATAACGGCACAAATTTCAAGAACTTCAGAATGCCTTCAATGCACTTCACCCAATCTTGAAAAAGAATCTGGCTTCTCAACAGATTAACTTCCGTCGGATCCAACTTTCGTTCAATTCAAAAGTTGGACCTGGACCCGTGCAGACCCAAGAAATGGACCCGTCTATTATATGAAAACTGGACCTGTATCTGGCTGGAAGACGCAAGCCCGACTGGATCTGACATGAGTTTCAAAAAATAAAACTTTTTGTCTTACCTAATTTTAGTTGTCGTTGTCTCACTTCCCTTTTGAACTATAATAATGATTGCTTGTTGCTTTTAGCTTGATTATATCTGTGCTCTGAGTCTGAATCTGACCACCAAAACTTTAAAAAAGGATACTCCTCTTTTTTTTTTTTTTTTTTGGAAATAGGCTCACTTTACCACTCCCCCAGAGTTAAATAGTTGGGTTTTACCATTATTGAATCCGTTCAGACGATTTTTTAATTTTATTTTTTATTATTATTTTTTTTTTTGGATATTTAGAAGAATATCAGTAACCAGACAGTTTCTGGTCTCATTGACTATCATAGTATGTTTTTTTCCTACAATGGAAGTCAATGAGACCAGAAACTGTCTGGTTACTGATATTCTTCTAAATATCAGAAAATCGGCTGAATGGATTTGAAAACGGTAAAACTCGACTGTTTAACTCTGGGGGAGCTGTAAAATGAGCCTATTTCCAAAAAAGTGGAGTATCCCTTAAAGATTAAACAAGACCGTTTATTCGTTATTACGCTATAATGAGAGTATAGTTCCTAGTCATATCAGAAAATGGCAACTCTTTGGTTTTAATGCACGATGTAACAACAAAGTCGAGTCACATTGATGTATATTTCACTTTTTACAGTTTTTTTTTTTAAACAGTGATATTGTGCAATAAATTTTACAATTTTAGGTAACACAATTCAGGTCGCTTTAACACATTCGTTAAAAAAAATCTAAACAAAATTGATTGAAAGTTTCTTTCAGAAAAAGTCATTTCTGATTAGCATGTTTAATATCTTGCAATTCTGTCAGAAAACAATACCTGATGTGCTTTATCGCCTTGTTTGAATACAAGCTGTCCTGTCTTTAATGTTGTCCGGCTGTTAGCATGAAACGCTAGCCTGAGGCGAACGACTGCGTCTCGTGTGAAGCTAGGCATGCTAGTTTGCATGAGCTTCAGTCACTGCACACTTTATTTTACTCTTCAGTCTTATCTTCCTACTGTTTCCTCTTTTAAACCATACGTTATGTGCTAAAAACCTCCTCTTCGGTCCTGTCTGTCTGTCGCAACAAGTCGTCCTTCAGGTTTCGCTGGTTGTGCGAGTCCTTTTCAGATAATCCATCTACACACTTCTGCTAAAATGTAGGGTGATTTAAACCTAATTTACACCAAAATTTCAAGTATTTATAGCAGTTATACCATTTTAAAATCATGATATATAGATTATTACAGGATAATCATGAAACGATGTCCACAACTTTGTCATTTTGTTTATTTGAGCCATTCTACTTTATTCCATGTAGGCTAGCCTAAATACAAAGTGTCCTGCACATTAAGCTACAAGTTTGAAATGTATAATTAAAAAAAACATTAATAAAAACAACTAAAAATAGCATTTATTTATGAGATTGCGGTTCATTTCGTAATAGAAACATAAAGTTATGTTACGCTTACACGTGATTGAGAAGGATTTACTGTAGTAAACCTGATTTACACCAATATTTAATTTAGCCTGCTTACCACGATATCATTTTATAGACTAATAATATGTGTCATTTTGTTTGTTTATTCTTTTTTATTTGTTTTGACATTGGTGTAGCCTCACTCTAAAAAATGCTGGGTTGTTTTAACCCAATTTTGGGTAAAATATGGACAAACCCAGCCTATTGGGTTAAAAATATAATTTAAAAATGTAACCCAATGGCTGGGTTTGTCCATATTTTACCCAAAATTGGGTTAGTTAATTGATTTCGTACACAACTCATCTTATTGTAACGATTAAATGTTGCTCAGTTCTGTTTCATTTATTTAAATATTTGCTGCTTTATCACATTGCTCATTTGTTTAATTAGTTTGACTGATAAATGTATGATTTTGTTCTTACCTCGCACTTGTCCGGCAGCAGAAGCTCGTGTCTTGTAACAGGTGTTTGTTCGGGGCGTGTGAACGTCTGTCCGTTTTACTCTCTCTCCCACACACACACACACACACACACACACTCACACACACTCACAGACCGGCTCGACCCGTCGCGCGGGGTCACTTGTCTAGGGGGCGGGGCTTGAGGAGCCCCGAGGATACGTCAACAGTCTCGCGCCGACAGCTACTCGGAAAACACTCGGGTTTTTTCACACAGATTTTGCTTGTGAATTTCACTAACCAAAGAATTGACAAGAAACACGTTGAATTGAACGTGATATGAAGTAGAAATACATAATATAGCTGTATTAAAGGTACACGCAGAGAGAGAGAGAGAGACTGTGTGTGTGTGTGTTGACAGGCATGATAAGAATGTGGTTGATTGAGATCTTTCTCTGTCTGTAGGGCACAAACATCAGTGTATGACCTCAGGTGCTGTTCTCTCTCACTCTCTCTCTCTCTCTCTGTGTGTGTGTGTGTGTGTGTGTGTGAGAGAGAGAGAGAGAGAGGGGAGGGAGATTGTAAACGGAAGCGTCGTGAATTGAGCAGGTGACGACAGATGCAGGGATACACACGTCAGCAGCTCCTGCATATGACTATTGCGGCAAAATGGCTCTCTTTTTAGTAGTTCGTTTTTGTTTTTATTCGGGTTAATTTGTATTTATTATTTTTTATGTTCTTTTGCGGCAAAAATGGTTCACTTTTTTGTATTAATACTATTTATTTATTATTTTACTTAATATTTAATTATACTAGTTATATAGTTTTATTAGTTCGTGTATGTTTTTATTCGGGTTAATTAATTTGTATTTACTATTTTTTATATACTTTGATGACTTGTCGAGATGGTCACGTGTGGTACTACCTCCCTCATCCAATCACAGCTGCGATCGCTGACTGACAGCGGTTCAGTCCAATCAAATGCTCGTCCGCGTTTTCTCTCGGCGAATCATCTCACTACTCCCGCCCTGACGCGGAAGTGATCTGTGCGCGTGCGCTCATCAACACACACACGCACGAGAGAGAGAGGAGAACCAAAACAGCGCCTATTACGGGGATATTAAACACTGCGAGAGCGGAATGAGCTCAGCTTGGAGGTCAACATTGTGAGCACAGATACTCGTGTGTGTGTGAGAGAGATGAGCGGGACACGGGAGTCCAGTGGAGAGTCCGAGCACGAGGCAAAGCGACCGTGCACGCGGACAGAGTCACGTGAGCGCTGTGAACCAGCAGAGGGCGACAGTGTTGCAGTGGTGAGTCTCGAATCACTTCATCATAACATATCACAGTATCCCAGCAAAATATCAACATCACAAATATACACAAATATCAAGCAATGTCATTTACTGTAATAGCGGTGTGTTAGTATTTAAGGAACCCTGAAATATTAAAACAATCCCTCTGGTATTGAAATAATAATGCTAATACATATTCTATTCCATTGTGCTCTGTTTCATTCTGATGTGCTCTATTTTGTTCCGTTGTTTTCTATATTGCAGTTGTAATCGAAATTATTCAACCCCCCTTTGGAAATCAGGTTTATTAGCAAAATTGACAGACTTTCAGCTATTTGCATAGCACAAATCATAAAAAACAAACAAATTAAATAGCTCAGCTCACCAAAAGTTTCAAGTGGTTTCCCCAAATTTAACTTTTAATGACTCCTGCAGTCTCAAAATGATTGAAGAAGAGGTGTTGTCTCTAATCAAGGGCTTCATGAGCGGCACCAGGTGTGCCTCAGCTAGAACACATGAAACACCACAACTCGACGGGTTTGCTGAGGGTTATGTTTGAGGTCAAAAGGTTAAAAGGAGATATCATCGCCCGACACAAACATCGCCTGTGTGTGTGTGTTTCAGTCAGTGATCATGCCCGTGTATAACGCTTCCGAATGGCTGGACGAGTGTCTGCAGGCGATACTGGAGCAGGATTTCCCGGGCCGTATGGAGCTGTCTGTGTATGACGACGGCAGTACGGTACACACACACACACACACACACACACACACACACAGAATAAGAGTACACTGTTAAAAATTTGCAGTAGGAAAACCTTGCTAAAGTATCTCACTCAGAAAAATGCTAGTAAATTTGCAAGGATTTAAGTAAAAACCTTAAGATATTTATCAGTTGCTTTAATTAGAAATCTTTAAGTTAAATTTACTTGGAATATGGAATTAAGTAAAATTAAGTAAAAAATATAGTAAGTAAAAAATAAGTAAAAAGTAAAAAAATAAGTTAAAAAAAATTAAAAATAAAAATAAGTAAATAAGGAAAAAAATAAGTAATTTTAACTCGGCTAGTAAAAGGTTGATTAATACCGATTTCCTTTGTATTACATTTTATTTAAACATTAATCTTGAATTTTATTAGTCACTTTTAAAATGTGGCTTACTTATATTTATATGTTTTATTTTACTTGTAATTATATATATTACAATTATATACATTTATATATTACTTGTAATTTATATATATATATTTCAGATGTTACGCCTCATGTGAATGCAAACACCTCAATACTTGGTAGACAATATATAATGGCGGTAACATTTGATGGGTCGTTTTTGTGTTTGAATGTGTCATTTTAATGTCATTTAATGTGCCATTTCATTCTCAAAATGTCACAAAATTGCAATTTACTAATCCTGACAACAAAAATCAATGATAAAACAGTGTAAATACAGCTGGAAACCAGTGAAAAATGAGCCTCATTAGTTATTCAAGGTCCAGTGCATGATGGGAACCCCAGTATCAGAAAAGTTGAGTCATTTTTACTTATTAAAATCCAAAATAAAAGTTTGTGTTTACATAATATATGTGTGTGTAGTGTGTATAATTATTTAGTATATATAAATACACACACATGCTTGTATATATTTAAGAAATATTTGCGTGTATATACTTTATAAATATTTACACATAATTAATATTATATATAAATATAAATATTTGATATATTAATAACACATTTTTCTTAAATATATCCATGCATATGTGTGTATTTATATACGTATACACACTACACACCCATGTATTATGTAAACACAAAGTTTTATTTTGGATGCGATTAATCGTTCCCCATCCCTATTTGTGTGTCAGGATAACTCCAGAGAAGTGATGGAGGGATGGAGGCAGAGGTTCGAGGACAGAGGCGTTTCACTGCTGATCTCAGGACACACCGCATCCAGCCCACGAGGAGGTGTGTGTGTTTGTGAGAGCGTGTGTGTGTGTGTATCTGCACTTATTCCTGTAGAGCTCAAGGACTCTACATTTACATGTTTATCTTGACATGTGTGTGACATTAAACAGACACACACACTCTGTTCATGCGCTTCAGAAATCAAGAGAAGTTTGTTATCAGTGTTTAGTTGCTGTCAGGATCTCGAAACATCTCTGTGTTCACACACACACACCTGTAGATGAACACGTCAAACACACACTGAGATCTGTTTGAGGGAGCGCAGGCCGTCTCAAGCGGATTAGCTTCAGTAATGTAACCTGCGTGTGTGTGTGTGTGTGTGTGTGTGTTGGGTTGACAGCAGGACAGTTGTTTTAAGATTGATTGGGATTAATTTTGATTGGCGGTGAGATTGATCACTGATCAGTGACTGTTTTAAATGCGTCGATAGGAAAATACTGCGCAGAAATGGGAAAGAAAAACATTATTTTCTGTATTTGTTTGTTCCGAGATGAAATGCCCCGTTTTTAGGGACTCCTCTAGTGGACTAAAGTCTTATTTGTGTGTGTTTTTTTGTAGTTGGATTTGCTAAAAACCAGGCGGTGTGTCAGAGCTCTGGACGATTCCTCTGCTTTCAGGACGCGGTGAGTGTGTGTGTGTGTGTGTGTGTGTAACATGTACCACCTGTGATGTTAATACACTCCTAGCATCTGTGTGTTTGACAGGCTTGTCAGGGGAACTCAACTAATGACTGAACCGTGTGTGTGTGTGTGTGTGAAAGATCTCAGCATCATGATATTCAGAAACACATGCTTCAGATTCAGTGCTGTGTGACTGTAAAAGCTCCCCTGCGGCGCGTGAAACACACACACACACACACGTCTGTTTTTCTGTCAACTTTTTGTCCTCTGTCTGGTGTTTCTCTGCCAGGTCAGGTTTTAATAATGAACTGGAGCTCTGATCTATAGGGTTGTGTGTTGTAATATCCTGCGGGGTCATGACCTGTGTCTCAGCGTGTGTGTGTGTGTGTGTGTGTCTCACACTGATGTTGTGTAATCAGAATCAGATCTGAGATGCAGAAGCTGATGTTTCTGTGAGTCTCCTGCAGAGCCGCTGGAGTCCAAGTGTGTGTCGCAACAGAGAGAGAGAGAGAGAGAGAGAGAGAGAGAGAGAGCGACCCGATCCGCATTACAGCGCCGGAGACACTCCGCTCGTGTTCAAGCTCGTTTCCAGTTAACAGTCGCACTAAAGAGCGGGAAAATCACCAGAAACATACATCAAATGGAAATTGGAAAAACACAATTTCTTAAATAATTAAAACACAAAACAATAAAACATTGTGTTCATGTTGTTTCGTGATGACGTTGTGTGTTTCGTGACGATGTGATGATGTTTGTTTCGTGATGTCAGGTTTTTTGTGATGATGTGTTTCAGGATGATGTCGTGTGTGTTTCGTGATGATGTAATGTGCTTCGCGATGATGTCATGTGTGTTTTGTGATGATGTCGGGTTTTTCATGATGTCATGTGTTTAAGGATGATGTCGTGTGTTTCGTGATGATATCATGTGTTTCACGATGATGTTGTGTGTGTTTCGTGATGATGTCGGGTTTTTTGTGATGTCATGTGTTTCAGGATGTCATGTGTGTTTCATGATGTCATGTGTTTCATGGTTTTGTGATGTCTGTTTCACGATGATGTCGTTTGTGTTCTGTGATGATGTCGTGTGTGTGTTTCGTGATGTCATGTGTTTCTTGATGATGTCGTGTGTGTTTCGTGATGATGTCGTGTGTTTCTTGATGATGTCGTGTGTGTGTTTCGTGATGATGTCATGTGTTTCTTGATGATGTCGTGTGTTTCGTGATGATGTCATGTGTTTCTTGATAATGTCGTGTGTGTGTTTCGTGATGATGCCGTGTGTGTTTCATGATGGTGTCGTGTTTGTTTCAGGATGATTTTTCGCATGTGTTTGGTGATGATGTCGTGTGTGTTTCGTGATGATGTCATGTGTTTCTTGATGATGTCGTGTGTTTCAGGATGATGTCGTGTGTGTTTTGCAATGATGCCGTGTGTGTTTCATGATGGTGTCGCGTGTGTTTCAGGATGATTTTTCGCGTGTTTGGTGATGATGTCGTGTGTTTCAGGATGATGTCATGATGCCTCAGAGAGTCCGGCTACAGTATGAAGCGGCTGAAGTCAATCCCACCGCGGTGAGTTTCAGATCAATGCTGTTCTTTACAGCTTTAAATTCATCTAAGAATCCTGACAAAAAATATGAAACTGTCTTCAACATTAATAATAATCATAATGGTTTCATGAGCATCAGATCCTCATATTAGAGTGATTTCTGAAGGATCATGTGATGACTGGAGTAATGATGCTGGAAATCACAGGAATAATCCACATAGAAAACAGATGTTTTACACTGTAATAATATTTCACATTTATTTGAAGTATGTTCCACATTCTTATTCCATGACAAGATAAACAGTTTAATGTTATTTTCCAAATGCAGCAGTGGTTATTTTTACAGCCAGTGTTTTGCGAGGGTTTGGTGTGTTGCTTTGACCTTTGACCTCAGGTCACAGCGGGTGTAACGGCGACAGACTGAAGACCTGCGGCGCTAAACTAACAGAGAAACAGAACTGTGTGTGTGTGTGTTTACGTCAGAGAGGAAATGAGACGGATGAATGAAAGCGTTGTGTGTGTTCACCTTAAACACACTTGTATGCGTATGAAACATGTATATCTTATATTAAATGTTCCATATATTCAGATGATCAAATTAAACACTAATGTCTCTTGTGTGTGTTGTCAGATCATTGGTTGTAAAGTGTGTCGAGTTCCTGAAGGCTCCACTGAGCGATACACCAGGTGGATCAACTCTCTGAGTCCAGAGCAGCTCCTCACACAGGTGACACACACACTCACACACACAGATCACATATATCACTTTATTAAGGAAGTAAAGAGGGATGATCTGTATTTGAAGTGTGTGCGTGTGTGTGTGTGTGAGTTGCTCTTTTATGAGCCCATTTGATCTCTCTCAGCGTGTGTGTGAGCAGGATGTGTGTGTGTGTGTGTCAGGAAAGACGAGGCGTGTTATGTTTTGAGGGGTCGCGTGTCACGCGGTCAGTAGGTCGCCACAGAAACAGGATGTGTACCTGAAGACTGATGTTTCCACGGAAACGGTGAGCGAAGAGCATCCACACACACTGGCGGGAAACGGATCCCGAGGGTCGTGAGGTCAGAGTGATGCGTGGAACGCTCCAGTCGCCTAAATCATCCAAACACACACACACAGAGAGAGAGAGAGACAGAGAGAGAGAGAGTTATGACTGGTGTTTTTCTAAGCCAACTTCAAGTTCTAGCAACACCTTTGGGACCCCTCACAACATTCTAGCAACTGCCTAGTAACACCCTAGCAACACCCTTGGGACCCCTCACAACATTCTAGAAACTGCGTAGTAACACCCTAGCAACACCCTTGGGACCCCTCACAACATTCTAGCAACTGCCTAGTAACACCCTAGCAACACCCTTGGGACCCCTCACAACATTCTAGAAACTGCGTAGTAACACCCTAGCAACACCCTTGGGACCCCTCACAACATTCTAGCAACTGCCTAGTAACACCCTAGCAACACCCTTGGGACCCCTCACAACATTCTAGAAACTGCCTAGTAACACCCTAGCAACACCCTAGGGACCCCTCACAACATTCTAGCAACTGCCTAGTAACACCATAGGGACCCCTCACAACATTCTAGCAACTGCCTAGTAACACCATAGGGACCCCTCACAACATTCTAGCAACTGCCTAGTAACACCATAGGGACCCCTCACAACATTCTAGCAACTGCCTAGTAACACCCTAGCAACACCCTAGGGACCCCTCACAACATTCTAGCAACTGCCTAGTAACACCCAAGCAACACCCTAGGGACCCCTCACAACATTCTAGAAACTGCCTAGTAACACCCTAGCAACACCCTAGGGACCCCTTACAACATTCTAGCAACTGCCCAGTAACACCCTAGCAACACCCTAGGGACCCCTCACAACATTCTAGCAACTGCCCAGTAACACCCTAGCAACACCCTAGGGACCCCTCACAACATTCTAGCAACTGCCTAGTAACACCCAAGCAACACCCTAGGGACCCCTCACAACATTCTAGCAACTGCCTAGTAACACCCAAGCAACACCCTAGGGACCCCTCACAACATTCTAGAAACTGCCTAGTAACACCCTAGCAACACCCTAGGGACCCCTCACAACATTCTAGCAACTGCCCAGTAACACCCTAGCAACACCCTAGGGACCCCTCACAACATTCTAGCAACTGCCTAGTAACACCCTAGCAACACCCTTGGGACCCCTCACAACATTCTAGAAACTGCCTAGTAACACCCTAGCAACACCCTAGGGACCCTTCACAGCATTCTAGCAACTGCCTAGTAACACCATAGGGACCCCTCACAACATTCTAGCAACTGCCTAGTAACACCCTAGCAACACCCTAGGGACCCCTCACAACATTCTAGCCACTGCCCAGTAACACCCTAGCAACACCCTAGGGACCCCTCACAACATTCTAGCAACTGCCTAGTAACACCCTAGCAACACCCTAGGGACCCCTCACAACATTCTAGCAACTGCCTAGTAACACCCAAGCAACACCCTAGGGACCCCTCACAACATTCTAGAAACTGCCTAGTAACACCCTAGCAACACCCTAGGGACCCCTTACAACATTCTAGCAACTCCCTAGCAACACCCTAGGGCCCCTTTACAGCATTCTAGCAACTCCCTAGTAACACCCGAGCAACACCCTAGGGACCCCCTCACAACATTCTAGCAACTGCCTAGCAACCATTCTCTAATCCCTAGTAACTGCCTAAAAACACAGACACCCAGAACACCTTAGGTTCTGCATAGCAACGCCCTAGCAACCAGGCGCACACCGTTTTGACCACTCTTCCCTGATGGATTTCTGCTCTGATGTTCTCCTCCACATGTTCTTGTTCTTTGAGAGGGGAGTCGTGTTTCTCTTGGGTGTGTGTGCGCATTCCAGGCGAGGTTATCCAGTGAAACACACACACACACACATCCAGAAACACTCTCCACATAACTGTATATTGACTTGATTAGTCATCGCAGTGGATGACCTCACTCTTCGCAAACTGACGAGTCATCATTTTAAAGTGTGTGTTTCTGAATACAGTGTTTGTTTGTTTGTTTGTTTCTAACGAAGGCGTTCACGTCTCACGGGCCGACGGTCGTCATGCCGACCTGGTTCTGCTCCCGCCGCTGGTTCCAGACCGTCGGTCCCTTCAACGAGGGAGGAAAGGTGAACACACACACACACACACACTCTCTCTGTCTCCGTCACTCTCTCACACACACACTCTCTCTCTCTCTCTGTCAGGGCGTTCCCGAGGATCTGCTCTTCTTCTACCAGAGTCTTCGCTGCGGGGGGGTGTTGCTGCGAGTGGAGGAGTGTTTGCTGGTGTATCGATATCATCCGCACTCTGCCACACACTCTGTGCTGGAGTGAGTCTTTCAGTGTGTGTGTGTGTGTGTGTGTGTTATCCGTCTCTGTGGAATGAGTGGCATCCTCCTGCTCAGTGTGTCTGGAATTCCACACATTTTCACACCGTCTGTCCAACAGCTGGACGTCAAGCCGCAGTGTGTGTGTGTGTTCAGTGACGTGTGTGTGTGTGTCAGACACAGTATCTGGGAGGAGCGCGTGCGGTTCCTGCAGGAGTGTGTGTTGAGCCGCTGGGACTCCTTCACTGTGTGGAGCGCTGGGAAACAGGGCCGGAGACTCTTCCGCTGCCTGAGCCGCGCCAACCAGGAGAAGGTACACACACACACACACACACACCGCGTAGAACATAAACAGAATTCCGGACATCATTTAGATTTTAGGTGTTAATATGGAAATTAAGGTGCTAATATGGACATTTTAGGTTCTAATATGGACATCAAGGTGCTAATATGGAAATTAAGGTGCTAATATTGACTGTTTAGGTGCTAATATGAACATTTAAGGTGCTAATATGGACATTAAGGTGCTAATATTGACTGTTTAGGTGCTAATATGAACATTTTAGGTGCTAATATGGACATTAAGGTGCTAATATGGATATTTTGGGTGCTAATATGGACATTAAGGTGCTAATATGGATATTTTAGGTGCTAATATGGACATTTAGGTGCTAATATGTATATTTTAGGTGCTAATATGGACATTAAGGTGCTAATATGGATATTTTAGGTGCTAATATGGACATTAAGGTGCTAATATGGATATTTTAGGTGCTAATATGGACATTAAGGTGCTAATATGGACATTTTAGGTGCTAATATGGACATTTAGGTGCTAATATGTATATTTTAGGTGCTAATATGGACATTTAGGTGCTAATATGTATATTTTAGGTGCTTATATGGACATTTAGGTGCTTATATGGATATTTTAGGTGCTAATATGGACATTTAGGTGCTAATATGGACATTAAGGTGCTAATATGTATATTTTAGGTGCTAATATGTATATTCTAGGTGCTAATATGGACATTTAGGTGCTAATATGGACTTTTTAGGTGCTAATATGGACATTTAGGTGCTAATATGTACATTTAGGTGCTAATATGTATATTTTAGGTGCTAATATGGACATTTAGGTGCTAATATGTATATTTTAGGTGCTAATATGGACATTTAGGTGGTTGATATGTAAATTTTAGGTACTAATATGGACATTAAGGTGCTTAAATGGACATTTAGGTGCTAATATGGACTTTTTAGGGGCTAATATGGACATTTAGGTGGTAATATGTAAATTTTAGGTACTAAACATGTTTTGTCTATCAAGATAATCTTTACAAGTTAATCTAAAATTTATACATTTTGAAGCCTATATAAAGTTTTTAAAACCACAAGCAGGTTATAACTGTGTTTTCTATCTCATAGATCAAAACGTGAAAATATTTCGAGGCTTTGTTCACCACAGACCTTATTTTAGGCCATTTAGCAAAAACTCATTCACAAATCCCATAGACTTTAGAGCGAGGGAACCGGGAGTGCTAATGCTAACTCACTTCCGCGTTTTAGCCTATTGAGTGACGTGACAACTTCAGCACTCTATTGAATACTGAATCCTTGTGCTGCTTTGATGATTAAAAGTGAATTTGTGTGTGTGTGTGCAGGTGAAAGCGTTCTGTGACGTGGACGAAAACAAAATTCGGAAGGGCTTTTACACGTACGAGGAGTCCAAGGTGAGTCGCTTCAAACTCAACATGGATATTAAAGGGATACTCCACTTTTTTTGGAAATAGGCTCATTTTACCACTCCCCCAGAGTTAAACAGTCGAGTTTTACCGTTTTCAAATCCATTCAGTCGATTTTCTGATATTTAGAAGAATATCAGTAACCAGACAGTTTCTGGTCTCATTGACTTCCATTGTAGGAAAAAATATACTATGGAAGTCAATGTCAGTTATGCAAATGTAATGCTAGTAATGAATCAGTGTTAATGGCTGGACAGGAGTCATTAGCCTCGTCACACACACTAGAGGATAATCATCAGCTCCTCTGTCCAGATCAGATGCTTAATACTGAGAAACTCACACACTGGCGAGACCGTGTTAACACACACACACACACACACACACACACACACACTGTTTTCTCTGTTTCTCTCAGGAACGGCCGAAGCCCAAGATTCCCATCCTGCACTTCAGAAAGGCATCGCCTCCGTTTATCGTGTGTGTGAAGCTGGTGAGTTTGTGTGTGTGTGTGTGTGAGTCTCTGTGAGTGTGAGAGGGAGTGTGTGGGTGTGTGTCACCTTCGACTGACACACACACACACTCTGGTCCAAATGACCGTGAGGCTCGTATCAATCTCAATCAACATCGGTGTTTCCCGCTAATGAACCTCCAGCGGGATCAGATATTATCACACACACACACACACAGCTGTTCCTGCGTCGTATAGACTCTAGTGTCGTATCTACATCAGATCTGACCTGGCATCAGTTTCCATCGCCCTGCAAATTGTAAATGCGCACAATAGATTTTGGTGTTTTTCAGGCAATTCGAAAAGGAAAATTTCGAAAAAATAGATGTATAGAAATACATAAAATACGTAATACGGGATCTACGTAACCGACATCCGATAGCGTAAAAAAAAACGCTTTAGTCACATATCATCGGTTAACGGAAACGCCGTCATTTCGCGATAGTTTTTAATCGACATTCAGAAAATATCGCAAAAGTTTTGAACAAAAATTTGTGATGGAAACGCGGCTTGTGATGCTCTGTATGCCACAGAATTACCACATTATCTGATGTTAGCATGCTAAGCTAACGATGCTAAGCTAATTTAACACAAAAACATAAATTATTAACATAGTAGGCTGCCAAATATTTGTGAATTTATTTTCTTTGTGTGTATGTTATGTTAATCTGTTCTGTGTGTTTGTCCTCATCTGTGTGTGTGTGTGTGTAGGATATGACACACGGAGTCCTGGAGGAAAACTTGCGTTCGCTGCAGCTGATCGAGGGAATCCATTACTACCACTTCAGCTGAAGTGGTTAAATAGACGCAGTAAGAAAAACAGGCAACATTAATTACATGATTTAACATTATAATAGCATGTTGTTAATGCTAACATATTTTTTGACGTGTTACTAGCATGTTTTACCAAATTGCTAGTAGCTATGTTATAGCATGTTGCTAATAACACTTATGCTAACTTGTTTTAGCACATTCCTAGCATAAAGCACAAAGTTTTTGTGTTTCTATCATGTTTAAGCATGCTTCTATCATGATTTAGCGTGTTAGCATGTTCTAACAACATTGCACATAGCAAAATACACATTTCTAGCGTTTTTTAATCACATGACAAGTATTATTTAAGGTCATGCTAGTATGTTTCTAGCACATTTTAACATTTCTATAATGTTGTTGCTAATATAATATGCCAATGTTTTTAACACATTGTTATCATGTTTTAACATATTGCTAATGTGATTTTGCATCTTTTGGGCATGTTCCAAACCCTACTAGCGTAATTGAACAATGCTAGTATGTTTAGCATGTTGTAGCATGTTGCTGATAATGTATTTGCTAACATGTTTTAGCACATTGTTAACATGTTGCTAATGTAATTTTGAATGTTTTATCATGTTCAAACACATTACTAGCATACTGAACACAATGCTAGTATGCTACTAGCATGTTTAACACATTGCTAGCATGTTCAAACACATTTCTAGCATATTTTAAAACACAAAACTGGTTTAGTTCTAGAACGTTTAAGCCATTTTCTATTATGATTTGACATGCTTCTAGCATGTTTTAGTTTTAGTATTTAGTACTAGCATAATACAGCAATGCTAGTATGTTTCTAGCATGTTTTAACACATTGCTAGTATTTTGCAGCATGTTTGCTGATAATGCTAACATGTTTAAGCATATTGTTAACATGCTTTAACTAAACACATTGCTAGCATGTTTAATCACAATAATTAGCATAATATCACAGAATGCTAGTAATGTTTTTAGCCTGTTTTAATGTTGCTAGCGTTGTGCTCCTGGCATTTTCTAGCACAATGCCAACATGATTTGGTGTTAAAGGCTGGAAAACATCAATATTTTCACACTGAGCTAATGGAGATGATGATCAATCTTAGGGAAAAGATCTGGGAACTGGTTCCTGTGTTCCCTCCCAGAGTTCCCGGCTTGAGAAACCTCTCACATCCCTCTCGCACCTCGACTCAAACACACACAGGTGTGTGTGTGTGTGTGTGTGTGTGTGTGTGTGTGTGTGCATTCCTGATTCCCCGCGTCACTGGACTTCTCCAGCGTTCCCGAGTGAAAGGAATGAAGCCTTTTCCCGCGGACCTGCTCTCAATCAGGTCCTCTTGCCTGTGACTGACACTCTTCTGCAAATGGACTGTGTGTTAAACACATTATTAAAGGTTGCAAATAATGCAGTTAAAGACAAACTGAATATAATATAATGTTGTTTATAAATAATGGTTGAGTTGTTTCTTTTTATTAAAATTTTTATTTTATTTTATATTTATTTCAATTAACTAAGACTATTGTAATACTGTTTCTGTATTTTGCTGTTTTATTTAAAATCCTTGTGATATTAAAGATGTATTTTTAGATTAAAAAAGATGTTCTGGTGATTTGTGTGTGTGTGTGTGTGTGTGTTAGCTTATCACTGTCTGACAACAGCAAACGTTAATAATGGATGTCAGTCTGACAGCTCTGGTTAGTTTTATCTGTTTTCCTCTCAACAGTCGTTCATTTTACCTTGTGTGTGTGTGTGTGTGTGTGTGTTCCATTAGGACATTATCTGAGGTCAGCGGACACGTTCCTGTGTGTGTGAGAGAGAGTGTGTGTACGTGCATGTGTGTCTGACAGACAGTGAGTTTGTGTTTGTGAGAGTGATAGTGTGTGTGTGTGTGTGAGAGAGAGTGGGGGTGATTGGGTCAGAGGTCATGGCCTGTAAATGTTTAGGATGGCGTGTTAGGTGGAGGGTCAGAGCTCAGCACGAGTCATTACACATCAGATCTGTAACACACACACACACACACTCAAATAAACAGGGCTCTGCAAGAACACTGAAACTCCTGAGATTATATTTCTACTGATTTACTCGATGATGTCTTACTCTATGCATCCAAGTTGCCTTTCATTTGTTTTTCAATTTACTAATTTATATATTACTGTGTACTATTAATAATATTTAGTCACAATTAATGTTAAAACAAAAAAGTGTGTGTGTGTATATTATGGCAAGCCGTTCAGGAAATAATTCATGTGTGTTGTGTGAATATGGAGTGGTCTAGTGGTTGAATCTATGTCTAGTGGTTGGTCTAGTGGTTTAATGACAAATGCATTGGTTTAGAATATATTGGTTTTCTCAATTATACATTGGTTTACTCAGCTATATATTGGTGTACTCAACTACGTATACTGTATATTGGTTTAGATACATTGGTTTTCTCAATTATACATTGGTTTTATTCAATTATACATTTGTTTTCTTAACTATACATTGGTTTACTCAGCTATATATTGGTTTACTCAACTACGTATATATTGGTTTAGATACATTGGTTTTCTCAACTATACATTGGTTTTCTCAGCTATATATTGGTTTACTCAACTATAAATTGGTTTTCTTAACTATATATTGGTTTCCTCAACTATATATTGGTTTATATACATTGGTTTTCTCAACTATACATTGGTTTTCTCAATTATACATTGGTTTACTCAACTACAAATTGGGTTTCTCAACTATATATTGGTTTACTCAACTATATATTGGTTTAGATACATTGGTTTTCTCAACTATACATTGGTTTTCTCAATTATACATTGGTTTACTCAACTATAAATTGGGTTTCTCAACTATATATTGGTTTACTCAACTATATATTGGTTTAGATACATTGGTTTTCTCAACTACACATTGGTTTTCTCAATTATATGTTGGTTTACTCAATTATACATTGGTTTTCTTAATTATACATTGGTTTTCTCAACTATATATTGGTTTACTCAACTATCTATCTATCTATATATATATATATATATATATATATATATATATATATAACTATATATAAAAAACAATATATAGCTGAGGAAACCAGTGTATCTAAACCAATAGACAGTTGAGGAAACCAATATATAGTTGAGGAAACCAATATATTCTAAACCAATGCATTTGTCATTAAACCATAGATTCAACCACTAGACCACTCCATATTCACACAACACACATGAATTATTTCCTGAACGGCTTGCCATAGTATATATATATATATATATATATATATATATATATATATATATATATATATATATACACACAGGCGCGTGCAGCGTAATAACCGCGCGCGACTCAGCATCATCTGATACCAGTGTTTATTGAGCCCAGAATAACCACAGCCTCCTCAAGACACGCGCATGAGTCACACACACACACACCATTACAAGAACCTGCCCTAATGCATAGTGAATCTGAATCAGTCTTTAATCTATATTAATATTCATACGTTGTTGCACCAATGTAAATACTATGAGTTTCAGCAGACTATCCGAGATCACTGTCCTGACTCAAGAGTCGCACAACGACCATCACATCAGACTTCAGCAAAGCATCTCACCTGAACAAAAATACTTTCAGGGCTTTTTACAATATGTTTCACAGAAGAAACACACACTTATCAAATATGGAATCAGCATGACTAACATAAATGATTGGTTAAGTTGATAAAGTTTGATGAGTGACATATCATCAGCAAAAATACCTCAAATCTTCTTATAAACATTGTAAAAGGCTTAATAGTTCAGATCATAACACAAAACAGTATGGTTATGTCAAAAGTATGTCAGAAGGATTAGATCTAAAAGGGAAGTAAGATCTATTTTGTTATATTGTTAGATCTAGAATGGGAAGTCAGGGAAAAGTTAGTCATAATATTAAACCCAAAGGGGAAGTCGGGTAAAAGTTTATCACCAAAAGGTCATGATTAATGATTAGGCTACTTCAAAAAGACAGTTTACTATATTTGTCATTAAACCACACTGTCAAATTCAAGCTAATGCTTTAAAATGCTATAGTGCTGACACTAAAATTACTTAAAATATACAATTTTGAGAGTTATTCAGAAGGGGGCGTGTTTTGTGATAGTGTGCGGGGCTTGATGAGAGCAATAGTTTCAGCTGGACTCTGACTGAGCTTCAGACTCGCTTCAGGAGCTCAACTCGGGTGTCTGCTCGTGATTCGGTCATGTAGTATCTTAAACTCTCCAGAGCGGCGGAGGATTGTGTTTTTCTACAGACTGAAGCAGATAGTTGGGCTTTTGGAGGATGTTTTTATTCATTCTTCTGTCAGCTCTAGTCCTGTGTGGATGTGCTCAATACTCCAGCGACCAGTGCAACTGGACAGGAAGGTGAGCCTTTCACATTCGTACAACCTTTTATCACTTTATAAAGTTTTAATATATTTTTAAAATAATGCAATAACATGTTATCTATTTCTGTCTAGAGAAACTGCGTAGAAAATAAATTGCTCAGTAAAAGCAAGTTGTGTTATGAATTTACGCTTGACACGTTTGTTTTGCAACAATTTCTTTCCTTTTAGTCAACTATATCTCTCTTGGTTTAGAAATGTGTGCAGATAGAGAGTTTTCACATTTTAAGACTGGTAATATATTGTGTATGAGAGGTTTAAATAATAAAACTGTGTGAAATGTGATGGGGAAGGTCCGGACATGCCTCTGGACATGCTCGGACACTTACTGTGATTCGCGAATCATTGTTCTTATAAACCAGAAACGATTCGGATTTTGAGCGTCAGTTGTTGCTTAGCTTGTATTAAAATTGTGAAGTGAACATGTATAAATAATAAAATCTATCTGATCTGGTACAAGTATTTAGGGTATTAACTATTTGTTAGTCTTCGACGAGTTTAAAAGAACCGTCCGAATGTATCGATTCAGTAGAATGAATCTATTCAGCGCTAAGTTTGCAAAGAGAAACCGTTTTTCATGCATTTATGCAATGTTAAAGACTAAAGTCTTTGTTGATTGTTTTACAGAATTGATTTGTTTGTTTTGGTGAAACTTTTAATAGTTTTAAACTATAACTATAAAAAACTTTTAATAGATTTTATTTGTGATTTAATATGTTCGGAGACAGATTTCGGAGTGAATTTGAATTTGTTGCGAGGCCGAGCTAAAATGGCAATTTATAATACACAGAAACATAAAATTTAAAGAAATGCAAGTTAGCGGAGAGCGGTACACATCGTAACACTTTTTGACTTTGTCAATCTGTGTAAATCTTCTTAGGGTTTAGAGAATTTTTTTCTCCCCTTCATGAATTTCCCATATGTAGTGCAATTATGTGGTTTTGTTTTATTAATACAGTGTATACTTTTTTTCTCGCTTTACCCTGAAAGAATGGAAGTGAAATGTGACAACATGCCCCATAGGTGGGGTGCATTGTAACATCACCATATGACAGCTTAAAGGGATAGTTCACCCAAAAATGAAAATTCTGTCAGTATTTCCTCACACTCATGTTGTTCCAAACCTCTGTGTTTATTTGTTCAAAGGAAGATATTTGGAAGAATGTTTTAATCAAACAGATCTCATTCCCCATTGACTACCATAGTATGTAGTTTTTCCTACAATTGTAGTCAATGGGGAATCTCTCTCTCTCTCTCTCTCTCTCTCTCTCTCTCTCTCTCTCTCTCTCTCTCTCTCTCTCTCTCTCTCTCTCTCTCTCCATTGACTTGACTTTAGTGCTCTGGTTTAAGTAGCTGACTCGCACTTTTCCTTTCCTTTCAACTCCTTCATTTAACTCTTTGAATCCGACCGCCGCCAAATCTGGCCTCGATTATGCGCTCCGTGACTTAATGGACTCCAGAAAATGATTTAATAGCGTTAATTAAAAGCAAGCCAGATGCATTTTGGGGTCATGTGTGCATGTTCTCTGGAGGACATTTGGCACTGTTTTCAGTAGAAACCGTACCCCGTCAGTTTAATTATAACGCCGAGTCATGAACCCTGGCTGTAGCTGTGAAGTTTCACCATTTACTCGCCCTTGTGTTGATCCAAACTCTCCAAATTTGGTGGAAATACAGGAATGCCATTCATTTGTGTTTTAGAATCAGCCAATTGGTTTTTTGACTTTTGATTTTGGAGAAACTCAATTTTGAATGTGTTGTTTTTAAGGTAATAATCTTCCAGAGAAGTCCAGGTGAAGAGTGTAAATCTCGAAGCCTCCAGTCCAGCTGAAACAGACACAAATACTGTAATCATCCTTAAATACGCCAAACCACAACCACTTGAAAGCGCTGTGGCGGGGAAAATGCAAATGTCACATCTGGATGACAGCTTGTGTGATATCGTTCATGTGCACATTACCCTTCGTCTCCTATCCTGAGCTTTTTCACAGACTTCAGGTTGACTTAAAATCCCACAGTTTCGACATCCGATCCCTCCTCGTGTCTTTGAAAGCTCTTAGAGATGAGGCGGAGGTCATGGGTGGACATGAATCCCAATTTGTCAAGCCCTCACATGTCATTTTACAAACGAGAACCTGTGTTGGATGAGAAGAGTGTATATGTCATCATAATAGTGCATCTATCCATCATAAAAGTGCATCAGTCCATCATAAAAGTGCATCTGTCCATCATAAAAGTGCATCTGTCCATCATAATAGTGCATCTATCCATCATAAAAGTGCATCTATCCATCATAAAAGTTAATCTATCATTCATAAAAGTGCACCAGTCCATCATAAAAGTGCATCTATCATCATAAAAGTTAATCTATCCATAATAAAAGTGCATCTATCATCATAAAAGTTAATCTATCCATAATAAAAGTGCATCTATCAATATAAAAGTGCATCTATCCATCATAATAGTGCATATATCCATCATAAAAGTGCATCTATCAATATAAAAGTGCATCTATCCATCATAAAAGTTAATCTATCCATAATAAAATTGCATATATCCATCATAAAAGTGCATCTATCCATCATAAAAGTGCATCTCTCCATGATAAAAGTGCATTTGCCAACTCTTGTGTTGTCTCCTCAGCGGGCTGACGCACGAGTCTCACTCGCGGGACGTGGAGCAGGTGTACCTACGCTGTGCCGAAGGCTCTCTGGAGTGGCTCTATCCCACAGGAGCCGTGATCGTGAACCTGCGGCCCAACCTGTCGTCCTCCACACGTCTCCTCGTCTGCCTGAAGCCCCGGAGGGACTCTCGCGGGGCCACGCTGTTCCTGGAGTGGGCCGGGGAGCTGCGGCCGCTGCTGTCGGAGGAGGAGCAGGCCGCCGGGGTCGTGCGCTGCTTCGGCCTCCAGGAGGGGGCGCTGTTCGTGGAGGCGTCCGCGTGCCGGGACATCAGCCGCATGGTCACCGCCTTCCAGTATCAGCTGATCCCCATGCAGACGCCAGGAGACCGGCCCTACTCGCCCGCAGGTACAGCTCACACACACACATCATCATCTGGAGAACAAGGGTAAAGATTCTGCCGGGAAAATTAGCCCATGATTTACTCGCCCTGAAGTCATGCTAAGTGTACATGACATTCTTCTTTCAGACTGATTCAATCTGAGTAATATGAAAAAATGGCATTTATAATGGCAGTGAATGGCCATTTCTGTTTTCAAATTAATTCTGTTAAAAGTGCATCTATCCATCATAAAAGTGCATCTATCATCATAAAAGTGCATCTATCCATCATAAAAGTGCATCTGTCCATCATAAAAGTGCATCTGTCCATCATAAAAGTGCATCTATCATTATAAAAGTGCATCTGTCCATCATAAAAGTGCATCTGTCCATCATAAAAGTGCATCTATCATTATAAAAGTGCATCTATCATTATAAAAGTGCATCTATCCATCATAAAAGTGCATCTGTCCATCATAAAAGTGCATCTATCATTATAAAAGTACATCTGTCCATCATAAAAGTGCATCTGTCCATCATAAAAGTGCATCTATCATTATAAAAGTGCATCTATCCATCATAAAAGTGCATCTATCATTATAAAAGTGCATCTATCCATCATAAAAGTGCATCTGTCCATCATAAAAGTGCATCTATCCATCATAAAAGTGCATCTGTCCATCATAAAAGTGCATCTGTTCATCATAAAAGTGCATCTATCATTATAAAAGTGCATCTGTCCATCATAAAAGTGCATCTATCATTATAAAAGTGCATCTGTCCATCATAAAAGTGCATCTGTTCATCATAAAAGTGCATCTATCATTATAAAAGTGCATCTATCCATCATAAAAGTACATCTGTCCATCATAAAAGTGCATCTGTCCATCATAAAAGTGCATCTATCATTATAAAAGTGCATCTATCCATCATAAAAGTGCATCTATCATTATAAAAGTGCATCTATCCATCATAAAAGTGCATCTGTCCATCATAAAAGTGCATCTATCATTATAAAAGTGCATCTGTCCATCATAAAAGTGCATCTGTTCATCATAAAAGTGCATCTATCATTATAAAAGTGCATCTATCCATCATAAAAGTGCATCTGTCCATCATAAAAGTGCATCTATCATTATAAAAGTGCATCTGTCCATCATAAAAGTGCATCTGTTCATCATAAAAGTGCGTCCGTCCATCATAAAAGTGCATCTATCCATCATAAAAGTGCATCTATCCATCATAAAAGTGCATCTATCATTATAAAAGTGCATATACAATTAATTGTATAGTATAATATAAAAATTAAAACCGACAGATAGCGATAAAAACACTGCAGTTTTGCACAGATTTTTAACAGAGTTTGCACTGATTCATAGATTGAAACACAAGAACTGAATCTACATTTGCATTTTATGTGAAGTCCTTTTGTATTCATGATCTAAAGAACAGTTACGTGATTCCTGTACTTAGTAGTGTGATCTTATTTCATAATATAAAAATTTATAATACAGTATATTGCAAGTATTCAGTGTATCGCTGAGCCGTAGTGTCTTCAGGAAGAAGTGTGTGTGTGTTTGATACAGAGAGAGAGAGGGAGTTGGGGGTCGTATAACAACACTGTCAAATGTCCGTGGTTCACATGAAAGACTGGTTTGGAGAGGTGGTAAAACGAGCCAGTAAAGCATCAGCCCCCCCGATGCATCGTGTTCAGCCTGACAGAAGATAATAAACAGTGTAATGAAGAGGTGTGGGGTCAAAGGGCCTGCAGAGCTGTCAATCACACACTCACACCGCGGCTCAGGAGAGGGCTTTATCATAATAGAACTCACTAAAGGAACATATGCTCAAATATCCTATGCCTTTCCTCCACACACACCCAGATAACTGTTCTCAGATCACTCTCAAACAGTCGGAACATTAACGGAATGCTGGTTTAAAGTCTTAAACTTCTAATGATGTTCCAAATGGAATGTTCCCTCAACTTTTCAAAAGCCTGGACGTTTGGAACACTCAGAGAACATTCATGTTTTGTGACCAAACGGGAATATTAGCGAATCCTATTTGTGTGAGTTGCGCTACCTGGTTTTCCGACAGAATCCGTGTTCCCTTCCCCCGCTCTTCCCCGTTTCCCGCTCAACGTTCCCAGAAGGATTGTCTTTATAAACACGTGAGTCTTGAGGTGTCCTGAGCTCCTCACCTGCCGCGCTCACTCACACACTGGCCTCTAGGTGTGTGTGTGTGTGTCTTTGAAAAGAGTTTTTTTAGGAATATCTTAACGCAATGCTCAAAAATACCCATAAAGCCGTCACTTAAAACCTTACTTTTGTCAGATTTGCAGTGATCAAATGTAAATCTGTTCATCATATGTTGGCGTGTGGATGTTAGATTTTGGTTTCCAGAACATGCATTTTTTTGTTTTATTTTAAATGAACACATTTTACATTTTATATTGAGAAAAACAATGTATCATTGTAAAAATAAAACCTTTGAAGAACATTATTTTATTGTTTCCAAATATGAAGGTAAAAGAGTTGCAATCCTCGAGAGCACATAGATGAATTTGAGAACTTGTACAATAAATATTCATACTTGTATGTGAACATTCACACTCAATGAAAGAAACGACTCGAAAAAAGATTCATTTTCATTTCGAGAATCTAAAAAGTGTGAGTCTGAATGGACTGTCATGAGTGAAAGACGTTTAAGTTCATCTATGTGTAGTTTGATTCACTCCCAATTCACTGAATCATCAGATGTGATTCATCTGAGCATCTGACTCACTTGCTCAGAATATGACCATCAGAGTCATTTGAATCAACTTGTGTGAACATTCACACTCAATGAACGAAATGACTCGAAAAAAGATTCATTTTCATTCCGAGAATCTAAAAAGTGTGAGTCTGAATGGACTGTGATGAGTAAAAGATGATAACGTTTGTCGATGTGTAGTTTGATTCACTCCCAATTCACTGAATCATCAGATGTGATTCATCTGAGCGTCTGACTCACTCGCTCAGAATATGACCGCCCGAGTCATTTGAATCAACATTAAACCACATTAATAATTTTTTATGCATTGGTTTTGAGGAATCATTTTGCTTTTAATATTAAATAGAGCAATAACTTATTAGTAGTAATTTTATTTTACAGGTATAAATATAAAACTCACAAAAAAATAACCATTTGTTTTGATGAATCAGTTGCACAAAGTAGGATGGATTATTATTATTTTTATAAAATTAATTTCGAATTAATTAATTATTAATTAATTTCGTGTTTCAGCTCCATGCAGACCCTGCACTGATGACCAGCTGCTCATGGCGCTCTGTACCAGTGACTTCGGTAAGACACTATTGCCGTATTACACTCCTTATGACATCATTTACCGCATTTACAGGGAACAAGTTCGACCTGACTATAATGCAGACGTTCTGTTATCAACAAACATTCATCCAGTAACGTTAATTTTGCGTTTCTAAACATTATGCAACATTCAAAAATAAATGAAACCCAAATTACAAAATAGATATTTTTTAATTTATTTATATAAATTAAAAAAATGCTCAAATGTCAAGTTAAAAATATTTATTAATATAAATATAAAAAAATATTAAATAAAAAATACTAAATAAAAATATAAAAATATTTATTAATATAAAATTTATAAAAATATAATTAATGGAGTAAAATTACATTTGTTTAAAAATATATATATATTTTATTAAAAAATTAAAAAAAATATTAAATAAAAAAAAATATTAAATAAAAAATATAATAAATATAAAAAATATTTATTAATATAAAATTTATAAAAATATAAATTAATAGAGTAAAATTTCATTTGTTTAAAAAAATATATGTATTTTATTAAAAAATTACAATTTATTGCCTGAGTGTAAAGCAAACAAACAGCGCACATGGGTTAAATACATAATAAAAGCCCCTTTAGAATATTAATTGTGCATGCTAAAAAATATTCTGTAAAGCGTAGTCAATGCTGTGTGTGTGTCAGCTGTGCGCGGCAGGATTCGTCACGTGGAGGAGGATGAGGATGATGAAGGTCAGATGTCTGTGCTGCTGTGGTTGAGTCGTGTGTATCGCCAGAAGAGTGGTGTGTTTGCGTTGCTGCGGGGGGGCTGGACGGGGCGAGTGAAGATGCCGGTGCGCTGTAACCCGCGCGCGGGACTGGAGGATTTCCTCTTCACGGGACACCTGCGCTTCGGAGAGCCCTGGGTCACATGTGCTCCGCTCTACACACACTTCATCACACTGTACCGCTCCGCTGTCCACGCGGGAACTAACCCCTGCCACATACACACTGACTGAGACACACACACACTGCAAGATCAGGGAGTCATTTCAACATTTCACACTAAAATCAAGAGAAATGTTGTTTTACAAGAAACATTTTTCATTACTGCATTGCATCCAGATGTTTTACTTTTTTTAATTATTTTGTTTTATTTGGATTAGTTTGTCATTTATTATTTTCAGTACTTTAATTGTGTATTTAAATACTTTATTATTATTATTATTACTGTTTTAATTATAAAATTTGTATTAAATATAATTTTATAATTATTATTAGGCTATAACAATAATAATATTAAAATATTAACAGTATTTAAATTGTGAAATATTTATACAAATATTTGCATTACTAAAAAATAATTATAATGTGTTCATATTTTAATGAAAATGAAAATTGGAGATATTTGTCTTTATTGTCATGAGATGATAATTGTCAGTTTAATTGTGTAATTTTGTTTTTATGCAGACTATGATTTTTTGTGTATTTGTGCTGTTTTTGGGGTGACCCGAGGCCTGGATTCTCTGTTTTTGGGGTGACCCAAGGCCTAGATGTGCTGTTTTTGGGGCGACCCGAGGCCTGGATGTGTTTTTGGGGTGATCCAAGGCCTAGATGTGCTATTTTTGGGGTGACCCGAGGCCTGGATGGGTGTTTTTGGGGTAACCCAAGGCCTAGATGTGATGTTTTTGGGGTGACCCGAGGCCTGGATGTGTTTTTGGGGTGACCCGATGCCTGGATGGGTGTTTTTGGAGTGACCCAAGGCCTGGATGTGTTTTTGGGGTAACCCAAGGCCTAGATGTGATGTTTTTGGGGTGACCCGAGGCCTGGATGTGTTTTTGGGGTGACCCGATGCCTAGATGTGATGTTTTTGGGGTGACCCGAGGCCTGGATGTGTGTTTTTTGGGGTGACCCGAGGCCTGGATGTGTGTTTTTTGGGGTGACCCAAGGCCTAGATGTGATGTTTTTGGGGTAACCCAAGGCCTAGATGTGATGTTTTTGGGGTGACCCGAGGCCTGGATGTGTTTTTGGGGTGACCCAAGGCCTGGATGTGTTTTTGGGGTGACCCGAGGCCTGGATGTGTTTTTGGGGTGACCCAAGGCCTGGATGTGTTTTTGGGGTGACCCGAGGCCTGGATGTGTTTTTGGGGTGACCCAAGGCCTGGATGTGTTTTTGGGGTGACCCGAGGCCTGGATGTGTTTTTGGGGTGACCCGATGCCTAGATGTGATGTTTTTGGGGTGACCCGAGGCCTGGATGTGTGTTTTTTGGGGTGACCCGAGGCCTGGATGTGTGTTTTTTGGGGTGACCCGAGGCATGGATGTGTTGGCAGGGTTCTGTCTGCTTTCATACGTCTGAAACCGATATAGAGAAAGTGTGTCGTAACACTGTGTGTGTGTGTATCATGAGCTCTTGCCTGCTGCGAGAGGATAGCGGTGCTTTTCTTAAAAGCTTTGTGTATAGTTATAGAGCGGTCGATTCTTCTGACTGACGTCTGGAGTGTGTTCATATGTGCGTTTGTGTGTGTTGATGCTGTATGTGTGTTATTTTCCTCGGTCTTAAAACGAGTCTGGAATAAAACACTCTTTATAGAAACGTGTATGTGTGTGTTTTCTGTTAATCTGCCCAAATGTGGAGAGAATTGCAACATTTTTAAATTATCGTATGAAAGCTTTCAGCAACACAAGCCCGATATCATGTTACAGACCTTATTCAGAGCAGCTCCATCACAGTGTCGGCCCACATTTGAGGGAAGCTCTTATAGTTGAGGAACCTTCTGAGTTTGCTGATTTAACTTGGCATTATAAGATCCATATTTTGAAGGAATTATATTGTTTTTAGTCATAGAATACAACAGATTTTTGCACTCATTTCTGCAAACATAACCAAGGCCACATGGGCACTAAACTCTGTTCAACCTTGTTTTTGTCTAAAAAAATTCTGTTGCACATTAAGAAACGCATTGCATTGGAAAATCTGAATACATTGCAGATGCCATTTCATAATGTTTATGGTAAACACGCTTTTACCACCTTGTGCCTATTATAAGTTAAGTTTATTTTAAGTTAAGTTTATTATAAGTTACATTACCCAGCTCTACCAGTCTCATTAACCGTGTGTGACACTCAAAATAAAGGCTCTTCATGTGAAATATGAACCATTCTTCACTGCTTTACTGTTTTTCCACAAATTCCTGCCAAGTTGAATTGTTGGACCGGTGTGTGACTCCAGCATGAGTCCACGGATAAACTCCTAAATTATTAACGTGTTGGACATTCATTTTATTGCACTGAATGTTCTCTAACTTTTTTTCAATTTGGAAAAGCATGCACCAATGAATCTTTTACAGTAACTTCGAGAACATGCAAGTAAACAAAGTCAGTTTTGTCATTGTCCGATCGCTATTTTTGTACTCTCCTAGTGATGAAAAGTAAAATCTGGATAAGAGTTTACTACGCGGCAAAATCCCATAATTTTAAGTCACCATTATGGTGATCAGTGTTTGATTTAGTTGGACTCTTGACCCTTAAATCATTAACTTTAGAGTTTGTTTGGCTGCTGAATGCGAGTTATAACAGCTAGAAGATTAACTACAAAAGTTGATCTAATAGTGTTGGTTGTATTTTGACATAATCAATAATTAACCTGAATTAAATTAGCTACATTTACTGAGTTAAATTTACCTTATGCATTTTGAAATCCAAATGAAATCCAAACGATCAAATAAAGATTACAAAAAAATGTATGTAGGCACACACAGACATCAAGAATTAGCGTATGCATCTCAACAATGGTGACAAACAGATCACCTCTGAACATAAGATCATTATTTATTCATGCTGCACTGTATTATGGGAGCCATGAATGAGTTTTGATTGGTGGCACCCAGAATTCACTGCAACATGCTTTATAATTGTCACCATTGTTGAGATACATAGGCTAATTATTGATAGTTATGTTACAGAACAGAGTTATGTTGCAAATCAGCTGTGTTTTCAGCCCACTTAAAAAACTGTTATTGCTCTATTGTGTTGTATTTGATCCTGTATTCCCCCTGAAAACTCCCCATCTGTCAGAGATTTCCCGTAATGTATCCCATCAGAAGTGAGCTGATCTCCAGCCACTATCATCCGATCCATGTGAATGTCTCGAATGCTCGTCGTCTTAAGACTTTCACCCGCTCAGCTGTCTCAAGCACGACTGGAATGAAAGCACAGATAACTGAGACACGGCTCTGAGTGCGTGTGACAGGTTATTATTAACATCGCTGCTCTTTCCGCTGTTTCCTCTCTCTCTGAGTCTGAGTCTCTGGAAGCCGGTGAAATCATCACGACTAATTGTTTTGTGTTTTGACTGTACAATGCTCTTCTTTAATTGAGCACTGTTCACATATTTTCTGTATTGATGACATTCCCAGACAGTAACATAGTTTCAGCCCAGATCTGGATCGGGGCCGACACTGTTACGGTCTGGGTCTAGGCACCATTTACGTTTATTAAATGTAACTTTTTTTATCTGTTATATCAGATCTATGGAGTCCCTAAAGGGTCTTTGTGAATGCTTTTGCGTTATCTTGCAAATGTTTATTGTCCCCCCCAGAAACTTTACTGTAAGTAAATGCAAAGTTTCTCAGGGGAACTCAAAACAAAATCATTACCAATCTACTTTTTTCCCATTACCATGATCCAAGGGGCTTCATACTCATCAATTTTCTGTAAAAAACTCATTTGTGTATTAATACACCATTGGTTTCTATTATTAGATTGGTATTTGTTATATCAATTTATTTTGTTGTAGTAATCGTAAACACGTCACAGCACTTGTTATCATTGTTTTCAGATAAGGGCCAATACACTCACAGGAAACAGCTTTGAACATGAGTAGGATGTTCGTGTGTCTGTATTTTGCTTCGAGTGAAGCACACGCGCGTTGCACACGCTATCCTGATTCTCCAGACACCCAACACCCCAGACATACATCCCAGAACCGGACACCCAACACTCCCTCCGGCACACACACTTCATTAATTAGGGCGAGTCTCTGCTGTCAGGGGTCAGTGAGACCTCAGGTCATCCGCAACATATGTGTGGAGAAGAGCTGAGCAGAGAGAAACTAAACGCTACATGCAATATAATCCCACTCTTAGAATATAGCGCACCCTGGTGGATGATATAGGGAATGCATGGAAGCCTAATTATTTGTATTTTTTATTCTTAATTATTTGAGACTATTTTCTGATTTATTGAGTGAAAAAATAAGACTTATATGTTAACGAAATAAAATACAAATTTTTAATCTGGCTTAATTCAATTTTGAGATTTCTTTAATGGACATTTTAAGTAGTCCTATACCTCATTTGCATTTTTAAACTAAATATCAGAAAACAGGTACTACAAAAAAATCTTAGCAATGCTTAATGTAATCATTCAACTGGGGAAGTGTGGTGGCTATTAGTTGTTTACCCTATTAAGTTGACATAAAAATTGTATGTCATAATTTCAAAGAGTTTACAGCCAATCAGAATCCATCTGACTTTAAAGTGAGTCATTTTTGTATGCACATGTGCAGTAGAGTTTTCTTTTCTTTACAAAGTGAAACTTACATGTTAATGTCAAGGACAAAAACGTATCATTCAGCATAAAAAAATGATCAAATTTACTGTCCTCCAGATGTGATTTTGATGTGTACTAACGTATTTCTAATATCAGATGTCACTATAGGACTTAAAACACACGATTGCATATTAAAAAAACAAACATTTTATTACGTAATCTTTATTTAAATGTTAAAATATACAGATACACAAAAACATGTATGTGTGTCAAAGCTACATGTTCAATAAAAACATTTTAAATTTATAAAGAGAGGGAAGTTACAGACACAAATATGTCTTATAGTCAATCAAAGAGTGACTAATACACAAGATGACAAAATAACAGACCGTAAATCATGGAAAATTACAAAACTTTGGAAATGTTACAAAACATGCTATTTACAGAAAAGTTCCGACAAGCGTTTAATTTTCAGTGCGTAGATTCTGTAACAAACCACAGTCTTACAAAGAATAGATCATGATGTAAATAACCAACATGGACATTTTTTTGTGTTGCTTTTAGTCTGTGGTATTGGTACATCTGACCAGAACTTCCTACAGACGAACATCAGCGAAAAGAGAAGTAAACACATTTAAATCACTATTATAACATCTGAATAAAAGCTGCAGTAAAAGGATGACAAAGTGACTGTTTAAAGCTTCATTTTCAATCCGTTTGATGGATCCTGGATCATTTGATCGAGCTGTAAATCACCAAATTATCCTTCACATCGCATCTGTGGATCAACATATTCAGAGATAAAGTGTAAATGCCCATTATAGATGCACCGAAAGAACTGCAGGAGTTAACCGAAGTCCAGCGGTGTTCAGATTGAGGAGATCATGCAAGTTATGCATCATAAAAATAAGTTTCAAAATCAAATGTGTTTCAATTTTGCATCTCACCTCACAGCAGGGTCATGATGGAGCGTTCTCAGATTCTCGTACTTGGCTTCATTGTTCCCGATGTGTTGGATAGTTGCGTACTTGATCTCCACAGAATCTGTGGATTCAGTTCTTCTCTGATCTGTTGTGACCTGGAGAAAGACATCCTTTCAGAAAATTGAACTAGTAACATAAATCATCTAAAATGAGCGAAGATGTTTCTGTAAACATTAGCATTTTCTTAATGATTTCTCATGCTGGGATCACATATATATTTATATTGAAGCAGAAAATACCTGATTCTTACACTGTTAAATTTTACGGCAAAAAAAAACGGCAGCTGTGGTTGCCAGAACTTTACCGTTAAAAAAAATCGGTAGGAACGTTATTGGTTTTACAGACTTAACTTAAAATTTACAGTAATAAACTGTATTTTATTTATTTATTTTTTTCAAAAAATGTGGATTTACCAACTTATTGACATTGATATCTATTTTAGACCATTGTAATACACTGACAACCAACAATCATCAAAGCAGTGATGAGAATTACATGAGCCAATCACAGCTCATCACAAGTGAATACTTATAAAAGACAATACTTATATAAAGAAGCTGCACAATTTCATTCACACAAACATTAAGCACCATCATGGTAACACACATGAAATTAAAAAAAAAATGCAATAAACATTAATTTAACAACATTAAATGTAACATAAAACCCTAATGTACATAACTGATTAGAAAAAAAAACAATAAAACTATGAGGAACCATAGTTATTTCAACAAAAATACGTAAAATGTGAAGTGTCACACAGGGAATTGTGGGAATGTCAATTTGCGGTTTTTCACTGTAAATTTTACAATGATTTGTTCTTTTTCACTTTCAAAAACTGTAAATTTAACTGTATTTTACTGTAAAATTATATCACAGTTATTTACCGTTTATAGTACGGAAACTTTCTGTTAACCAATTAACAGTTTTGCACTGTAGCATTTTTACAGTATTTTACTGTTAAAATCACGGTTATTTTTACAGTGTAATTATTATTATTATGTTCAGATGGATAACTCTATGTTCTGACCTGATTCTGCTTGACGTCCGTCACTCCACATTTTCTCTTCCTGTGGCGGAGATAATCATGTAAACACATACACATGATAATAATTATTGATAATTACCCCAATGTGTTTTAATTAAACAAAAGTAAGTAAATAATTCTCACCTCTTGAACATGATGATGCAAACAACGAATAAAACTGCACATCCGGCTACGATCCCAATAACTACATAAGGCACTCTTGAAAACCCCCCTGGAAAAATAAGGAATACGTTTGTTCTCAAATCCGCAAAAAATGGGAACGTTGTGCAGAAATGCGTTTGATGCGGAAATCTGAAAATGTCTGGCGGAGCCATTACGCAAACCAGTGTATTCTAGCAGGTCTTCGGATGACAAAATAAATTAATAAAAATTAAAAAAAAAAATGTATGCACTTGGTAGTATCCATTAGGAGAAATTACCTGCCTAAACTATAATGCACAAGTCAGTTTTACTTGGTTATCGAGTATCGATTGGAACCGGGACTAACTTTTCGTTTTTCCCGGAATCGTTCAAAAGTTAAAATGTCGATTCCTAGTTTCGATATTCACACTCCGCCGACCAGAAGAAATCGCTGAACAACACCAACGAAGAAGCGTCTACCGGAAGTGTTGGCATAACCGCGCGAGTCGAACATGAGTAGCTTACGTCGGCGGTCCAAAGTGTGGCTTCACTTTTCGAAAAATAACGAAATCTCGGCAAAATGCACAATTTGTGACAAAAGGAGTATTTCCTTCAGAAAGACCGTTGGTTAGCAAGGTTAGCTAAACTTTTTTGACCCCGCCTCTTAAAAGAATCGGAATCGAGAATCGTTGGGAACCGGAATCGAAACAAGGAATCGGAATCAGAATCGTTCAGATTCAAACGATACACAACCCTAGTTTTACTTTGAAGTTACATTGTTGATATTTGAATTTTGAATTTACGCCACCCATAGGTTTCAGAAGAAAGCCCAGAGTGGGCGGAGCCGGCCGTCGCCATCTTGGCAGTACGTCACTACCGGTTAAACGGCAGCGAGGCAGATTAGCTGAGGTGATGCTAACAGACAGCAGACAAACAGCTAGTAGTGACATCAGTGGCAATCCACCTGTCACTCAAGTGGCCACGCCCTTAATTATGTAGAACTTTATGGCTTCATAGAATTTAAATAGGTGAGTTGTACAAAAATTCACCCTCTCACATTTGTCATGAAGGGCAAAATGAGCTATATAGACTAAAACCACTTTTTGCACCAGGCTGTAAACATGCTTTTTTATCTGAAGTAAAGTTGGGCATTTTAACATGGGGGTCTGTGGGATTGAGTCTCTTTTGTCTCTAGTGGCCAGTCGATGAATTGCAGTTTAACTCACTTCCGGGTTGGATTTAAGCGAGAGACCGGAATGGTCACAACCAGCACTTTTGCTGTTCAAAATGTGTACCAATAATTCTGCTCGAATATTTTAAAAATTTTACCTTTAACAGTGACCGTTACAGCGTCTGATCTCTGAGATCCATGTTGATTGTGAGCCTGACAGTAGAAGCGTCCACTCTGTAGTGCACTGAAACTCTGTCCAGATCCAACAGCTGAGCTTTCATTCTCCTTAAACCAGCTGAAGTTCAGAGCAGGAGGGTTTGAGTCACTGAAGCACTTCAGAGTCACTGAATCTCCCTCCACTATTACACCAGATCCATTCATCAACACTGAGACGTTCCTGGGAGGATCTATCATGAAACGGGGAAATTATTAATCAACAGAATAAATTTCACAGCCCAATCTCATGAGAAACAGTACGAATTTTATGATGTGATTCGTAAAAAAAATAAGCAGGAATATGCAGCGCTAAACCTGACCCATGAGCCGGCCAAACAAAAACATATAAATGAGACTACCAATTGATATAAACTATTATTTTATCATCTGTTCCATCATAGATGTTTAGCGGATGTCTTGTCAAAATATATATGTATAAAAAATATAAAAAAATAAACTCACACATGACGTTTAAAGTCACATTATCAGAGTATTTCTCTCCATGTTTATTGAAGGACTTGCACTTGTATTCTCCACTGTCATCAGATCTGATCTTTGAGATGCTGAAGATTCTTCCAGATCCTACAATCTTTCTTCCTTTAAACCAGCTGATTTCTGCAGGAGGGTTTGAGTCACTGATGCAGTTCAGAGTCACTGAATCTCCCTCCACTATTACACCAGATGGACTGATGGACACTAAAACACTCCTTGGAGGATCTAAAACAGAGAAATATTGATATCATTAACAATCATATTAAACTAGACATCTTAGATGTTTAGAGGATTCAATGTCACAGTTACTGAACCATCATTAACTCACACATGACGTTTAAAGTCACATTATCAGAGTATTTCTCTCCATGTTCATTGATGGACTTGCACTTGTATTCTCCACTGTCATCAGATCTGATCTTTGAGATGTTGAAGATTCTTCCAGATCCTACAATCTTTCTTCCTTTAAACCAGTGGATTTCTGCAGGAGGGTTTGAGTCACTGATGCAGTTCAGAGTCACTGAATCTCCCTCCACTATTTCACCAGATGGACTGATGGACACTGAGACGCTCTTTGGAGGGTCTAAAAACGAAAATCAAAAATTGCATAAAATAAACTAAGCAACATTGTCCGCATCCACCATCCCCTTCGTCCAATATAAAATGAGCCAATGGCAAAGAAATACCATGGGTTTGCGGATTTTGCATAGAGTATTTCCGCCTCACCTCCTGAGTATATAAGGAGGATGCTGGCGGCAAAACCGATATCTTTCTTCACCGAGGAGCCAAGACTGAGGTCAGGCGATACCCACGGTACAGTCTCCGTTCCCTACACATATGACCCAGAGGGATACAAATGTGGAATCACTTGGGTGTCCAGCCGCAGGTGGAATATTTTAACCCAAGGGGTGGCAAGGTGGCTTCCCAAGGGAAAGACACGCTCAGTGAGAGGCTTACATTGTAAATACACATGTGGGGGTCACTCAGGGGAGGGACCATGCACACGGGAGGCACCTAGACAACTGCTGGAGGAACTCAGGGCTTATGAGGCTCACCTGAGGAAATATTGCACGCATCCAGTCCGTAGAATGGAATGGTGAGCAAGCGAAGACACCGTCCGGTACTGGATAGTTGAAGCAAGTACATGAGAGGACACTGGCTCCACTCCACGTTTCGACCCTACTGGGTCTTCGTCAGGCAATTTTGCCTGACAAAGACCCAGTGGGGTCGAAACGTTGCTTTTTATTAAATATGGGAGCATAAGCAGTGTTGCGGACATTACTTTCCTATCAAGACGAAGAGGTCCCACTTCAACGCATAGACTTGTCTTGTGGACGACGCCCTAGCGCAGGGATGCCCAACCCTGCTCCTGCCGATCGACTGTCCTACACAGTTTATCTCCAACCCTAATCAACCAATTAAGGTCTTCAGGGTCACTTGAAAATGAAAGACAGGTGTGTTTAATCAGGGTTGGAGAACAGTCGATCGGCAGCAGCAGGGTTGGGCACCTCTGCCTTAGCGGAAGTGATGTCGCCCCGTCCCTGAGAAAAAGGTGCTTCCACAGAGGAATGGGCCAAGGAGGTGCTGTCTCGAGGAGAGTGAGGGGCAAACAGATCTATCTGTGCATCCCCGATCTGGTCCCAAATCAGCTGGAACGACTGGGGATGGAAGCCAGGACAGCTTGTCAACTGCGCGGTTCAGGGATATGGGGATATAAATGGCACGAAGGGTCCTCAGACACTTCTGACTCCATATGAGGAGGTGGCGGGTGAGTTGGGACATACGGCGGGAGCATAGACCACCTTGACGGTTGATGTTCGCTGCAGTTGCGGTATTGTCTGTCTGGACCAGTACATGCTGGTTCTTGAGCACGGCTCGGAAGCGGCGCAGAGTGAGCTGTACGGCCAGCAACTCAAGGCAATTGACGTGCCATAGGCGCTGGGGTCCTATCCAGGAGTCTGCAAACAGCATGTCCATTGCACATGGCACCCCAGCCCGTGGCAGAGGCATCTGTCGTTACGACAACATGCCGGGAAGCTCGTTCCAGGGGCACTCCGGCCCGTAGAAACCTGAGGTTCGTCCACAGGGTGAAGGTCTGACGGCAGGTCAGAGTAACTGGTACTCTGAGAGTGCAGTGTTGCCATGCCCACCTCGGGAGCGGCGTTGCTGCGGCTAGAGTTAGGATAGGATAGACTCTTGACTAGAGTCTATCCTAACGAGCTGAGGAGCTGAATCGGTCCTGAGGACTGGAGTTGAGAACCCCTGGTCTATAATTATTAAACCGTAAACACAATACTCTCAGATGTCATTTGGTGATCCTAGAAAATAGTTGGTGGGATGGGGAAATAATCTGGTGATGTGCTAAGCATGAAATAATGTTTGAGAATTACACATTACATCATTTTTATTTGTTCAAATAATGACGAAATCTGTACTCACACATGACATTGAGGTGAACCCCAGGAGAGACGTGTGTGTGTCCGTCTACAGCACAGCTATATCTGCCTGAATCCTCTCTTCTGACTGGATCGAGGTTGAGTTTGTTCCTGAATTTAGTCTCAGTTAATATCTTCAGTGAGTTTCTGTACCAGATGAATGTTGCTCTGTCAGTCAGAGCGCAGCTGCTTTTACATGTCAGACTGACTGAATCTCCCTCTGTCACTCTCTCAGGAGACTCCACCTGAAGATCTGAACACAACACACACATTAGATCTAGTGCTGCTGCTGTCACACACTGATTATTAGAAGAAGAGATAAACCTCATCAAAGTCACCTGTGACAGTAAGAGTCACTCCTGGTCTACCAGTATATCTTCCATTATCTTTATTAGTGATGAATCTGAAATAGTACATGCTTGAATCCTCCAGTGTCACATGACTCAGTCTGACGGTGCAGTCCTGCTGTTTATCTCCCAGATACTGAAGCCGCTTGCTGTTTTTAGAATCCTTGGACAGATCTGGATACTTGTCGTCATCTATTACCAGTGTTTTAGTCCAGAACACTTTCTTGATCTTATATCCAGTAGGGTATGTATAAGTGCAGTTCATCATCACTGTTGAGTCCTTTAGTGCACAGATGTGTGGAGGACTGTAACTCACACCCCAATTACCAGCACTGAAAACTCCTGAAAATTTTAGCATTACATTAATGAGGAACGTATATGAGTTGTACATAGGTGGTACTTCATTATTTTTCATTTTTAAATATAATTAATCTAACTAAATTAACATTTTCAATACCAATAAGTAACTAACCACAGTCTACTTTATCAAAGAATGACAAATGGAAACATAAAAGAGCAAATCACTGAATATAACTTGCAGAAAAACATTAGAGATTTACCTTGAATCATGAGGAGAAAGAGTAGAGGAAGAGGAGCCATTCTGACTGACATCACTGAGATAAGACTGACAGACAACACGCATAATCAATATGAGCAGAAATTAAGCTTGTTTGTGCTATTTATCATTAATCAAGACTGTCATTGTCAATGTGACATCAATGAGACAACATAAAGAATCATTCAAAATGTTTGTCTTTATAATCAAACAAATAAAATAAAACAAAAATAGATAATAAACGGGTCATACCATAGAGCGGCACACCTCGTCTGCTGTAACCAACTGACTCTTGAGGAGAAATAAGGAAGGTTTCAAGTCCACCAGTCTCACTTATAACCAGAACTGCGTCATTTCCTCTTTTCTACCTCTGATTGGTGTCACAGATCTTATATTTAAAAAAGTTTTTTAAATTTATTTTGAAATCCTAAAAACATCCTGTTTATTTCGATTTGCAATCCAAGAAACCAACACATACATATAAGATTGACGTTCAATACACATAGTAAACAACAAACTACTCAAAGTCTTAAAATATAACAGTCTGCTGATGTTTGAGGGCCTACGCAGATCTATTATTAATAGAAGCTTAACCTCAATAACAGGCAAGCTGATGGTAACGTTGATGTTTCCTGTTTCACACATCCGAGTCATTTCTCAGTGACTGGTTCGGGTAGTTTCGAGGCTTGCTTCACGTCTATTCATGGCATGCTGTTATAGTTTATCATAGGCCTATATATACGTTTATTTGATAAATTCATTTTTATTTATACTATATATATTTATTTAAATAGGGACAGTATAAAAAACATGATTCCAGTCAAAAGCTGCAAAATCTGTGTTTGCAATTGGTAAATGTTTATCAGTACTATGTGCATGTTACCCATCAATTATTTTAGATGTTTCCACTTAAAAGTTCTCAATTGCACCGTTATCTCAGGTAACCTGGACATTTCTACTCTTTTGGCTAAATAATTTAGTTGCTTGAATGATGTTACTACGAGAGGATGAAGAAGCAATGGCCACTAAGAAACTTCTGCAAGAATACATGAGATACAAATAACGTTTCGGTTACGTATATAACCCTCATTCCCTGAGTAGGGAACGTTACGTTGGATGACGAGAATGGGGGTTTCGCTTAGAAGCCTATCATCTCAGTATTATAAAACGAGCCGATGCCAATGAAATGCCATGGGGCTGCGGAATTTGCATAGTGTATCTCCGCCCCACTGCGCGGGATAGTCATGTCTTCGCTGAGAAGCCGAGACTGAGCTCAGACGTCTACCCAGCGGTACAGCGGAAGTGGCAGGGACATATAACGCCTTAGTACCCTACTCAGGGAACGAGGGTTACATACGTAACCAAAGACGAATTTAAACCCAGGATTTTTTTCACTAGATGGTAACATTGTCCTTCTATGATGTTCAACACACATAACCCTGTTAAAATCTCAAAAAATGTAGTTTTGGGTTTCATGACCGTTTAAAGATAAAAATACTCTCAGATTATAAAGGTGGAAAGTTTTGACAAATATTTTCTCTTGGCATATTTTTGTCAGAAGGGTCTCTGCACAAACCGTGCCAAATTTCAAACAAATACAATGAAGATTTTATTATTTTTAAAGGGTTTTCTGAAAAATTGTTGAAAAATGGAAACCATGTGAACGACAGATAGGAATGTAGATTTTAATACATGCGTTAAATGATTATAGAGCAAAAAAATATCTTGAATAGACGAATTTGACGAATAAAAATTCTATACACAAGATTTTTCTCTCATTTTTTTACAAACTGGATTGAGAATTTAGGCCTTACGCAAAATCACGATCAGAGAACCAGTGCATACATGAGAGAGAAAAAAAGCATTAAGTCAAAACATCCAGCTCTTAATTAATGCTAAACAGGAGAAATTAAATCCCAGCATCAGTGCCACAGTCCCACCACATGAGGGAGTTGTTCACGTGGAGATCGGCTTTCCCAAGAAAAGTAATCTTTGTAAGTTCACAAAACCGATCTGTTGGTCATTTGACTGTGCTGTAAATCACCGATTGATCCATCGCGATCTGATCAGATCTGTGAAATCAAAACATTCAGAGATAGAGGCGTCAATGACCTTCACAGATCAGTACTGCCTACAAATACAATCTCAACCAATACAGGAGCTAAATTAAAACAGAGTGAGGCTCTACTGATTCTGTTCCTCACCTCATGGCAGCATCAGGCTGGTATGTCCTGATGTTGTCGTAATAGCTTTCGCTCTCTTCCTTCATGTGATGCGAGACAGTTACATACTGGATCTCATCTGGATCTTCAGAATCAGAAGCTTTTCCTTTAGTCTGATCTCCACTGAAATTGCTTAGGGTAATTAAGGCATACAGGGGATCGTTTTGACTCGTGGCACCAGAATCAGACTGAACCCCATCGTGAGCTGACGCTCCGCCTGTTAAGTTGACATACAGATCATCCTGAAATGAGAGAAAACGACTTGTTACACTTTGTTTGCATTTGTTCAATGCTCTTTTGATAATTCGATTTACCTGGTCTTTACTGACGTGTTCAACTCTGTGCATTTTTTTCCTTCTGTAATAAAGAAAGAACTAAAATGTTCATTTTGTTTATAAAATAAGTAATCTTGATGTACTAATGTGCTTTCATGAACTTACATGAACACAATGATGAAAACGAAGACCATACCTCCCAATCCACCAGCGACCCCAGCAAATGCATAGCGAAACTCTCGTCCTATGACAATACAAGTGACAGGGTGTTGTTTTTATCATTATCTAGTGTGGCAGAACCAGACAAAAGCAAAAGAAAACAAGATCATGCTATAAAACATGATTATTACGAAATCAAGCAATTTTGTCCAATGGCAACCACCAGTGATTCATTGGCGATTCATTTTTAGCCAACTATATAGCTAAAAAAATAGAGTCTCATTAATAAAGTAACCACCTCACCCACAAAATATTGCCACATTCATAAGGTGAGGTGAAAAATGCAGAGCAAACAGTGCGGCACAAGAGCAGTCAGGGTAGAGAGTTTGCCTTCCTGTACACGAAGAGAGAGGATCAATCCTCGAGAGAGGATTTCGCCCCATTCGTGGAGTGGGTGCTGGTGAATGATGGATCAGACTTCACCATCTGCCCAGTTCACCAAGACCCAGTTCACAGCCAGCCATCGCCCCGCTTCACGGTGGATATACTAGAGCCCACTGCAGACAAAGAGACTGGCCGAGCGTGAGCCTCTGCATCATCGTTTGTAAACTCCTACGCTACACTAAAACGCCCTCTAGAGTTTCAAAAGGCAAAACGGACCTGCAGAGTTTCTAAACGTCTCCCTTTTATGTCTTTGTTTTTCCCATTTTAGTCTGGGGTGCGTTTCCCGAAAGCATCGTTAGCCAACTATGCTCGCAAGTTCCGTCGTTACCAATAGAGTTCAATGGGAATTGGGACCAACTTGCGACCATAATTGGCTAACGATGCTTTCGGGAAACGCAACCCAGGACGGGAAGTGCAAACGTAGCAAAAAGTCTCCATTTTAAAACGAAAACGCAGTAGTGTGGACGGGGCCTGAGCCAAACATTGCCCCGGAGCCTGAGCTTCGTGAAATGTCTGACAAGGTGTGTGAGCCGGCTACATTGAATGATGACGTTGGGATTCTAGTTGAGTATGAGGGAATGGAGGAAGGCCCTGCCCATATTTCAGCTATTGAGGGTGAGCTGCAGCTGGCCTTTTTTAGAGTAGTTTGAGTTTCCTTCCTGTTTCTCCCATCCCCACTGGTGTCGTCCAGCATGAAGTCTCCTGTGTCCCCGCTGGTCTCGCCCTGCTTGTAATCTCTTGTGTCACCAGAGTTCCCAGTTAGCTGCCCTCTCCCTTCTGCTTTAAACAAGTCCCTGGTGTGACGGAGACGAGGTTCACACTTGTTCACAATAGTCCCTTGGCTCCTTCTATGACACCACTGCACTGTGTGGATTCACTTCGAAATCCTCCGTTTTCCAGCATCACCCAGGCAGGTGGACCCCGGCTCTGCCTCCAGCCACTGATCCCGTTACTTCACCTCAGTCCGTTGGTTCCACCTTGGCTTCTTACTCCCTCGGCTCCACCCGAAACCATCGCCCCTACAGCTTCACCAGGCATTTCTTGTTCCTATGGCTCTGCCTTGGTCAGACACAGTCCTGCCTGAGCCATGGACTTTTGAGCCATTCTCTGCGCTCCATCTCTCCACCCATCGACTGGCTCAGTCTTGGTCCTCAGACCCACCAGCTCCACCTCAGTCCTCTGGCTTTACCTCTAAGGCTGAATCCCAATTCCCCCCTTGGCCCTACCCCTTGTTTTCGAGTGTACACCTTGGCCCTTAAAACGGAGTTACAAGGGCCAAGGGGTTGAAATATTCCCCTACGAAATGGAACAACCCTTCATGAACCCGATTCGTCATCAGTCGTCGGCGATGGCTCTGCCGTTACAGCGCAAAAACGGCTCCTCCCACCCTCCACTCCTCCACGGACTGTTCTGCCTACCCCTGACTGATTACGTTACTGTCATGTTTCACATCCTCCTCTGGCGTCCCCATGCCGTTTTTTTCTTTCCAAGTAACGAAAGTGCAAAAGCGCCAAATATATTTTTCATCCGTAGCATTAATGCTTGTCCAATCACAAAATGACTGATACCTACCTTGTGCAGTGACAGTTACAGCGTCTGATCTCTGAGATCCATGTTGATTGTGAGCCTGACAGTAGAAGCGTCCACTCTGTAGTGCACTGAAACTCTGTCCAGATCCAACAGCTGAGCTTTCATTCTCCTTAAACCAGCTGAAGTTCAGAGCAGGAGGGTTTGAGTCACTGAAGCACTTCAGAGTCACTGAATCTCCCTCCGCTATTACACCAGATCCATTTATCAACACTGAGACGTTCCTGGGAGGATCTAAAACAGACAAAAATGAAAATTCACAATAGCTATTACAAAATTATGTGTTTGGAAATTTCAAACAATGTGCTGATGATTATAAACTCACACATGACGTTTAAAGTCACATTATCAGAGTATTCCTCTCCATGTTTATTGATGGACTTGCACTTGTATTCTCCACTGTCATCAGATCTGATCTTTGAGATGTTGAAGATTCTTCCAGATCCTACAGTCTTTCTTCTTTTAAACCAGTGGATTTCTGCAGGAGGGTTTGAGTCACTGATGCAGTTCAGAGTCACTGAATCTCCCTCCACTATTACACCAGATGGACTGATGGACACTGAGACGCTCCTGGGAGGATCTTAAATAGACAAAAGAAAGGGTATATTAATGTTTTGGGATTGTAAATCCATTAATTTAATGGTTACTGTAACTAAAACATCATTAACTCACACATGACGTTTAAAGTCACATTATCAGAGTATTCCTCTCCATGTTCATTGATGGACTTGCACTTGTATTCTCCACTGTCATCAGATCTGATCTTTGAGATGTTGAAGATTCTTCCAGATCCTACAATCGTTCCTTCTTTAAACCAGTAGATATCTGCAGGAGGGTTTGAGTCACTGATGCAGTTCAGAGTCACTGAATCTCCCTCCACTATTACACCAGATGGACTGATGGACACTGAGACGTTCTTTGGAGGATCTAAAAAGGAAAATAACAAACAACCGTTAATCATCTCATTCAAACACAATCTCCTAGTTTATAAAAAAAGAACTCATGAATCTGTACTCACACATGACATTGAGGTGAACCCCAGGAGAGACGTGTGTGTGTCCGTCTACAGCACAGCTATATCTGCCTGAATCCTCTCTTCTGACTGGATTGAGGATGAGTGTGTTCCTGAATTTAGTCTCAGTTAATATCTTCAGTGAGTTTCTGTACCAGATGAATGTTGCTCTGTCAGTCAGAGCGCAGCTGCTTTTACATGTCAGACTGACTGAATCTCCCTCTGTCACTCTCTCAGGAGACTCCACCTGAAGATCTGAACACAACACACACATTAGATCTAGTGCCTTAATTCTGAGTTAGGTTTACTGTATTAATTATAGCAGCAGTGACCTTATGCAGCATAATATTCTCAACATCTACAATGTATTCAAAATAATTTCTTATATAATTTGTTACTTCTCTACAATTTTAAGACACACAGACATCAATAATTAGCCTGTGAATCTCAACAATGGTGACAATAATAAAATATGTTGCATTGCATTCTCGGTGCCACCAACCAAAACTCATTCATGGCTCCCATCATGCATTGCAGTATGAATAAATAATGAGCTTATGTTCAGAGTTGATCTGTTTGTCACCATTGCTGAGATACATACGCTAATTCTTAATGTCTGTGTGAGCCTATGTAAAAATTTTTTTAGATTTTGCTGTGAGAGATAAATCTCATCAAAGTCACCTGTGACAGTAAGAGTCACTCCTGGAACACCAGTCCATTTTCCGTCTTCTTGATCAGTGATGAATCTGAAATAGTATGTGTGTGAATCCTTCAGTGTCACATGACTCAGTCTGACGGTGCAGTCCTGCTGTTTATCTCCCTGATACTGAAGCCTCTGACTGTATTCAGGGTCATTAGACAGATCTGGAAGCTCAGAACCCCATTGTATTGGGCCTTTGGTCCAGAACACTTTCTCGATCTTATATCCAGTAGGGTATTCATAAGTGCATCTCATTATCACTGTTGAGTCCTTCAGTGCACAGATGTTTGGAGGACTGTAAATCACTCTCCAAACACCCCTTTGGCTACAAACTCCTGAAACACAGGAATCATCTCAAACAATTTAGCACCAGCCACATCCCAACCTGTATTGCTGAAAAAACCCAAAGTTATTTTCTTTATTCAAATTAACTGCATCTGTCGTGCTTGAGGATGTTGAAAAGCAGAAATAGGTCTGACTTACCCGAAATCATGAGCAGCATGAAGATCAGAGGAAGAGGAGGAGCCGTTCTGACTGACATTAGCAGGAAAACCTACGACACAATCAATACACAACCACTTATTTTAGCTTCTCAAGGTGAATAATATGAAATTTGCCAAGAATAAGTTCAGGTTATTGTGCGAGTTTTCACGACAAGATGTGAATTTTTTTATGTGAATATAGGCGGGCCTTAAATTATGCCAGGATTAGCTTAGTACGACATTTGAGACATTTGAGTAGCTTTAATAAAAATTGCAATCAGTGCAATTTGCATTCAGTTTTAACAGTTAAAACATGCATTTTAGTCTGGGACTTTATCTGTGATAACATTTTTTTATATATATATTCCCGTCTCCGCCCCCTGATTATTCATCCATCGCAACAAAATTGAGTGAAAAAACTGTTTGTTTGTTTTTTTTATAAAATGATATTTAATCAGAATATTCAACAAATGCAAATACCGATACATACTGACATATTATTCATCTCAGAAATCAGTAAAATCGATATTTTTGAGACCTGATATTTTATTCATGCACCATCTGAAAATTATTTTTTTATAACATACAGTATGAACACATGCAGATAACCAGGATTATTTCTATTTTACTTTTAATATGTAACATTATATATACTACAAACATAGAAATTCTCTTACCATTTTTTCAGCGATGAAATGATGTGGTGAATCTGAGGTTAACAACCATAAGATGAGCCTTGAAGACGAACTAGTTATCTTCTTCTTTACATTTTACCTCCACTTGTTGCTTCAAACCCAACTTTGATTAAAACTCTTCCAAGAACACTTTTTGTAACAAGAAAATACCTCATCGTAAAATGAACAGGTCAAATGAAGCAGAGCACGAGTATTAGTCGAACGGAGAAAGAAAGAGGAAGTGAAAGAGTTGAGAACATGCAAAGTTCTTCACATTTACAAAGTATTTTAAGACTTTTTTTTTTAGTGGAACTTTTATTTTTTCACAGACATGATTGTTCACAGATACCGAGTTCCTGAATGAACTTGAACTTTATTTATTGAGTTTGAACTTTGTTAGAACATCTTTCCTAAAACCCCTCACTTCCTCTTTTTTTGAGTTGATAAGAGGCCTACGAACTGCATTAAACCTTTATGCAAATCCTGACCTGACAGATGGGCGACTGCAACACAGAGACCTTTTCTTGTTCCACAACACTTTTACATAACCACTTTATAATTCTGTCCATTTATGAATATGTCCATTTTAGGTGGTAATATGTACATTTTAGGTGTTATTATGTACATTTTAGGTGCTAATATGTACATTTTACGTGCTAATATGTACATTTTAAGTGTTAATATGTACATTTAGGTGCTAATATGTCCATTTCATGAGCTAATATGTCCATTTAGGTGGTAGTATGTACATTTTAGGTACTAATATGTACAATTTAGGTGTTAATATGTACATTTTAGGTGCTGATATGTACATTTTACGTGTTAATATGTACATTTTAAGTGTTAATATGTACATTTAGGTGCTAATATGTCCATTTCATGAGCTAGTATGTCCATTTTAGGTGGTAGTATGTACATTTTAGGTGCTAATATGTCCATTTCATGAGCTAATATGTCCATTTTAGGTGGTAATATGTCCATTTCATGAGCTAATATGTCCATTTTAGGTGGTAGTATGTACATTTTAGGTACTAATATGTACATTTTAGGTGTTAATATGTACATTTTAGGTGGTAATATGTACCACTAAGGTACCAATATGCAGCCTTTGGACACAAAAGTGTATCTTTTGAAAAGGTCCAGCCCCAGTGACAGCTTTTGTACCTTTTTTTCTGAGAGTGTAAACCTACCCGTCACTGGGGTTAATAGCATTTATGAGTCTTCCACTACCATCCTAGGAAAAAATATCACTTCTCAGATGTAGATCTACCCACTAAACAAAATGATGTCCAAAAGACGTCTTTTCAACATCTTAGTCACAAAAGTCTGACGTTGAAAAGACGTCCACTGAGGGGCCAGAATGAAAGTTTTTATGACGTCTTTGTGTGACATGTTCTTAACATCCGATATAGACTTTCATCGCACCTTTGTACAAGTTTAAAAACTAGTTCAAATGTAGCCATAGAGGACATGACGTATGGTCTCATTAAGACAATTATATTGTTTCTGGATCAAATAAACTCTCTCAGGATCCATTAAATTAAAACTCATGTTTAATTACATTGTTTAGATGGTGATATTTGCTTCATTTCAAATCACCATTTTGGTGATCAGTGTTTGCTTTAATTGGGGTCTTGGTCCCAGATCACTTTATTTTACCTTTTCTTTGGCTGTTGTAATTGTGTGTTTGTCTAACATCATTGATAGTGCAGAGAAAGCCAAGAAAACGAAAACTCCACTGTCATCAGCTCTTTACTGATAGTGACAAAATCAATACTACGCAAGCATTTAACAGTGTTTAAACTTTTGTATTTATATCTGATATTTATAATGACCAATCTTGTGGAACTGCATTGTGTGCATCAAAAACTTTAAAGTGATCATTGTGTAAAAAATTTTTAAGAAAGTGAATAACACAGTCACACACATATATAAAGATTTTGGATATGATTCTCAACGACGGTGAGAACCAAAACAAAAAAGCCTGGGAATCAAGGATGTTTTGTACTATGAAAGCTATCCATCATGCACTGCAGCATTTTAAGCTTTTCATTATTTATTGTCACCGTTGTTGTGAATCATATGCAAAATCCTGATGTCTGTGTGTGACTACATGGTCAATTTTCTCAAAACACTGTGTAAACTTGCCTTTTGTCCACCTTCCATGCTGCTAGTCCAAATAATGCAGTTCCTCAAGATGTGGATTGGTGGTTATAAATTCTATATATAAATACAAAAATCCAAACACAACTTTAAATGCACACTTCATATTAATTTCATCATCAGCAAGGAGCTGATGATAACCAATTTTATGTTTCCTTGGCTTTAAGTGCCACAACAATGGTGTTATACAACACACATAGTTACAACAGCCAAATAAAACTTAAAGAAAGAAAAACTGGGACCAAGACCCCAACTAAAGCAAACGCTGACCACCACAATGGTGACTTAAAATGAAACAAATATCACCATCTAAACAATGCAAGGAAATTACATTGAAATAAACATGAGTTTTATTTTAATGCATCCTGAGAGTTTATTTGGTCCAGAAACAGTATAAATTGTCTAAATGGGACCATAAATAATGTTGAAAATGGCCACATCCGAACTAGTTTTTAACCTTACGTACGAAGGATCCTTTAACGTCTACATCAAATGTTCAGAACACGTCAAAAAAAGACGTCATAAAAACTTCCATTCTGGCCCCTCAGTGGACGTCTTTTCAACGTCCGACTTTTGTGACAAAGACGTTGAAAAGACGTCTTTTGGACATCATTTTGCTTAGTGGGTTTGCTTCGTTCGCTCAGATATTTAACGGCGTGTACATACAGGCGGAATCACTCGGACATTAATGACGTAGAAATACACGCGGATAGCTGAAAATGCGTATAGATCACACGCCACTTGACTTGAAAGTGGCCTGTATGTTTACTCAAATCATGATGTCATGTTGGAAAGGGAATCCCAGTTAGCAAAAAATTTTATTAATTTAAGCAATGCAGAAATAACAAAAAACTCATTGAAGTAATGAATACATGTTTATTAGCAAATGATTGACATTTAGAAAATATAGCATTGGTGCATGTTGATTCAGAATTTGCTGAATCTGACTAGATTTTTATTTCTTTTGCATGTTATACACTTTAATATTTGTTATGCTGCTGTATTACATGGCAGAAAAGCGTAGATTTGTACAAGAGCCTAATTTTTTCTGCCTTTCATTTGAAACATAAACAATACTGATGATTAAGGTTAAAAGCATTCTAAATGAAGTAAGCTTCATAAGTGATAAAAAAGCATAAAGTAAAAACATACAATTCATTTTACTTCTCATACTTGTTATATGTCATGACTCTTCTGTCAATCATTCACTCCTCCCACAAATAGATGCATAGAGGCTGTCATATTTACTGTCCAAAACACTACAGCCTCTTCTTGTTACGCTGAATAAAAAAGAAAGTGAAAACATTAATAATGAAATATTTAAATAATAGCATCAACAACATTTGTCAAGAGGAAAGGCAAATAGATTGGGCTCTTATTTTTACTTACTGGAAGATTTTCATACAGAGACGAGTCCAGTTCGGGTTCACAATCATCAAGTTGATCAGCCTTTATGAATGAATATAAAGTAAAAACAGGAGTGTGTTATTTCATTTCCCATTTACTTATTACTCAATATAGATATTTTCACGCTGACATTGAGCGTTTAATCTATTTTGGCTGAAGGTGAAGAGGGTCTGGAAACACTTACCGTTACATTCTCATACACAGGATCACTCGATTCAACATCATGATCAGGTTGAGGATGATTCATCTTTGCCATGAAAGAAAAGTCAGAATAGAGAGTAAATAAATAATGTCTATAAAGAACTCACCAGATAAAGTGGTTTCACTTTATTTGGATGGTCCCTTTAACACATTCAGTTGACTATAAGTAATGTTGCACCAACATCTCTACTAACTCTCACTAGAGTGTTAGACTGGTAGGGTTAGAGTTAGAATAAGTTGACATCTAGTTGCAAAGTTACTTAAAGTCGAATGTCTGTTCACAGTTGGCAGAGAGTCTACTGAGAGTTAGTTGACATGTAGTTGCAAAGTTACTTATAGTCAACAGGATGTTCGTAAGAGACCATTAAAATAAAGAGTTAGCGATAAAGTCACTGCTACATGAAGACTTTCAATCTTTTTTTTAAATCTTACCTGATCAGTAAACTGAAAACCATTTTTCCTCACCTGAGACTCCTGTGTGTCATTTCTCTTTTTCCTCCACCTGCTTCTCCTTTAAAGACAATGATTTAAAACAATTACAACCAATCAGAAACTACACAGATATGATTTAAACTAATGGTATTTCACTATAGGACATTGCACTGTTGTTTTGAATGTGATGAAATCTGGTCTATCTTCAGGATTTACGGCAGTAATGACGTGAGCTTCAGATTTCCTCTTTCAATAACTAACCGAGTAGCTGTCAGTGTGGATTCATTCATTCATAAGTCAGTCATTCACACACGTCGCAGAGTACCACAGACACATATCTTACCAAATCACTAACATCGTAATGATCACTGCAGCTCCACAAACCGCCCCAATGGATATGTATAATATCACCGGACGTCCTGCAACTGAGACAAAAGAGTAAAATATCGGAACAGATTCATGTGAATCACTTTATTAAATGTAATGCAAGTATACGAGTCACTCTACCTTTAACAGTGACAGTTACAGCGTCTGATCTCTGAGATCCATGTTGATTGTGAGCCTGACAGTAGAAGCGTCCACTCTGTAGTGCACTGAAACTCTGTCCAGATCCAACAGCTGAGCTTTCATTCTCCTTAAACCAGCTGAAGTTCAGAGCAGGAGGGTTTGAGTCACTGATGCACTCCAGAGTCACTGAATCTCCCTCCACTATTACACCAGATCCATTTATCAACACTGAGACGCTCCTGGGAGGATCTAAAACAGACAAAAGAAACTCTATATTAATGTTTTGTGAATGTTAATCCATTAATTTGCTGGTTACCATAGAAACGGAACCATCATCAACTCACACATGACGTTTAAAGTCACAGTATCAGAGTATTTCTCTCCATGTTCATTGATGGACTTGCACTTGTATTCTCCACTGTCATCAGATCTGATCTTTGAGATGTTGAAGATTCTTCCAGATCCTACAATCGTTCCTCCTTTAAACCAGTTGATTTCTGCAGGAGGGTTTGAGTCACTGATGCAGTTCAGAGTCACTGAATCTCCCTCCACTATTACACCAGATGGACTGATGGACAATGAGACGCTCTTTGGAGGATCTAAAAAGGACATAAATTAAAACCTCAAATCATCTCATTCAAACTCAATCTCCTGATTTAAAAACAAAAAGAACTCATGAATCTGTACTCACACATGACATTGAGCTGAAACCCAGGAGAGACGTGTGTGTGTCCGTCTACAGCACAGCTATATCTGCCTGAATCCTCTCTTCTGACTGGATTGAGGATGAGTGTGTTTCTGTCTCTTCTCCCAGTTAATATCTTCAGTGAGTTTCTGTACCAGATGAATGTTGCTCTGTCAGTCAGAGCGCAGCTGCTTTTACATGTCAGACTGACTGAATCTCCCTCTGTCACTCTCTCAGGAGACTCCACCTGAAGATCTGAACACAACACACACATTAGATCTAGTGCTGCTGCTGTCACACACTGATTATTAGAAGAAGAGATAAACCTCATCAAAGTCACCTGTGACAGTAAGAGTCACTCCTGGAATACCAATCCATTTTCCTTCTGTTATATTAGTGATGAATCTGAAATAGTACATGTGTGAATCCTCCAGTGTCACATGACTCAGTCTGACGGTGCAGTCCTGCTGTTTATCTCCCAGATACTGAAGCCTCTGACTGTATTCAGGGTCATTAGACAGATCTGGAAACTCTCCTTTATCTCTTTCCAGTGTTTTAGTCCAGAACGCTTTCTTGATCTGAAGTCCAGTAGGGGGGTATGTATAAGTGCATCTCATTATCACTGTTGAGTCCTTTAGTGCACAGATGTGTGGAGGATTGTAACTCACACCCCAATCAGCACTAGAAACCCCTGAAACACAGAATTCATTCACAACAATTTATGAGCATCATGTGCATAAAATAAGGCAGTATCCAATTTATCTTTAGTGTTTCTAAAGTGTTGCATGGTCTGACTAACCATGAATCATGAGAAGAACGATCAGAGGAATAGGACGAGCCATTCTGAGTGATGTCGCATCAACACCTACAACACATGAACAATGGCTTATTTTCAACTTTAACTCTTGTTGTTTCTGTCTCGTTACACATTACGTTTTTCATATTCTCAGTGCGTTAAATGTTTCATCAAAAAATTATTATATACTATGTGTCTGTGGCATATTAAATATGGAGTCATCTCATCTTTAATAAGGTTTAACAAGCAGAATCAGTGAAGGAAACTGACTCCAGACACAGTCCTAGATTAAATCACCTGAAGAGAAAAGAAGACATTAAATCTGAAGATCTCAGCAGAGGAGGATTAAACAACTCCACAAACAGCATTACCAGCTTCACTTATTACACTCTCAGAAGAAATGGTTCTATTTAGAACCAGAAATGGTTCCATCCCCCGCTTCATACATGGAACTCCAAAATGGTTCTATATAGAACCTTTTTTTGGTAAAAGGCTCTATTGGCCAAGTACGGAACCACAGGGTTCTATATAGAACTCATAGGAACCATTTTTTAAGAGTGTATAGAACCTTTCAGGGGTTCCAAATACGTAGCGCTGATAAAACCTTTTAAAACCTTTAAGAGTGTACTAACCAGACTGACTTTATTTCTGTCACCCGTCTACAAAAGTTTGATTGAGAATTCTAAAACGGTTAGTTCGAATCCTTGATTCTGATTGGTCAAGAGCTGTGCTTTATTCACAATAAAACACGGCTATGACCGCTTCACCCTACGGTTCTGTTGATCGCTGCGCAACACTGCGGTTCTATGTTGTTTTTATTTGAGCTTTCGTGCATTTTATACATTGGAAAGTTGTTGCTGTTCACGGTCAGGGACTATTTTATCTAGCGGAAGGAAGGCTTTTAGTGATTTTACTTCAAGTAAGTTGCACTAATACATTGTTTTTTAATTTAATATTGTGTGGCAACCGTTTATAAAAGCAATAAGGTACTGAGGCAAGTGCTGTATCGTGAATAAGTGACGACTGAAGGGGTTACTCCGCTTCGCGTCGTGCCTAACAACGCCCTTCAGCCGTTACTTATTCACGGCCTCTCGTACCTTATTGCTTACTTAACAGAGGTTTAACACTGTTTCAATTGAAGTCACCATAACAGTGATTAGTGTTTCCATTAGTTGGGCTCTTATTAGAGTGAGGCAAACTCAAGGCACTCAACTCGTTCAAGATTATTCCTTGCGTAATTTGTGTCACAGACCCATGAATGAGGTGTCAAAACATGCAGCCTGTTGAGGAGTGGTGTGCTATGGTTTTAATAAGTGATCAGGAGTATGATGCTCGCCCCCGGGGTGAAAGAGCGGCCGCAAAATCCCATAGATTTAACATTGCGACGAACGTTGAGGAGTTCAGAGAGATGATTAAACGTGTGCTGCGTTCACATCAAATGTGAATTGAGCGTCTGGAGCGAGTCATTTCCATGTCAAGTCAATGCAAAGACGTGTTTACGCACATCCGGAGGTCCTGATAGACGCATTTATTGTGTCACGAAAGAGGCGAATATTTGGTGCTTTTTGTGCATTCGTGCGTTTGAAGCGAATTTGCGTCCGAGTTAAAGAATCTGAATTTTGCCATCTATTCGCGCCGCGCTAACCAATCAGGAGCTTGTTTGCTGCTGTCACATGGTGAAGTGACAAACTGGGTACGCCTCGTACGACGACAATGACCCCTGCGCCACAGTTCTGCTCTCCAGAGCACATACAGAGCGGTGACGCTCTCATTGATTGCTCGATCAACATCAGCCATCTTGCAAACTTGCCCCTCCCACAATAAGCAAATTTTGCCTTCAACGGGCGTCTATTTCGCTTCAAACGTTCGATTCACTTTGGACGTTTCTTCATTGCCAGCTCCCAAGCAACTCCATAGCAACCAAACAGAGTACCCTAGCAACCGTTTAGCATGACCTATATCTCTGCATCAGAACATCGTACAGACATGGCTGGTTGTTGGCTCGTATGCAATCATGTACTAGCCTGACTTCGTCATACTCATATTCTAGTGAGAATATGAGTCTGAAACCACTCTGTAGGGCTTTGATTATGAGGCGTGTCTTAACCGAACCAGGAAAGACGGTAGACCTACAACCAATCAGAGCAACGCAGTGAGTCAACTCCTTTGCATTTCACAGATGTCAACTACAGAACTTACTTATTTTAGAAGTTAAATAACGAGTGTTACTTCTTTTACTTACTTCTCCATGAGTGCGACCAAAGGAGAAACCACAACAACCACAGGCTTTTCATTACGTCCCGTCTTCTTAGCGACCGTCAGAGCCAGCTGATAAGTTACACTTTTGCCGAATCATGTAGGAAGGACGGCAAAAATATATTTCGATCGACAAGTGCCTTGATTGCAGTTCTCTGTTTGTCTATTAAAATTATCAACTCTGCAGGCATCTCTGAGGGAAACTAGTTAAGCGATCTTTGATAAGGTGATGACAACGTCCCTGAAGATCACCTGTCCATCATCGTATAAAGCCCGCCCTGGCAATGTGATTGGCCCGAACATCTTTTGTCTGATCATAATTACTCCTCAATGGATCGAATCCAGACCGAACTTCCCGACCAAAAAAATGTTGCGGGCGGGGTTCGGGCTAGCATCCAGGCTAATCATGTACAACATTGTGGCAACTATCCTAGCAACCGAGTGGTGAGTTTTGCCACTGCAAGCGCCCACTTACATTTTCTTGACTATATCTTGACTATAGCTGCGCATACTCATCTACATGTGTGTGGATCACCTAATATAGCACCAGTGACCTCACCTCATTTTAATGACATTCGACCACCATCTGTTTAGAGATTAAACAGAGAACTAAAAAAGAAATGCGATTTAATTCTTACATTATAGTCAAACAGAAATCAATCAAATATTTTATATATTTATCACGTCCCCTTTTAATGGTGAGCAGCTTTCATTATATAGTCAGCCTGTATTAGATAGTTATCTGTTGTTAAAAGAGGCCTGCCAACTCTCACACTCTCACGCCACACCCCCGATTTCTCAAGTTAAAGTGTCAAGCCGGACATTAGAATATCTGAAAGATGAGTTTATCTATCCAGATAGATGAGTTTATCCCTCACAGGAAAAACTGCTCCGTGTTCAATCGATTTTAAAAGATAATCTTATGTTTTATTTTTATATATATGAAAAACTGCTTCGTGTTCAATCGATTTTAAAAGATAATCTTATGTTTTATTTTTTTATATATCACAAACGTTTTAATTTATAATAGTATACAATGGTTTGGAAAGCATTCTACACATTTAATACATTTTCCAGCACAAGCAAGCGCAACCAGGTAAGAACAATTGAACTTTACTATTAGACTTTTGATTTTAAACCATACATTTACTGAGACACAGCCCTGTGACAACTAGCCCCAACCAACCTCCTATAAATCCCTCCACACTCAAGAGATTCAACAGAACAGTTATAAAAATAACGCTCTTACCCGTTTCACCAACACCATTGACCAGCGACAGCACTACAAATGAACAGGATGAAACCAGTATAGACGTTTTTCACACCCTGAATGACACGTGTTTAACACCTTATATTCTAACATGAGCTCATGACACCTCAACTAGTGCAGATCGAGCAGAGGAAGAGTTTTATCAGACAACTTTAGACGAGATACCTTATATCAGACCATGTTTTCAAACTTGGGAATATCTATATTTAATCCGATGCATATGGAACCTGTTCTTAGGAAACAGAAAAAAATAACAGCGTGAAACACTTAATTTGCATATGCAGACCAACTTATCCTAGCTTGTGACGTCAACTGTGCATTTGATAAACCTCCAATTTACTGATTTCTTAAAAGCAACCTTAAGTGTTAAATAAACAGAATTTATTCATCTGAATGTTTTTATCATGAGAACTTCTAAGCATTTGTTTTTGTCAGCGGCCTTGTTCTTTGTGGAAGCGTCACGTCTCTAAAAAGTGTTAGTTTCCTCACTAGTAAGTAAGACTTCAGCATCACAGTGTGATCACGTGACCTTCATAAGCGATGGAGAGACGCTGAGGGACGTCACACACTGAAAAAAATGATATTGACTTTAATTAACTTTATGTAAACAGGTTCCACATAACTGGGTTACGTTTAACAAACATAACTGGTTCATGTTACTTCAACAATGGAATTAAGTCATTTTGAGCGACCCGATTAAACTCTGAGCTGAGTGTTAAATGAACACTGAAGCAGTGTTAAAGTTAATGAGATAATTAAGTGAATAACTGAGTGATTGAGCATTATTGAAGACATCTGATTTTAACAAGAAGGAGAAAACCGGAATATTAAGTCACCATTGTGGAGATCAGTGTTTGGTTTAGTTGAGCTCTTGAGCCTCACAAAAATAGAAAACAATGGAAAATCAACACCAGTGATAATATAAAAGAGGATCATGAGAAATCGAGATCTAAGGTCAAAGCAACAGCATTTCTAGAATCTGGAGGAAATCCGCGGAGGAAAACCGAGGAAAACGGGATTATGGCAGAGTCTTCCAAATTAACTGTTCTCCCGTCTTTGAAACAAAACCTACAAACGTTTAGATGTAATTTTATATATAGTTATGTTTATTTAATATATTTTTAAAAAGAAGCATGAACACAACGAGGGGTGTCTGTTTTATCTGTTTTAGTAACTAAAGTTTCTTTAGTATAACCATGGAGTATAAAATTCAATATAAATTCTCGGTATTGCATTGGACTCTACGATCGGCGGAAGTTATCGAGCATCCTTAGACCTTCACCGGAAATACCACCGTGCATAGAGCCTATTAGATAATTAAGCGATGATTGGACACCTAATGTTAATAAGAAGAATCAATGAATGAAAGAGAAATAAGAACAGAAAAAAGAGAAACCGAATTTGAGTCATTTTACACATAATTCCACTTCTTATTACCAGATTGACTTTATTTGTGTCATACATCTACACACGATCTTATGTGGAATTAAAGAAGTTTAGATGGAGATGTTTTATGGAATGTTTCATTTTATGTCACCATTGTGGTGATCAGTGTTTGGTTTAGTTGGGCTTTTAACCCTTTACATTTCAATATCATTTTTCATCTGGCCGTTCCAACTCTGTTCATTAAGAGAAACCATGACCTGGCTACAATTCCCAAAAGCATCGAAGCATAATTGAATTGTACAGACCATTTGTTGTTTCACAATGAAGTTAAGGCCCGTACATACCAGGTCGAATTCGTCAGCGTTTTTTAACACGTTTCTTGTGTTCACACCCAAGCAATTTTCGCAGATGATGAGCCGAGTGAACATGCAAATTAATTCCTGGCATTAGATGGCGCCAAATACCTCTCCATATCAGTTCTCTCATGTTTCGACACCAACGAGACCAGCAGCTCTACACTCATCTTGCCTCGCATCTTCCTCGTCTTATTTCTTCCTGGCAGTGTAGACGGCGACTCTACTTGGCGTTTATCTTCTTCGCCGTTGCATATGTGTGCTCGGCAAGACCGTTTTGTGTTTGAGCGTCCCAAAGCGGTGTTTTACTATAACTTCAGAAGCTCCAAACACGTGAGCAAAAGCGCCAATCTCATTAGTCGGATAGTTTTTGATGCAGTGCGTCAAACTAAAAAAACGAACCCGAGGCGTTTTTTTTAAAATGGCGTTTTTACACGTCAGTGTGCACACTCACATTGGCGCCCTTTGTTTAGTCAAAAGGCGTTAAACTTCGTCGAATAACGCGCGTGAAATTCGTCCCGGTGTGAACAGGCCTTTAGGCTTAAGTTGCTTTTGGATGCGTTTTTGATTGGTGGTTCCCATCATGCACTGCAACATGAAGCATTTGTGTGTGTTAATGCTAATTAATAAATAATTAGTATCAACTATAAGTATAATCAAACAAGTCACAATGCATAAAGCAACAATATATTTTCATGGAAACTTCTACTCGTATCCATCGTCACATTTTCTTCAATATTTTCAAAATACTCTAAATAGTAAATCATCATCAGACACTCCTGTCAATCATCCAAGGCGTCACCCACACAGTCACATGAAGACTAATGTTTTGGTGTGTGTGTCATCGTCCACTACGGCATTTTCCTGTTAGCCTGAGACAAAAATTAAAACAAAAATTAGATCTTTTTTACAAAGTTCAACTATTTTGTAATGTTTAAAGGATGTGAATCTCTACACATTATGAAATGTGTAGGGAATAGACTTCTCAATTGACTGACAATGAGAAAAGCTGAACACTCACGGTAAAATTCTCATAAATTGTTACATTCTCATACAGAGGGATGGTCATTTTAGGAGCGTTGGTGCAAGGATGAACAGCCTTAATGGAAGAGAGAGAAGAAAACATGAGAACCGGGAAAAAAAGGGTAAAACAAAACTAGTTTTGGACTTAGCGTAGGCTCAAAGCAAATTAAGTAAACGTACCCCCACATTCTCATACACGTATGAAATCTGTTTATTTTCAGACTTCATGTTGCTTATCCCATCAGAATTGTTTGTGGTGGACTGAGAGGAAGAAAAACAGAAAGAAATATGAGAGATTCAGTTGCAGAGCTTTATGATTGTCACCATTGTTGAGATTCACAGGCTAATTATTGGTGTTGCAGAGACATTCAGAGCCAATATTGAACTGAAACAGACTGACCTTGGAGCGCAGTTTCTTCCAGCTTGAAAAGAAAACACATTATATTAACAGAACATAATATTAAATTTCATAACTAAATAAAAAATGGAGAAACAGACTCTTACCAGGTTAGTAATACAATGATGACAGTAGCTACAACGCCACAAAGTGATGCTATAATTGCAATATGAAATATCTTCCAATATTTCTCTGGAACAAGAGGAAAGATACAGATAAACAAGTTTAACGCAGTTTAAAAAGAGTAATGTAAGTATACGAGCCGCTCTACCTTTAACAGTGACAGTTACAGCGTCTGATCTCTGAGATCCATGTTGATTGTGAGCCTGACAGTAGAAGCGTCCACTCTGTAGTGCACTGAAACTCTGTCCAGATCCAACAGCTGAGCTTTCATTCTCCTTAAACCAGCTGAAGTTCAGAGCAGGAGGGTTTGAGTCACTGATGCACTTCAGACTCACTGAATCTCCTGCCCAGATCAGACCAGACTGAATGATGGACACTGAGACGCTCCTGGGAGGGTCTAAAACAGACAAAAGAAAGTGTTTTGTGATTGTAAATCCATTAATTCGCTGGTTAGAAACGGAACCATCATCAACTCACACATGACGTTTAAAGTCACAGTATCAGAGTATTTCCATCCATGTTTGTAGATGAACTTGCACTTGTATTCTCCACTGTCATCAGATCTGATCTTTGAGATGTTGAAGATTCTTCCAGATCTTACAAACTTTCTTCCTTTAAACCAGCGGATTTCTGCAGGAGGGTTTGAGTCACTGATGCAGTTCAGAGTCACTGAATCTCCCTCCACTATTACACCAGATGGACTGACCACTATAAAATGATTCTTTCGGGGATCTGAGCACAAAGTAGTAAATATCTACATTAAGGATCCTTATTTATTACATTATATGCTTGAGAAAAAATATCAAACAACGATGCAATACTCACCCATGACATCGAGGTGAACCTCAGGAGAGACGTGTGTGTGTCCGTCTACAGCACAGCTATATCTGCCTGAATCCTCTCTTCTGACTGGATTGAGGATGAGTGTGTTCCTGAATTTAGTCTCAGTTAATATCTTCAGTGAGTTTCTGTACCAGATGAATGTTGCTCTGTCAGTCAGAGCGCAGCTGCTTTTACATGTCAGACTGACTGAATCTCCCTCTGTCACTCTCTCAGGAGACTCCACCTGAAGATCTGAACACAACACACACATTAGATCTAGTGCTGCTGCTGTCACACACTGATTATTAGAAGAAGAGATAAACCTCATCAAAGTCACCTGTGACAGTAAGAGTCACTCCTGGATTACCAGTCCATTTGTATTTATCGGTGACGAATCTCCAGTAGTAAATTCTTGAATCCTTCAGTGTCACATGACTCAGTCTGACGGTGCAGTCCTGCTGTTTATCTCCCAGATACTGAAGCCTCTGACTGTATTCAGGGTCATTAGACAGATCTGGAGGCTCAACACCCTTTATTAAAGGGCCTTTGGTCCAGAACACTTTCTTGATCTGAAGTCCAATAGGGTATTTATAAGTGCATCTCATTGTCACTGTTGAGTCCTTTAGTGCACAGATGTGTGGAGGATTGTAACTCACACCCCAATCAGCACTAGAAACCCCTGAAGCACAGAAATCATCATAAGCATAGTATATCATCAAAATGTGTTGTAGAATTTGATGCTTGAATTATGGAACATGTGCAAAACGAATGTACTGAGTGTGAGTGACTCACCGTGACTCATGAGCAGAAAGATCAGAATAAGAGGAGCCATTCTGCCTGATATTTCCATATAACAACGCCTACAACAAACGTAAAAGAGATTTTCAAAATGGTATTTTGTAATTATTTATAATTTGAAGTGTCTCTAGTGGATAGAAATCCCATCTGAGATCAGAATAGGCGCATCTACACAAGTTTGGACACCCACTTGTATCTATTACAGTTTTTCTCAATCGCTTTGGCTCAATTCTATACATACAATAACAATAACATTTGCATTTATTATTGGTTTTATAAAATTGCACATTGCATGAAATGATATAGGAATCACAATCGTACTAATCAACCAATAAAGTTACAGTATAGGCTATTTGGGGTTTTCCCAGTAATGTTTTACCTACCGTTGAGATCTGTGTCTAAAATGCTAAGAGCATTTACACAAAACTGGGATTCTTCTAGAAATCAGACATAAGAAAGTAGAAAAACATGACATTTGAATGGTGGAAAAACAACAACATCTGAAGATTTCGACTAGTGTCGCTCTCACATATTATTTTGGTGGCATTGCCCAACTTAATGACACAATAGGTTTCGAAGCCTGAAGGAAATGCGTTGGGTAAGTTACTACATTTTTACACATGCAATACAGTTTTCATGTTACAGCAAACTGTTTTGACAATTGAATTTACAGTTTAGAGAATGTCTATTTTGGAAAATGCACAAAAGCGATTGAGAAAAACTGTAAACTATAGACAATATCATTTGTAGCCGCTTCTTTAAAGATTGACATTTTAGATGTTTTTTTGTAAAAAATAAAAATTGTAACATTTTTTTATGCATGGATTTTGTTGTCTTAATTCGACTATAGAAATCCATCCCAAAAATATGAATTATTCTATGTTCAAAACTTTGATAATCTATTAGTCAAGCTAATCAAATCAGAACTGAACAATGCTTTTTAATACAGCTTTTACAGTGTTATAGATGCTTTCATCGTTCTCATTTCTTCTTAAGTAAAACCTGGCTCAGCTTACCCCAATATTGTCACTAGAAATAGTTTGAAAGATTGTATATGTTTTCAACAACGATAATGGGGCAAAAATACTAAAAGTTGAAACAAGAGGGAAAATATCTGATCGTCTGGCCCCAGATATGCTTTAAAAACTATATGACTAAATCATTGACCTCAGCTGGATCTAGAGGTTTCCTTCTTCTTTCTCATATTTTTGTACAGATTGTACTAGTACTATTTGTATCCACTGTTCTTAATTTTGTTGCCTATGGAAAATCATCAAACCTGATAAAGAAATAACAGAAGGACAAAACACTAAAATAAGAAAGAAATATTAATGTCCGTCTTACCGTTCTCCTAGCGACCATATGACAAATTATGAGACATTGAGCTGGCACACGCATCATGGCAAACCAACATGAGTTAACTTCCTCTGCCTTTGGACTGTGGCGAAAAAAAGAAAAAAAGAGAACCATTCGAAAAACTTAGAAAGATACACAGCAAAATCCCCAGTGTTAAATTAAGACTGAGAGTGTGGATTATATAAACTCTGAGCTGAGTGTTAAAGTTAATGAGATGATTACGTGAATAATTGAGTGATGATTGAGCATTATTGAAGACACCTGATGTTAGCAAGCAGAATCTCTGAAGGAGAAAACCGTATCTTTTAAGTCACCATTATGGAGATCAGTGTTTGCTTTAGTTGGGCTCTTGACCTTTAAATAATTAACTTTAGATTTTATTTGTCTGCTGTATGTGACTTATAACAGCAAAATAAGTAAATAGAAAAGGCGATCTGATGGTGTTGGTTGTGTTGTAGTTTAATCATTAATTGACCTGAATTGCTGAACTCATAAAGAGCATAACTTCTGAGTTGAATTTACCTTATTGACTTTAGCAGGTCATTTTACAACATTTTTAGCCTTTTCTAATGAAATCCAAGAAAAAAATCAAATAAAAATGTTTTATGTATGCTCACACAGACATCAAGAATTAACATATGTATCTCAACAATGGTGACAAACAGATCACCTCTGAACATAAGATCATTATTTATTCACACCAATGCATGATGGGAGCCATGAATGAGTTTTGATTGGTGGCACCCAGATTGCACTGCAACATGCTTTATGATTGTCACCATTGTTGAGATTCACAGCCTAATTATTGATGTCTGTTTTAAAAAATTAAAATTAACTTTAAATAATCTCATTAACTTTAACACTGGGGATTTTACTGTGTAGATAGATAGAGAGATAAACAATACAAGGCAGATTATTAACATTTCTTTTTCAGTTCGAGTCGATCTCACAACCAATTTGATCTGGTAAAGTACAGAGATGTGCTGAGACGACAAGTTTTATGTGTTTGCTGCCCGTGGCCTACCTTTCCTTGCACTTCACACCGCACAAAGGTCTACTCAACACGCAATATAAACGTAACTTTTCCATGACGGTATCGTCAGCTGACTTCCAGCTCATGCCATAAAAGCTTCATCCATAAGGAAGTCTTTGGAAGGCGTGTTCGTGTTTAAGCCCTGCCCCCCGCGGATACACAACCCTGGAGACGTGCAATGATCTCCACACTCGTCTCACACACCTGAGAGCATCATCCACCTGTGGACAGGTAAGATCTGTTCTTTCATCTGAAAATCTGCCTTCATTTACTGGATGAGACGAGGAAATATTCGAATACTCGAAATATTTATTGGTTATTTAAGTGTAGATTTGCAAGAAGAGGAAAACGTTTGTGTTTGTGCAACCAAACTAATTGAAAATGTGATCGTTTAATTGACCTGTTTGTGTAAAATCTCAAAATCTATCTCTCTCTCTCTCTCATACACACACACACGTCACACAATGAGTCAGAAACCACTCTAGAATACCATTAAAGTTGTGCTAACCTCCTCCAACTGCAATCTACGCCACATTTAGAGGAACCGACACACACAGTCTTCTTCAGAATCATTGCATTAGTCAAACGTTTCCCAGAACCAGACACTGTTGAGTTTCCTCCTGGTGTTTGTGTCTCTATTATCTCTGTTCAGGTGCCCAGCCTCGGTTTATGGATTCTTAGTGTTTTAATGGTTCACTTCTTTACAGCTCTGACCTCATTTGAGAGAAGCTGCTGATAACACACACTGCTACTGATCTGGAGACTGAAGCACAAGAGTCTATTACATTACTGTCCACGTCACAATATACAAGTTTGGCGTTGGTGAGATATTTGTGAAAACTCTCACCAAGGGCTATTTGATCAAAAAATACAGTAATATTGTAAAATATTACAATCGAAAACAGTTTTTTCTATCCGTCTAGAAGTTAAACTGTAACTTGTTCGTGTGATAACGCTGTATTTTCAGCATCATTACTCATGACACATGATCCTTCAGAAACCACTGAGGATCTGATGCTCGAAAAAACCTTCATTATGATTATCAACGTTGAAAACATTTTTAATGTATTCTTTTTTAAGCTTATAAATGTATTTAATCTAACTTTGGCAGTTCTGCTGGGGAAACGTGATGCTTTTTTGTTTTTCCGGGTTATTTTATGAATAGATAGTTCAAAAGAACAGCGAATTATACATTGAAATATAATAATTTTGTAACATACATGTCTTTACAGTCACTCTTGATCAATTTAATGTTTTCTTGCTGAATAAAAGTGTGTGTGCATGTATATATATATATATATATATATATATATATATATATATATACTCTTAGAAGAAATGGTTCTATTTAGAACCAGAAATGGTTCCATCCCCCGCTTCATATATGGAACTCCAAAATGGTTCTATACAGAACCATTATTTTTTGGTAAAAGGTTCTATTGGCCAAGTATAGAAACCCAGGGTTCTATATAGAACCCAGAGGAACCCTTTTTTTAAGAGTGTATAGAACATTTTAGGGGTTCCAAATACGTAGCACTGATAGAACCTTTTCTTCTAAGAGTATATATATATATATATATATAATCGAGTACTATGACTGTAGTACAATGCTTTTTATTAAACCAGCCAAATAACTCATTGTTTCTCACAGCATCATTATGATACAGTATTTGATATGTGATGTAATAATTTTCAACCTGTTCGTCTTTATTTTTAGGAGTAACGGAAATCTGCCAAAATGTGCTGTAAGGGATTTCTCAAAATCATGATGTTTGTCTTCAATGGCATCATCTTTGTGAGTAAATCTTTTCCAAATCTAACAATCTTTTAAAACTTCCTTTGACAGTGAATGACACATCTATTTTATAAGACTTCCATATCACTATTGTATCTTAAGCACTAATTCGTAAATCTCTGACGTCACTGGATGACTATCTAAAAGTGATTTACCATAACTCTTATCAAACTAGGACAAGGATAAAGCACTTTAACCCATTTTTCCACACACACACCTTTATTGAGGCTGTAAATGACACGTCCTCCTCTTCCTCATTGCAGTTGGCGGGAGCGGCCATCTTGGCGGTGGGCATCTGGGTGGCGGTGGACAGAGTCTCTCTCCTGGGGTTTCTCGACCACATTAACGACGCGCCACCCGAACTGGCACAGCTGGCAAACATCGGATACCTGCTGATCGGAGTGGGGGCGTTCCTGACGCTCATGGGTTTTCTGGGATGCTGTGGAGCCATGAAGGAAAGCAAATGCATGTTGCTCTCGGTGAGTGTTCGGATGTGTTCCAGCTGGGGTGTGTTTCCCGTTTCCCTACACAATTTCGACATTGAAATATTAGATCACACTGATCATCATAATTGTGACTTCAAAATAAAACCTCTGCATTTAAACTTCTCCTAATTTTCACTAGCCAATCTGGAGTGTGATGTCACTCCCTAGTGCGATACATCGTTGAAGAACTCAACTCGCTAGTCACGACTGTTTCCCGAAACCTAATTGTTGCAAATTGGTCGTTCAACCACGTTTGTTAATGATGTCACACACGTGGTGAAGTGATAATTTATTTTAATGAATCGTTTGAGATCGAATCAATACTAGATTTTTTGCTACAAATTAAAGATGTGATTTGTTCGTTGGAATGTTCGTTGGAACGACGGTTTCGGTAAACACGGACTCGTTGAATACTGATGACGACAGAACTTGCGATCATAGTTTGGGATATGCACCCCTGAATGGTTCCACTCCCGAAATTGATGTTTAAGTAAATTTCTCGACTGTTTCCCTAGTTCTTCATCATCGTGCTCATCATCTTCCTCGTGGAGGTGGCGGCGGGGATCGTGCTCATCGTCTTCGAGCCTTTGGTGAGAGCTGATTCAACACAACAAAAGCACATGTACACTTACAAAGTCTGGTGAACGATTTACAATTTTCAGCTAAAAATTGCTGGAAATTTCACAAATAATGGTGACACTTTACTATAAGGTTCATTAGTTAACATTAGTTAATCTAACATGAACTAAAAATGAGGAATACATTTGTCACAGTAGTTGTTAATCTTTGTTAATGGTAGTTAATAAAAACACAGCGTTCATTGTTTGTTCATGTTCACAGTGCATTATCTAATGTTAACAAATACAACCTTTGATTTTAATAATCAATTAGAAAAGGTTGAAATTAATATTTATTAAGATTAATAAATTCTGAATAAGTGTTGTTCATTCTTAGTTAATGTTACCAAACTAATGAACCTTATTTTATAGTGTTACATAAATAAAGACAAAGAAACAGCACGTAACACGTTTAACAGGATATTTTGAAGTTGAAAGACTGAAATATAATATCATTGTCAAACATGATCTTTTTACCTAATAGATCATTTATATTATTTTTTTAATTTATTTTTTTACCACTGCACTGGTTCACACACCTTCTGACCAATGCATTTCCAATTGGATGGTTTTTCAATATTATTATTATTGGATAAGGATTTTGGATAATCCATTTTATTTGAGATTGCATCCACAAAGAACAAGTTCTAACATATCTTGACACATTTATAGAAAAGTCATTATAGAAATGTCTTTATTTCACAAATGCAAAACTCAGAAAGCTTTTGAAGGGGCTTAAAATATAAGTTAAGCCTTAAAAAATTAATTTGAATAAATATTTGAATAAATACAGTTTCCATTACCAAGCTCAATACAAAATACTGCACATTAAAAACAAGAAAGTCTGTACAAAAATAAATTTAAAACCCACATATATCTCATTATATGGTCTCCTTATGATTCCATAACCACATATGGCTTCAATGAATCTGTGTTTATTGGTATTATGGAACGTGACTGTGAAATCATGGCTGAATGTGATTTTAACTGCATTCCAGGTTGAGAAATTCCTGGATGAAATTGGACAGAAAGTTGTTGAAAGTATTGAGGAGGACTACGGAAGGGATGAAGGTTTCACTTCGGTCTGGAACAGCACTATGACCGAGGTACGTTTAGTGATGATTAGCTAATGTTTTCTGACATTACAATCCCAAATAACGCAAACATTCTCATGTGTTGTTTTCTAGCTGAAATGCTGCGGATATAACAACTACACCGACTTCTCGGACTCTCAGTTCGTGATTACGACATCAAGATATCCGGAAACGTGTTGCACAAACAGTGGAATCTGTACTGAAAATGCAGCAGAAAATCAAGTAAGTAACAGAACGCTTCGAGCTAAACTGATTATCAAAGCAGAAATGTATGACATTCATGTAACACGTTAAAGACGGCAATATACTTTTTGCATGAAAGACGCATTCACTGTTAAAACTAATCCTGTAAAAAAAACAGTAAACTACTGGCAGATGTACCGTAACGTAAATACATAGTGTGTTACTGTTTTTGTGTTCGAGCATATAGCTGTTAAATTGGTTTTATACTGTAGCTGACAATACGGTATTTAGCTGTTAATTAAAAAAAAATAGTAACACACCGTGTTTTTACGGTAGGATGCTGGCAACACAACGGCCAGTACTTTACCGTTTTTTTTTTTTTTACAGGATTACTTAAACACTAAATGCCTGTAACAAAATGCAGCCAACTGTGTAATTGCGCATGTAGGACAGCGAAGTGAAATGAGAAAGGTTGCATGGCCATAAAGATGCACATGATGTGCAAAATAACAACTAAAAATTTCAAAAAGAGAAAAACATTAACACAGGATCTGAATCAACTATTGAAAAAACGATTGTCTATGTCGGTATTGTATTGATGTGTGTGTTTTGTGTAGCCTGTCAGGGGCTGTTTAAAGGCATTAGAGCAGTTCTTCAAGGATAATGCAGTTCTGTTGGCTGGAGTGGCTCTGGGAATCGCAGCTTTAGAGGTATTTACTTCAGTCTTACACACTCTATGTAGACTAATATGCAGTTTGCACTGAAAGACCAAAGCCAAACATCATGATCAATCTCAGTATGTGATGCAATTGATGGTCTGAATGCTTGGGAAAGCTTTAGTCAGATAATTCTGTGTGCATTAACACCCATGGCCATGGTCAAGTTCATATTTCATCAAATTCACCAGTTTTTGAACCACAGACATCTTTGGACAAGATATTAAGGTTTATGTAATCTGTAGGGATGCACGATATATCGGCCAGCATATCGGTATCGGCCATTTTAATGTTATCGTTATCGGCCTGGTAAGAAAATGTGGTATATTGAAGCCGATAGATAATGTGTTTAGACACTTGTTGAGCACTGTTAATTTTTTTAAATTTCTTGAAATATGATTGAAATCTCTTCAAAAATGAAAATACGGTTCGGTACAACATGTGCAAATCTGTCATATCGGCTATACGACACTATAATGAGAACATCATTGTAAGTGTGCGCTTAAGACATGGATTTAATTGTGAGACTTTTGTTTTTGCAATCAGGCTCTCAAAATTAGATACAAATTTGGATTTAAGTTTATCGGCCGATATATCGGTTATCGGCTTTCAAATATTAAGAATTATCGGTTATCGGTATCGGCCAAAATTTACATATCGGTGCATCCCTAAATCTGTATAACCAAAAGTCATCACAACTAAATTAAAAACATTAGAACGGGTAGTTTTACAATGCCAACAGAGTAAAACATCAATAAAAACAAAAGCCATGTAAGCAACTCATCTTTTACTGTAAAAAAAACGATTTTATACAATCATTTGTTTCTTCACAGATTGCAGCGATGGTCGTTTCCATGATCCTCTATACGAATGTGGGAAAATGAGACCAGGACTGACTACAGACACTTCTGTGTATACTGTAACATTTTACGATTCGATATTTATGTAAATACTTGACTATCTGCTGCAGTATGAGTGACATTTGCACTAAAATCTCTTTGATATTTTGTGTTGCATTTTTACCCCAAGAAATTAATATTTTTCAGTGCTCAGCTACTAAGATATGACAACCAAACGTTAATATCTAAAGCTGATGTCATGTTGAATACTACAGCTCATTAAAGATCACCGCAACATTTGAAAGATTATTTACCTATGATTCAATTAATCTGCCTCCTGCGATATTTATATGTATTTGTGTCAATAAAATCATGTTTTTAAAGCTCTGTATCAACTTTCTTGCTCCCTGTGAAACATCTCATGAAGTAGCAGCCCGTTCTCATCCTTTCGCGTCACATGGATCGCTATATGACAAAGCGGCTCTATACTACGCACATGGCACCCTTTATCGTTAATATAACATGCAAACCAAGTCGTCACAAATCCTTTAGCGTAAAACTGCCCATTCATTCATCGTCACACACTGAGGTCACACATGAAAATAATCCGTTACTTTATTTTACAAAACATATAAACATTACTTCACTACAGAACAGAAACTCTACAGTGGCGTTCACAGATAAAGTTAGTTGTGATGTGGGCGTGTCCAGCGATGCCCACAAAAGTTGAGTAAAGTTTAAATGCGCTTCATTTTTTCCATGGCGTATTGCTTTGTGGCTACAACAGAAATGAGACAAGATCATTTAAGTGATTAAAAGTGATTAAATTGAAGTGATGTTCGTTATCCATTGACGAGTAAAGGGACACTTTTTTATTGATTATATTCGATTAATCTCACACTTACTGACACATTTTCATATTCGTGAGAGTCTGACTGGTGAACAGCAGGTCTGGGATGAACAGTCTATGTGAAAAACACATCGATTATTTATTAACTGAATTGTTAATGCAACTCTTTTGCCTTTTTGGAAATGTCACTTACCGTGAGTGTGTTGTACTGGTCAGAAGATCTGGTCCTGAGGTCAAGAGCTGCGTATGAGTTTGCACTGGGATCATAATTCTACACACACACAATCTCTGCATAAATGAAGAGGCTAATATCCTACTTTTATTGATTTTATTCTGTTTATTTGATCATCTCACCTCATACTCATGTATTGCAGATCTTCTCTTCATCATTTTCCTTTTACTGTCAAAAAGAATGAATAAAAGTCTTGTTTATGTATGGTAACCCTCGGAACGGGAAAGTAAGTCAACATGCCGACATAATTCGGATCACTTCAGGGAGCCCAGTCATCTTCGAGTATATACAGAACGAGCCAATGCTTATTGGCGTGTGAGATTTGCATCTTGTGCCCCACCCCGCAGCGCAGGTATAAATACAGAAGCAGATGCACGCACTTTTGTTTTTTGCTTAGGAGCCGAGATAGTGACGGGCTCTACAGCGATGGTACAGGAACCATGGCATCGAGACGTAACTTCTCTCATTCCCTCTTGGTGTAGGATTGAAAATAATATAGGACATTTGAAATCAACAAACACATTTGCTTTGACTGTTTTCCACCCCCTCTATATATCATCTGACCGTCTGGTCATTCAATCAATGACCATTTTGAGTTCCTAAAGGCACAGGGGTGCTGATAGGGCTCAAGGCCTGTAGGCCAAATTGTCACAGTTGTACAATGGTACCACTGCCCACAATGGGAAAAGTTGTTGTTATCTGATTGGTCAGTTTGAATGTCTCACACTTGGGTTTTAGTCACATGGTCATGGAAGGGATGAAAGAAGATTGTAACTGTTGATCTGTCGCTTTGATTCTCTGGGTCCCACATTTCTTTATTTATCCGGAAGTCTCACAGCCTAAAACCCTGCAGGAAATCCACACTTCCAAGGGAACGAGCGTTACCTTACGTAACCGAGAAATTCCCATTCAGTATTTCATGTTCGACGCTACATCGACGTGCCAATGTAATTGGGATCTCTATGGAAACCGAATTGCTAGCACCCTACACAAGTCTCTAGTCGGAAGACCTGCATAGAGAGAGTTTATACTGATTTTCCTCATTACCCAACAAGTAAGACTCTTTGGACAACTTTGGGAAAGTGTGTCCCTTTCAGGGGAGAGGAAGGTGTTGGGAGGTAACATGTGGAACTTACACCAGACTTGCCGATCAGTCTAACATATGGAATGATTGGAATGATCCAAACAATGTACAACATAAGGGCACAACACCGGACAGTGACGGAAGGGCAGACTCTGCCAAGGGAAAGATGTGGGCTCACTACAGGGAAGAATACACATATGGGATCGCCACAGGGATCACAACTTATAGGTCACAGGTTCCACCAATGCATACGAGTGTTAGGCCTGGCATCGGACACTCCGACCCATCTGGAAGCCAACACTAGAGTGGGTACTTCGGGTACTTTTAGTTGCTAGACCCCTTGAGTGAAGGTGTGTATTCACCTTAAGAACTTCATCTTGTTTCCAAACGCAATGACTTCAGTTTTGTGTTTAATGTTTTGGCACATCTAACTGTTTACTTCATCAATGTATTGGCACAGGGAGTCAATAGGGCTGTAGTCGTTAGGCGATAGGGCTAAGTCGAGCTGTGTGTCGTCTGCATAGCTGTGGTAAGTAATTTGGTTCTTTCTCATTGCTTGGCTCATTGGGAGCATGGTTGAAGAGGAGTGGCGCAAGAACCGAGCCTTGAGGAACTCCGCAAGTCGAGGATGTCCACTCAGACTTACCTATAATGACATAATAACCTTTCCCTTCTAATTATGACCGTAGTATGTGGCCCCCCAGTCGGTGGCTGAGGCATCCATGAAGACCACAGCATACCTAGACAATTGTTCCAGGGGGACACCTGCCGGTAGAAAGGAAAGGTCCGACGACTTGGCGATGGAAACCCGGCATGAGCCATGCTGCCACGCCAATCTTGGGACCCGGTCGTGAAGGCAGTGCTGAAGCGGCCTCATGAAGCAATCCAAGTGCGTCACATCCACTGAAAAAGTTTCAATGAGGCCATATCCCTGTGTTTGCATAACTGATCTCTTGACTGCGGCAGAATGAGCCAGTTGTCGAGACAGTTGAGGATGGGAACACCACACTCTATAATGGGAGCAATGGCCACCTCTGCGACCTTCACTAAGACACGGGGTCTGCCCGAAGGGTAAGACCTTGTACTGTTATGCCCGTCCCCTGAACGCAAAGCATAGGAACGGTCTGGCAGCAGCGGTCCGCCTGGGCAGGATGTGCCGGATGACCTCCGTTTGCTTCTGGGCAGACAAGAACTGTTGGGCGAAGCTGTCGATTGCATCGCCGAATAGCCCAAACTGGGAGATGAGGGAGTCCGGGAACGCTATTTCTCAGTCTCCCTCATGTCTGCCAGGTTGAGCCAGTCCTGGACTACCATGGGGGACATCGCTTGACCAACTGAATGTGCAGTTTTCTGCATTGTTCAGACAGTAACTCTTTGGGGTGAATTGGGATTCAGCCTTAGTTTAAGTGCCGAGGAACACAGTGCACAAGTAGGGATAGTGCAGCCGGCTGTGCACCCTCAAAACGGGGTAACGCCGAACCGACACAGAATTTTAGTCCTGTGAAAACAGCATTTGTTGAGCTTTCTCTTTAAAGCTTCCGGACACCACTGAAAAATATGTTTCGGAAAAATAATTTCCACAAAGTAGAAGCTCTTGAAGTCTGCAACACACTTAGAGAGTACATGAAGCTATGCTCCAAAGTGAAAGCCAAAGGTGCGTGCATCCGCTTCTGTATGTATACCCGCGCTGCAGGTTTGATTGTTCTGTATACAATCAAAAATCATAGGGATCCCTGAAGTGATCCCAAGTACACCGGCACGTTGGCATAACATTGAATGTAATTGTTTCACGTATAAATAATTATCAAATATCCTTTTGCATTAGTTTGAAAGTAGATGCTATTTATATTCTCTAATATTGTATTTACATTATAAATAGTATGATGATGAAGATGATAATGAAGATGAATACTCCTCCAGAAGCCGTTGTGATCACCATCACATCCCTACCAGCAACATGATGAACTGAAAGAGGAAGATCATCATGATTAACTCTCCAAACTGATGAATGATGTGAAGATACAGGAGTGTGTTAATAAAAGCTTCACCTGTGACAGTTACAGCGTCTGATCTCTGAGATCCATGTTGATTGTGAGCCTGACAGTAGAAGCGTCCACTCTGTAGTGCACTGAAACTCTGTCCAGATCCAACAGCTGAGCTTTCATTCTCCTTAAACCAGCTGAAGTTCAGAGCAGGAGGATTTGAGTCACTGAAGCACTTCAGAGTCACTGAATCTCCAGACTGAATGATGGACACTGAGACGTTCCTGGGAGGATCTAAAACAGACAAAATAAACTCTATATTCATGTTTTGCGAATGTTAATCCACTAATTTGTTTGTTACAGCAGTTACTGAACCATCATCAACTCACACATGACGTTTAAAGTCACAGCGGAGTATTTCTCTCCATGTTCATTGAAGGACTTGCACTTGTATTCTCCACTGTCGTCAGATCTGATCTTTGAGATGCTGTAGATTCTTCTAGATCCTACAATCGTTCCTCCTTTAATCCAGTTGATTTCTGCAGGAGGGTTTGAGTCACTGAAGCAGTTCAGAGTCACTGAATCTCCCTCCACTATTACACCAGAGACAGAAGCTAAGACATTCTTTGGCGGGTCTAAGTGGAAAACACACACAAAAAATTTTTACATCACGGGAAATGTTTAGAGGATTTAATGTCACAGTTACTGAACCATTATTAACTTACACATGACGTTTAAAGTCACAGTATCAGAGTATTTCTCTCCATATTTATTGAAGGACATGCACTTGTATTCTCCACTGTCATCAGATCTGATCTTTGAGATAATGTACATTCTTCCAGATCCTACAAACATTCCTCTTTCAAACCAGTGATTTTCTGCAGGAGGGTTTGAGTCACTGACGCAGTTCAGAGTCACTGAATCTCCCTCCACTATTACACCAGATGGACTGAAGGACACTGAGACGCTCCTGGGAGGATCTTAAATAGACAAAAGAAAGGGTATATCAATGTTTTATGATTGTAAATCCATTCATTTAATGGTTACTGTAACCTTGAACATCATCAACTTACACATGACGTTTAAAGTCACAGTATCAGAGTATTTCTCTCCATGTTCATTGATGGACTTGCACTTGTATTCTCCACTGTCATCAGATCTGATCTTTGAGATGCTGAAGATTCTTCCAGATCCTACAATCGTTCCTCCTTTAATCCAGTGGATTTCTGCAGGAGGGTTTGAGTCACTGACGCAGTTCAGAGTCACTGAATCTCCCTCCACTATTACACCAGATGGACGGATGGAGATCACGGGATTCACTGGAGGATCTACAGGTGAAATATTTGATATTTGTATCTTTAGTTCATCTTCAGCCGCCTGAAGTGCATACTACATTGAATTTCACAGACTTTTGCGTCACCATTTGCATGTGAATATCCCACCCAAAACACCCGTCTAAACGCAGAATAAAAAGCGATGACGCAACGCCACTTTTGCGTTTTCTCTTCAGAATTGTTTCCTTGTAAACACAGCCAAAGAATGACGTTCTCTGCTGCCATAGTTGCAACTCTTGCGTCATCAGAACAGTGTGTTCAACACATCACCATTTCTGTTTAAAAAAACGTTGTGCAATGTCTGAACGCAGCCCTGTAATTTTCCACGTCTGTATATCCCCTTGTGATAATGAGCTGATGAGTTGAATCAGGTTTGTTTGATTAGGGAGACATAAGAAAACATGCAGTGTTGGGGGTCCTTCAGGAGCAGGATTGGGAAACACTGATTTAGGCTATTCTCTCGAAAATGACAAATATTGCCAATAATGCATAGTTTTCTGCGGTATATTACTGTTTTAATGGAAACTGCTATACAGACAGAATGTGGCCTTTTTTTCTTATTCACTAAATAAAATACTAATAATAAGATACTCACACATGACATTGAGGTGAACATCAGGAGAGACGTGTGTGTGTCCGTCTACAGCACAGCTATATCTGCCTGAATCCTCTCTTCTGATTAGATTGAGGATGAGTTGGTTTCTGTCTCTTCTCCCAGTTAATATCTTCAGTGAGTTTCTGTACCAGATGAATGTTGCTCTGTCAGTCAGAGCGCAGCTGCTTTTACATGTCAGACTGACTGAATCTCCCTCTGTCACTCTCTCAGGAGACTCCACCTGAAGATCTGAACACAACACACACATTAGATCTAGTGCTGCTGCTGTCACACACTGATTATTAGAAGAAGAGATAAACCTCATCAAAGTCACCTGTGACAGTAAGAGTCACTCCTGGATCACCAATCCATTTGTATCGACCAGTCATGAATCCGCAGTAGTACGTGTCTTCATCCTTCAGTGTCACATGACTCATTATGACAGTGCAGTTGTGCTGTGTATCTCCCAGATATTGAAGCCTTTGACTGTATTCAGGGTCATTAGACAGATCTGGAGGCTCGTTATCCTTTCTTACTGAATCTTTGGTCCAATACACATTGGTAATATAATATCCAGAGTATGTGAAAAAGCATGTCATTTCCACTGTTGAGTCCTTCAGTGCACAGATGTGTGGAGGACTGTAACTCACACCCCAATCAGAAATCTGTCCATAAACTCCTGAAACACACATTAAATGGATTGTTCACCTCTCATAATTTTCTAATGTTGTCCAAAAACCTTAAACTTGTACATTCATTTTCATTTTAATTTAGCAAGGGGTAGTTCACCCAAAATTTCCAATTAACCTGGTTTGTTTTTCTGTCTAAAAATACAATGCTGAATTCAATTGGTATGTAGTTTTTTTTTTGTTTGTTTTGTATGTCTCACTGATTCTAGGTTTTGTTGTTATTATTATTGTTCGGTGGCCGAAGAGAGGATCTTGCGAGAGATTGATAGGGCAATGAGGAACGAAAGGCGTCGCTATGACGACTATTTGTGGCTGCAATGGAAAACGAGGTGAGCCGAGCCAAGTCAAGCTGGTTCCTTGTAATGGAAAAGTGCCAATAAAGTCCAGGTTGTATCTGGTAATTAAGTTGTTGAACTAGAAGTGATTTATTTTTAAGTGAGCCGATATACAACTTAACAGTCTTACTTTTTGTCCCCACAGCAATCTTTGGCATGTAATAGGCACCAGATTAAATGGTTTTGCTGTGCGGCTTTTGAAGGCCTTAGACTTTCTATCATGTAACTGAACAGCAATAGAGAAAGATTCAGGCACACTGGGTTCCCGCTCAATCTGTAAACATTTGATTAAGATATTGTTTTCATAGCGAGGACCCGGCGCATATCACTTAGAGCTTGTATCAGTTGTTTTTGGTTCACCTCGAGCCGATGGAGGAGGGTGTGGGCCATGGCGCTATGGCAGAGGCCAAAGAGCTCTCTCAGGATGGGGGGGGGAGAGGGGGCCTGCTGTTTTTTGGTTGGTATCTGGGAGCTTACAGCAGATAGTTTGGTTCCAGCATACACCAGTTTTTCCATTTTCTCTGAGAAGCACAGAAGTGGAGATGCTGGAGAGAGAGGGATAACGTGTTTGGGGAAAGGGGCTGTTGCTCTGGCGTGTAGCTCTGTAGACTGTAGACTGTGTGGCCATTGGCCGGAAGCTATCATTTTTCTATTTTACGTGTTAAATATGGATATTTTCCTCACAAAAACACATGGCTTTGCTCCAGAAGGCCTGGATAAACCCCCGCAAAGCTGTGTGGAGCACTTTTATCATAGATTGATGCACTTTTATGGACTTTAAAAGCATGGAAGAGCCAGGATTTTTAGAGAAAGAGATGTCTGTGCAGAATCCCTCTCTATCAATGAAGTTTAAAGTTCAATTCATTCTGTTTTTGAGCAGTTTTTCTAATAGAAAAGTATTAAATTCGCTATTTAAATATTTACATGCCTCAAAATGAGTTTTTTGTCATTCTCCAGTACAAATATCTCAGCCTATGTACACCAAACTTTCCAGTTATACACTCAGGAAATCATTCCTGGCCTTATTTATGTGACATTTTATTTTGAAAAATATGGCGAAAACAGGTTTGTTTAGGCTGTGGACAGTATATTTTGATTTCCTAGGTAATGAAAGCATATATCCTGAAAATTCCTCTTAACTTTTTTTTTCCATCTTGAAACAAGATGAAAAAAGAATTTTGCGCCTGGCTTTATCATATATTCAGATCTATCTACTACTACTAAAATATTTGCAAAATTGTGCATATTTAATGATCGAGATAATGCCTAATTTGCATAAATAAACATACAAATTTCAAAAACTTATAAAACAATTTTTTATGTACTTGTTTAATCAACAATCAAACAGGTTTATTATTTAAGTGACTATGTAATATTTATTATGTTTATTCTCAAATGACTCACTGTGAACCATGAGCAGAATCACCAGAGGAAGACGAGGAGCCATTCTGACGGACATTTCTACAATTTAACACACACATCATTGGAAAAACTCTTTATCTTCCAAAATATTTCCATATATTAGATTTAGAATATCTATATTGAATAGGGCAGTGGTTTCCACAAAAGTATTAATCTGACTATATTCAGATATTGTATCTCTTACCGTGTTCTTGGGGAGTCTGATGTCGGGTAAAACTGTTTTCACGTGATCAACACTGTTTTAAAATGCCCATGCAAACAAAATGTTCCTTCCTCTTTCTTGGGTGCTGCCCTTGTGTGAGAAACTTCAGAAAACATTTCATCATGATCCAATGGCATTTATTGTAATCGAAAAAGTAACTAAATCCCACATTTTTTAAATAATACGAAACTCTCATTTCCTAGTGTTAAGACACTTGAGGTTTAATTACTTTGGTCCACCACTTTAATTGATCAGTGAATCTCATATTTATTGGCATATTGTTGGATATGAACATATTTACAGTTTTGCTTGCTTTTTCACATATTAAAACTGAAGAAATGTTAAGATATTTAGATGCCAAACCGTAATTTTTTTAACTTTTTATTTTAAACTTTTAAAAATAAAACTTTTGGCTTTTTATTCTGACCACGGTTTCTTCCTGGAAACATTTTCGGAATAATTTTGAAACATGTATTGAGCAAGACTGGATGTTGTCACTTCGACCACAGGGAGTTATTTTTGACAGCCGTAAGAGAGGCTCTTTTTTGCTCTTTTTGCAAAAAAAAATAAGACAGAAAGTGGTAGATTGTGGTTGTTCGTGTGTTTTTAAAAATCTTCAAATTATCAGATTGCATAACACTGCTAACACTGCATTATCACAAAGTCAATAGACAAAATAACAAAATTGTGTGCATTAATAGCACTACATGTGATCACTTTATCCACATTGGCTTTCTTTGCCACAACAAATGCATGTTATACTGTTACAGCAGCCATAAAAGGTCCAAGCATCGTCCATTCATCTGTTCTTGCTTTCATTTATGAAAACAAAAAATTGAGAAAAAAACAAATTTAGGGGAAAAAACTAAATTATGATTTGATTTTTGGCTTTCCCTTTTAATCAGAAAAAAACACTTGATATTACACATATGGAAGGTTCTTCTGAGTTTAGGTCTACAATGACCCAGAAATGACCACACACAAGCTTGAATTTGGTAAAACTGATACATCATTTTTATTTGCTTGCAGAAACACATGAATTCAAAAGTTCAAATGACATTAAGAACAAAAATTACCAAGCCAGTGACATCACAAAATGTTTTTAGTCTCACTAAACACTGTGTTGTTGGTTCTTGAGAAAAAGAGTCTGCATTCCTGACATATTTACCTGATTTAACGAAAAACAAACAACTGAGTGAATTAGCATGTGACAGCCCTACTCTCAGAATATTGTTTCATTGTTTTGGCTTTTGTCTTCATGATGGTCTCATTTGACACGACTGTAGATCACAGAAGTATCTTCCACAGTCTGCACATTTGATCGCCTAAAAACATCAAATAAAACAATCATGTCATGCATCAGATTACATGATGATCATTAAAAATTCACCAAAAAATGAAAAGTTGGCTTTAATTAACTTTTAACCTTAACAGGTTCCATAAATTAACTTTGTCAACTGGTTCCACATAACTTGGTTACGTTAAACAAACATATTTTGTTCATGTTACTTCTATGTATTGTAACAGGCAGATAAACAAATAGAAAAGGTGATCTGATAGTGTTGGTTATGTTTTAACATAATCAATATTGCATAATCTTTTGAACTGAATCACTTAACTTATTTAGAACCCAATTTATGAGTTAAGTTTACCTTATGGGTTATTTCAACTCTATCATTGTAGACCACATCAGTTTGAGCCTTTTCAAATGAAATCCAAATGATAAAATCAATAAAAATAAAGAATCTTTTAAAAGAATAAAAATATAACTCTATATACAATGTATTTTCTGTATGCACACACAGACATCAAAATTTAGCGTATGTATCTCAGCAATGGTGACAATCAGATCACCTCTGAACATAAGCTCATTATTTATTCACACAGCAATGCATGATGGGAGCCATGAATGAGTTTTGATTGGTGGCACCCAGAATACACTACAACACGCTATATAATTGTCACCATTGTTGAGATTCACAGCCTAATTATTGATGTCCGTGTGTTTCTACAAAAAAAATCTTTTGAAAAGTCTTTAGATTTTATTGATTTGATCATTTTGATTTCATTTGATTTCAAAAGCTAAAAATGTGATGTGCTACAATTACTGTGCTGTTATATTCCATAAATTAAACTTCTTTATAAGTTCAGTGATTCAAGCAAAACTATTGTATAATAACATTTATGTTAAACATAACCAACACCATCAGATCATATGATACATTTTTCATCTGGCTGATATAACTCATGTACAGCAGCCAAACAAAATCTTAAGTTAATGATGTGAGGATCAAGAGCCCAACTAAAACAAACGCTGATCTCCATAATGGTGACTTAAAATTTCGGTTTTCTCCTTCAGAGATTCTGCTTGTTATCATCAGGTGTCTTCAATAATGCTCAATCATCACTCAATTATTCACTTCATTATCTCATTAACTTTAACACTGATTCAGTGTTCATCGCTTAAAATTACTTAATTCCATTATGTTGAAGTCACATAAAAAAATTATGTTTGTTTAACATATGAGCTCGTTCTTCTCACCTCACGGCAGCATCGGGCTGACCGATCCTGATATTGTCGTAGTGGCTTTCCTCCTCGTCTCTCTTCGTTTCGGCCTTTCTGTGATGTTGGACAGTTGCGTACTGGATCTCCTCAGTATCTACGCCTTCAGGAGCGTTTCCGTCTTTTCTGGATTTGCTGGGAGTAACACTTTCGTACCGCGCCTCATCACAATCGGCTGATTCAGAAACTTGAGCATTTCTCCCTGTTACGGTAGAGTACAGATTGTCCTGAAACGGAAGAAAATTAAATATTATTTAACATTCACAAGGTTTTTCTATTTTAGCGCACTACTTTTCTATAGTTTTTCTAAAACACGCTCACATGACGTTAAACACAGCACTCAAATTAAAAAGCGGTAAACTTTTCGGTAACGCTTCCTTTTACAGTCCAGTTACCCATGTAAATACTATGTACTTATTTTAGTAACTACAATTACTGGGTAATAACTAGTACTACCCCTGTTCCATGTACTTACCTTATATTAGCAGTACTTTCTAGGTAAGTTCACTGTAAGTAGGCTACTGTACTGTAAAAGGAAGCGTTACCAACTTTTTTATAGGCACATCTCTTAACTTTTTGTTTTTTTTGTCTCTCGTTCTACTGACTTGTCTCTCATGTTTTGTGTGAAAGTTATGTCTGGAAGATGTACCTGATTTTCGGTGAGGTCTTCAGCTTTAGCGCCTCTTCGTTTTTTCCTGATTTAACAGATTGTAAATGCATTTTAAGATTAGGCATTTCCACCTGCCCTAGTTTTAAAGTGAATTACGTTCATAAACTCACTGTATTTGAGAATGATTTTAATCAAACTTACATTATAAACAGAATGATGAGGATGACGATGAAGAATCCTAAACACACTGTGATCCCCAACCAGAGCAATCCATGACCACGATGTACTGAATGATGAAGAATTTGAGTTCGGATTAACTCTCAAAGCTACACAAGTGACTTGAACCCTTAATGAAATCTAAACCTCACCAGTTACAGCGTCTGATCTCTGAGATCCATGTTGATTGTGAGCCTGACAGTAAAAGCGTCCACTCTGTAGTGCACTGAAACTCTGTCCAGATCCAACAGCTGAGCTTTCATTCTCCTTAAACCAGCTGAAGTTCAGAGCAGGAGGGTTTGAGTCACTGAAGCACTTTATAGTCACTGAATCTCCAGACTGAATGATGGACACTGAGACGCTCTTTGGAGGGTCTAAAACAGACAAAATAAACTCTATATTCATGTTTTGCGAATGTTAATCCACTAATTTGTTTGTTATAGCAGTTACTGAACCATCATCAACTCACACATGACGTTTAAAGTCACAGCGGAGTATTTCTCTCCATGTTCATTGATGGACTTGCACTTGTATTCTCCACTGTCATCAGATCTGATCTTTGAGATGCTGAAGATTCTTCCAGATCCTACAAAAATTCCTCTTTTAAACCAGATGATTTCTGCAGGAGGGTTTGAGTCACTGATGCAGTTCAGAGTCACTGAATCTCCCTCCACTATTACACCAGATGGACTGATGGACACTGAGACGCTCTTTGGTGGGTCTAAAAGGGACATAAATTAAAACCTCACATCATCTCATTCAAACTCAATCTCCAGTTTTTTTTAAATATTAAGTTAATCTGCACTCACACATGACATTGAGCTGAACATCAGGAGAGTGTGTGTGTCCGTCTACAGCACAGCTATATCTGCCTGAATCCTCTCTTCTGACTGGATTGAGGATGAGTTTGTTTCTGTCTCTTCTCCCAGTTAATATCTTCAGTGAGTTTCTGTACCAGATGAATGTTGCTCTGTCAGTCAGAGCGCAGCTGCTTTTACATGTCAGACTGACTGAATCTCCCTCTGTCACTCTCTCAGGAGACTCCACCTGAAGATCTGAACACAACACACACATTAGATCTAGTGCTGCTGCTGTCACACACTGATTATTAGAAGAAGAGATAAACCTCATCAAAGTCACCTGTGACAGTAAGAGTCACTCCTGGATTACCAATCCATTTTCCATCATCTTTATTAGTGATGAATCTGAAATAGTAAAGGCTTGAATCCTCCAGTGTCACATGACTCAGTCTGACGGTGCAGTCCTGCTGTTTATTTCCCTCATACTGAAGCCTCTGACTGTATTCAGGGTCATTAGACAGATCTGGAAACTCGTCATTATCTTTTACCAGTGTTTTAGTCCAGAACACTTTCTCGATCTTATATCCATGAGGGTATGTATAAGTGCATCCCATTATCACTGTTGAGTCCTTTAGTGCACAGATGTTTGAAAGACTGTAACTCACACTCCAACCACCCCACTGGCTACAAACTCCTGAAATATAACATTTACAAGGAAACAAGAATAGGAAACAACAGTAGAAGGAAACAAATGTCCATCTATGAGTTTAACAGGACCATACAATTTAACTAAAAGTTTTGAAATACATATGATTTGATCTGCAGACATCAGACAGACGGTGATGAAATGCAGGAAGCAGAACATTGAACACTAACTATGAACAACGGTCACGCTGTAAATGTTAGAAGTTTTAACAGTTTTAAGTTTTAACACTTCACATTAAATCAGCAAAACCTGAATAATGCAATTTTGTTTGGAAGCAACAAATGAATCATAGAAATTTCCCTATATTATCGTAGATATTTTACTAGTGATATTTTTCCTGGGGCGAGCAGCAGTGCTAACTGATCCATGCTAACTAGCCAAAACCTTTCACTCTTAGTTAGTAATTAACTCGTGTGTCATTTACAGAAGAGACTGACCTGGAATCAGGAGCAGAAACACCAGAGCAAGAGTTATCAGGGACATCACCACAGGAAACTGAATCATTTACACAACAGTACAACATGTCAGCTTTTGTTTCATGAACACTATAATAACAGCAGTGTATTAGATTATAAACAGTGCAAAAATTGATTGAAAAAATATCTTTACTGTATTAGATTTCCACGATAGAAACTCATTTAAAGACAACATTAGGAACATGAGCTCGGATGTTCAGAGGTTATTATGAAGTAAAATGTTTCTCCCTTCAATATTCTGTGGAGATTCATTAGTTAGACAATATTAATGCCTGAATGAGAGTAACTCTTACCGTTTTGTAGTTTCAGCCGCTGTAAACACACTGCAGGAGAGTGAAGTACAAATGCAAGCTGAAAACTTTCTTCTGCTATTTTCAGTTTTTCTCCTTCCTCTTTTTAAAGTCTAATTAAGCAACCGGGCCCATGTCGAGAACAACCCACGTGAAACTTCTTTCTCAAAAGATTGGTTAAAAAAATAACATCTAAATGCATGACTACAGATCTTACACATCTCAGTGTGAAGATAAACGTCCTGTCACCATCATTAGATGGTGTTTTACAGCTTCATGAAAGTGTTTTTCATTCTTTAATACAAGTAGTTCTTCATTTTAAAGACAGTGTTTAAAAAATAAGATCAAACTGTGTATGTTTTTATGTTCAGTAATATTTTACAGCTCCTTCAGGCAGGAACATGCAGTTGTCTTCCCTTATTGAAAAGTCAGGAAACAACATGATGGATGGATGAATATACACAGCAAAATCTCCACAGCAAAATTAACTGACCTGAATCACTGAACTCTTCAAGAGCAAACATTCAGAGTTAAATTTACCTAAAGGATTTTAGCAGCACGGTCATTTTAGGACACAACGTTTTTAGCATTTTCAATGAAAAACGATATTTTTTTTAAAATCCTACAAATATTTCATATAGGCACAGACATCAAGAATTAGCGTATGTATCTCAGCAATGGTGACAAACAGATCACCTCTGAACATAAGCTCACTATTTATTCATGCTGCAATGAATTTTTAGAGCCATTAATGAGTTTTGATTGGTGGCACCCAGAATGCACTGCAACATGCTTTATAATTGTCACCATTGTTGAGATACACAGGCTAATTATTGATGCCTGTGTGTCTTAAATTTGTAGAGAAGTAAAAAAAAATTACAAGAAATGCTCTTAAGAAATTATTTGAATACATTGTAGACATTAAAACTATTATGCTGTACAAGGTCACTGCTGCTATCAATAATAAAGTAAACCTAATTCAGAAATTAGGCTCTATATGGATTCAATGATTCAGGTCAAGTGATTCTTGATTAAACACAACCATCACCTTTTCTATTTGTTCATTTGGCTGTTATAAGTCACATACAGCAGCCAAATAAAATCTAAAGTTAATGAATTAAGGGTCAAGAGCCCAACTAAAGCAAACACTGATCTCCACAATGGTGACTTAAAATTACGGTTTTCTCCTTCAGAGATTCTGCTTGTTATCATCAGGTGTCTTCAATAATGCTAAATCATCACTCAATTATTCACTTAATTATCTCATTAACTTTAACACCGCTTCAATGTTTATTTAACACTCTGATCAGAGTTTATATAATTCTCACTTTAAAGTGTTAATTTAACATGGGGGATTTTGCTGTGTAGGGATGGGTGGATGATTGTGTAGATGGATGGATGAGGGGATGGATGTGTAGATTGATGAATTTTTCAATGGATATGAATGAATACATTAATGAATGAATGAAAGAAAGAAATAATGAAAGAATATGATGGATGAATGGATGGTTTAACATTGAGGATGGCCCAACTTTCCATCCACTGCCCAGAAGAAGGAGAGGTTTATTCTTCATATATTTTTCAATTGCAAATATTTCAATTTTCATAATTTTTGGTGAACTTATATGGCAGTCTGAGGTGGGGGCAAGACAAAAAAATTCTGAACCGTTTTATCATCAAATTTCGTTTGACATTATGACCTAACGAAGCCACGTTTGCTGAAATCACGTGACTTGGCCAGTGCTGTTGTGCACTTTAAAGCACAGATTCAAAACAAAATGTTGAATATTCATACATTTTTTTAACAATTAATGTTTTATTTGAAAACAAATAAAGAGAAAAATCTGTCGCATGGACCTTAAATACACAGATAAAATGTATAACATATTAAATAATCTAAACTCATTTCTAAATTACACATTGACTCTTATTAATGTCACATAATGAATATAATCCATTACTTTCTGCAAAATGTAAACCCTGAAGATGTTTCGTTTTCACTGGTAGTTGTGATGTGGAAGTGTCCAGCGATGGGACTAAAGTTGAGTAAAGTTGAGCTTGTGCTTCAACAGAAATAAGACACACATTTACATAAATCAACACTACAAGTCCTTAAAAATAATCTGAGAAAAGACTGTTTAGTATCTTTTGACTAGTTACTTGACTTCCGAGGTCATTTTATTTATTTTTTGGTGAAATTAGGAAGACTAACATTAAATTGACAGATTCTCATATCCAAAAGAGTCCGACTGGTGAACAGCAGGTCTGGGATGGACAGTCTATGGCAAAAACACATTGATTATTAATGATCTGACTTTTGACTGCAGCTCTTTAGCACGTGTAGTTTTAGATATTTCTCTTACTGTGAGTGTGTTGTACAGGTCAGATGATCTGGTGTTGAGATCAAGAGATGAATATGTGCCTTCACTGGGATCAGTTCTGGGATCAGTTCTAGGATCAGTTCTAGGATCAGTTCTAGGATCGTTCTACAGGGAAACATAGAAAAGGATCATCACCATAATAAATGTAAAAGATTATAAATTGTTATAATGACAATAAAAAGTGTAATCACTCCACATTGTTTCTTCCCACATAAAATCCTGTAAAATCTCGAGTGTGGTAATATATATATACATATTCTACATGTACAAAGAAGCTGTGATTGATTTATCACTATCATTCTGAGTTTCTGTGGCCATCTCACCTCATACTCGTCTATTGCAGATCTACAGTTTATCCTTTTCTTCTGACTGTAAAAAAAACAAATGGAAAAATGCCATTTCAAGTTTCATTTAACAATCAAATTCACTTCTGCATAAAGTTAAAGCTAATTATATTACTCTCTTTTGATCATTTTATATTTACATTTTATACAGTACTACGATGATGATGATGATGATGATGATGATTACACATGCCACTGTGATCCCCAACCAGACGAGCCAACCAGCAGCAGGACTAACTGAAAGAGGGAGAATATCATAATTCAATCTAAAAACTGAGAATGGAGTGTGTTAATAAAAGCTTCACCTGTGACAGTTACAGCGTCTGATCTCTGAGATCCATGTTGATTGTGAGCCTGACAGTAGAAGCGTCCACTCTGTAGTGCACTGAAACTCTGTCCAGATCCAACAGCTGAGCTTTCATTCTCCTTAAACCAGCTGAAGTTCAGAGCAGGAGGGTTTGAGTCACTGATGCACTTCAGAGTCACTGAATCTCCAGACTGAACGATGGACACTGAGACGCTCCTGGGAGGATCTAAAACAGGACAAAAATTAAAACCATAAATCATCTCATTCAAACTCAATCTCCAGTTTTTTTTTTAAATAATAAGGTAATCTGTACTCACACATGACATTGAGCTGAACATCAGGAGAGACGTGTGTGTATCCGTCTACAGCACAGCTATATCTGCCTGAATCCTCTCTTCTGACTGGATTGAGGATGAGTGTGTTCCTGAATTTAGTCTCAGTTAATATCTTCAGTGAGTTTCTGTACCAGATGAATGTTGCTCTGTCAGTCAGAGCGCAGCTGCTTTTACATGTCAGACTGACTGAATCTCCCTCTGTCACTCTCTCAGGAGACTCCACCTGAAGATCTGAACACAACACACACATTAGATCTAGTGCTGCTGCTGTCACACACTGATTATTAGAAGAAGAGATAAACCTCATCAAAGTCACCTGTGACAGTAAGAGTCACTCCTGGAATACCAATCCATTTTCCATCATCTTTATTAGTGATGAATCTGAAATAGTACATGTGTGAATCCTCCAGTGTCACATGACTCAGTCTGACGGTGCAGTCCTGCTGTTTATCTCCCAGATACTGAAGCCTCTGACTGTATTCAGGGTCATTAGACAGATCTGGATACTCGTCATTATCTTTTTCCAGTGTTTTAGTCCAGAACACTTTCTCGATCTTATATCCAATAGGGTATGTATAAGTGCATCTCATTATCACTGTTGAGTCCTTTAGTGCACAGATGTGTGAAGGACTGTAACTCACACTCCAACGACCCCACTGGCTACAAACTCCTGAAACACAGAATGCACAAGGAAACAAATGTCCATTAGTGAGTCAAACAGGACCGTACACTTTCTTTAAAAATTGTTTTTCTTCACAAAACCTGTAATAATGAATGATTAATTTTATTATGTGATCTGTGTTAAAACTACAGACATCAGACAGACGGTGATGAAATGCAGGAAGCAGAACATTGAACACTAACTATGAACAACATCACGCTGTAAATGTTAGAAGTTTTAACAGTTTTAAGTTTTAACACTTCACATTATATCAACGAAACCTGAATAATACAATTTTGTTTGGAAGCAACAAATGAATCATAGAAATTTCCCTACGTTATCATAGATATTTTACTAGTTATATTTTTCCTGGGGCTAGCAGCTGTGCTAACCATGCTAACTGGCCAAAACCTTTCACTCTTAGTTAGTAATTAACTCGTGTGTCATTTACAGAAGAGACTGACCTGGAATCAGGAGCAGAAACACCAGAGCAAGAGTTATCAGGGACATCACCACAGCAAACTGAATCATTACAGTACAACATGTCAGCTTTTGTTTCATGAACACTATAATAACAGCAGTGTATTAGATTATAAACAGTGCAAAAATTGATTGAAAAATATCTTAGCTTATCTTAAATAACTTTAGCTATACATTATTATGAAGTAAAATGTTTCTCCCTTCAATATTCTGTGGAGATTCATTAGTTAGACAATATTAATGCCTGAATGAGAGTAACTCTTACCGTTTTGTAGTTTCAGCCGCTGTAAACACACTGCAGGAGAGTGAAGTACAAATGCAAGCTGAAAACTTTCTTCTGCTATTTTCAGTTTTTCTCCTTCCTCTTTTTAAAGTCTACTTAAGCAACCGGGCCCATGTCGAGAACAACCCACGTGAAAGATCTTTCTCAAAAGATTGGTTAAAAAAATAACATCTAAATGCATGACTACAGATCTTAAACCTCTTAGTAAACTGAGATGTCACCATCATAAGATGGTGTTTTAAGCCCCGTTCACACCGCCAGCGATTTTGTCGCTGTGAACCCAGACAGCAAACTGACATTGAATCAACGTGGAAACGACGTCTCTCATGACATCGAAACAACGTTGATTTTGCTCATCGAATTAACGTTGAACCAACGTCAGACGCGGCATTCTTCAAAGCTAAATGAAAATCGGAAATTGTTTTGCTTTCATAACGTTGAAACAACGTTGATTTCAAGTGGATTTTCCGTTAGTTTTGAAAGAATGACGCGTCTGACGTTGGTTCAACGTTAATTCGATGAGCAAAACAATGTCGGATCAACGTTGTTTCGATGTCATGTTTCCACGTTGATTCAACGTCAGTTTGCTATCTGGGATGTCGCTTGTGGGCGCTCTAATGTTATTGGTAGACTGCACGTCTGACCATATCTATCACAAGTGATATATACAACTAATTTGACTGGGAATAAATGACTTTTAAGGCTAAAAAGAAACCGTATGCTGTAGGGAGAGTGTTTTTATATCACCACAGCAGTGTTCAGTGGATTAAATCAGTTACTCGATCAACGATCAATCAATGAACAAAATAAACTCACTCACACTGTCACAAATTATAAAAACTTTATTTCGAATTCGACAAATGATCAATTTTCTTGTGCGTAATAGTCAACGTAATGCTGGGGAAATTGTAAAATGAAGTGCAGCAGTGCTAAAACGTGCATCATAAAATGAAAACACTCGAACTTTAACGTTAAAAGTATTAATTAAATTCACTGAGACTGTCGACAGTTTCTTTTCCGTGCATCGTTTTATTATCCTTGCATGTGGTTACAGTCAAAACATATAAAACGGTAAAATCGCCCTCAAACTCTTTCTTTCTGTCTTGCCTGCGCTCGAGACAGTGACGTGAGCTCGATTGAAAGACAGTCTTCGTTCCTATTGGTTGTCGCTCGTGATAATCGCTTCTCAATTGCATAAAGTTGAAAATTCTCAACTTTTGTCGAAACCATCGTTCCAACGTCGGTCGGTCGCTCGCTCGCAAACAAAGTTGTGTGGTTTGAACGACAGCTCTCGACCTGAGGTTAGAGACATCGTTTCTATATTGCAAACACAATTGGACGTAATAAATCCTTATCTTGAGCAAAATAAGCAAGCTGACATTCAGTACAACCGGTGCCTTTTATTTAGAATACATACAAATGTAATTTACGTGTTTTAGTTTTTCAAAACATTTGAAGTAAAGTGTTTGAAGAGTGCGAACGTGCTCTACTATGTAAGAACGAGCCAAATATTGAGTCTGGTAATAAAGCAGAACAACTGAGAAAAATCAGAAATAGTCCTCAGATGACATGTCTGTAATTTATATTAAACTAATCTAGCGTTAATTGGATCTCAAACAGCTTCATTAAAAGTAGTTATTACTCCACCACGTGCGAAACCAACGTGGTTGAACGATACTTTGCAACAGTGAGTTTCGGGAAACAGTCGCGACTAGATTGATTTCTCCAACGATGCATCGTACTATGGTAGTGAAACAGTGATCTACGTCGTTGTACGGGAAAGCATCGTTAGCCAACTATGGTCGCAAGTTCGGTCGTTATCAGCGTAGTTCAACAAGTCGGTGTTTCCCGAAACCATCGTTCCGACGAACATTCGCAAACAAAGTTGTGTGGTTTGAACGACAGCTCTCGACCTGTGGTTAGAGACATCGTTTCTTTATTGCAAATACAAACTCTTGAAAATTATTTCGAATACAAACAAAAGTTTTTCAAAAGATTTGAAGTAACGTGTTTGAAGAGTGCGCATGTGCAAATGTGCTCTACTATGTAAGAACGAGCCAAATATTGAGTCTGGTAATAAAGCAGAACAACTGAGAAAAATCAGAAATAGTCCTCAGATGACATGTCTGTAATTTATATAAAACAAATCTAGCGTTAATTGGATCTCAAACAGCTTCATTAAAAGTAGTTATTACTCCACCACGTGCGAAACCAACGTGGTTGAACGAAACTTTGCGACAGTGAATTTCGGGAAACAGTCGCGACTAGCTAGTTGATTTTACCAACGATGTATCGTAATATGGTAGTGAAACATCGTTAGCAAATTATGGTCGCAAGTTTCATCGTTATCAGCATAGTTTAACGAGTGGGAGTTTCCCGAAATCATCGTTCCAACGGACATTCGCAAATAGCATCGCAAAGTTGTGTGGTTTGAACGACAGCTCTCGACCTGTGGTTAGAGGCATCGTTACTATATTGCAACACAATTGGACGTAATAAATCCTTATCTTGAGCAAAATAAGCAAGCTCACATTCAGTATAACCGGTGCCTTTTATTTAGAATACATAGAAATGTAATTTACGTCTTTTAGTTTTTCAAAAGATTTGAAGTAACATGTTTTACTATGTAAGAACGAGCCAAATATTGAGTCTGGTAATAAAGCAGACCAACTGAGAACATTTCGAAATAGTCCTCATATGACATGTCTGTAATTTATATAAAACAAATCTAGCGTTAATTGGATCCACGTGCGAAACCAACGTAGTTGAATGGGCCTTTGCGACAGTGGGATTCAGGAAACAGTCATGATTAGCTAGTTGATTTTTCCAACGATGCATTATACTATGGTAGTGAAGCAGTGAACTACGTCATTGTACGGGAAACACACCCCAGATAATCAAGACTTACAATGAAGTTGTAACAGTAAAGTGTGTTTAAATGTTCGTTCCTGTGCAAACAGTTTTCTACAGAAAAGAGAAGGGAAGTTGATCACATTGAGAAATCTCAGTTGAGCTGCCTTTGTACGACTCAAGTCTTGTGTTTTGGACTCAAATAGAAACAAGGAAGTGAGAGACAGACAGAAAGACAGATGAGGTTATATACACTGCCCACCATCAAAAGACTATTAAACCATTCAGCATGCGGACAGCAAGAGTCTTACGTTTCTACATCTGTGCAGGTGAGTTTTAGTGATCTGCATTAGTATTGGAAAAACAATTTTGAAACTCTAGTTTGGTAATCTATAGTTCAATCCTAAACGTTCAATCCTATAGTTCAATGTCCTAAACTTGCCAATTATCATTTAATTTCACTTCCAGTCTGTCTACTGGACATTAGTTGCACTGTGACTGAGATTGGATACGAGGGAGAAGACTTTACGTTTCACGTCGGATACCCATCGCTCTACGAGGGAAACAGCAAGTACTTCGGCAGATCAGATGGATTTTTCTTTGAGAAACTGGTTCAGACCACTGAATCCAACAGGTGGACCAGACAAGGACGATTCGCTCTTCTTGACAACACATCCGCGCACTTTCTCAGCGCCACCATCTTCGGACTGACCTCGGAGGATTCTGACGTGTACACCATCGGCGTGGATGTTAAAATGCTGCCTGATCCCGATGCCGAAATACTACTAATTGTCAGAAGAAGAGGTGAGAGTCCTTTAACATGTAGCTCTATTTTTCAGGCACACATCCCAGCTTACAAAAATATGTTCTAAGAACGTTTTGCTGAACGGTAGATCTGAATGTTTAAAAAAAATTATTGGTAATGTGAACATAAATGAAACATTATAGTTGGGGGAGCTGCCAACTTTTGAGTTTAGCTTGGCGTGAGAGCTTCTCTGTTGGCAGCCCTGCATTTGGCTAACATTATAACAACATTATTTTGAAGGTTCTCTGAATATTCTAAAACAAGTAACATTCTAAACATTCTAAAACAAGTAATCTTCTAAAACAAGTAACAGTCAAAAACGAGTAACATTCTAAAACGAGTAACATTCTTAAGCGAGTAAAATTCAACAAGTAACATTCTAAAACGAGTAACATTCTAAAACGAATAACATTCTAAAACGAGTAACATTCTAAAACAAGTAACATTATAAAACAAGTAACGTTCTAAAACGAGTAACATTCAACGTGTAACATTCAACGAGTAACATTCAACGAGTAACATACTAAAACGAATAACATTCTTAAACGAGTAACATTCTAAAACAAGCAACATTCTAAAACGAGTTAAATTAACAAGTAACATTCTAAAACGAGTAACATTCTAAAACATTCTAAAACGAGTAACATTCTAAAACAAGTAACATTCTAAAACGAGTAACATTCTAAAACATTCTAAAACGAGTAACATTCTAAAACGAATAACATTCTAAAACGAGTAACATTCTAAAACGAGTAACATTCTAAAACGAGTAACATTCTAAAACGAGTAACATTCTAAAACAAGTAACATTCTAAAACGAGTAACATTCTAAAACATTCTAAAACGAGTAACATTCTAAAACGAATAACATTCTAAAACGAGTAACATTCTAAAACGAGTAACATTCTAAAACGAGTAACATTCTAAAACGAGTAACATTCTAAAACAAGTAACATTCTAAAACGAGTAACATTCTAAAACATTCTAAAACGAGTAACATTCTAAAACGAATAACATTCTAAAACGAGTAACATTCTAAAACGAGTAACATTCTAAAATGAGTAACATTCTAAAACGAGTAACATTCCAAAACGAGTAACATTCTAAAACGAGCAGCATTATTAAATGTTAGACCTCGTTCAATAAGATTAGATTGGAGTGCTGACAATAAGAACCGTTATCATTTTGAGCGGACATTCTATATGTTACTGGAAGAACATTTGTTCATAACTTTGAGAGTATCTTGCCAGAAAGTTCTGTAAAGTTGGGATGTAGCTGGGATGACTGAATACTAAAGGAGCGAATCTTTCCTGTTCACGTTCCTTCTCTTCCCAGATAAACCACAGAGACCCACAACATCATTACCAAGAGGTACGACAGTAAACCAGGAAAATAATGTTTATTGTTTACACACAAAAAATAACTATTCACACAATGTTTTAATGAACTTGCTTTAAATGATGTGTTTTAGTGGTTGTCAGCAGCACAAACAGTCCTGCAAACATCACAACACAGAACTGGGCCGAGACAGGAGAACAGGGTATCTGTCTCTCTGTGTATCGTGTTATTCTGTCTGTCCTTAGCACAGTTCACTCTTTCATTCATTACTTTTGTTTTATATTGTCTCTCTCTCTGTTTCTTTCTTTCACACAAATTAACCCTCAGGTGCTCTTCGGTCATTTCTGGCTGAAAAAAATTCTGTTTTGAATTTTTAAAAATCACAGCTTCATCGGAATATTACGAAACTTTTATGGCATTATGTATGTGAACACACAAAAAAATTAAGGTCATGATCCGAGCATGCTATGCGGTCTTAAAAAATAGACACACTTGTGGTCTTTGGTCAAAAATGACCCCCATAGGAAATGAATGGGAAATTGACAAAAACACTAAAATGTATACATTTTCATTACTTTTTTTTTTTACATTTTTTTTGGAGATTGTTTCAACTATATATTCAAATCCACCAAAAAAAACAACAAAATGTGTTCATAAACATCTGGGGAATTCACATGCTTCTCCATAGAGAGTTGTACATGCCATCCACCATGATTCTATGTTTATTCTCTATACTGTAACCAGATGGTGCTGATTTTATTCAAAAATTTTTTTTTCTGAAGGCCCAGACTCTATATTAAACTAAAATACTGCATTAATAATTTTTTGAAAAAAAAATAATATATATATATAGAAAAATATATATATTTTCCATGGCAAAATAGACCATAAATATTCCATAAATATTAATAAATTCAATCAAATTATCTCAAAATACTAAATTACAAAGAATAAATATTATAGAACAAAAATAAATTGCATTGGTTTTACTAGGATGGAGGAAATGTAATTTTTAGGTGTCCGGTCACTTTTGACCGGGAGGATGACAAGTGTGATTAATGTTGTTTTTATCAGGTGTATCAGATCGTTTCCTCTTTCTACAGAATCTCACCTCTGGTTTGTGACCGTGTTGGGTCTGGTGTGTGTCGGCACACTTCTAGTTGTGTGTTCATACGCTCTGTTTAAGGTTTTTAAATGCAAGCTGTCAGGTGAGTCGGCTTGAGAAGACTCCCTCTCATCTACACACTCTTCACTCACTTGCTTTTTAAAATCCCCCTTAAAACTCATCTTTGATCACCAAAATGACTGTGTTTTTGCTGCAGTTTTAAGCAAATACTCCGAATTTTCACATCGTTTAAGCATTAAAAACACCACCATGACTTGATTTTCACCACAAGGGGGCTTTAACATTTATAATGCAATTAATACATGTATTTTTTTCTCCAGTTTCTGTGTCTTATCACACCAGGACAACATCAGATCACATTGTTGTAAGTCAGTAATCTATCATACCACATTCACGAGTATTACCACATGCATACTGATGCCGATAAAGTGCACTGATTTTGTTGCTGATATGAAGCGTCCTCTTACAGGACGAGTATCTGAAAATGAGCCCAGTCTCAAACTCATCCGTGGCTCAAAGAGAGAAAGGTTCTTATGTCCAGGATATTCGCAGACTTAAAAACACACAAAAGACCCACAGCAAAGACGTCAACTACATCGATTCTTCTGCAGCAGACGGTCTGGATCTGATCTACACAGAAATGAACCCTGGTTTTGCTCAAGAGTCAATTTATTACAGTATCGATCAAATTACTGACTGATAGATAACATGCAGCCTGTCCTTTTTTTTCTCCTAATTTTCATACGTTCTTATATGTCTCTTATTCTCACAAAGGCAAAATCAAAAAATCAAAACAGCAATTTCTACATGAATCTATTGTAAACCGTAATTAATTTCCGTGATCAAAGTTTTTTATTTTACTAAAAAAAGTAAAATAAAAAGTTTTTTATTTTACTAATTTTTTTTTAAATTACTAAAAAAAAACAGTATTTTTTTTACTGTCACTTTTGATGGGTTTAATGTGTGAAAGTATTAATTTCAGTAATAAATGTTACCCCATACTTGTGAATCGTAGTGTGTATATGAATAAAAATCATTGAATGGTACTCTCGAATAAATAAGCTTTAATATCTAATAGTGTAAGACTGTAAATTATTATTTTTTAATGAGCTCTCACACAATAAATGTACTGTAAATCTATGCTAATCACCATAGCAAAAGTCTCAGTGTCGGTATAGAAATGTGTGAGTAAAGATCTCGATACTTCACAAGTGCATCACAACATATGTCTCGAGGATCTATGATGTTGATCAGTGTGTGTTTTTCATCAGTGTTTGCTTTAGTTGGGCTTTTGACCCTTAAACCAATAACTTTAGATTTTGTTTGGCAGCTGTATGCGACTCATAACAGCCAGATGAACAAATAGTAAATGTGATTGGTTGGTGTTATTGTGTTTTAATAATCATTGTTTCACAATCATTTGACCTGAATCGCTGAAATTCAGTGACCAATTTGATGTAACAGTATAAAACGTTACTTGGTTTTGTATATTGTTTTTCATTGTTGTCTTAAGGATGATGCATGTGTTACCACTAGCAGCCGCTTGAGGGCGCTAGAGTTAATTGATTACAGGATATATACCAGATCACAGACGAGTCGAGCAAGTGAATGTGTTTGGTAGAGGGAAACCTCATGGTTGAGCTAATGACTATCTTTTCTCATAAGTCCAATTTGAGAACTGTTTAAGTTTACGTTTAAACAAAAGACTTTATGGACAGTTTGGATATTTGGTTGGAGGTTGTTTGATACCTTTGTTGGTCCATGTTGCATGAGGTCTTATCTCATTACTATTTACAACTTGTTTTTTTATAAGCAATGTGGGTTTGATGCTACAGACAAGGCTGCTTATCTCCATTTCACACTCATTGTGTGTGGAATCAGGGCAAAACATATGGAAATCCACTGTCTCCTCAAAAGAGTCTGTTTGCAAGCAGCACTCTTAGAAGAAAAGGTTCTGTTTAGAACCTCAAGAGGTTCTATCAGCGTTCTATCAAACTTGAGTTGTATTTGGAACCCCTAAAAGGTTCTATATAGAACCCCGGGGTTCAGTACTTGGCCAATAGAACCTTTTACCAAAAAAATGGTTCTATATAGAACCACTATATATAGAACCAGAGATTTAACATAACCAAGGATGCCGTTTAGACAGATAATCGCCAGTAAATTGTGCAATTTTCAGTGTTATCCTCGATCATACAATTAAAATCATAATAAAATGTCAAATCAAGTGGCTTTTTTTTAAAACACGAAACTGATTAAATGAAATGGGCAAAAGTAATGAAAGTTAGTGAAGAGAAAATATCCAGTTTGTTAGCTATTAACCAATGTCATTCAGACATTTTTAAGTGTGAGTGACGGGTCTTAATTCTCTCTGAGGCCTATACGACACAATGAAAGATTATTATAAACTATGCACAGCAAGCTTTTAATGTCAAGATATTTTAGGACATGTTATGATGAATGTGGAAATAAGGGGAAGGAGAAGTTAAGCCTTGCACCATATGTGTGTCAGTACGGAAGAAAGACATTTGTCGATGTTTAAAGAGTTTATTTAGTCAACAAAGTGCCGAAAATCTTCACCATGTGGAACCGAATTCTTCTTCTCTGGGCCTGCATTCGTATCGGTGAGTTCAAAACCTTCTTTTAAACGTCTAATTTTGTATTCCTGCATCAGTCAGTCTTTCTTAATCCAGTAAACCAATCCTCGCTAATGATGTGTGTGTTTTCAGCTGTTGGTGGAGCTTCACAGACAATTACTGGATTCAGAGGAGAGAGAGTTGACATCAGATGCTCATATGATTCTAGATATGAATCAAATTCAAAGTATTTTTGTAAAGGGGAGTGTTTAATGTTGAATAAAATCATCATGGTCGAATCAGGATCTCCAGCTAAAGATGAGAGATTCTCTCTGACTGACGACACGACGGCCAGAGTCTTCACCGTCACCATCACTGATCTGAGAACAGAGGATCAAGGCCAATACTGGTGTGCTGTGGAGAGGAGATTTATTACTGATGTCTATTCAGAGATTTTGTTGCTGGTCAAAGATGGTGAGTGATTAATGCCACTTCTACTAATTGAACTATAGCAATAGTCTAAATGAATGTTTGTATCTGTATAATTCCCTAAAGAAGACGACTGAAGTTTTAACCTGTTTTTAATCACAAGCACACATCTTTCATCAGATGCATTGGCTCAAACCCCTTTACCCCAAACCTCGTCACCTGACACAGGTAAACACCTAATGTGATATCTCATGTTATCATCTTTCATTGAACCAGATGCTTAGCGATTTTACATTTGTTTCTATTCTCAGGTTCAATTGGCATCATCATCGCAGGAGTTTTGTTTTTGCTCCTGATGTGTGCCGTATTGTTTGTGTTGGCCATACGAAAGAAAAAGCTGACTTGTGGTAATATATATTAATATATAAAATTCAGACACTTTATAGTCCCTGACGAAAACAGACATAATCATTCAGATTAAAACAATTGGGTTTGCTGTCTAAACAAAAGAAATGAGACGTTGACACAATGTCAGGATTCAAGCTAACATGAAGATACTGGAAGTTTTGAAACTTATATAACATTCATCCATCACAGGTCTGCCAATCTTCACTGCAAGGCTTCATCTGCCATTAAGAAAAGGACAAGAGGTGAGTTAGAATTTCCATCATTGGTTCACGTTCTTGTCCAGTAACGACCAAGCAATCATTTCCTTCCTCCAATGTACAGAATGAATACGATGAAGTCCGACTGTCCTGCCCGACTGTCCTGCCAAACTCAAACACAGCTCAAAGCGATAGTAGTTCGGCAGCAAACGAACCAGCCGACACCAACCTCTTCTATATAAATGTTGCTGCTGCATCGACAAACAGTCTGAGTCCAGATCCGATCTACACTGAAATGAACGCCAGTCGACAGAGTCACGTTTATCAGGGTCTTAAATCTGACTCTGCTCGAGAAGAGTCGATCTATCACAGCATTGATAAAAAACTGACTGACTGAACACAGACACCTTATCAACAAACAACGAAACCCCTTATTCTGCTGCACAGTTTTGTCGCATATGAATGTCTATTATTTTTTTTAAATGGTACAGTATTCTTAAATAATCGTGTCTAATAAATGTGTGAAGATTGTAAATGTTTGAATATTTGAATATTAACATTGTAATATCAGTGAGTGGGTGACAGTAACCATACTGTAAAGAGTGATGTTCATTAATTAACAAATGGCTTATCAGAACAATGGCGTCACAAGAAAACAAATGTATCTGATCCTCATAAATGGCTTTCCTGAGCTGTGGAATTAAAAACAGGCATTTACTGGAAAATTACATTTAAAACATATTTGGTCAGGAAACACTGTTTGAATACCTGTCAATGGAGAAAGATGATGTTTAAACCATACAGTGTAGGTACGACATCTACGAGCAGAGGTTAATGGGTTAATATAAAATTTACTAGCTGTCACAGTTGTATCTTGTCTTCATTTCACATGTCTTCTTCATAAGTTCATCTGTTTTACCTGTCTTCACTTGTTAATGTTAATCAGTGTCTGTATTTAGTTCCCTTCAGCTCTACGTTGTGTTTAGCGTGTGTGTGTGTGTGTGTGTATGTATGTGTATGTGTATGTATCTGTGTGAGTTATGTTATTTTGAAAGGAAAAGTTTAAGTTGGACCTTTTGACTCCTCTGCTCCTTCTGCCTGACCATACCGTGACAGAAGTTCAGACCATAACAGTTCATTTTTTGAGGTGTTTTCTTTTGTTTGTTTTTCCGCCATCACTGTGGACATTCCAGCTGATGCCCTGCTATGTCTGGAGGAGCTTGAGATCATCTGGTTGGTCTCACTTGTGATCAAGTCAGATTACATCATACATATGTTTGGCAATGATCAAACTGTTCAAACATCTCGCAACAAACCGACAAACCCTGATTGAGACATGAACTCACAATGTTAAAAAAAAACCTTCTTCTTTTTTGCTTGAAATTCCTTCTCTCCGTTTCCCTCTAGAACGATGATCCCAGTGAAGGCACATATACATCTCTTGATCTCAACACCAGATCACCTGACCTCTACGACACACTCCGTTCGTCCGTTGGTGACTCCCCTCTGGAAATGATTTGCCTATGAAGCTTTGCCAGACCATTATTCAGTTACAAACTGAGATGGTCTGGTTTTAACCAGGCTATGACTCATATGCACTTTCCGTAAAGTAAAATAAATATAGGCCTACTATTAAATAAAAATGTTGAGCTCAATAGCTGGATCCACCAGGACTTCTAAAAGTGAAATAACAGGTTTTGCATTAGTGTTGGCAAGTCGTGCTTTGTTTGAACAATGGAGGGAAATCATTTAATAAGCAGTTACATGATCACACTATTCATTTTCGTGCATGTACTTTCAGTTTCTTTTATTCTATTCAGCCAGAGAAAGAAGATCGCAAAAGATGTAGAAATCCAAATGACAAACATCTCCGAAAAATGACTGGAGCTCATACAACTAAATAAAAATATTGAATCATTCATTTGAAACTTGCAAACATTAGCTACATGTTATTTTATTTTGAAATATTTACTAACAGAAAACACTGCCATAAAACACATATTAAAGAGTAGATTTGGAAGAGAAAGAAAAATAGTGAGTTGAAGTAAAATAAATAGAAATTGAACTCTTTATTATTTTTAAAGTAGAAAAACACATCTCATCTCTGAAGTTTTATAGTGGCTATCTTGCAAAGTTAGACACAACACAAGCAACTAACATTACGATGATTTTGTTTCTTTAAAATTTTTTATATGTTTGACTAATATGACAAAGCACTAAGACCGAGTAAACATAGGTCACGGCCCAACATACAGTAGTTCTGCAAGATCTTTGTCTTTAGGTGTCAAAATGCAGCCAATGTGTGACGTTGCCATAGTGTGTTTTTTGTTTGTTTGTTTACAGTATGAGTTAGTGTAGAGACACTTCCTGGGTCTGGCTCACACACAAACGCACAGACTCTGAACGACAAGCACTAACTGCGAGAGACATAATGGCATCAGCAGATAAAGGTCAGTCTAAGTTAAATAATCTAATTATTCAGTTCTACTAATTCATTTTATAAAGTTTATATATATATATATATATAAGTACAGAGTGTAATGATTTAAATACAGCATGATGAAAAAAAAACGGTCTTTTGGGACAGGTAGCCGTGCCATCAATATGCAGGAGACTAAAACTAAGACAATTCAGATCCTAATTTATTCATACAGCAATGCATGAATGAATTTTGATTTGTGGCATCCAAAATGTAAGAAGTTTGCAATCCAACTTGTCTTTACATTGATTTGCAGCAAAAAGTAGAAAAATAAACAGTTTATATGCAGGAGGAAATGGTTTGGGAGACGCGGGGAGCAAGGATTGTGTGTTCGGCAAAGAGAGTTTGGGGGTTAATAAATAATTTTCCAATGTGCTGCTGTTGCTGCTGGTCAAGCAAATGTTTGTACTTTGTTTCTGTTTGAAATCATTGTACAAATAAAATAAATAGATATGTATACAGATCACCATGTGCTCTCATTTCCACATATTAAGGCAAAACAGGAATCTATATTGGCTCAAGACATCAAAAAATTACAGTTTTTCTCAATTGCCACATTTGCCCACTCTGACTGACTGAATTTTCAAAATAGTTAACACACAGGATAAAACTAAAGATCAATGGCCAAAATGACTAATTTTGTTAGCAAAATGTTCTAAATGAGAAGAATTGTAAAGTATATATAATAGTGTACTTTCTGTCGTACGTGTATATATCTGTTACACTTGTGGGGCCCCGCCAAATGTCTCCACAATGTCAAAAATAACATCATTTCTCCTCTCATTTTCAGAACTCAGGATAATTCTTCTGGGTAAAACTGGATCAGGAAAGAGTTCATCAGGAAACACCATCCTGGGTCAAGAGTGTTTTCAGAAGGAACTTTCACTAGGGTCAGTCACTAAAACCTGTGCGAAAGGAGCAGTAGTTGAGGGTGACCAGACCATCTCAGTCATCGACACTCCAGGCCTGTTTGATACAACAATGTCAGAACAGGATCTGAAGAAAGAGATAGAGAAGTGTGTGGAGATGTCTGTTCCTGGTCCTCATGTGTTTCTGCTGGTCATCAGACTGGATGTGAGATTCACAGATGAGGAGATAAAAACACTGAAATGGATTCAGAAGAACTTTGGAGAAGAAGCTGCACGTTACACCATCATTCTGTTCACTCACGCTGATGTACTGATGGAGAAACCATTAGATCTGTATATCAGTGAAAGTAATGATCTCATGGCTGTTGTTAATGAGTGTGGTGGCAGGATTCACTCCTTCAATAATAAGGAAACTGAGAACCGCTCTCAGGTCACTAAACTACTGGAGGAGATTGAGAAGATGGTGGAGAAGAATGGAGGACAACACTATACCAATGAGATGTATAAAGAAGCCATGGAAAAAATGGAATGTGAGTCACTAAAACAAAAACTAAAAGAAATAGGAACAACAGCATTAACAGTAATAGGAGGGGGAGCAGTAGCAGCAGGAGCAGTAGCAGCAGCAGGAGGAACGGGAGCCGCACTAGCACTAGCAGGACAAGCAGCAGCAGCAGTAGGAACAGTAGCTTTAGCAGCAGCAAAAGCAGTCATGAAACCATAGGGCACAGTACCATAAAAGCTCTGTATGGATTTTTAATAATATTACTTATACAGTACTCTAATTAAATTACAAAATATTCTACGAGTAGATGTGCACAGTAAAAAGTAAACAGGCTGTTGTTACTAAGTTATTTACTTGATTCTATCTAAATATTCTAATTTAGTTGTTGTGACCAAATTCAGTCAGGTTTATGTAGAACAAGAGAAGGCTGTTATAACTGACCTGAGTTACACTCACTCAATATGCATTTTCCATTAAAGCTCTGGAAAATGCATGGAAAAAGCTCTGCATGGATTGACACATGCACACCTTCCGGTCATTTTTTTTTTAATTATAAAGAAAATGTGATTTGTTCAACATCTTTCCATTCACTGAAAAACATAAAATAACTTAACTAACTTAATCCCTACTGATAATTCATCTCACAATGCTTTTGAGAAACGCAGACCTGGTTAGTGGATCTTTTCCCATCAATCTTAGCAATAGACTGGAGAGAAAATTTAGATATTAAGCCTTATTTTATGTGCTTTACAGAAACGAGAAATATTTTGGTAGTTTATATTAATGTGTAATGTTCAGTTATGTTGTACATTTAGAGGAGTTTCTGTTATTAAATGTTCTGGTTGTGTTGAAGTAGAGCTTGTGCTCAGGATGTAGACACTCAAAGTTTAATGGTACTGACTCTTGTCTTTATTTAGCAGTTCAAATATATATATTAGTCATAATGAGGAACAATGCTGTTCAATCTAACTAGAAACTTAAGGTGTGTGTATTTCTGTCTCCAAATAAATAATGTGTGTGATGTGATGATGTGTGTGTGTTTAATGACCCAATCTGCTTTGTGTGACTAGGAATGTTTTCAGGGAAAGTTTTATTATATCAGGATAATGTTCACATGAAGAGGCCTGACACGGATATGATTTTTTAGCTGGCACTGGATCGTCCATAATGTCTGTTGGGGAGAATGAAAAAGAGCTTAAAGAAATAGCATTGATGACAAATAAACCTTAAAAATAAATTAAATAATATGTTAAGTTTATTAAACATTTAAAAAGTTAGTTTTTAACATGTGCTGAACGTAATGAGGTGATCGTTATGCGTCTATCTGATACGGACCCTTAAATTGTTCTTATCAGATGAAATGTTATGGGCTAAATGAAGTTTTTAAGAAATAAAAAGCACTGCATATAAATAATAATGAGTGAACAAACAGTGTCATGTGTACAATGTTTATATTTATTGGCATAGTCATTTGAGAAAGAATGTTTTTGTGTCCAATGTGGCCAAACTATAATAGCACAATAAATTAGTTTGCTTTCATAACGTTGAAACAACGTTGATTTCAAGTTGATTTTCCGTTAGTTTTGAAAGAATGACACGTGTGACGTTGGTTCAACGTTAATTCGATGAGCAAAACAATGTCAGATCAACGTTGTTTCGATGTCATGTTTCAACGTTGATTCAACTTCAGTTTGCTATCTGGGGTGAAATGTAATAAATTAGGTTTTAAAGAAATAAAAAGCATTGCATATAAATAATCATAAATATTGACTGAATTTAATAAGATGTTAAAGTAATACATTTATTACTGTTAAATTTACTGTCATGTTCGAAACAAAGTGAATAAAAAGTGTCATGTGTAAAGGTATATATTTATTGGCACAAGTCATGTTATTTGAGAAAGAATCAAGAGAGGAGTTATTGGCTATTATTAAAAGATTGGCTATTGTTATTCATCATAGCCTTAAGTTCAATCAAATGTTTTAGCGTGCAATTTGGCCAAAGTCTACAAAGTTTGAAGTGCTTCATAAAAAACAACATTCTTGAATTTTAACCATATAGGTTTGGATGGATTTCCACGTTCATTCTTAAAAAGGGGTGACGGCGACAGCTGGGCTTAATTTAACACACAGCACATGAAACTCGGGCATGTTGTTCATAAGCTCCGCCTAGAGACAGACGATCTCAGAAGCCGAATATTTCACAACACCAGCGGGCAATTCGGACAGGCCAAGCTGAGAAGGTTTATTATTATATCCTTCGCTGAAAAAGAAAGTGGAAGAAAGAGAAAATAAAGGAGATAGAAGCCGAAGGAGCTTTTGTTTACATCGCGACAGCTTTCGTCGCGCAGCGCTGACGTAATCAGTCGAAGGGCGCGTCCAAACAAAGAGAGAGAGAGAGAAAACAAGAAAAGTAAAGTAAAGCAAGATGAAGACTCACTGTACACAAACAGTACACGTGAGATGAAAAACAAGCGTATTATTTCCCTGTCCACCGACGGATGAGAGCAGTATTATCGCTGTTTGAGTCTCAGAGAGTCGTGTGAGGAACTACTGAGAGTTTCAGACTGATTTTCTGAACTGAACTGATGAAGAAATGAAGTTTCCACTGATAGTTTGTGTGTTTCTGCTGACGGGTAAGAGCTGAAGATCTCTAATAAAAGTGTTTATATATAATATTATGGAGGAGGACATGAGTAAAGCAGTGTGTGTGTGTGTGTGTGTGTGTGTGTGTAGTGAGCAGTTCACAGTCTATGAACATTACAGTGAATGGAACAGAGGGACGAGCAGTGAGCATTACCTGCCCTTATCCAGAAGGATTTAGATACGCTTACAGTTTCAAATACTTCTACCGAGGACATTACAGAGACCGGGTTAAGTTACTAGAATCTGATGGAATGCAGACGTTTGTGGCCAATGGCAGATTCTCACTGCAGGATAATCATCAGACCAGATCATTCACAGTGACCATCAGTGGTCTGAGGATGGACGATGCCGGACCGTACGGCTGTAAAGCTGGACATGGATATGAAAATTACCATCAAGTGGAGCTTATTGTGAACATAGGTGCCTGATATTCAATACTGAACAACATTAATGTTTATATTTGTCACATCTTGACGGCTCTTCTTCATTTCTCAGCTCCAGAGACAACAACACGAGTCCAGATCTCAACAACCAGCATTAGAGCATATACACACAGCAACACTGAACACACCAGCACAGGTACACACACACTGACATCTGCACACACATGTGTGTTGTGTTTACATAACTTTTCAGAACTTAATTCCATCAAAATGTTAATAGTTAGTCTGATTATATTGAATGCAGAGACATCAAACCCATACACTATTCTAATGCTGCATTTATGATCATGACGTAATTACTTGTTTCCGGCTCGTTCTGACAAGATAATTCATGTCTTACACAAACTTACACCAACTTGGAAACTGAATTTCATCAGAGCTTCAACTTCTGTGAAAAAATAAACCAAAGTTACAACATTTAGAGGTTGTCTGAATTAAATGTACAACAACTGAATGTCGGTGTGTTTTCTTCTACAGGTATGAGTCGAACACCCACGAGGAAAAACTGCAGTTCAACTCTATCAGCCAAACACACAAACTACACTACCCATAATGCAACTGCAGGATTATTGATTTCATAAGAACTCTTTGAAAGTAAATTGTTTTGTACGTTTGTTAAGACATGATGCACATCAGCTTCTGGTTAATTTAGACATCAGCCGTAAAGAGAAGTGTTTTCTTCTGAAGAGTTGAGGTTTACCATCACAGTTTCACTTCGGTTACACCTGTGTATTTACAATATTGCAATATCTATTGTTTATTAAACATTATAATCAGAATCAGTGTTTCATCATGTAAATATCCTGTGTTTAGTGTTGCCTTTAGATCTGGCTTCTGTTGCTGGCGGTCTGGGTTCGGTTCTGCTGGTTCTGACTCTGTGTTGTGGAACCTTCATCATCCTGAAGAAGAGGAAGAGGAAATCTAGGACAGGTTACAGTTTCTTTGAGAGTATTTTTATTATTATATTCATGTTTTCATGTGAGATTTGACTTTTCTCTGGGTTTATTCAGCTTTATTTCAGCAAAACATGCAGCGCAATACAGAGGTGTGTGTTCAAATCTTTACCCGTAAAACATCAGACATACATGTTAAATGATTATTTATTGAACAATAGAGTGTTTTAATCTATGCTAACTGTTATATTATGGATATATGTGTTGTTTTGCAGACTGACCTCATGTCTGAGGAGATTCCAAATACAGACTTCAATGTGGTAACGCCTTCATCCAATCAGACGCCTGCATCACACCTCAACACCTGCACGTTTGAATCTACTGGTTACCCCACAGTAACCAATCATCAGCCTGATTCAAACCCGATTCAAACCCACTCGACCAATCAGGTGACAGATATAGCCGGCGATTATAACTACCTAACGGCAACACGTCCACAAAACGTCACACCAGACGAGGATCCGCTTAACGCTCCACGATTCTCCATCGATTTTCTTGGGTAAAGCGAAAATCGTGTTTCTCCCACAATTCTGGAGAAATAAAATACCTCATCATTAACATTTTACTTGAAGGAGTGTGCATAAGACTGACATGACACATTCATAACCATGACATGACATATGTTATGAATATTATGGAAGTTTATGCATGCTTATGTCATTAAGTGTCACTCGGCCATTTTTTGACCCAAATACAAGATTAAGGAGGGTTTTTTTTCACCCACTTAACATTGTAGAATTGAGTCAAAAAAAAGTGTGTGTTCAGGAGGAAAACTTAGGAAAAGTAGCCAAGTCTTGTGCCGCTCAGATCAAGGGAAGTATTTTTTTAAGAAATAAATCAAAACTATTTTGCCCACATTTGTCCAGAATACGGTTTTAGCTAACGATTAATCTGTTACTCGTTTACATTTACTTCGTTTACATTTATTTCATTAGTAGTTTATGCAGCTCTTCTGCATTAAATAAGTTGAGTTGACATAATAACCATTAAAATATAGATTAAAATAAGATGTCAGCTATATATTTCTATATGTTGGAGCATTGCTTGTTCCTGTCACTGTTTTTTAAGGGAACAATCCGTTATAAATATGAATATTTTATTGTATTTTCTATTAAGTTTTGGAAATAAAAACACTGATGTTGTAGAAAATAAACAGCTTATATTCTGTTGATTGTGTTTTGAAAGCTTTGTATATGTTGTATAATACATCTAGGTAATGATAATCTATATTTTAGAAGGGCCTTGGTTAATGTTTCATGGGGCCGACCAAATGTGTAAATGTCACGTATACTCCTTCCCTCTTACGATGAAGTGGATCATCCCTTCCTCCAGAGTAAAACACTGCTGATGTATTGTGTTTAATAAAGGCTGGTGAATCATTACTGATGTCCTGTAGAGCTGGATGTGGTTTAGAGACACAGAAAGGGGAAGGAAATACACATTTCAGTTGCTGACGCACATTATCCTCTCAGTATAGAAGAGAGTGACGGTAACGTTTGTCACACAGAGTTTGTTCTTTTATTTGAGCGAAACGCTCGTCAGAAATCATGAAGTTGGACGTCCTGCTGCTCTTTTCCATCATCTCTACAGGTGAGTTTCAGACTCTCAGCTCTTTTACACACAGTTTGACATCTTCTCTTCATCACATGATCATCAGACTCATATGGAGGAGATTTGAGAGTTATTATTCTGGCCTATATAAAGCTCTATATGATGATGTGTGTGTTTTCAGCTGTTGTTGGTGGAGCTTCACGGTTAATTACTGCATTCAGAGGAGAGAGAGTTGACATCAGATGCTTTTATGAATCTGGATATGAATCAAATTCAAAGTATTTTTGTAAAGGGGAGTGTAACATTGGATATAAAAACATCATGGTCGAATCAGGATCTCCAGCTAAAGACGAGAGATTCTCTCTGACTGACGACACGACGGCCAGAGTTTTCACCGTCACCATCACTGATCTGAGAACAGAGGATCAAGGCCAATACTGGTGTGCTGTGGAGAGGAGTTTTATTGATGACTATTCAAAGATTATGTTGCTGGTTGAAGATGGTGAGTGATTAGATATGTTAATATCAGAAATGAACTGCATGGAAACAAGCTGAGAGAGAGAGATCAAGTCATTAATCTTCTACAAACCCAAATCCACAAAAGATGGATCATTCTGTAAAATGCAATAATCAGAAATCTGTGCTTTGTTAAAGGAGTAGTTCACTTTTAAAATAGTTTACTGATAATTTACTCACCCCCATGTCATCCAAGATGTCTATGTCTTTCTTCAGTCGAAAAAAAAATAAATAACGTATAGCGTATGCGTAAAATAATAATAAAAACATTCCAGGATTTTATGCACTTTAATGGGAAACAAACAGTTCAAAGTCCAAAAAACGTAAACTTTGTTTATTTTTTTTTATTAAATGAGCGATCGTTTCGCTTGATAAGACCCTTATTCGTCGTCTGGATTCGTTTAAAGCCCTTTGAACAGTTTGCACTGAAACTCTCATTTGGACCTTGAACCGTTTGGACCCCATTGAAGTCCATTATATGGAGAATTTCATGGAGAACTTTTCGACTGAGCATGGGGGTGAGTAAATTATCAGCAAAAGTTTTTTTTTTTTTTTTTTCAAAAAGTGAACTACTTCTTTAATTCTGTTTCAACTTTATTTAACTGGCAAAAGTGCTAAGGAAACATTTCCAATGCTTTCACAGAACAACTTGGAAAAAATAAATATTATCATCATTCACTCACACTCAAACAGTTGATGGGCCCCATTGAGTAAAATTCAGTGAAAGTCAGTCGAGCTCATCCACTGTTTAGCTTGAACAGAATGAAGGCATTGTCTTGTTCCCAGGAAAGATGTGATCTTGATGGCACTGAACGTCTCTGTACAATCCCAGTCTACGTCTCCACATCACTGGTACCTTCACACGGTCACCGTGATTTTGCCAAGTAAGACATACAGGATAAACATTCCTGTCCCAAAATATAGTCCTTACCCAATCCCTAGCCCTAAACCTAACCCTTCCCATACATTTTCCCTATAATCAGAAGGTAATGAAAGGTTAATAACACTGATGTTTAAGTTCTTCACTCTGGTTATAAGCCTAAACTTGATATAAACAGTAAACTTGTGCCTCAAATCTGATTGGTTGATTGGAAAGTTGATCCAGGATCAACAAAGATGTTGATCCAGGAACATGTGGTACTTGGTAAAATCACGTTCTGACCACAAACATGGACTGATCTGACCACATGTCCAGTGTTTTAGATCATCTGAGTGGAGATCGAGCTCTGAGTACTCACCGACATCACTGCATTGAACTGATGAACAGCTTTCTCTTTCACTTACACAGATTCTTCATTTTATTTATTTCATTTTCTGGATTTGGGGTTGTCAGCTGTCTCATGTTGTTTTGAGTTGATTGTCTGCTTATATACTTCAGTGTGTTGAGTGTTAAATACAGTAATAAGCCTGACGGATTGGGCGGTACCGCCTAAAATGACATACTTTTACAAATGTGTACTTATCTTAAAGGGACACTCCACTTTTTTTAGGAAATAGGCTGATTTTACCACTCCCTCAGAGTTAAACAGTCGAGTTTTACCGTTTTCGAATCCATTCAGCTGATTTTCTGTTATTTTGAAGAATATCACGAATCAGACAGTTTCTGGTCTCATTGACTTCTGTGCATATTTTTTTCCTACTATGGAAGTCAATGAGACCAGAAACTGTCTAGTCACTGATATTATTATAAATATCAGAAAATCGGCTGAATGAATTCGAAAACGGTAAAACTCAACTGTTTAACTCTAGGGGAGTGCTAAAATGAGCCTATTTCCAAAAAAAGTGGAGTATCCCTTTAAGTTGATCTGTCATGTGACCCTTCAGATAAGACCACTGTGGTTTCAACCATCAGCCCTTCAAAAACACCATCATCCTCCAGTACAACAGAACCGAGTCCACACTCAGGTCAGTTCTTCTGTCTGAATATATTCTGGAATATTGCGCATCCAAATGTACTTGTATTCGATGATTCCTTTGAGATTAAGTGTGTTAAAGTTGTTGAAGACTGAAGGTTCACAGTCACTGTTTCTCTCTGTCAGCGACTCATCAAACAGAAACTGAAACAACAAGAACAACAGAAAATACAGTTCAACTCCAGCAGACAAACATTAGTAAGAACACAAACTACACTACCCATAATGCAACTCTCTGATCACATAGAATAAGCTGATTTTGGAGAAAGGAACGTTTGTGGAGGCACGTCCTCGTGTGGTTAAACATCAACCACAGACTGAAGCGTTTCCTTCTGAAGAGTTGAGGTTCACCACTGCAGTTTCACTTCAGTTACACAATATAATAATATAGACTACAGTATTCTATAGTACTATAATACATATCAATTACAAGAATATTAATAATCACTAATAATCAGTGTAATCAGATTCAGCATTGTGTTGTTCAGATCTGGCTTGTGTTGCTGGCGGTCTGGGTTCGGTTCTGCTGGTTCTGGCTCTGTGTTCTGGAACCTTCATCATCCTGAAGAAGAGGAAGAGGAAGAGGAAATCTGGGACAGGTAACAGTTTCTTTGAGGGTATTATTGTTATTATTAAGTTATATTTTAGTGTTTAAATTGACTTACTCTGTTTTCATGCAGCTTTATTTCAGCAAAACACACAGCGCAATCCAGAGGTGTGTGTCCAAACCTTTATTATATAGTATTATTCATATTAACTAGTAGATTATTGACGTGTGTGTTGTTTTTCAGACTGACCGCATGTATGAGGAGATTCCAGACACAGTCGTCGCCGTGGTAACGTCTTCATCCAATCAGACGCCTGCATCACTCCTCAACAAGTGTACAGATGTCTCTGCTGTTTACGCCACAGTAACCAATCAGAAGCCTGATTCAAACCCCGGTCACACCCACTCGGCCAATCAGGTGGCAGATACAGCCAGCGTTTATTATTCCAGTATAAAGTTTCCTCAAGCAACACAGGACAGCGGGATAGAAATGATCTACACAATGGCAACACATCCACAAAACATCTCAACAGTGTATTCAGTGATCAACCATAAATGACAAAAACTCAAAATTTGCTAAAATCTACATCGCTTTAATTATTAAATGTGGACTTTGACGTGAGTGTCATGCTAGTCACAGCTGTTGTTTATAAGTCTTGAATACTGCAGTTTTATGAAGGTTACTGATGTTTTTGCAGTCTCCATGTACTTATATAGCAAGCATGAATGAATGTGTATACTTATTTATATATGCGCTTGTATTTTTGTATGCTTTTTGTATATGTATATTTATGTTAGTGTTGATCACCTAAAAAAAACTACAACTCCCACCATTGGACTACAACTGGTCCTACTTGGCTTGTGCAGGTGTGGGTGATCGCTGTTGATTGTCCTGATGTGTTTAAACAGTTAAATGGAGTGTGACGTTTTGTTTTTAGACATTTAGATGGTCTTTTGACCGAAAGCTTGGCTATTAAATTTGCTTAAAGGATTCAAGATTATTTATTTATTGAGTTTTCTAGTCTTGTCTGTCGGGCAACTTGTTTATCGTGACGTGAGGGCGGTGAAACTCCTTCAAATGTACAAAACACAGTATCGTTTCCTTGTTGGATGTTCAATGCAGGGTTTCATCTGTTCGCTCCTGCTGGTTGATGTTGGAACTGCACCGCTCAAAAGTTGAATTTCCTGATAAATCATTAAAAGAAACATATAAATGACGTTTATAGATTAGTTTGGGCCCAAAAGAAACTGCTATTGATGCTTAAGTCACGGCCGACTCTCAAAGAAGGAGAAAACACAATGGATAATGATGAGAAGAAACTCTGAATGGAAAAACAGGCAACCCACAAATATAACCCATACTGGGTTCATAACCCTTAAGAATAGCTTTATCATCATCATATTAGGAGGCGTTTAGCTTCAGTTAAACATGAGATGTCCTCGACTCACACTCGCCAATCAGGAAGTGAAACTACAGCCACAGGAAGAGCTTTGAGGCTTCATCTAAACACACACACTACATTTCCCACAATGCAACTCTTCTCAGAGCTCATATGATGGAGAAACAGTGATCTTAATGTTCAACTGTATTATTTCTTCTTCATCATTCTGAGTTTGGCAATGATTATTTCCTTAAAATGTTAAAGTGGATGATGCTTAACATGCTTTGAAAATATATAAACAATGCAGAAGTAGAGAAAGAGCAGAAGAGCGAGAGAAAGCTCTTAAACAGGAACAGGTTGTGGTTGATGAATTCACAGTTCATTTCCGGTCAAAACTGAGGCGTTTTCACGACTAACGGCATGAGAAACACAGAGATCACAGATTCTCATCACACCAGATGAGCAACAAGCGTATTATTTCCCTGTCCACCGACGGATGAGAGCAGTATTATCGCTGTTTGAGTCTCAGAGAGTCGTGTGAGGAACTACTGAGAGTTTCAGACTGATTTTCTGAACTGAACTGATGAAGAAATGAAGTTTCCACTGATAGTTTGTGTGTTTCTGCTGACGGGTAAGAGCTGAAGATCTCTAATAAAAGTGTTTATATCTAATATTATGGAGGTATACATGAGTAAAACAGTGTGTGTGTGTGTGTGTGTGTGTGTGTGTGTGTGCAGTGAGCAGTTCACAGTCTGTGGACATTACAGTGAGAGGAACCGAGAGAGATCGAGTGAGCATTAAGTGTCCTTATCCAGCAGGATATGAAAACTCCTACAAATACTTCTACAAAGGACTTTACAGAGACAGTGTCCGTATACTAGGATCTGATGGAGGAGAGTCCCCAGTGTCCAATGGCAGATTCTCACTGCAGGATAATCATCAGACCAGATCATTCACAGTGACCATCAGTGACCTGAGGATGGACGATTCTGGACCGTACGGCTGTAGAGCTGGATGGGCACAGCCACGCTACCTAGACATCCAGCTAGACATGATCAGAGGTGCCTGATATTCAATATTAAATCTGCAGTCTGTAACTTGTGTCGCTCTAGAGGTTCATAAACCGAATGAAAGCTTTAGCATCAGTTCTGCCAGGAAGACTCAGTCGTTTGATCACTGATTCCCTTCTCATCCGTCCAGTCGTGTTCTAACACTCGCGGTATAAAAGATCGGTCCTTACACACGTCTGAGTTCACAGATGCTCACGCTTTCATTCCTCTCCATCAGGATGGTCAATAGACTCGACTCAAGTTACGCTCACTGTTTTATCCGTCTTAAAGCAGCGCTGCACAGACCGGGTGTATGATATCAAAGATCCGAGAACAGTGTATGTGTTTCAATCTCTTGCATGAGTTTAACATAGACTGAACATGATTAAACTGACTATTAGCTGTTCTAGAACCGAAATGCTTGATTTGGTGTATAGTAAAGCATTACTGATAATGTATTGCAAGAAATCACATCGCAGTGTTATCAATTATTCGTCCCAACTTTATTTTTGGGGAAACACTAATATATTATTTTGGAATTGGTCTTTATTTTAATATAAACCCTTATGATAACACTTTATTTCGATAGTCCACTTTAGACATTCTACTAACTATAAGTAACTTTTCAACTACATCTCAACTAACTATCATAGAGTATTAGTAGACTATCAGCTTAATATCTGCTTACACTTTATTTTGTTGGTCCCCCAACAGACATTCAATTAACTTTAATTAGACTTTAATTAACTTGGCGACTACACTCTCAGAAAAAAAGGTACAAAAGTTGTCACTGGGGCTGTAGTTTTTCGAAAGGAACACTTTTGTCCATTTCATGAGCTAATATGTACATTTTAAGCGTTAATATGTACATTTTAAGTGCTAAAATGTCCATTTCAGGAGCTAATGTCAATTTCATGAGCTAGTATGTCCATTTTAAGTGTTAATATGTACATTTTGGCTGCTAATATGTATATTTCAAGTGTTAATATGCACATTTTAAGTGTTAATATGTACATTTTGGCTGCTAATATGTATATTTCAAGTGTTAATATGCACATTTTAAGTGTTAATATGTACATTTTCGGTGCTCATATCTCAATTTCAGGAGCTAATATGTCAATTTCATGAGCTAATATGTCAATTTTAGGTGGAATATGTGCATTTTGGCTGCTAATATGTACATTTCAAGTGTTAATATGTACATTTTAAGTGTTAATATGTACATTTTAAGTGCTAATGTGTACATTTTAAGCGTTAATATGTACATTTTAAGCGTTAATATGTACATTTTAAGCGCTAATATGTCCATTTCAGGAGCTAATGTCAATTTCATGAGCTAGTATGTCCATTTAAGTGTTAATATGTACATTTTAAGTGTTGATATGTACATTTTAAGCGTTAATATGTACATTTTAAGTGCTAATGTGTACATTTTAAGCGTTAATATGTACATTTTAAGCGTTAATATGTACATTTTAAGTGCTAATGTGTACATTTTAAGCGTTAATATGTACATTTTAAGCGTTAATATGTACATTTTAAGCGCTAATATGTCCATTTCAGGAGCTAATGTCAATTTCATGAGCTAGTATGTCCATTTTAAGTGTTAATATGTACATTTTGGCTGCTAATATGTACATTTCAAGTGTTAATATGTACATTTTAGGTGCTAATATGTACATTTTAGGTGCTAATATGTCAATTTCAGGAGCTAATATGTCAATTTCATGAGCTAATATGTCCATTTTAGGTGGTAATGTGTGCATTTTGGCTGCTAATATGTACGTTTCAAGTGTTAATATGTCCATTTTAGTTGTTAATATGTACATTTTATGTGCTAATATGTACCACTAAGGTACCAATATGCAGCCTTTGGGTACAAAAGTGTACCTTTTGAAAAGGTACAGCCCCAGTGACAGCTTTTGGACCTTTTTTTCTGAGAGTGTACAAGTAAAGTTTTTCTCCTAACCTGAACCCTAACACCTAACCATAACCTAATAGTCTACTATAATATACTAATACTCTATTGAGAGTTAGTTGACACGTAGTTGAAAAGTTACTTATAATTAGTAGAACGTCTAAAGTGACTTTCGTGTATAATTAAGTGTAACCACACTTGTTATAGGTATTATACCGAATTCATTCAGAAGAAGACAGAACGCGGTTTGGCAGATTGATTCGTGGCGTTTTCGCTCATTTTATAAATATAGTACATTCTGAACACAAATAAAGTTATGGACTCGGACTGCAGCTTTAACACTAATCTGAATCATCTGCTGTGTTATTGATTTATGAATGTATTACGGCTTGACGGCTCTTCTTCATTTCTCAGCTCCAGTGAAAACAACACGAGTCCAGATCTCAACAACCAGCATTAGAGCATATACAAACACTGAACACACCAGCACAGGTACACACACACTAACATCTGCACTCTCATGTGTGTTGATGAAAATATAGTTAATATGTAGTTATTGTGTTTACAGAACATGACAAATTCAATCACAACATTAATTGGTTAAACTTTAACATTGAGAGCTTCTAAACACATTTAGTGCTGCAGTTATGATCATGATTTAGTTCAAGTTGATGTCTTACACAAACTTGGAAGTTTCGACTTCTGTGAAAAATTAACCAACATTGCATCACACTGAACATTTAGAGGTTGTGATGTTCCTCAACTCTTGGATCAATCATGTACAACAACTGACTGTTTGACGTGTCATTTTACTTTAGCTCTTTCTGCAGTTTCTGAGTAAAATCATCTCGTAATAATGACAGCAATGCCGTCACAACACGAGTTCAGCTTCACGTGTGTTTGACAGAGACTTTAATCCAAAGTGACTCTGTATCAGTTCACATAATAAAGTGTCTTCTAAATGAACATTAATACAATGTGATTATCAGTTTTCAGTATTATGAACAGAAAACACAACATGTTCATATGTAGCAATAGCAAACCGTGTTATGTGTGTGTTTGTCTATTATTATTTGTTAGTCACTGTGTTTCTCTCTCAGCGACTCATCAAACAGAAACTGAAACAAGAACAACAACAGGAAATACTTCAGTTCAACTCCATCAGACTAACACCAGTAAGAACACAAACTACACTACCCATAATGCAACTCTCTGATCACATGATCACTCCTTTTTCACATTTTTCATGTGGTTAATTTGGTTTGACATCAGCCGTAAAGAGAAGTGTTTTCTTCTGAAGAGTTGAGGTTTACCATTGCAGTTTCACTTCGGTTACACCTGTGTATTTACAATATTACAATATCTTTAATCAAAGTACAATCAATATCTATTGTTTATTTAACATTATAATCAGAATCTGCAGTGTTTCATCATGTAAATATCATGTGTTTAGCGTTGCCTTTAGATCTGGTTTCTGTTGCTGGCGGTCTGGGTTCGGTTCTGCTGGTTCTGACTCTGTGTTGTGGAACCTTCATCATCCTGAAGAGGAGGAAGAGGAAATCTAGGACAGGTTACAGTTTCTTTGAGAGTAATTTTATTATTATATTCATGTTTTCGTGTGAGATTTGACTTTTCTCTGGTTTATTCAGCTTTATTTCAGCAAAACATGCAGCGCAATACAGAGGTGTGTGTTCAAATCTTTACCTGTAAAACATCAGACATTCATGTTAAATGATTGTTTATTGATTAACAGAGAGTATTATTCATATTAACTAGTAGATTATTGATGTATGTGTTGTTTTTCAGACTGACCGCATGTATGAAGAGATTCCAAACAGTGATGTCACCATGGTAACGTCTTCATCCAATCAGACGCCTGCATTACACCTCAACAACTCCACAAATGTCTCTGCTGTTTACGCCACAGTAACCAATCAGAAGCCTGATTCAAACCCTGGTCACACCCACTCGACCAATCAAGTGACAGATACAGCCGGTGTTTATTATTCCAGTATAAAGTTTCCTCAAGCAACACAGGATAACGGGATAGAAATGATCTACACAATGGCAACACATCCACAAAACATCACAATCGCGACTAATGAGGCTCCGATATATTCAGTGATCAACCGTAAATGAAAATGTCTGTCCAAAAACATTTAGACTGATTAAAAATGAGTACAATCGAAATTTCTTACACCGAATATCCTTTTGATGCACTTTTTTTTACTATTATCAGTTTCTAAAGTGTATAATTTTGCTTAAATGTTTTTATCAACTAAATAAAGAATGTGAATAAAATCTAAAAATGACTCAAACTTCAATATTATTTGAAACACCTCATCGACAGTTCAATAAAGCTATTAAAAATGTAAAATATAGCAACAAGCAGCCATTATGAGGAAATCATAGACGTTAAAAAAAGATGGACGACGCCCCTTCGCTCTTTTCCATCAGAGAGAACTGAAGCCGCCAGTGTCTCGATATGACGCTGACATCTTAATTGGAACTTGAGTCTGCGCACTTGCGTGTTTCGAAACCAGACATGCGCAGTCGTAAACAGGAAGTAAATCAAGGCCACGCCCTCATTCCCGCTGAATCAAACGCAAGCACACGCCCCGCACTTTCATTAAGTGTCCTCTGTCTGCTCCGTTCTTCTCCAATGATGTCTGCCGATTGCAGAACCTCGTTAAAATAAGGTAAATACAGCTACTAACCACATAATCAACATTATTAAAAAAAGTCCGCTGGTGTTTCAGTGACTACCTCGCACAGAGAACCTGTCAATCACAGCTGTCAATCATGATGTCAGAGCACCGTTATTTTATCATCACATAACTAACTAAAAACAAACTTGAAATTACATCAATGTGAATGACAGAAACTATCTTTGGAAAAAGGATATGTGAAGTGTAATTTAATTGTTTCGTTAGTCTCGCGTCCCATTGAATAACATGGGGAGGCGGGGATTATGAGCTATAGTAGGGCAGGATATTTTAATCACAATTTATGGTTAGGCTAAAGTTAACCCTCTAGGGTTGATAAACGCGCCGGCGTATTTTGCTGGATTTTTTCACATATATGTGGAATTTGTTTTTTGATTACGATTTTTTTCTAAGCAAAGCATGTGCTGTTGGTCAGAGTAAATGAGCTCTCTATGATGTCCTGTAGAGCTGGATGTGGTTTAGAGATAGAGAAAGGGGAAGGAAACGTATATTCTAGTTGCTGACGCACATTATCCTCTCAGTACGGAAGAGAGCGACGGTAACGTTTGTTCTTTTATTTGAGCGAAACGCTTGTCAGAAATCATGAAGTTGGACGTCCTGCTGCTCTTTTCCATCATCTCTACAGGTGAGTTTCAGACTCTCAGCTCTTTTACACACAGTTTGACATCTTCTCTTCATCACATGATCATCAGACTCATATGGAGGAGATTTGAGAGTTATTATTCTGGCCTATATAAAGCTCTATATGATGATGTGTGTGTTTTCAGCTGTTGGTGGAGCTCCACAGACAATTACTGGATTCAGAGGAGAGAGAGTTGGCATCAGATGCTCATATAGGTCTAGATATGAATCAAATTCAAAGTTTTTTTGTAAAGGGGAGTGTGAGTATGGAAATAAAATCATCATGGTTAAATCAGGATCTTCAGCTAATGACGAGAGATTCTCTCTGACTGACGACACGACGGCCAGAGTCTTCACCGTCACCATCACTGATCTGAGAACAGAGGATGCAGGCATATACTGGTGTGTTGTGGAGAGGAGTTTGCCTTTGCGTGATGTCTATTCAGAGATTATATTGCTTGTTAAACAGGGTAAGTGCTTATATTCATAATAGGTGTACCTGTAGTAGAAATTACCTACAAAGCAACAGGCCAATTAGCGATTAAATAAAATAAGGCAGCAATATTTTTTCAAAGCAGCTTCACATTAATAAACAGCAAAATAACAGTTTCATTGTTGTTGCAAAGTTATTAAATTATACAACTATTCATTTAAAAGCAGGCCTAGAAGACAACAGAACAAATTAATATTTGTTTTAAGTTGAATTCAGTGTCAGTGTTTTAGAAACTTTGACTTTGTGTTGGTCTTTCCTGTCATCCATCAGATAATAAGACCACTGAGGTTTCAACAATCAGCTCTTTTTCAAAATCAACATCATCATATTTCAGCACATCAGAACCAAATCTACAAACAACCAGCATTAATCGCACGGATCGTCACGACAATTATGGTCAGTTTTCATCTGTCTGCCACTCTTTATGACTCATATTTCTTGAGTATTTGAGTGTGGTGCATCTATACATCAGTTTTAAAGACGTTAAATGTGTTAAATCTCTCATTCAGGGCCTGTCATCTACATCTATGTTGGGTTAGTCTTCATCATCATCATCTTCCTCATGGCGCTGATCGTGTTGTTTAAGCAGAGAAGCAAGAAATCATCAAGAGTTACACAATCAGGACTTTCCCAGCACGGTCAGATTTAGATGCACGTTTCTCTAAACACACACACACACACACACACTTACACGGTAAAATCCAATTAGTACAGCTTACTTGAAAAAAGCACACAAACCGATTGCACTTAAAAAACTGAGTAAAGTGAAATAGGAATAATATGTAGTACTAACAAGTGCATATCTAGTAGTGTACACTTACAAGAGAGTTCATATAACTTAAAATAATTTGTATACTATACTTGATCTTTTACTTTAGATGTACTCATTTATGCTAATTGTGTACTTACAGTTGCTCTCTAAATGGGCATTTTTCATAGCTTGTATATACAGCTAGTTATGAATGCTATGTGACATTCACTATGGTGGAAATGAGTTTTGTATAAATCAGTGATTAAATGGATGGATCTGGTTGACTATGTGGAAAAGATGTTGACAGTCAGTCATTGAGCTCATCTAAATACACATGTACACACACGGCTCTTTCTAATGTAACTTTATTTCTCCTCGTGTTTGGCAGTCGCAGTCGGGCTGTTGCCTTTGAATACAAGAGCAGAAACCACTGCAGAGGTGAGTGTTTATGGTGATGATGATGATGATGTCAGTGCTGGTAAAGCTGATTGTTGCTCATTGGTTTGGAGCTGCTGAATCTGAACATCTCTCTCCTGCATCTAAAACTCAACATGTTTCTGCTAATGATAATAATAAATATAGGTGCAATGTTCAAATGTGTAATGGTTAAAAAGATAATACAAGTTCTTTTGCAGGACATTGACTGGAGTGACCATAATTATCAGGAAATCAGCGAGTTCAAGTGCAAGAACACAGCCACTATCTACACTACAGCAGATAATCCAGATTCAATGATCTACTCCACTGCAGATAATCCAGATTCAACATTAGTTAAACCAGATTCAACGATCTACTCCACAGTAGCTAATCCAGATTCAACATTAGTTGAACCAGTTTCAACGATCTACATCTACTCCACTGCAGATAATCCAGTTTCAACGATCTACTCCACTGCAGATAAACCAGATTCAACATTAGTTAAACCAGATTCAACGATCTACTCCACAGTAGCTAATCCAGATTCAACATTAGTTGAACCAGTTTCAACAATCTACTCCACTGCAGATAAACCAAACGATCCAATTATCTTCCCAACAGCAAAGAGATCATAATGACGTTTTTACTGACTGTGTCTCAGAGCGGCTTCATGGAGTGGAAGACGTTCAACCCACAATGCAACAGTGATGGGAAAAAAACAATCTCTTATTTTAAGAATTAGTTTTAGCTATCAGTGTTTAAATAAGGCATCATGCCCTCATCTGCTTCAGTTTGTGGACTAGATGCGGATTCCCAGTCACTGGATTTACCTAAAGATGCTCTTCAGCATTTGTTAATCTATTATAAAGTTCAGAGAAAGTTTACAGTTTTTTGCAAGTTTTGTGTTATATTATACTCATTACGGGTGTTATTTGTTTATTATTTGTTTATTAATTTGAATTGCAGGCATTGGTTCGAGTGATCAAATCGGTTTACAGCTCAATATGTTTTGCAGAATTAAATAATTGCATTTATGGTCCGGCAGCTGAAATGAAATATAGGAAGAAGTACTTCGATTCAGAGAGACATAACAATACATATAAGGAGCTTCTCGGCATTGTGAGGAATGGCTCAGAAATGGCTTCAGTTTTGGGGCAAATGACTGCATACATAGTGTATATATATACTCGGCACTAAATGGCACTAAAACTAATAAGTTGTATTTTTTACTTAACTTGAGTTTTAGTGCATTTTTACAGTTAATTACTGGCAACAGTGTTGTAAAAATTCACTAAAACTAATAAGTTGTATTTTTAGTTAACTTGAGTTTTAGTGCATTTTTACAGTTAATTACTGGCAACAGTGTTGTAAAAATGCACTAAAAGTAATAAGTTGTATTTTTTAGTTAACTTGAGTTTTAGTGCATTTTTACAGTAAATTACTGGCAACAGTGTTGTAAAAATGCACTAAAACTAATAAGTTGTATTTTTTAGTTAACTTGAATTTTAGTGCATTTTTACAGTAAATTACTGGCAACAGTGTTGTAAAAATGCATGAATAAATAATGAGCTTATGTTCAGAGGTGATCTGATTGTCACCATTGCTGAGATACATACGCTAATTCTTGATGTCTGTGTGGGGATTTTGCTGTGAGAAGTGCTATACACATGTATAATAGTATATTGTAATTAGATAAATGTAATATATCTAATTCAACTCTAATTGTTGACTAAACATGTAGTGTGTGTGTTTTCTCTAGTTTAAGTAGAACTGCATTTGTTCATGAATACTTGAATAGAGAGCGAGAACGTGGATATAGAGGGAAATCGAGACGGAAGTAAAGTGAAATTATGAGAAGTTTGTTCGCTTACTACTTCATGTTATTATAATATTGGTTTTCTTTTAAAAGCCAGGCGAATAATAAAGAGGAACTTATGGAAATTGCTTACAGTCTTATGTGAGAACATGCTTAACTTCATCCACAAAACTGTATGTCAACTACTCTGTGTTAAATCAAGATTGGTCTTATTTTGTTGATGGAATTTGTTTTAGTTTTATTGCGATTTCTATTTTTTTGGCCTGTTCTTCATCGGCATGTCTGTGTGAAATAGCACACCATTGCTATGTGGCTGGATTGCTGAAATTCAGGTAAATTTTGAGATATTTGGAGGAAATAACTCTAATGTTTGTATATTTGCTCTCTCTCACACACACTTTCTCTCTCTTTTTCTTGCAAGATTCAAGATTAAAATCGCTTTATTGGCATGGTGAAATAAATCTTTACATTGCCAAAGCATTTATAGCACTATACAATAAAAATACATAAATTAATTATATATAAAAAATATTTATTAATAAAAAAGTTCAATTGTTTTAATTTTTTTCTGTATAGATTAAAATTTTTGGTTTTAAAAATATGAAAAGTGGACGTGGAGAAAGTTAGTTTCTCGTGGAGAATATTAGTTTCTCATACGTCGTACGAGAAATCATGTTGAACAAATGAATGATAGTGATGTGGGAAATGTGTTTGAAGTAATGGTGATTTCCAGGATTGTTGATTTAATGAAGGTATATGTTATAGAGGTGATTTATGTTCAGTTGTGAATGGAGACTTGTGTTTCACATTATGTTTGTAATTCATTTATTGTGACAATACGTTTAATGGTTGTTAAATTTGTTTGTAATAAAAGTTATATTGAAAAGTTAAAAAATAGTCTCTCTCTCTCTGTGTTTTAGTTGTACCTGTGACACATGCGGAGACAAAAGAAGAGGAAGTCAGCATCTCATCATATTCAAACACTAGAAAAGGCTGAAACACACGGAGAGCTTCAGAAGAACTGAACACTGAATACAGAACAGACTGATACAACAGAAGAACTGAATCTACTAACAACAGAGAAGATCATTTAATAAGAGAGAAGAATGAAGATCATCTGGACTTTCACTCTCATGATGATGATTCCTGGTGAGAAACTGAGGAAACTTTTGAAAGTGATTTGGATCCTCATAATCAACATAATAAAGTGTTTTGGTTTGTTGTAGGTGTCGTGAGCTCTGTGAATGTGACAGGAAATTCAGGAGGAGGAGTCAACATCACATGCACAGATGATGAAGGACATACAAAGTATTTTTGTAAAGGAGAGTGGTCAGTGTGCAAAGACAGAATCAAGACTAATAAGAAAGAAAATTGGTTTGACTTTGATGATGTAAGATTCTCTCTGTATGACGACACAAATTCAGCAGTGTTCACTGTGACCATCAGAGATCTGACAGAAGAGGATTCTGGGAAATACTACTGTGGAGTTGATAAATCAGGAACAGATCCCTCCACTGAAGTGAATCTGAATGTTATAAAGGGTGAGTAACCCAGATGCTTTCTGAACTTGACCATAACTAATGCTGTTATTTCTGACAATATTGCACAAGGACTTGAATTGGTAAAAATCGTTTCCCTTTTAAAATCAGTTTTCTGACTGTATTTTTTGTTTTCGTTTTAGGAATTAACTAAATTTGCATTCACATAATTCACAGAAATAGGCTTTAATAAGATAATCCACAGAAAACAGGTTAGAATGACAGGGTAACATCCACATCACAGATAGCAAGAAACCATCAATCATCAATGTTAATCACATTAAATCAACATCACTTTTGCACAGATTGTTAATGTTGAACATTTTTCACCATTGAATCAATGTTAGATGTGATTTTGGTTCAACATCATGTGTGCGCTCTCAGAAAAGACTTCTTCATTCAAAAGCAGGAGAATAATAAAGAGGAACTTATGACAATTGCTAGATTGCTCTCATATTTTTGCATTTACAATCTCTCTCAATTAAATTCAAATGAGTTTTATTGGCATGGCTGTGTGAAATATCCCATGATTGCTATGTGGATCACTTGCTGAAATCCAGGTAAATAGTGAGATATATGAGTGAAATCTCTAATGTTGGTGTATCTCCGTGAGCTCTTCCTCTACGATTCGTGACCGGGTTGATATCCAAATGCTTGCTCTCATCATGCTTGCAGAAACAACTTTGGTGAATTTGAATGTATGAGTTGCACTATGTAATTATAGGGAACATTGTTTCAAAGACCACAAACTGAGATAAAAAGAGTCAAACTGAACAACTAAAGCAAACACTGATCACCAAAATGGTGACCAAAAGGTGATTTTTTCAATAAAACGATAAGAGCTTCTGTAGAAGTCTGACAAAAATTCAATCTGGTTTATCCAAAGCGACTTACATTGTATTTCAAAGTACACATTTACATTCTTATCAGTTCCTGCTTTCCAGGAATCGAACCCATGACATTGGCGTCGCATAACGTCTTCTTTCCTCTTCGGTGGACTTCATGCGGTGTGTCTTTCAGTCAGTTGTAGTGGTTGTGTCCCAATAGGCTCTATGCACGATCGCTTCCATATTTGTCTCAGCACGCCCACTCACTTCCGGTGCTGCGTCAATCTATGGTCATAAGCCGGTTTTGCGTTCGGTGGAGATAGTGTCAAATTACACTCGCTGTTTATAAAAACGTCCTCCGGTTAACGTGAATGATGTCAACAACACTGTGAGGCAGTTAGCTGTCACGCAAGAGTAAAAAAGAGAAGTTATTTAAATTATATATTTCGAGCCAAATCAACAACTTTGAGTGTTACTATTCTCTCATATCGTACGAAATTCGACTAGCGAATCAGCGTTTCTAAAATCGTTGTCTCCGTTTCTGAGAAAACGGATTTTATTACAGTTTTGCCGCCTATACACTTGGCCTGCAGAACGCGCTTCCGGAAGTAAAGACGCTGACTGAGATTCGTTCGAACACACGTCATCAGGGTTCGTGCATAGAGCCTATTAACTTTATGTGTCTTAAAGAAATGGAAAACCGTGTTTTGAGTGTTCGTTTTAGAGACACACAGTATGCAAGTATTTAGATAATCCCTGGTTGTATTGTATGATATTTAGCGCTGAAGGTGTAGTAAGGTGGTAATCGAGGTTTATAAAAAAATAAGTTTATCAAGATTTTTCATTTAAAAAAGGAAGAGTTTCTGGATTTTTTAAACCTTGAAAATAAAAATACTATTTGTCACAGAGAATGCTTTTCTCTGTTTTTTAGAGGATATTACACCACCTTTGTCATCTTCATCATCTTCGCCACCACTATCATCATCATCTAGACCATCATCTTTATCACCATCATCATCCTCATCATCATCTTCATCATCATCAACATCATCATATTCATCATCAACATATTCACCATCACCTTTATCACCATCATCATCTTTATCATTATTAACATCATCTACACTATCACCATCACCATCTTCTTCATCCTCATCTTCGTCTCTGGTCATCTGCGTGACTGTGATTCTGCTTCTGCTCATCATTGGATTCCTGTTTTGTATGGTGACTCTCTACAAGAAGCATCATCGAGGTAAACCAGCCAACGTTGTTCTCAATGTTTAGAAGTTTATTTGTCAGAATATTGTTTATAGTTGTTTGCCAGTGAATTACATTGTAGTCTAGACAGATGTTTCTTCCCCTGCTGTGTCTCATATATCTTTAGCACTAATGTGAATTATTATTGTCATTATTTACTATTGTGTGTAATGTAGTATATTTGTTTGACAGACCGTGATTCAGCTTCTAAAACATCTGAAACTGGAACAGAAAACAGAGAAGCGGTTTGTAAAGTTAAAAATATTTCGATGTTTGAATGAATGACCTTCATCAAAGGCTGTAAATTCCTCTTTCTGTTCTCAGGTTCCTCAACCGCTGTACGAGGAGATTAAAGACACCAGACTTAACATTGACTGCAGAAACACACCGTTACCCAAAACACCCTCTGATTCTTCGAGAACTGTTTATGTTACTGCTGAATTACCCACAATCCCCTCTGATTCTTCTAGAACTGTTTATGTTACAGCTGAATTACCCACAAACCCTTCTGTGGAATGGCATAAACAGGGCGAGAATCAGGTTCCCACAATCCCCTCTGATTCTTCTAAAACTGTTTATACAACTCCACAATTACCCACAAACCCCTCTGATTCTTGTAACATTGTTTATGCTACTCCACTATTACCCACAAACCCTTCTGATTCTTCTGTTGCTGTTTGTGCAACTCCACAATTACCCACAAACCCCTCTGATTCTTCTGTTGCTGTTTATGCTACTCCACAATTACCCACATACCCCTCTGATTCTTGTAACATTGTTAATGCAACTCCACAATTACCCACAAACCCCTCTGATTCTTCTAAAACAGCGGGGGAGCTACGCTAGGATGTTGTTCGACTGTTGATTGTTGACTTTCCCTATCCTTTTAATGCCATACTTCCTGTAGGATCTGAGAGTGAACCAAACACAAATGAATCTTCCATGTGATTCATTCAAACAGGATTCAACTCTCCAGACCTAAAACCAACATTCAAGAACCATAAAGGTCCCGCTAGTCTACGTTCAACACACCACGTGATTGGCCGCCCCAAGATCTGTTCAGGCACGAGAAGACAGCCAGCCAAACAACGAACCGGGGAAACATCCCGACAAAAGGGAATCCACAAACTGGTGAATCCCTGAACTGGTGCATTGAGATAACATTGAATAACCGCCTAAGAAACGATAGAAGGGTTAAATTAATGATTGATGCTTCGTTCAGGTCATGTCTTATAAGTGCATATAGAAACTTGGGATTTCACCATCTTAAAACTTCTTCTTTCTCTGTCTTAACTTGTATGAATGTGTGTGTGTGTGTGATTGGGTTAGATTTTAGTTTTATGTGTTAGAACAATCAATAAAGTCTTGTTAATATCTTTAAGATAATTGTCTTGTGTTATGTGCTTACAGATTTAATGTCTTAAACGGCTGATCTAAGTTACCTTGCTAATTATAGTGTTTCACCATAGTTTGGATATTTATATCCGCTGCAGAGGTTATAGTTACAGTTATAGTTACTTTTATAGGTGTGTGTGTAACGGAGGCCAGCTAGTAGTTGCTGTGCGAGTAAACCTCACTCCCCGATCTCAATAGGTGCTCTAGCGACAGATGTTAGAGGCCGTAGTCTTTAGCCTCCTTGTTAGAGCGCCTGACTCTCATGCCGGAGACCCGGGTTTTAGGCCCGCCCGGAGCGGGTCGAGTTGGACCCGGGTGTGAGGGGTTACACTTGGATATTTATATCCACTGCAGAGGTTAGAGTTACGGCCGTTCGAATGAACGCTGGACGAGTCATCTGGCCCCTTAAATACATATTATTAGGTGTTCAGGCACGAAGTGCTGAAAACCTATTGTATTTGCTAGAAAGAAAAAAAAATCCCCTAAAACGCATCGTGCAGCCCAAACCGTAAGGGCTGGAGCTCTGAAACTTTGTCAGATGGTAGGGCCTCAAATTGTGGAAAAGCTATCAGAGTATGAGCCCGATTGGCCCATAGGTGGCACTACAGCAACCAAAAGTACTAAATTGCTCATAACTCCAAGACCGTTTGACTTAGCTTCAATGTTTTTACACCACTGTAATCCCTGGCTCAAGACGGACAAGATGTATATCTCTATTTCCATTTGGAGCAAAAAAAATGTCTTGTATAATAAAGACAATACTCAACTATAATTCATAGTATAACTTTATCAATTCAATCTTTTAACATTTACAACCACATTTAGTAAAAAATGACTATTATCCTGAAGTTAAAAATGAGTGTGTGAACTAAACTGTAGTAAATCATATTTTAACATGGTAAATTATGATAAATCATATTGGAACATGGTTAATTATGTAATATCAAACTGAAATATAGTATATCATGATAAATCATGCCTGCTACATACAACTTAATGTCTTTTGATGCTTTTGTGCTTAAATGCCTTAAAGACCTGAACACCGATAAATGCTGCTTGCAGCTTTAATTATTATGTATTATTATACGTAAGTTGTATAACACTTCCTCACAGACTGTTTACTATTTTGTTTTCACCACATCCCAGAAGATTATTAGTGATTTGTGAAGGATCATGTTACTCTAAAGACTGGAGTAATGATGATAAATTTGCCTATAGTTGCCGAGATTGAAAAGTACTTTGCCAACTGTTTGGCCGCTGTTTTCGACATCCCCTCAATAAAAAGTCCGTGGACCACTAGGCTGTGTACATGACCCAGACTACCGAACACCAGCACAAGAAGTCTGCATTTGTACCCGAGGTTCTCAATGGCCGATATCAATGACTGATATTTTTGAATCTTAGAGCAGTAAGAGTCCTCCATAAACAAGTCAAATGCACTTCACAGCTCAAATAGTGTCACTCTTTTGCCATTCTGAGAGATGTTAACAATATCGGGCGTATTTGCAAGTCCTAGAAAAGTGTTTGCAGGAGAGTTAAACCATTTGGCCTGTACAGTTGTGTGTTTAAAGATCTGCTAATCGCTTTGTATCCGGGCTTTTCCTAAATACATTCATGATACTGGAACTGTATCCATTCGTTTTCTGTCAACAATCGTTCATAATCCGTGAACTCTGTAGATGAAATAGTGCTGGTCGACGGTAGAAGTTTTGGGGTAAAGTCAAGGACTTGCTGGCAGTGTTTTGTAACACACACACAATCTTGAACATGCAGAGGAGGATAAAGAGCTTGAAGAGTTCCTGTGAGTCGCACTGAGATCGGGTCATGAGGAGTCCTGCCGGTCCCTGAGACGGGTCGCGCTGGCCTGACCGCACTACAGCAGGCACTGGGGTCACCTGTGGTCCTTCAGGAGAGTGCGGAAGTTGTGCAACTCTTTTATACTCGTGAACAATCTGAGAGAGAGAGAGGGGAGAGAGAGAGCATCACTTTCCTGCTTCATTTCAGAAATATTTTGGGTACTTTTATTGTTAAAGGGGTCATCGAATGCAAAACTTACTTTTCTAGGTGTGTATATAGATGTGTGTGTGCAGTGTGTGAACAGAACCACCAGACAATGAAGAAAAAACTCATTCACTCCTTTTTTAATCCTCAAAAAGTTTTAACACTCTCAGTAATCAAGCATTTGGTCATTGGATTGTAATTCGATCTCTCTGGAGTGTGGACACGCCCCATGGGGGAGCAGTGGCTCGTTCTCATTTAAAGAGACACGCACCGGAACGGGTCGCTGTGAGCAGAGCTGTGTGTGAGGAGGTAAACAGTGTGTTGTTTTACGCAAACATTGAGGAATCTGAACTAAAGTATGTTACAAACTTTACATGAAGACCCTAAAGAATCACACAACTTGTGGACACTGGGCATTGACGACCCCTTTAACACACACTCCTAGCGTGACTGTGCACGGGTCATCAGTTCCTCGGGGATTACCTGGCGAAGCCGTTGATCAGAGCCACGATCTCCTGCCGAGTCAGCTGGAGGCCGATCGACGGACTGTTCTCCGGGACGTCTTTGATTGATCTCCCTCTCAGAGAACAGGATCCTGAGCGCCGTCCCCAAACACTGCGTCTGTGGGAACAATGTGTGTGCGAGTTAGTCTCGTTTGACATCATCAGGACTCCTCTGACATCATCAGAACTCCTATCATCATCAGGACCCCTCCGACATCATCGGACTCCTCCGTCATCATCAGGCCCCTCCGACATCATCGGACTCCTCCGTCATCATCAGGACTCCTCCGACATCATCAGACTCCTCCGTCATCATCAGGACTCCTCCGACATCATCAGACTCCTCCGTCCTCATCAGGACTCCTCCGACATCATCAGACTCCTCAGTCATCATCAGGACTCCTCCGACATCATCAGACTCCTCCGTCATCATCAGGACCCATTAGGACCCCTCCGACATCATCAGACTCCTCCGTCATCATCAGGCCCCTCCGACATCATCGGACTCCTCCGTCATCATCAGGCCCCTCCGACATCATCGGACTCCTCCGTCATCATCAGGCCCCTCCGACATCATCAGACTCCTCCGTCATCATCAGGCCCCTCCGACATCATCGGACTCCTCCGTCATCATCAGGACTCCTCCGACATCATCAGACTCCTCAGTCATCATCAGGACCCCTCAGCACACCCTGACAGAGAGCACTCGTTACCTGCAGCTTCCCCCAGAGCCGGCATTTGCTGCAGCCGACGCAGTCCATGATGCGGGAGCTGTTCTTGAAGTGCAAGAACAATCTTGAACATGCAGAGGAGGATGAAGAGCTTGAAGAGTTCCTGTGAGTCGCACTGAGATCGGGTCATGAGGAGTCCTGCCGGTCCCTGAGACGGGTCGCGCTGGCCTGACCGCACTACAGCAGGCACTGGGGTCACCTGTGGTCCTTCAGGAGAGTGCGGAAGTTGTGCAACTCTTTTATACTCGTGAACAATCTGAGAGAGAGAGAGGGGAGAGAGAGAGCATCACTTTCCTGCTTCATTTCAGAAATATTTTGGGTACTTTTATTGTTAAAGGGGTCATCGAATGCAAAACTTACTTTTCTAGGTGTGTATATAGATGTGTGTGTGCAGTGTGTGAACAGAACCACCAGACAATGAAGAAAAAACTCATTCACTCCTTTTTTAATCCTCAAAAAGTTTTAACACTCTCAGTAATCAAGCGTTTGGTCATTGGATTGTAATTCGATCTCTCTGGAGTGTGGACACGCCCCATGGGGGAGCAGTGGCTCGTTCTCATTTAAAGAGACACGCACCGGAACGGGTCGCTGTAAGCAGAGCTGTGTGTGAGGAGGTAAACAGTGTGTTGTTTTACGCAAACATTGAGGAATCTGAACTAAAGTACGTTACAAACTTTACATGAAGACCCTAAAGAATCACACAACTTGTGGACACTAGGCATTGACGACCCCTTTAACACACACTCCTAGCGTGACTGTGCACGGGTCATCAGTTCCTCGGGGATTACCTGGCGAAGCCGTTGATCAGAGCCACGATCTCCTGCCGAGTCAGCTGGAGGCCGATCGACGGACTGTTCTCCGGGACGTCTTTGATTGATCTCCCGCTCAGAGAACAGGATCCTGAGCGCCTTCCCCAAACACTGCGTCTGTGGGAACAATGTGTGTGCGAGTTAGTCTCGTTTGACATCATCAGGACTCCTCTGACATCATCAGAACTCCTATCATCATCAGGACCCCTCCGACATCATCGGACTCCTCCGTCATCATCAGGACCCTCCGACATCATCAGATTCCTTCGTCATCATCAGGACTCCTCCGACATCATCAGACTCCTCCGTCATCATCAGGCCCCTCCGACATCATCAGACTCCTCCGTCATCATCAGGACTCCTCCGACATCATCAGACTCCTCCGTCATCATCAGGACCCATTAGGACCCCTCCGACATCATCAGACTCCTCCGTCATCATCAGGCCCCTCCGACATCATCAGACTCCTCCGTCATCATCAGGCCCCTCCGACATCATCAGACTCCTCCGTCATCATCAGGCCCCTCCGACATCATCAGACTCCTCCGTCATCATCAGGACTCCTCCGACATCATCAGACTCCTCAGTCATCATCAGGACCCCTCAGCACACCCTGACAGAGAGCACTCGTTACCTGCAGCTTCCCCCAGAGCCGGCATTTGCTGCAGCCGACGCAGTCCATGATGCGGGAGCTGTTCTTGAAGTGCAAGAACAATCTTGAACATGCAGAGGAGGATAAAGAGCTTGAAGAGTTCCTGTGAGTCGCACTGAGATCGGGTCATGAGGAGTCCTGCCGGTCCCTGAGACGGGTCGCGCTGGCCTGACCGCACTACAGCAGGCACTGGGGTCACCTGTGGTCCTTCAGGAGAGTGCGGAAGTTGTGCAACTCTTTTATACTCGTGAACAATCTGAGAGAGAGAGAGGGGAGAGAGAGAGCATCACTTTCCTGCTTCATTTCAGAAATATTTTGGGTACTTTTATTGTTAAAGGGGTCATCGAATGCAAAACTTACTTTTCTAGGTGTGTATATAGATGTGTGTGTGCAGTGTGTGAACAGAACCACCAGACAATGAAGAAAAAACTCATTCACTCCTTTTTTAATCCTCAAAAAGTTTTAACACTCTCAGTAATCAAGCGTTTGGTCATTGGATTGTAATTCGATCTCTCTGGAGTGTGGACACGCCCCATGGGGGAGCAGTGGCTCGTTCTCATTTAAAGAGACACGCACCGGAACGGGTCGCTGTGAGCAGAGCTGTGTGTGAGGAGGTAAAGAGTGTGTTGTTTTACGCAAACATTGAGTCTTTGATTGATCTCCCGCTCAGAGAACAGGATCCTGAGCGCCGTCCCCAAACACTGCGTCTGTGGGAACAATGTGTGTGCGAGTTAGTCTCGTTTGACATCATCAGGACTCCGCTGACATCATCAGAACTCCTATCATCATCAGGACCCCTCCGACATCATCGGACTCCTCCGTCATCATCAGGACCCTCCGACATCATCGGACTCCTTCGTCATCATCAGGACCCATCAGGACCCCTCCGACATCATCAGACTCCTCCGTCATCATCAGGACCCTCCGACATCATCGGACTCCTTCGTCATCATCAGGACCCATCAGGACCCCTCCGACATCATCAGACTCCTCCGTCATCATCAGTAGTTATCAAATAGGAATAAATTGGTCTAACCACAGCTAAACTACGCTAACAACACTTATACTATGCTAATTCCTAACATAAGATCAGAACACTCTTGTCCCATACACCGCACGACCCAGAGTGTTCACACAAGTGGTGAATTATTTGAATTAACAAAACAGGAAACAGTTAAGATGACTTTACCTCTTTCAAATAGGAATACACAAAACCCACTCAGGCAAGCCCCTATTGCCTTACACATCTCTCTCCATGACGGTGAGACACACATTTTCACCTTAGGCAGTAAATGAACCAAGAACATCTGATCTAATTCGAACATTAACACACACCCCAGATAGCAAACTGACGTTGAATCAACGTGGAAACTTGACATCGAAACAACATTGATCTGGCATTGTTTTGCTCATCGAATTAACGTTGAACCAACGTCAGACGCGTCATTCTTTCAAAACTAACAGAAAAAATCAACTTGAAATCAACGTTGTTTCAACGTTATGAAAGCAAACCAATTTTCGATTTTCATTTAGCTTTGAAGAATGCCGCGTCTGACGTTGATTCAACGTTAATTCGATGAGCAAAACAATGTCAGATCGGCGTTGTTTCAATGTCATGTTTCCACGTTGATTCAATGTCAGTTTGCTATCTGGGCATGGTTTGACATTGAAAAATGACACTGAATGATTACAATATTTAATCCAAATAAATGTTCGTGTTTCGTACTGATGTTGTTATTCGTCTGTTCTCACCAACGTCGATGAACACTGACACCCTGTGGTGAAATGGTGCGTTTTTTTTTTTACTGCCGCAGCTTTCTCGGATTGGCTTTGTTTGGATTTAAACTTCATGTTCCGATGAGTTTTTAAAATTCTACACACACAGCCCAGATAACAAACTGACGTTGAATCAACATGGAAACATGACATCGAAACAACGTTGATCCGACATTGTTTTGCTCATGTGTCAGACGCGTCATTCTTCAAAAACGAACAGAAAATCAACTTGAAATCAACAGCAAACCAATTTTTGATTTTCATTTAGCTTTGAAGAATGCCGCGTCTGACGTTGGTTCAACGTTAATTCGATGAGCAAAATCATCGTTGTTTCGATGTCATGAGAGACGTCGTTTCCACGTTGATTCAATGTCAGTTTGCTGTCTGGGAGCAAACATCAGAATATCCCTTATTCTGTCAATAAATCTTCCAAAATATAAAACTTTATTACAGACACTCATTTTAGGTGGTGTTTGTTCAACTCATTGACGATTGACTGCAGTACATTGAAAGTAAACATAACCGGAAGTAAGTGATGTGTTTGTTTACAAACGGAAGTGCGTCGCGAAGCCCAGTGCAAGTAGTCCATACACATGTAGCACTAAGAATATATAATGGGGCAGATATCAAAGCACTCCACTTTAAATTTCGAAGTGTTAATGTTATTGCTAGTTACTTGTATGACTCTATATTGCATCGGGTTCGATTTGGTGAGACTTGGAGTCGCCAGCAGGGGGCAACCGGGAGTTGCGCAGCGCATGAGTAGAGGGACGAGGTGAAGCGCGGATGTGCTGAGAAATGTTCTCCTTGTGTAAACATTGCATTTTCTTGTGTGTCATACAGCTAAGCTGACAATCACCTTATACTGGTATATGCATAACCATGTTTTATTCTTATAGAGCCGTAGTTTGTGCCTGAAACGTTAAGAAAAGTGAAGTTTTAACAGTGATTGAGTGTGATATGCGTGGAATGGCGGACGAGAGTGTTAAATGCTGAAACTAGTAACTCTTAACGTGAGCAAAACGGAGTAATAAAGGTTTAAAAAAGATATATACTCGACGTGAGTGTGGGACGAGGCACAATTAACTGAATATATGTGTATGGACATTGATTAAGATGTGTGTAGTGACGAGTCTGGGCTATTGGAGTTAACGAGGCTCGCGTGACTGTTGTTAGCCGTGACCCTCGTTAGCATTACTTTGTCAGCCATTAAATGTAAAAATAAATGAAGTTAATACTGTTAAATAAAACCCACTGTCAGATTTATAGGTATAAGAGTTTATTAATTATTTTCTGAGTTTATTTGTGAGTTTACAGTATTTGTTAAATGGTTAAAACTTAGTTCATAATGTAGTCAGTTCATTAGCATATTTCATGGAAGAGTAAAAACATTAAAGACAAGTGAAACCGTGATATGAAAAAGTATGTGCAGTTATCAATGCTAGAGTAATGTGAATATAGACTAAACTATTGTGAATATCTAGCTTCTTCTGTCAATAAATTTTCTAAAAATATAAAACTTTATTACAGACATTTTAGGCTGTGTTTGTTCAACTCATTGACGCTTGACCGCGGTACGAAAGTAAACACAACCGAAAGTAAGTGATATGTTTTGTTTCCGACGCTCAGTGCAAGTAGTCCATACACACAACCATAGATATCTATATAAAGCCTTTATATATATCTATGGAACACAACACACACACACTAGTAAAGTAGTGGGAGTGTGACCACTAGAGGGCATGCTTGTGCAACAGTGGCTGAATCTCTCAGAGTTAGATCGTTTTACTTGATAAGACCCTTATTCGTCGTCTGGAATCATTTAAAGGCCTTTGAACAGTTTGCGCTAAAAGTGTCTTTTCGACCTTGAACCATTTGGTTCCCAATGAAGTCCATTAAATGGAGAAAAATCCAGAATTGTTTTCATCAAAAACCTTAATTTCTTTTCGACTGAAGAAAGAAAGACACGGACATCTTGGATGACATGGGGGTGAGTAAATTATCAGCAAAGATGTCAGTGTCTTTCACTTCCCTATTTATTAATCTCTCTCTATCTCTCTCTCTCTCTGAGGAAGTGGGCGTCTCTTTCACATTCAGCTCTTCATGTTAAACATGTAACCAGGAAAGAAACACTCAAAACTCATCTGAACACACACCGAGAGCTTCAGAAGAACTGAATCTACTAATAACAGAGAAGATCATTTAATAAAAGAGAAGAATGAAGATCATCTGGACTTTCACTCTGATGATGATGATTCCTGGTAAGAGTCTGAACTCAAATCACTAAAAAATAAAGCATTTGATGAAGAGAGTCTTTAAATTCAGTTCATGTTGCCCAGTTGATTTTAAAAATGTACAAGTTCAATGTTCATCTGTTCATTCTCATTCATGTTTTCGTGTTTTAATGCTGGTTTGTTGTAGATGTCGTGAGCTCCATGAGTGTGACAGGATATTCAGGAGGACGAGTCAACATCACATGCGAATATGATGCAGGATATACAGAGAATAAAAAGTATTTTTGTAAAGAAGACTGGGAGTGGCCATGTAAAGACCAAATCAGGACTGATATTAAAGATGAATGGTTTGATGATGAAAGATTCTCTCTGTATGACGACACAAGATCAGCAGTCTTCACTGTGACCATCAGAAATCTGAGAGAAGAGGATTCTGGGACGTACCGGTGTGCAGTTGATAAATTCGGATTAGATCCCTACACTGAAGTGAATCTGGAGATTTCAACAGGTGAGAAACTGAGATCCTCAAACTCATGAAGATCTCCACAACATCTCGATACTCAACACTGACTAATCACATGTTTGTTAATAAATGAAGATAAAGTTTCATTACTGACTTCATTCTTTACACAACATTATCTGTGTTTGTGTTCAACAGCTCAAAACATCAGGACTGTGAGAGGATATTCAGGAGGAAACATCATTATAAACTACAAATATGAGAGGAAACACACAAATCATGTGATTAGCGTCTGTAAAACATCATCAGATCAGTGTTTTACTGTAATAAACACCAACAGAAGCACAGAATGGAAACATGACGGACGATTCTCCGCTCTTGATGACAGATCTGCAGGACTCTTACGTCTGTTTATCAGAGATCTGAATGAGAACGACTCTGGAGGATATAAGATTACAGTCAAAGTTTCTGAAGATTACAGTTTCTTCTCTGAGTTTGATCTGGACATTGAGACGGGTGAGCTGACCGTAGTCATTTATGCATTATTGACAGAATCCATGAATATATCTGCTGATTGTAACATTTATTTGGGTGTTACACAGATGATTGTTGTGAGAAGAGCATCAGTCTATCAGCTCCTGCTGGAGGATCTGTGAACATCAACTGCAAATACCCACAATCCCACAGTGGTGATGTGAAGTTTCTGTGCTGGAGATCTGGAGCTGATCTCTGTGCTGAAGAGACGTCTGTGAAGGAGAGCAGAAGATGGACGGATGAGGGAAAGATCCAGCTGTATGATGACCGAGATCAGCAGCTCCTGACGGGAAACATCAGTCATGTGACTGAAGGAGAGTCAGAATCCTGGTGTGGAGTTCAGTCTGATCAAGGACACAAGATCTTCATCACACGAGTCCTGGTCAGAGTTACAGGTACGGGCGCAGATCACTGTGTGTTATGAGTCATGTTTCTCAAAAAAAAAAAAAAAACACACAAAAGCTTTCCAGCTGATTCTGTTTAAACATATTTAACCACAGGATTATTTTTAATTTGGATGTTCTTTCTGTTTAACAAAGCAAAACCACAAACAGTTAAAAAGAGGAAGTACACCAACAAACTACAGTTTGTATGTTTCCAGTTTATGCAAGTAAAAGTGCAGCTTTGTGTAAACAACGAGAAACTGCACTGCTTTGAGTCATACTAAATCTTTTTACTACAGTTAACTCTTTAAGTTTAATGTTGCTCATCAGGGACTCTGCTGCAGTGTATTATTCAGTGTGAAACCACAGGCTTCAGTTCTGGAAACTCAAACTGTTTGCTAAGTGTCTGTGTTTAAGCAAATGTGAATTCTGGGTAATAAACGTGTGAATGAATGACATGAGAAAAGTGATGTCAAGTTCTGTGTGTGAAAAAAACATCCTTTGGAAATGAATTGTTCTCTTGTTTTATATGCAGAAGTTTCAGAAACAACAACAAGACTATCCTCATCACCATCACCACCACCATCTTCAACTTCATCTGCTTCTTTCTCATCAGTCAAAACTTCAGCGTCCACAGGTGTTTCCACAGCAGCAGGTGATCTTGCGCTGAAATACAAACATGTGATCAATGAGTGAAGCTTGTGAGGAGACCTGACGCCCCTAGTGGCTGAAACTAGAAATATATTTAAATATTAGAAATACATTGATATTTTAATGTAGTATTTAATTAATTAAAAGTGAATTTTAGGACAAACTGGCTGGCACATTTACCTACTGAGCAAGTGCAGAACAAGACGTTATTTAAAAGGCTTGTGTGAATGCAATGAATCCAGTATCATGATTTGGTCAATACTTCAAATGTCCCATGATCTGATCTGATATTTAGCTCAGATGATCAGATTCTCTTATTATAATCTCTAGTATATTCAGGCTCTTCTCAGATCGTTCCTCTGGTTCTGGCTCTTCTGGTTCTGATCATCGCTGGACTCTTATTGCTATTTCTCTGTAAGAAGCGTCAGTCTCCAGGTAAAAAAATCCGATAACGCTTCCTTTTACAGTCCAGTTACCCATGTAAATACTATGTACTTATTTTAGTAACTACAATTACTGGGTAATAACTAGTACTAACCCCGAACCTACCCCTGTTCCATGTACTTACCTTATATTAGCCAGTACTTTCTAGGTAAGTACACTGTAAGTACTGTACCGTAAAAAGGAAGCGTAACCAAAAATCCTTCTTCAGATGCAGAAACATCATATGTCGATATGACAATGAAATGGAGTTCACTTAGAAGCCTCTTATCTTCAAAAGAAATAAAACGAGCCAATGGCAAGGAAATGCCATGGGTCTGGGTAATTTGCATAGCCCCACGCGTATAAAAGGAAGGACACCGCAATATGCAGATATGTTTCTTTGCGGAGGAGTCAAGACTGAACTCGGCTGTTCCAGCGGTACAGCGGAAGTGGCAGGGAGACGTTACATCCTTAACCGAGACGTTCCCTTTCGTAGTCACTTCGACTTACGACGAAATGGGGTTCCTAGTCCTATCACGCCACCTCGGATGTCTTCCAGTGCCCTGTGTAAGTCTGAGCTCCCGGTCGTGAGACTAGCATGGACGAAGGACTCTTACTTAACACAGGAATACCAAGAGGAATTCTCAGAGGAAATATGCAATCAGTGCCTGCCCGAAGGAGGAACTTACAGAATACACATATGACCTGAAGGAAGCATATGGAGCACACTAGTGTGTCCAGCCCGCAGGTGGAATATTTCAACCCCAGGGGTGGCAGTGTGGCTTGCCAAGGGAAAGACATGCTCAGAAAGGCTTACGGGGTCGCTCAGAGGGGGAACCAGGCACATGGTGAAAACTGCTCTGGTGTTGACCTCAACAGTGCTGGAGGAACTCAGGTCTTGTGAGGCTCATCTGAGGAGAATATCCAGTCCGAGGAGTGGAATGGCGAGCAAGCGAAGACACCTGAGCGGGTCCAGTACCGGTTGGTTGAAGGTGAGTACATGAGAGGACACTGGCTCCACTCGGAGATTGTCTTTGGAATCTGGCGAATGTGTTGGGTGTCGCCCAGCCTGCAGCTCTGCAGATGTCTGCCCACATAGCAACATTGTTTCGGCCCAGATCCGGCCCACATTTGGCACTTGTGGGATGCGGATCTGGCCCACATGCAGCGTGGAATGACGGCCCTTGGGTGGCCCACTCCTGTTTGCCAGATCTGGGCCACAAGCAGGTCATAGCAATGCCACATGTCAGCCAAGAGCAAAGAAATAAACCACAACTGGACTTTATCTGAGCCACAAAATCTGAGTCATCTCAACCTTAATAAGCCTGTTAACAAGCAGAATCACTGAAGCAAAGAAGAGAATAGAAAAAGAGACGAGTCTTAGATGAAATCACCTGAAGAGAAGACATTAAATCTGAAGATCTCAGCAAAGGAGGATTAAACAACTCCACAAACAGCATTACCAGCTTCACTTATTACTAACCAGACCGACTTTATTTCTGTCAGACTTATACAGAAGATTTTATTGAGAATTAACAGAGGTTTAACTCTGTGTTTCATTTGAAGTCACCACAACATCAGAATCTCTGAAGGAAAAAATCGTAATTGGTTACCATTATGGAGATCGGTGTTTGCTTTAGTTGGGCTCTTGAGCCTTAAGTCATTTATTTTTGATTTAGTTCGGCTATTGTACTTCTGTTATAACAGCCAAATGATCAAAGAGAAAAGCTACACAGATGGAGTTGGCAGACGCATAAAGAGCAAATAGTTGACCTTGCTGCTGGTATACCAAAGCAATGGTGTCCACTATCCAGTGAGGCAGCCTCCGCCTAGAGAGAGCCTTTGCAGACCTGCCATCTTAGGTCACCCTGGCCACTAGCTGAAGATTATCCAGCATGGAGAAAATAGATTGGGGTGTGGATGAGGGGAGTCTCACTCTTTTGAGCTCATAGAGTCTTGACCGTTACATTGCGATGGTCATGTTCTCCGGTGGGAGAACTTGACTCATCAGCTGAATCTATAGGTGCATTCCATTCGACAGTGTCCCTATGCAGTGTTCACTGCTCCCTACTCCCTGAACATGGTATATCAGTTGAAGTGGACTTCACTGACTTCCTGTGAAGTGATGTAGCGATGTTCCCTTATTCCCTATGCCATTTGCAGTGCCCTTCGAACTGAACATGTTCGTTCCCTTTGAATTGGAATCTCACTTAAGATGGCGAAATACCCTGTGAGGTCCACTTCGCAGTCCACTTACGGTCGAATGGAACGCACCTTATCAGAATACCGAAATCAGAAATACACAGGCAGATCGTCTTTAAAAAGACATGCCACATGCACGCAAAAGAAAAGCTTGCGGCAGTGCTGAAGCGTCCAAAGAGAAACACACATGCTGTTCAGTTCAGCTGGCAGGAATATAAAACTCGTTGAAACTCGCCATCAAGGCAACACTGACTGTAAGCTGCTCGTCTAGAAGATTCTCGAATGTAGTCAGAGAATAGGCTGCAGGAGTGAAGAGAACTTCTCGGCTCCGAAGCGAAAACATACCTGCACAATGCGGCGTCCTTTTATACCCACGCGTGGGGCGGAGCAACTACTAGCTGGCCTTTTTTTTTTATTTCTTTCGAAGATGAGAGGCTTCTAAGCGAACCCCATTTCGGCGTCATTATGGCATAACACGAAACGACTAAGAGATTAGAACACATAGATTTGTTGATCTTTTTCCCACTTTGATTCTGTCACGACTAGGGTTGGGTATCGAGAATCGAGTATCGATTGGAACCGGGACTAACTTTTCGTTTTTCCCGGAATCGATCAAAAGTTAAAATTTCGATTCCTAGTTTCGATATTCACAGTCCGCCGAGCGGAAGAAGAAACCGCTGAACAACACCAACGAAGAAGCGTCTACCGGAAGTGTTGGCATAACCGCGCGAGTCGAACATGAGTAGCTTACGTCGGCGGTCCAAAGTGTGGCTTCACTTTTCTAAAAATAACAAAATCTCGGCAAAATGCAAAATTTGTGACAAAAGGAGTATTTCCTTCAGAAAGACCGTTGGTTAGCAAGGTTAGCTAAACTTTTTTGACCCCGCCTCTTAAAAGAATCGGAATCGAGAATCGTTGGGAACCGGAATCGAAACAAGGAATCGGAATCAGAATCGTTCAAATTCAAACGATACACAACCCTAGTCACGACCTGTTGGCTACAACAAGATGTGAGCAAAATACAGATAATTTGATGATGTGTGAAAACATTTACACAAGATATTAGTGTTGAAATGCAGAATAAGGAATTTAGGTACTTGTTTTTTTAGCAGGTGGTGATCCGTCGTCTCAGACTCGACCAGGAAAACATGAAGTGGTGAGCCCGGTTACTTTAAAAAATAAGATGATTTTTCAATCATAAAAAAATCATTTATGTCTTTAAATTATTTCTCTTTCTCTCCTCAGGTTTCTCACACTGGTTGTGATTATGAGGAGATTAACGACACTCACAAACAATTACCCACAAACCCCTCTGATTCTTGTAATACTGTTTATGCCACTGCCCAATTACCCACAAACCCCTCTGATTCGTGTAATACTGTTTATGCCACTGCCCAATTACCCACAAACCCCTCTGATTCTTCTCAGTGCGTTTACGCTACAGTTGAGAAAGCCACTGGTGACTCTCAGTGCTGCATCACATCTGCTGAGGATCTGAATTACACAGTGGTGAATTTCCACAAGGAATCTGACTGTCCTGACAGTGTCAGTATCAGGAATAATCAGGATTACAGTGAATACGCTGCTGTCAATCATCTCACTTCTTGATGAGCGACAGCAGAGAATACAAATGAGCTGAATGTTTGAATGTTTCAACCTTGTCTTTGGCATTAAGTTTCCATGTAACCTGCTTTGCTGGACCCATCCGGTTCCCATGCTCTCTTCCTTCACTGCCCTTATGAAACAAAAATATTGCAATTTACGAGAATAATATATAGCAATACATTAGAAAATATATTTCAATGTATCAGAAGCTTCCTCATTTGTTTGAAAATATATAACAAGATATGGATGGACAACCTACTGCTATATATTGATTCTTACATTAGGGGCGGCATTGGCCCAGTGGGTATGTAGTTTGTCTGCTAACCAAAAGGTTGGTGGTTCAATCCCTGGTTCCTGTCCAAGTGTCGAGGTGTCCATGAGCAAGACACCTAACCCCAGCTGCTCCCGATGAGTTGGATGGCGAATTGCATGGCTGACACCGCCGTCGGTGTATGAATGAGTGAATGGGTGAAGGTAAGGCAATATGTAAAGTGCTTTGGTGACCATTGGGTCTATGAAAGCGCTATATGAATGCAGTCCATTCACCATTACCTTTAATATTAAAATACAAAACTGTATTACATTATTGCATGTATGTTTATTGAAACAAATATTTTTCATGAGTTAAGCAAGCTCATGCATACGTTTACAGAGAGGTTGATTAACAATAGCCAAAATCACATTTTTGCATGACATTCATTGTATTTTACATCATATAGCCATATGGATGGACCATATATGGCTATGTATTGATTCATATAGTGTAAAATGTAGATGAGAGTGTAGTGAGGGGGGCGTGGTTCAGCGAAGTCCGCCAAGCTGAGCGGTAAGTAAGGTCAAATGCAAAATTAGACAGATGGTCTGTATAGCTGCTTTGAATCGATATATACTGTATATACATTGTAGAAAGCGCTATACAAATACACGTGAATTAAATTGAATTAGCGCTTATGTGGTTAGAACTGCTGCTGCTTGCTCGTGTGTCCACTAGATGTCACTGTCCATTTCTAGTTTTCTAGTTTAGTCTTCTTCATGAGGCTTCTCAAAGGTATAATTTGTTGCTGGTATTCATATTTTTTCTCTTTTTTTAATATGGACATAGCAATAACATTGGACAAACCAGATGCATTGTTTAAAGTGTAATAGCACATGTGCTAATTTTCAACACCTGTCCATAGGGGCTTTTACTACAGATAAAAACACATTATTAAACAAGACAAGGATCATTTACACATGGGAACAACTTTGGCCCGATTTCAGCCACTGTTTAAGGTCTCTGGTAAAGATGTTAATATTCCTCTGCAGTTTGAGTCCAATTGGGAGAGAATTCCATAGTGTAGTCCCTCTGAAGGAGAAGCTAGACTGACTAAAAGACTTTCTAAACTTCGGTATCACACAATCCCCACTAACTGAGGCTCTGGTGGAAGGTCTTAAAGAGCCCTGACGCCTCTCTATGAGGCCAGAGAACAGTGGTGACACAGTTTTGTCTGGGCAATTAAATATTTGGGCTGTTTACTTCAGCCAGATGGCGCTCTTTCTCGGTATAATTTAGAACAGAGTCAAACGAGATGATCTCATACTATAAAACCCCCTACTATCAGTCCTCTTGCGTACAGAGGATATTCAGCATAAAGAAGACTGAACTCAACTCACAATGAAGATCCTCCTCGTCTTCTTCACTTTCTCCCTGATCTCAGGTCAGAGCTTTTCTCTTTCATCACTGCAGTAATGATGCTGTTTTCTGTTCATGAGGTTTCTGATCACAGTATCAATCTGATTGACAGGTGCAGTGAGATGCTTCACCGTCACTGGATATTCTGGAGGAAGTCTTCTGGTTGATTCTGGGAAACTTTGGTTCAGTAACTCTGCCAAATACATGGTTAAACATGACCCATGGAGAACCATAATCAATTACAAGAAACACAATGAATGGACTGCTGAAGGAAGATTTATTCTTTTTCGCAACAGACACGGAAACCTCATGATATTTATCATAGAACTGAACACAGGGGATGCGGGAAAATACAGAATCAGAGTTCTCGACCAATGGTATATGGATATAACTTTGCATGTGAAAAAAGGTAAGGAATTTAATAATGAAAATCCTCATTTTAAATATATGGAGTTAATTTCTTTATTATGTGATTCATGAGATGATTATAATTACAGATTCATGTTGCAAAGGGTCAAAGAAAGTTTTGGTAAATAGTGGAGACACAGCCATCGTCAGCTGTGAATATTCACAAACTCATATTAATGATGCAAAAGCCATATTCAAAGAAGGACAAAACTCCATTGAAGAGTTGATACGCACCACTGACACATTGAATAAGGAAGGAAGATTCAGTGTTTCTGATGACGGACACATAAACTCCTTCACCATGAGAATTACTGCAGTGACTCCAGATGATGGAGGAGTTTATTTATGTGGAGTTTGGATCAACAGACTCTTCTACTCCATAAGTGCTAAAGTTAATCTGCACATTATGAGTGAGTACAACAAACTCTCAGTGTCATCTAAGTTGATACATCAGTGTTTTCATAATCAGATGTTGCATTCGATGAAGACTGATTCAGTCAAACATGTGTGATTGACAGCTAAAGTGGGCGTGTCTAGAGCGACTGGCCACTCAGGAGGTCGTATGATGATCAAGTGTGAACATCCTCAACACAAAACCAATCCAAAATACATCTGTAGAGAATCAGGCGGATGTTCAGAGAGGAAGAATCCAGGAGTTGAGGATAAATGGGTGGAGAATGGAGATGTTTCTTTATATGACGACACCACAGCAGGAGTCTTGATGGTGTTTTTTAGAGATCTGAAAACTGCAGATGCAGGAACATACAGATGTGGAGTCAATGTGTCTCACTACACCGAGAGCTTCATTGAACTACAGCTGGACGTCAGAGACGGTGAGGAACTGGATATATACTTTATCTGGCATACGTAAAATATCTGTTACAATGTTTCATGTAATTTCTCTTGGCTTAGATGTTAAATATCCAAAGACAAAGACTGAATCTGCTCATCTTGGTGAAGAAGTCAACATCACCTGTCAGATCCCTGAGGAACATAAAGTTCATTTCTGTCGAGAGATTGATGATCACATCTGTCAAAACATCAGCACATCTGCAGTGACAGAAATGAGTCCTTCATCTGAGAGAAATGAAGAGAGAGTTTTTACAGTGAGCATCAGTAATGTGAGTGTGGGAGATGCTGGAGTTTACTGGTGTGGAGCCGAAACCAGAGACACACATCTGACTTTCATCTCCCTGAACACTAAGATTCAGCTCCACCTCTTCAGTGAGTGAATTCAGATGATTTCATGAGTGTAAATACAGTATATTCAGAAGAATCATGTGTTAAATGTCTGTGTGTTTGCAGTGGCTCCAGTAGTGAGACGTGAAGGAGAATCTGCTGAGATCTTCTGCCCTTATGATTCCGCCTATAAGTCAAAGTCAAAGTCTCTCTGTAAGGGGAAGTGCTCCACTAGAGATAGAAACACTCTCAATGAGACTGTGAGAGAAGAGAAAGACACCAAGACTGACAGATTGACTCTGAATGATGACGTCACTGCTGGTGTCTTCACTGGGACCATCACTGGACTGAGAGCAGAGGATGCTGGGAAATACTGGTGTGCCGTGACATTAGAGAGAGACGTGGATTATCTCTACACTCATCTGATCGTCATCATGAACGAGGGTGAGGAAGGTTTACACGTCTGGATATGTGAAACTGTGGCTGTGAATTGATGTTCTTATATTTCCAGAGCTGAACTTGACTAAGTATGAAGGAGACGACGTGTCAATCCAGTGCAAACATCAGGATGGACATCAGAAACACTTCTGCAGAGCACTCGAACCCTCCGTGTGTGTGAAGGATGGAGATTCACTGGAGAAGATCAGAGATGATCGATTCTCTTTCAGTGATGAAGCTTCTACTGGAGTCTTCACTGTAAACATCACTGATCTGAGAGAAGAGGATTCTGGGATATACTGGTGTGGAGCTCACATCACCACTAAAGTCAATCTCACTGTTACTATTGGTAAGTTCATGATCTTTTTGAAGATTTATACTAATAATTAAGTTTCCCCTTCGACTGATCTCATGAAATGGCGTTTTTATGACACGCCAATTCGTATTTCCATTTTTGGAGTGCTATCAACACGCATAATCGCTTTTCAGCGTGTTTATGAATGCCGTTGACTTAACGTTATATAAATATACGACTTACCTCAACCCCGTCCCTAAACCTAACCGTCACTGGGGTTAATGGCATTTATGACTGTTCCCTTACCATCCTAGTGAAAAAAAGATTTAACCATCACTGGGGTTAATGGAATTTGTGACTGGACATTTGACGGCGTGTACAGACACGCGGAGTCACTCGGACGTTAATGGCGTAGACATGCACGCGGATACACACGGATAGCTCAAAATGCGTAGAGATAACACGCCACTTGACTCGAAAGTGGCGTGTATGTTTACGCAAAAGTCATGATGTCATCCAGAGACCAGTATAACCCCTACACCCAGGTCCCACTCGACCCGCTCCAAGTGGGCCTCGAACCCGGGTCTTCGGGTGCTCTAACAAGGAGGCTAAAGACTGCAGCCTCTAGCGTCTGTCGCTAGAGTGCCTATTGAGATCAGAGGAGTGAGGTTTACTCGCACAGCAACTACTAGCTGGCCTCTGTTACACCAGCAGACTTTGACCAGCGTACTCTCAGGCCAGCTGACTCGGCACTGCTATCCATTGAGTATATTAAACATGGATACAGCTCTTTCCCCTCTAAGAAAGAAGGGGATGTGCATCTTGTATCCTCTTGGCCCAGTTAGAGGAAGAAAATGTGATGGAAGGAATCAGGAGGAATTCAGTCCAGCGAAGAGATTATTGTCTCCCAGACAGAAAATCTATCTCTGGGAGCGGTTCTAGACTCGTGGCGAACCCATGATCGCACTCAGACTGTTCAGCAGCTCTCCATTTCGTTCAGAGCAGAAACCCGTAACCCTCTCAGAAGCTCTCAGAGGATGCTGGGGCTCATGGTCTCTGCATCGCCAGGACTTCCGCTTCATGCAGATGTCGCCAGATGTCTTTAGGCTCGTTGTTAGTGGTTCAAATCTCACTCCAAAAGAGGTCAAGTAAGATCAGTTATACTTGGTGCCGTGACCCGGGTGGGAGTAAGGTTTAGGAGGTGAGTGTAACGTAGGCCAGGTAGTGAAAGCCGTGTGCTTAAACCTCACTCCCCTGATCTCAAGAGGCACGTAAGCGACAGAAGCTAGAGACTGGAGATCTTGGCGTCCTTGACATCAGATTGGATCAGAGCGAGTCGAGTAGGACCGGATACATATTCGCCATGAATGTTTCAAACTTACGCTATATTACATCCCCGTTTCTCCCTAATGTGTTTGTGTGTTTTTCAGATTTCTCTTTGATCAACATTATTTCTTTGTGTTTGACTCTGCTGCTGATTGGAGGATTCACTGTGTTTGAGTGTTTATTGAGATGAGGTGATGCTGTCCTTCACACACACACATATGCACACACATTCATCTATGAAGCAGATTATAACTGTTAAAGACTAACCCAAACCCTGAAATAAGAGGTTCTGTACAAAGTCTTTTTAAAAAATTGGGACATTTTAAAATGTTTAGTCAGATTATTTTAGTTTTAGTTACATTTAGTCAGTTTAGTTTAGTTTAGTTTAGTCAGATGCACACTGTTGTTCATTGCTGATATTGTGTTGAGGTCTTAGGACGGCTTTGAATATCTTTTTGTCATGAGCTGTTTCATGAACTCTGCTGTGTTTGTGTTAGCATGATGTACAGGTCATTTTCCGACCGTCTCAAAGCCACAGAAAACAAATGAAGGTTCAGGCTCTAATTTTAGATCTTTTCTATGAACAAACACACTTACTCAGGAAACCCACAGAGAGACACACGCGACTGAACAGAGAGAGAATTTACTTTTACTTTTACTTTTAATGAGGAAAAGGCTGAAAAACTTTTTTTTTCTTCGAAATGATCCATGTGTGGTTTATTAATTTACATTTAAAATCTGATTATCAATAAATACATTGAGCCACAAATTGATGAGAAAATCCTAAGAATGGAAACCACGTTCACGGTGAAACGTAATTTTAAATCATAAAAATACTTGTATTGAAATATTGAGTTCAACACATTACTCTTAAACTTCAAAATGACTATTATTAAATATATCAAACTGGATTCTACATGATCTAGAGGTAAAGTGAGGTGTTTGTAAGGTTTATCAGGATATATGTGGTCATTGAGCTGAAGAGAAACAGTTTGTCTTGTGGTTTTCTTTTGCTTTTGCTCTTTATATTCTTTCACTCACACTAAGATGCGTTCAGTCTCCGGTGTATGTCATCATAACAACAGGAAATGGTTTCTTTCAAAACGATGGACACATACTTTCCAGTCATCAGAGATGCTTCGAATTTGTGTAATATTATATAAAAAAAAATATTTGTTTTCAGGTTGTTTGAAATGAGATGTCACGATGCTTCTGTTGAATGTGGAATGACTTTGTTTTTTACTGTATCAAAGGGAAGCACGAGATCAGTGTGTGTTATAAAATGTTAAAAGTCTGTCAGCACGACTGTTTGGACATTTTTCTCTGCTGTATAAATGAGTAAAGAGTTTTTTATTATTATTATTATTAATTAACTTTATTATTGGATACGTCTGGTCTGTTATTAATCAAGTTATCTAATTAGTGTCTTTGAATCTATTTAGAGTTTGTGTTTGTAATGTCCTGTTCGTCATGTTCATCAGATGAGTCGTTTAAACCTTCAGCTCCATCTAGTGGCAAATGTAATGGGCTGTTAAAGGGATACTCCACTTTTTTTGGAAATAGGCTCATTTGACCACTCCCCCAGAGTTAAGTTGTCTTGATTGAGACTGTGAAGCAGCTTTGACACAGTCTGTATTGTGAAAAGTCCTATACAAATGTATTTGACTTGACTTTTGACTTGACAATTCAGATCATAATTTATTTATACTGCAATGCATGATGGGAGCCATTAATGACTTGTGACTGATGGCAATAAGTATTATTATTGTCACCATGGTTGAGATATACAGGCTGATTATTGATGTCTGTGTTTCTAAATAAAGATGAAAGTGATGAAAGCAAACACTGATCTCCATAACGGTGGCTTACAATTTGTGATTTTGTCGTTCAGTGATTCTGCTTGTGGTCATCAGGTGTCTTCAATTATGCTCAATCATCACTCAATTAATCACTTAATTATCTCATTAACTATAACACTCCTGAGTTTTAATTTAACACTCATATCGTCCATCTGAAAGCAGGTGAATGTGATTTAGTGCTTAAAATATCAGTCATCCGAAACACACTTCTGTAATAGTGTGAATCATTTATCATCATTTAATCATTTGAATTTAATGTCATGTTGCATCTTATTTTAGCATGAATTTTGCATTATTTCGAAATCTTTTGACTGACACTCTTGATCCTCAAATCTGTTTTATTTGCACACCGTCCAGTCCAGAACTCTTACATGCTCCTCATATCCACTAGGTGGCGCTCTTTCTGTGTGATTACTGTAATATTCAATAGTCAGTGCTGATGGTGGGAGGAGCCAGGAGAGCTGATCATTACTGATAAAGAGGAAGGAACTAAAGCAGACAGATGTAGAGATTCACACAGAGGACATTCAGCATAAAGAAGACTGAACTCAACTCACAATGAAGATCGTCCTCGTCTTCTTCACTTTCTCCCTGATCTCAGGTCAGAGCTTTTCTCTTTCATCACTGCAGTAATGATGCTGTTTTCTGTTCATGAGGTTTCTGATCACAGTATCAATCTGATTGACAGGTGCAGTGAGATGCTTCACCGTCTCTGGATATTCTGGAGGAAGTCTTCTGGTTGATTCTGGGAAACTTTGGTTCAGCGAAAATACTAAAAGCTTTAATAAATTACCTGAGTGGAGAAGTATATTGAATGATGTGAAACATGATAAATGGATCAATAATGGAAAATTCACATTGTTCAGAAATAAGGAGGGAAACCTTATGATCTACATCAGAGGTTTGAATGAACGTGACGCTGGCGGATACTGGATTGGTGTTCTTTACAAGTGGGGTATAGATATGACTTTAAATGTGGAAGAAGGTCAGTCATTTTAAGATCAAAATCTTGCTGATATTTTAAAAGCATGTATAAAAGTTTTTTCTTTTTTATGTGTAAACAACAGATTCATCTTGTAAAGGGTCCAAGAGAGTGATGGTGAATATTGGAGAAACTGCAACCTTCAGCTGTGAATATTCACAGAATCACATTAATGATGACAAGATCATATTCAAAGAAGGAGAAGACTCAATTGAGACGATTTACAGCACCTCGAAGAAGATCGAAAGATTCAGTGTTTCTGATGACAGACACATAAACTCCTTCACCATGAGAATTACTGCAGTGACTCCAGATGATGGAGGAGTTTATTTATGTGGAGTTTGGATCAACAGACACTCGTACAGTTACTATATTATTAATACTGTTCATCTACATATTGGTAGTAAGTAAAACAACCTTAAAAGTTTGTTTCTTACATAAAATCTGTGTGTGTTGTATAATTTATCAGACACGAACCTGAGCAGTTGAAGTATTATTGTTTACTTTACATATCAAATACAGAAATATTGTATCATGATTGTAAAATGTAGCTGTTCTTTGTTTGCAGTGGCTCCAGTAGTGAGACGTGAAGGAGAATCTGCTGAGATCTTCTGCCCTTATGATTCAGCCTATAAGTCAAAGTCAAAGTCTCTCTGTAAGGGGAAGTGCTCCACTAGAGATAGAAACACTCTCAATGAGACTGTGAGAGAAGAGAAAGACACCAAGACTGACAGATTGACTCTGAATGATGACATCACTGCTGGTGTCTTCACTGGGACCATCACTGGACTGAGAGCAGAGGATGCTGGGAAATACTGGTGTGCCGTGACATTAGAGAGAGACGTGGATTATCTCTACACTCATCTGATCGTCATCATGAACGAGGGTGAGGAAGGTTTACACGTCTGGATATGTGAAACTGTGGCTGTGAATTGATGTTCTTATATTTCCAGAGCTGAACTTGACTAAGTATGAAGGAGACGACGTGTCAATCCAGTGCAAACATCAGGATGGACATCAGAAACACTTCTGCAGAGCACTCGAACCCTCCGTGTGTGTGAAGGATGGAGATTCACTGGAGAAGATCAGAGATGATCGATTCTCTTTCAGTGATGAAGCTTCTACTGGAGTCTTCACTGTAAACATCACTGATCTGAGAGAAGAGGATTCTGGGATATACTGGTGTGGAGCTCACATCATCACTAAAGTCAATCTCACTGTAAAAGAGGGTAAGTAATGTTGTTGAATTATTTTGTATTTAAAATTAAGTTAAGTAATTAAGTTTTTTTTTTTGAAAACGTGTCTCAAGCACATTAAACAGAACACACACCTGTTTGAGCATGTGAGCAGTGTGTGACCAGGTACAACAATCTGTTACTCCCTCAAAAAGTAACTAATTCCATTATGGAAAGTAACGAGTGTGGTAGATTGTTTATTCTGTCACACCTGACTAAAGTCTACCTGGGTCGATCGACATCCCCGTTCAACAATATTTAAATCCTAGCGCATCTTCACGTCGATGTTGGCTAAGTTTATACTCCAGCGAGTCTACAAGCTAAGTCAAGTATATTTATATAGCGTTTTTCACAATATAGATTGCATCAAAGCAGCTTCACAGTATCAATCACAACATAACACCAATGTTCGTTTCTTAGTGGAAAAACATCCATGTTTGGTTGAGCTGATCAAGGGGATTACTGATTGGTTAATTCATTTGAATATCCCCAACTGAGCAAGCCAAGGGCAACAGTGGCAAGGAACCGAAAAACTCCATCAAGTGACCTAATGGTGTCCTAAAACTCCATCAGGTGACCCAATGGTGTCCTAAAACTCCATCAGCAGACCCAATGGTGTCCTAAAACTCCATCAGCAGACCCAATGGTGTCCTAAAACTCCATCAGGTGACCCAATGGTGTCCTAAAACTCCATCAGGTGACCCAATGGTGTCCTAAAACTCCATCAGCAGACCCAATGGTGTCCTAAAACTCCATCAGCAGACCCAATGGTGTCCTAAAACTCCATCAGGTGACCCAATGGTGTCCTAAAACTCCATCAAGTGACCCAATGGTGTCCTAAAACTCCATCAGGTGACCCAATGGTGTCCTAAAACTCCATCAGCAGACCCAATGGTGTCCTAAAACTCCATCAGGTGACCCAATGGTGTCCTAAAACTCCATCAGGTGACCCAATGGTGTCCTAAAACTCCATCAGCAGACCCAATGGTGTCCTAAAACTCCATCAGGTGACCCAATGGTGTCCTAAAACTCCATCAGGTGACCCAATGGTGTCCTAAAACTCCATCAGGTGACCCAATGGTGTCCTAAAACTCCATCAGCAGACCCAATGGTGTCCTAAAACTCCATCAGGTGACCCAATGGTGTCCTAAAACTCCATCAAGTGTCCCAATGGTGTCCTAAAACTCCATCAGGTGACCCAATGGTGTCCTAAAACTACATCAGCAGACCCAATGGTGTCCTAAAACTCCATCAGGTGACCCAATGGTGTCCTAAAACTCCATCAGCAGACCCAATGGTGTCCTAAAACTCCATCAGCAGACCCAATGGTGTCCTAAAACTCCATCAGGTGACCCAATGGTGTCCTAAAACTCCATCAGGTGACCCAATGGTGTCCTAAAACTACATCAAGTGACCCAATGGTGTCCTAAAACTCCATCAGGTGACCCAATGGTGTCCTAAAACTCCATCAGGTGACCCAATGGTGTCCTAAAACTCCATCAGCAGACCCAATGGTGTCCTAAAACTCCATCAGCAGACCCAATGGTGTCCTAAAACTCCATCAGGTGACCCAATGGTGTCCTAAAACTCCATCAAGTGTCCCAATGGTGTCCTAAAACTCCATCAGGTGACCCAATGGTGTCCTAAAACTACATCAAGTGACCCAATGGTGTCCTAAAACTCCATCAGTAGACCCAGTGGTGTCCCGAACAGTGAACACACAAGTTCAGTATCTTAGACACGAATTCACACACTTCCTGAAGCCTTTTTCACAAGCCATGATTACCTTTTGAAGTTTCAGGTTGAAGTTACAAACGAAACAGTCCCAGAAGACGTAAAGAGGATGGCATTTTCTCTGGGCACCCATTTTATACTTCCGGGTTGCACTAGTAGTGAGTCATAAGCAGTCGCCGTTCAATATCAATTGCCGTGATTGGATAGTTGCTCATAGTGGAGCGCGTTCCCCAATAGCGTCTCAAAAGAGAACATATATATATATACACCAATTTCTCTCTAATCATCACTGTATGTGTTTTTGTATTTTCAGATTTCTCTTTGCTCAACATCATTTCTTTGTGTTTGACTCTGCTGCTGATTGGAGGGTTCATTGTGACCGAGTGTTTATTAAGGTGAGGTATGCTGTCCTTCTTCACACACATACATGTATATATCTAAATGAGAACATATAAATTGACTGCTGTTTAATATGAAGCTGATCCTAACTAAGACTAACCCCAGAACATATTTATGAACAGTTTTTTTTAATGTCTTAAATGACGTGTTGTCAGATGCATCTCACTCTTGTTCATCGCTGATTTTGTAATCTGATCGTAGTTCATCATCAAACGAGACACAGTGAAGCAGTGAGTCTGGCTCTTCATTCACTGAAGTTCTTGTGTGGATCCTGCATACAGATTCAAAGAGAGGGAGGTTTCCTCAGTTTCTGCAGACTGAATTCACTCGCTGACAGCAGAGATCACAGATCATCACAGATCTTAGTCAAACAAAGAATTGTCCTTCAAAACACACCACACTTGGTTATCAATAATTGGATAAGAAACTTATTTTAATCTTCATTTTAATCTTGAATATCTTTGCCACAGAAGTGTTTTTGTTTTTCCTCTTTTAAAAGATTTAATACTAAATTGTTTTTGTGTGTGTGTGTGTGTGTGTGTGTGTGTGTGTGTGTGTGTGTAACTTACTCAGAAAACCTGAAGTTAGACATATGAGACTTAACAGAGAGAGACTGCCAGTGAGTCTGAAGCTGCATATCTCAGTGGCTTGCGGTCGCTAGTTAGCCTTCCACCTACTGGTTGCCTAGTAACTTTGTGAATGACATTCACAGATATTATTCCATTTTATAGACAAATCAGTTTTCTTTCTGCTAAAAACTAATATTTTATAGAGAAAATACTTAAAATAATTGGATTCAGTTCATAAATTGAAAAAGAGAAACATGTTGTTTTCCATCTGGCTCAAAATGACTGAAAACTGGTTTAAGAGCTTATTCTGATGTTACTAATGTTCTGGCTGTCCATGGTGTAATTACAGTCAGTCTTCAATCTGGAGTGGGATATTGGTTTTATTAGTCTTTTATTAGTCCGTAGTCTTGTTCTTCTGCAGATCTGCACATGTTCTACTTCGATGTTTCTCTCTCTGTTCAGTCTCATGTGCGTCACTGCGGGTTTCTTGAAGAAGCCTCTTTATTCTTCACAACCAAACTAAACCAAGACTGTTTTACTGGGTCAAAGAGACTTGCTTGTAAGAGTCTCAGTGCTTTGTGTTTGCAAGGTGAGTTTGATGCTGTGGCCAGTGTGATAAACATCAACATCTCATAGATGTTCTTCAGCTTGTGGTTTTCTTTTGCTCTGTTTCTTCTAAACCAAGACGCCCTTCAGCCACTTCTGGGTGTGATAAAAACAGGAAATATCTTAACAACAATGGATACAGACTTTCCACTCTATGAAACATATACATGAAACACATTGATATATGGAAATTGTATATTTTGAATACTAATACATTTAACAGTAATTCTGTTATGAAAACATGTCAATCTCCCCAATAATTAAAGAGTTAATAACGAGCCGTATTTGACTCTGTATATCACCAACAGTGGCACATAGACATCGGGGTGTTTGCAAACGTGACGTGTTTTGTGGGCGGATCTTTCCTTGTGGCAGAAAACACACAGTTCGACAGAAGCACTCTGAGGAAGCCACGTAATAAAAGAATAAAAACGTTATTTTCGAGTTCATATCTCAAAATTCAGAGAAGAAATTGACAGATATAAACACGTTGGTCTGTCTTTTTTCCTCAGAATTGTGATTTAAACTCTCAATTGTGAAATGTAAAGTCACGATTGGAGGAAAAGAGAAAAAAGCATGCAGAAATCTTGAGCACTTTGTGTTTGACCTTCTGTTTGCGGCCGCTCTGTATATTTCTATGGCATCGCAGGCGAAGAGTAATTATCTGCTGAAGTGGACTTACTTACAGTAGAGTTAACTATACTTTAACATGAGCTTTGTAGATTCGTCTTCAACAACACAAAAAATTGTCTTAATATTAAAGCTTGTAAATCAGGTTTCCTGAGGCTCCCTAAAGACATATTAGATGTAGATTATACTGTCGTCCTCTAGTGGAAGATTAAATAAATGCAGATTCATTTAGAGTTACAAGCTCTCAGTGTCAGACATGGTAACCTCCACTAGGTGGCGCTCTTTCAGTGTGATTACTGTAATATTCAATAGTCAGTGCTGATGGTGGGAGGAGCCAGCCCAGTAGAGCTGATCATTACTGATAAAGAGGAAGGAACTAAAGCAGACAGATGTAGAGATTCACACAGAGGACATTCAGCATAAAGGAGACTGAACTCAACTCACAATGAAGATCCTCCTCGTCTTCTTCACTTTCTCCCTGATCTCAGGTCAGAGCTTTTCTCTTTCATCACTGCAGTAATGAAGCTGTTTTCTGTTCATGAGGTTTCTGATCACAGTATCAATCTGATTGACAGGTGCAGTGAGATGCTTCACCGTCACTGGATATTCTGGAGGAAGTCTTCTGGTTGATTCTGGGAAACTTTGGTTCAGTTACTCCACTAAATATATGGCCAAATTACCTGAGTGGAGAACAATTATAAATGATAAGAAACATGATAAATGGATTACTGAAGGACGATTCACACTGTTTAAAAACAATGATGGAAAGCTCATGATCTACATCAGAGATTTAATTCAGCAAGATACTGGAAGTTACAAGATTTGGTATCATGCCAGTTTGTACATTGATATGACCGTGAATGTGGAAGAAGGTCAGTCATTTTAAGATTAAAGTTTTCGATAATTGCAAAGATCTGATATATCTGAAATGCATTTCTTTATCGTGTGAATTGCAGATTCATCTTGTAAAGGGTCAAAGAGACTGATGGTGAATATTGGAGAAACTGCAACCTTCAGCTGTGAATATTCACAGAATCACATGTATTATGACTATATTGTATTAAAAGAAAGAAAAGACTCCATTGAGAAAATTTACAGCACTTTTAAGACCAACAGATTCAGTGTTTCTGATGATAGACAAAATAATCTCTTCACCGTGAGAATTACCGCAGTGACTCCAGATGATGGAGGAGTTTATTTATGTGGAGTTTGGATCAGAAAAGGCTCGTACAGTTACTCCATTATCAATACTGTTCATCTGCACATCATAAGTGAGTAGAACAAACTATTCAGATCCATTTTTCAATGCCTTCCACCCCCTTGTTTTATATATTTCTCCTAGTTCACAAATAAAACGTTGAATGTTGACAGATGCTTGCTGCGGAACGTCAAAAACATTGAAAGTAAACGTTGGAGAAACTGCGGATTTCAGCTGTGAATATTCGTCGAATCAAAGGAACGCTAGAAAGATCATATTCAAAACCGAAAATAGCACAATTGATGAGGTGATGTTCACTACTGACCCATGGACTACTCAAAAAGAAAGATTTAGTATCTCTGATGACAGACATAATCAACTCATGACTGTGAACATCACTGCAGTGACTCCAGATGATGGAGGAGTTTATTTATGTGGAGTTTGGGACTACAGTCACCCATACAGTTACTCTATTATCAATACTGTTCATCTGTATATTATTAATAAGTATAAAATGGGCGTGTCTAGAGCGACTGGCCACTCAGGAGGTCGTATGTTGATCAAGTGTGAACATCCTCAACACAAAACCAAGCCAAAATACATCTGTAGAGAATCAGACGGATGTTCAGAGAGAAGGAATCCAGGAGTTGAGGATGAATGGGTGGAGATTGGAGATGTTTCTTTATATGACGACACCACAGCAGGAGTCTTGATGGTGTTTTTTAGAGATCTGAAAACTGCAGATGCAGGAACATACAGATGTGGAGTCAATGTGACTTACTATACCGAGAGCTTCATTGAACTACACCTGGACGTCAGAAACGGTGAGGAACTGGATATATACTTTATCTGGCATTGGTTCATATTTTATGCACTTTCTTTTGGTTTACAGATTTAACGTTTGTGACTGTATCTGCTCATCTTGGTGAAGAAGTCAACATCACCTGTCAGATCCCTGAGGAACATAGAGTTCATTTCTGTAAAGAGATTGATGATCACATCTGTCAAAACATCAGCACATCTGCAGTGACAGAAATGAGTCCTTCATCTGAGAGAAATGAAGAGAGAGTTTTTACAGTGAGCATCAGTAATGTGAGTGTGGGAGATGCTGGAGTTTACTGGTGTGGAGCCGAAACCAGAGACACACATCTGACTTTCATCTCCCTGACCACTAAGATTCAGCTCCGTCTCTTCAGTGAGTGAATTCAGATGATTTCATGAGTGTAAATACAGTATATTCAGAAGAATCATGTGTTAAATATCTGTGTGTTTGCAGTGGCTCCAGTAGTGAGACGTGAAGGAGAATCTGCTGAGATCTTCTGCCCTTATGATTCAGCCTATAAGTCAAAGTCAAAGTCTCTCTGTAAGGGGAAGTGCTCCACTAGAGATAGAAACACTCTCAATGAGACTGTGAGAGAAGAGAAAGACACCAAGACTGACAGATTGACTCTGAATGATGACGTCACTGCTGGTGTCTTCACTGGGACCATCACTGGACTGAGAGCAGAGGATGCTGGGAAATACTGGTGTGCCGTGACATTAGAGAGAGACGTGGATTATCTCTACACTCATCTGATCGTCATCATGAACGAGGGTGAGGAAGGTTTATACGTCTGGATATGTGAAACTATGGCTGTGAATTGATGTTCTTATATTTCCAGAGCTGAACTTGACTAAGTATGAAGGAGACGACGTGTCAATCCAGTGCAAACATCAGGATGGACATCAGAAACGCTTCTGCAGAGCACTCGAACCCTCCGTGTGTGTGAAGGATGGAGATTCACTGGAGAAGATCAGAGATGATCGATTCTCTGTCAGTGATGAAGCTTCTACTGGAGTCTTCACTGTAAACATCACTGATCTGAGAGAAGAGGATTCTGGGATATACTGGTGTGGAGCTCACATCATCACTAAAGTCAATCTAGACGTCAAGAAGAGTAAGCATTCCCTTTATTACCAAAGTTGATTGCTATGCTGCTGATTATAATTGATTTGTGTTTTTTTTTAAACTAAAGCCATGAACAACAAGTTTTGGTAAAAGCAATATTTTGGGTTCAATGCAAGTATGATTTTAAGTCACCATTATAGAGATCAGTGTGTGTTTTAGTTGGGGTCTTGACCCTTGTATTGTTAACTTTGGAAATTGTCTGGTTGTTATATATAAATTATAATGGCTAGATGAATACATAAAGAAAGGTGCTCTGATGGTGTTGGTTATGTGTTAACATAATCATTATTTCACAATCATATGACCTGAATCACTGAACTCTTATAGAGTCCAGTTTAGGTTTACTTAATTATACCAGCACTTTCTGCATGATATAACATTGAATAGTATAATATTTGTATGATTTTTACAAGGTAATCCATAGAATTTTTTTGAACGTGTCTCAAATACAAAAAAAGTTTTTGTTTTGATTTAGTTTTTAGACACAGAGATCTAGAATCAGCCTGTGAATCTCAACAATGGTGACAATAATAGTGCATGTTGTATTGCATTCTGGATGCCACCAATCAAAACTCATTCATGGCTCCCATCATGCATTGCTGCATGAATAAATAATGAGCTTATGTTCAGAGGTGATCTGTTTGTCACCATTGTTGAGATTCATACGCTAATTCTTGATGTCTGTGTGTGTCTCCATAAATAATTCCTGAAGTTATCTTTTTATTGTTTGGATTGCATTTCATAGAAAATGCTAAAAATATGATGCTGTCCAAGGCCAATGATGCTATAATTAATTAAATAAACCTTAGTCAGAAACTGGGCTCTATGTGAGTTCATTGATTCAGGTCAAATGATTGTGAAACAATGATTATGTTAAAACACAACCAACACCATCAGATCATCTTTCATATTCGTTCATCTGGGTGTTATAACTAATGTATAACACCCAATAACATCTGAAGTTAATGATTTAAGGGTCAAGAGACCAACTAAAACACACACTGATCTCCATAATGGTGACTTAAAAATCACGGTTTTCTTCTTCAGTGATTCTGCTTGTTAACATCAGGTGTCTTCAATGATGAAAAAAAGTTAATTAATTATTAATTAATCTTTGATGTCAGTCTGTTATTCCAATATTTTTGTTTAGAAAAATGTGTAAATTTAATTATTACTCCATTCTAATTTGTTCAATTTAATTAATAATATTGATTGTAATCTGTTGCCTCAATTTTATTGATTAGATTCAACAGATTCAGTCGTATTTATTTTTACAGTGCATGCCACAAATTATGATCAACATCAAAACTTTAAAATGGGGCTCAACCTGAACTACATTGTGTCTATTTTAAGGAAATTATTCACATCAGTGATGGTCCGTGACCTCACAAATAGTGGTAGATTTTCAGATGAAATGGTTGAACTAGAGGTTGGTGGGTTGTTATCTCCTCAGATTGAAAGCAGAAGTGAGAGAACCGAACAGCCACAAATAGATTGTAGGAAATTCACAGATGCAAATGATAATACATTATTCCAAAACTACAGCTAAACTATTTATTATGTGTGTGTTAATGAAAAATGGTTGTTTTGAGATTAAACTGCTCTCGTCTACTTGTTCTCCAGATTTTTCTGACAGAATCATCATCTCTTGCGTTTGTGTGTCTTTACTGCTGATCGGAGCGTCAGTCTTGTTATTATATAAATTAAGATGCATCAAGACAGGAGGTGAGGATCACACACACACACAAGATTTAATGGTCTACAGGCCTTCCGTGACCGGCTACTGTTTTACATTCTCCCTGCGATTGTGAACTCAAATTCATTAGCAGTCTAAGCCTGTTGTCATCTGATTTGATGGAAAAGGGATCTGAAACTTTCTAAATTACTTTTTAGTCCAATTCTGCTCATTTTAAGACAAGAACAACTCATGTTTTGTTTCCTAAAGCCACCCTTGGAGTATTGTTTTATCTTAAGTTGGTTTTATTTTAAATATTTATATTATTAAATTCAGTAATTTTTTTAGTAACTCAACTGGATGAAAACAAAACCTGACCTGGATTAACAGCTGAATAATGAGACTTTTATGCTTTTTTAAACTGCTGTGTGGGTGAATTGAGTTTGTTTCATAACTGATGCAACTTAAAATTGTAATTAAATCAGAATTGAACTAAATGTAGCTGAATAGTGACACTATAGATCTGCTTTACTGATGAAATTATAATTTTTATAACTGAAGAGCACTGTTATTGTACTTTCTATTACTGTGAAGTGTTGTATAAAGTGCTTTAGAAATAAAGGTTTTACTGGTGTTATTCCACAGATCAGCACTCTTCCACGGACGGGACGGAGATGAGCAGTGGAAAGGTTAGGGGCGTTTAGTTTCTTGTTTATTGAACAGTTTCCTGACTCTATTTTGCACATGAGGCAGAACTAGAACACAGAACATGTGAATGACCAGCAGTGACCCCATATTCAGACGTCCAGGGGTGAAAATAAATGGAAAATTGGGACATGCAATAAGCAAATAATATTTTTTAAGCCTAATACAAATACTGTAAAGTCCAAGCAAAATGATTTATAAAGATAACGGGGTGTGGAGATTTGGTTTCGGCTGTCGTTGTTGCACTCAAAAAAACGAGATGTTGACTTTAATTAACATGAATGAGTTTTGATTGCAACATGCTTTATAATTGTCACCATTGTGGAGATTCATAGGCTGATTCTTGATCTCTGTGTATGATAATCTTAAAGTCTACATAAACTGTTTTTTTAAGAAGTTTCTTTTTTATTGATTTGATTTTCTGGACTTCATTGAAAAGGTTTAAATTGGGTTATCTTCAATGACAGTGCTGTTATAATCCATGAGTTAAACTTAACTCAGAAATATGGTTTTAACCTATTTGAGTTCAATTTTTTGGGTCAAATAATTGTGATATAATGATTGTTAAAACACAATCAATGCCACCAGATCACCTTTTCTATTCATTCCTCTGGCTGTTATAACTCGCAAAGAGTAGCCAATCAAAATCTAAAGTTAATGAGTTTAAGGTTCAAGAGCCCAACTAAAACAAACACTGATCTCCATAATGGTGACCTAAAATTTCCGGTTTTCCCCTTCAGTGATTCTGCTTGTTATCATCAGGTGTCTTCAATAATGCTCAATCATCACTCACTTATTCACTTAATTATCTCATTAACTTTAACACTGCTTCAACTTAACCCAGTTATGTGCAGCCTGTTGATATAAAAAATGTAATTAAAGCCAACATATATTTTTTTGTGTGTGATTGAATGTTGAGATGTGGGCGTGGCACTGAATGCAATCTAAAAATATAAAACATGAATCATATGCATGAATGAATCAACAACATGCGTTATTATTTGGCATACCCCTCTCTCTGTGAATCTGCCTGTTATTTCCCGAACTGAATCTAGTTTTATCTCTTGTCTTCAGGCGCCTCAGGCTGTGTCTGACTATGAGAATATCAGAGACGTCAGACAGCGCTCAGTCTCAGGAACTGGGGACGACGTGTTATATTCCAACGCTAAACTTTCCACAGACGTTTCTGATCCAAACCACACGCTGTATTCCACATTAGAGTTACCCACAATCCCCTCTGATGGGATCCTGTACGCGTCTGTGCGTTTCCAGAAGCACAAAGAGTCTGTCAGCGACGCTAAAGTCGTGTTCAATAACGAGGAGATTTACACCACGGTCAGTCTCATCAGACTCAACTAGTTAAGGGAGATTATTACTGGACTGTGTCGCTCTTTATGGTCATTATTACAGAGACACATTATTTAATGTGTACAGTGACTCCCAAAATGATTTTGGCACAAAAGACTCACACTTAACTATGAATGAAATGTTAAGAGCCAATTTACAATCAAAACAAGAAGTATTGTGTGAGTTTCTGCTTGTTTGTGATTCGTGGAACGTGAACTTAATGAGCTACGCTTGCGATAACTTGCGAGATAACTCAAGTAGCATTTGTTTGAATGTAACGTTTGATCTGCACTGTGTTTACTGTCGGACATTCATCGATTTACTATAGTTAGTTATTTTGACCATATGAAATAAGATGTTAGATAAATATGAAATAAGGTGCCATATCACACAGCAAAATCTCCAGTGTTAAATTAACACTCTGAGTGTGGACTCATATGAACACTAAAGCAGTGTTAAAGTTAATGAGATAATTAAGTAAGTGAATAAATGAGTGATGATTGAGCATTATTGAAGACACCTGATTTTAACAAGCAGAATCTCTGAAGGAGAAAACCGTAATTTTTAAGTCACCATTATGGTGATCAGTGTTTGCTTTAGTTGGGTCTTGACCCTTAAAATAATTTATTTTAGATTTTGTTTGGCTGCTGAACAAAAGAAAAAGGTAATCTGATGGTGATGGTTGTGTTTTAACATAATCGTTATTTCACAATCAGTTGATCTGAATAACTGAACTAAATAATGATCTCATGTTCAGAGGTGATCTGTTTGTCACCATTGCTGAGATACATACGCTAATTCTCGATGTCTCGATGCCTACATAAATAATTCTTTTTTACATTTTTTTTGTTGATCATTTGGTTTCATTGAAAAGGCCTGAACATATGATGCCATACATCGACAGTGCTGCTATAATTAATAAAGTAAACCTAACTCAAGAATTGGCTTATATATGAGTTCAACGATTCAGGTCAACTGATCATGAAATAATGATTATGTTAAAACACAATCAACACCATCAGATTACCTTTTCTCTATATTTATCAGGCTGTAATAACTGACATACTGCAGGCAAATAAAATCTGATGTTAATACTTTAATTGTTAAGAGCACAACTAAATCAAACACTGATCTCCATAACGGTAGCTTACAATTGTAGATTTTCTCCTTGTAATTCTGCTTAGGTGTCTTCAATAATGCTCAATCATCACTCAATTGTTCACTTAATTATCTCATTAACTTGCTTCAGTGTTTATGAGTCCACACTCAGAGTGTTAATTTAACACTGGGGGTTTTGCTGTGCAGTTATAAGATTGAGATATTAATGCGTGCTGAATGAATCATGCTCCTTGTTCTTACCACGTCTGTATTTTACATAAACTGTATGTGTGTGTGTGTGTGTGTATGTGTTATACATGTCTCTAAATGATCAGGTGTTTTATATTGATAGTTACAGGGAAACTATGCAGAATCAGCTTTAACTAGTCCGTGTTCGACTTCTGATCATTTCGTTTTTATACTGCACTTGTTCTGTTTGAGATCGCCACCTGCTGTTTAAACATTAAACATGTTGTTTTGAACAATCAAATGATTATTGCAGTAAGCTTCACTAGGAGGCGCTACTGTTTTTTGTTTTTTTTTGTATTGTTTATCTCTGCTTGTTTTAGGGCAGATGACCGACTCTTCAACAGTTGTTGAAAAAGACTTGACGACTCTGTTCTCTGCTCTTGACAAATCCTGTAAATAAACTGTTGAAGACTACTTTCAGGAATCTGTGAATTGGTGACAGGTTTAACTGTTGTGTGTCAGTGACAGGATGTATTTCATCACAGTGCGTCAGAAGAGTTTAGCGAGGGGAAAAGGGAAGAGGTGGAGCTGTTATTATTATTAAAAGAAACTCTTTAAGAGCACAAGATAAAAACACAAAATCAGACACAACGGAGGAACTGATGAACAATACAAGCGGATTCACAGTTTTATACTTCGTGATTATGAAGACCTTCCTCTTCTTCCTCTTCTTCACTCTCTGCCTGATTAAAGGTCAGACGTTTATAATTACAGTATCTCTCACTTTACCTATTTACTCACCTGATATTAAATCACGAGGATCGACATGTGTATGCTTGTGCATGGATTGAGTGCACACAAATGTTATGTATATCTTAATATTGTAAAGTTTTTTATTTTTATTGACGATTATTGTGGGACTTCCACCATGTGACCCAAACATTTTATCCTCAAAACGTATCCAGTGTTTTCCCTTCTCACTTCTGGCCTATCTGATCAAGCATGTGTTTTGCCTGTCCACTTTATTTGTGAATTTTTACATTTTTGTTAGTATGACTGTGTAAGGCTCTTAAAGAGGAACTGAATTTGATTGACAGGTCACATGGGCGACGCTGCTGACGCCGTGACTGGCATCACAGGAGGAAGTATCATCATCAATTGTAAGTACGAGAATACAAGAGACAGTGCAAAAAGCTTTTGCAAAATGTCTGGCCGTGAATGTACAACCATGACAGAGTTAAAGAAGGGTTTATGGATCCCAGAAGAGAGATTCTCCATGATGGAGGAAGAATCTTCTCAGGGATTGATGAGTGTAGTACTCATCAGAAACCTGACCGTAACCGACAGCGGGATGTACAGATGTCAAGCTGGCAGACAAACGGTTCAGACGGTGGATCTGAAGGTGAAACAAGGTAAAAAAATAATATGTATTTACCATGTTACTCAAATCAGTATACTCAATATACTCAAATCAGTAACGGGATTTGTTAGACTTTGTTAATTCCAATTCTCTGGTTTTCAGAGTCGTGTTGTGGGAGATCAGAGAATCAGACCGCTTATTTAGGAGAAACTGCGGTCATTCACTGCAAATATCCAGATACTTATAAAGATCAGGGCAAGCAAATGTTCAAAGTGCAGAATGGATCATTACAGTCTATTATTTATACATTTGGAAATTCGGACACCAATGGCAGGTTTTCTCTGAATGAAAACGAGCAGGAACATGTTTTCTCTGTGACTATTGCTGATGTGGAAAGAAGTGATGCCGGGGTGTATTTCTGTGGGATAGACAACAACAAAGGGATCTACACTCCCCTTCTCACGGAGGTTCAGCTTCATGTTTCAGGTGAGAAACAATTAGTAACAAATTACACATTAAATGTACATGTAATGTCAATTAATTAGTGTAATTTTGATTTCTGCCCTGTTGTCTCTATGTGGGCGACAATGGAATCAAGAACAGACTCAGGCCAGTCTGGTGAGTTCTTTGCACAAATATATACCTCAGAATATTACAGAATATGACAGTTTAGAACAGTAAAGTGAAAGTGATGTGCTGAAAATTGAAAAACATGAATGCCCTACCAAGTCGTATTTACTACTGGGGTGCTCAGAGATAATGATAAACATGTTCCCAAGCATGAGATAAACTTAAACATGGCATAATCATTAAACATTGCATATGAATAATCATTTTAAGCATTTGATGTTTTATACACAGTGAAAATAGCATGTATAACATCCCTATACTTTCCGGACGAAAAAAGCATAAAATCACGATTTAAAAAGTGGGAACTGCAAAAATATTTTGGTCAAAATTTTAGTTTTATGTATTTGATTTACCTTCAGATAGTATGCTTTTAAAAATGAACTTTATGGCACCATTCAGACTGACACAGACATAATCATATGTATCTCAACAATGGTGACACTCACTTTTAGTGATTATTAGTTTCTATTCTGGATATTTGGAGTTTCTCTTTCTTCGTACTGTTTTCCAGACAGTGTTTTCCTCTTGTGTTTTTCAGGTTCATTTGTTATTATCATTATCACTGCGGACGCTTTAATTTTACTCCTGATAGCAGTTCCACTGATTATAGTGGCTGTGCGAATGAGAAAGTCTACAGGTAATATTTTACACTAAACACATTCCTTTTCTCTAATATTTTTTGGGCTTACAGCAAAACACTGAAGATTACCCAAAAGTTGTGTTTGGGATGATTTAACTGGTTTAAATTAAGAGTGTTGAAGCAGCAATCTGAGTAAGACTGTAATATTGATCTATTGCTCAGGTCTGATGTCGTCTACCACTGTTTTGTTTAATCCAGTGATTTATGATCAGGTGAGTCAGCAGAAACAGTTTGTGGATTTGTATTTCTTCCTCGACTCTGTCATGATATTGAATCTCCAGCTTGTGTGTGAATGATCATATTCTGGTGTTAAACTGTGTGAACATGAAAAACAGATTGAGATCTTTGATGGATCTGTACTAAATAACGGAAGTTTCCTGTGACTGTAGATCAAAGACACTGGCCGTCACTGTAATCCAGAGGACAAGGACACGGAAACTACAGTGGTTTACAGCTGTGTTTCTTCAACCAACACCACAACATAAATGACTTCACAAACTGAGTCTATTATATAATAAAAGTTCGGAAGCATAATAAGGGCCATGAGAAATCTTCATCCTCCTCATCAATTTCATTGTTTTACTAAAAAAGAGTCCTTACCAATTTCGTTTTGTCTTTACTATAGACCATTTCAAAAGATGTAAACAACACTGGTCCAGAAACACTTCCTGTTTCAGTTTGTTACTGTTTTCTTTTATTTCACATGTAAATAAACTTCTTAAAGATGCTTGTTTAACTTTTTGATTCAGTTTTAAATGTTCTGTTGGTTGTATTTTATCCCAGCTTTTATGTAGTGTTAAAAAACTGAAACAGGAAGTGCTTCTGGGCCAGTGTTGTTTACATCTTGTGAAATGGTCTATTTACAAGATTACAAGACATTTCGCACGCAACGCTGGAGTCTGCCCAAGATGTGAGAACATCTTCTGCAGAGTTCGGGGGTATCACTTGTCAACAAATGCACTCGTGTATTCCCTAGTGTAACCATGAAAGATTTTACGACAGTAGTAGAAGACAATACTGTTTCCCAACTATAGGTGAACCCCGAGAGCAAAATTTAAAAAATGTCATAATGGGGCTTTAAATAAAATTTGAATTGAATAAAATAGAATTTTTCTGTGCCTTATTTGTTCACATGGTTTGGGTAAGATTAGGCTGGGACATGGCTCAGTTTTGGGGTTTGAAAGGGTGGTGTTGAAATGGTTAACTTAGAATTGGTACCAATAATTAAACCCAGTTCAGGGCCAGTTAAGGGTGATTAACTGGATGAGATTCGGGCCGGTTATGGCCCATGTGTGACCCTTGTCTTTAATCCAGTTCTGGGCCACTTCAGCGCCGTCATTCTTTGCGGTACTTGGACCGAGGATTGGGTTCACATGGGTTGGGTAAGATTAGGCTGGGTTATGGCTCAGTTTTCTGGTTAAAGGGTGGTGTCGATATGGTTAACTTATGCCTGAGAATTGGTACCAATAATAAAACATGTTTTGGCCCAGTTCAGGGCCGATTAACTGGCTGAGACTCGGGCCAGTTATATGGCCTATGTGTGACCCTTGTCTTTAATCCAGTTCTGGGCCACTTCAGGGCCATCATTCTTTGCGGTACTTTGGCCGAGGGGAAACGTGATTGTGTGGGCCGGAACTGGGCCAGAAAAAAATTGCTATGTGAGCTGTAATAAATATTTAAAGGGGGGGTTGACTGCTTTTTTTCTTTGCATGATTGCGTTTATGGGGTGCAATATAACATGTATTTGTGGTTTTTCTTTTTTAAAAAGTCTTTATTTTTCATAAACTTCACCTTTATTGTCAGCCGCGCTCTCCTCTGTCCCCTGAACGAGCGGTTTACTTCCTGATTCTATGAAAACACTCCCTCAGAAACAGCTGCGTGAACCTGACACCTGACAGCTGCGTGAACACAACTCACTCGACGTGCTGCAGAAATATGGCCATGCCCTTTCCTGCATATTCCGAAAGGAGTGGTTGATGCAAATGTGCGGGTTAGTGACGTACCATAACCCGTTGTAGTCCCAATCCAGTCGTTTTTGTAGGCGTTTACACTTCCTGTTTTTTTTAAAGACGATATCTCTGCTTACATTGAACTTTCAGCAACATTACACACTATTAAAAATCAAAAAAGTGAAATCGCAGTCACCCCCCCCCCCCCCCCTTTAAGAATGACTGACTGGCAAAACTGTGTGCTTTCAAAGAAGCTTTCGAAACTTATATGCTTTCTCTAAACGTCAACATTAACATTACAGGGAATGTTATTATGAGCCCCTTGTGTGTCAGTGACAGGATGTATTTCATCACAGTGAGTCAGAAGAGTTTAGCGAAGGGAAAAAGGAAGAGGTGGAGCTGTTAGTATTATTAAAAGAAACTCTTTAAGAGAACAAGATAAAAACACAAAATCAGACACAACGGAGGAACTCGCAGTGTCTCTGACTGATGAACAATACAAGTGGATTCACAGATTTATCATTCGTGATTATGAAGACCTTCCTCTTCTTCCTCTTCTTCACTCTCTGCCTGATTAAAGGTCAGACGTTTATAATTACAGTATCTCTCACTTTACCTATTTACTCAACTGATATTAAATCACAAGGATTGTCATGTGTAAGCTTGTGACTACGCATGGATTGAGTGCACACACGTTATGTATATCTTAATATTGTAAAGTTTTTTATTTTTATTGACGATTATTGTGGGACTTCCACCGTGTGAACCAAACATTTTATCCTCAAAACGTATCCAGTGTTTTCCCTTCTCACTTCTGGCCTCCATCTGATCAAGCATGTGTTTTGCCTGTCCACTTTATTTGTGAATTTTTACATTTTTGTTAGTATGACTTTGTAAGGCTCTTAAAGAGGAACTGAATTTGATTGACAGGTCACATGGGCGACGCTGCTGACGCCGTGACTGGCATCACAGGAGGAAGTATCATCATCAAGTGTAAGTATGAGGATACAGGAGACAGTGCAAAAAGCTTTTGCAAATTGTCTGGCCGTGAATGTACAACCATGACAGAGTTAAAGAAGGATTTATGGATCCCAGAAGAGAGATTCACTATGATGGAGGAAGAATCTTCTCAGGGATTGTTGAGTGTAGTACTCATCAGAAACCTGACCGTAACCGACAGCGGGACGTACAGATGTCAAGCCGGCAGACAAACGGTTCAGGCGGTGGATCTGAAGGTGAAACAAGGTAAGAATTAATATGTATTTACCATGTTACTCAAATCAGTATACTCAATATACTCAAATCAGTAACGGGATTTGTTAGACTTTGTTAATTCCAATTCTCTGGTTTTCAGAGTCGTGTTGTGGGAGATCAGATGATCAGACCGCTTATTTAGGAGAAACTGCGGTCATTCACTGCAAATATCCAGATACTTATAAAGATCTTGGCAAGCAAATGTTCAAAGTGCAGAATGGATCATTACAGTCTATTATTTATACATTTGGAAATTCGGACACCAATGGGAGGTTTTCTCTGAATGAAAACGAGCAGGAACATGTTTTCTCTGTGACTATTGCTGATGTGGAAAGAAGTGATGCCGGGGTGTATTTCTGTGGGATAGACAACAACAAAGGGATCTACACTTCCCTTCTCACAGAGATTGAGCTTTATGTTTCAGGTGAGAAACAATCAGCAACAAATTACACATTAAATGTACATGTAATGTCAATTAATCAGTGTAATTTTGATTTCTGCCCTGTTGTCTCTATGTGGGCGACAATGGAATCAAGAACAGATTCAGGCCAGTCTGGTGAGTTCTTCAACACATATATACAGTGGTGTGAATAAGTGTTGGCACCCATGCTAAAGTTGCCTAAAAAGAGGAATAAAAAATCATCTTTTGGATATTGATCTTAATGCCTTAATTAGAAAAATGAGGAAAACTCCAACCTTTAAGGACACCAATTTTCTTTGTGAATGAATAATGTGTCATAAATAAATAAATGTTTTTCTCTAAAATAAAGTGTGCATAAGTCAGGACACCCCTATGTTAAATTCCCATAGAGTCAGGCAGATTTTTATTTTTAAAAGCCAGTTATTTCATGGATCCAGGATAATATGCATCCTGATAAAGTTCCCTTGGCCTTTGTAATTAAAATATCCCCACATCATCACACACCATTCACCACACCTAGAGATTGGCATGGTTTTACTTCAGTTAGCCTAATAGCTGGTTTGATTTGCATTGAAAGATGATCTTATGGAAAGTACCCCATGCCAATCTCTAGGTGTGGTGGACGGTGCGTGATGATGTGGAGATATTTTAATTCAAAAGGCCAAGGGAACTTTATTAGGATGCATATTATCCTGGATCCATGAAATAACTGGCTTTTAAAATTAAAAATCTGTGGGACTCTATGGGAATTTAACATAGGGGTGTCCTGACTTATGCACCCTGTGTTTTAAGGAAAAAAATTTATTTATTTATGACACATTATTCATTCGCAAAGAAAATTGGTGTCCTTAAAGGTTGGAGTTTTCCTCATTTTTCTAACTAAGGCATTAAGATCAATATCCAAAAGATGATTTTGTATTCCTCTTTTTAGGCAACTTTAGCATGGGTGCCAACACTTATTCACACCACTGTATCTCTCAGAATATCAATTGTTCTGCATTCTGATTAATGACAGTTTAGAAAAGCAAAGTGGAAGTAATTTGCTAGTAAAGTGCTTTACCATTTTTGAGTATTTTATTAGGAGTCTCCTCCTAACATTCGCTGTCATCCATGTCACTGTATTTCGGATCGCCATGCCCATCTTGAGCTTTCTCTTGTATCTCATGCTGCCTAAAAGGGATAGTTCACTTTGAAATTAATTTTTGGTATGCTTGCCTCAAGGGCATCCGATGTAGGTGTCGTCGTTTCCACAGTATTTTCAATTTTGATATTTTAAGGTCTGTCAGTCATATAATGGAGGTATATAGCATTTTATACCATATTTTTTTTACGCGACAAGCTCTCAATCATAACTGAAGTTGGAAGAGGCCACTTTTATATCAGTTTTTTACTGCCATGTGTGTTTTTCAGATCTGTACATCATCAGTACGGTGTGTTCATTTGTGATTCTGTTGTTAGCTGTCGGACTGACTTTGTTGTTGTTCAAGTGCAGATGGAAGAAGACAGAAGGTACAAACTCAAACGCTCTGGTTTTATGAACAAACCAAACATGAAATGTTTTAACTATGTCATGGTTTCATCATTTTGTCCATCCACAGGTTCGTACTCATCGGATCAGAGGAACGCAAGAGACGGCGATGAGGTAAAACTGCGTGTTTCTGAAAACAATGTAAAACCGTGTTTGTGTACAACTGCAAAAGTCCTTTAAATACGTTGTAATTATATATCATGTTATTAAATATAATCTTTCCCTTCCAGGAAGTCAATTCTCCTCACTATGAAGCGATCCAGGACTCTGCTCAGGAGTCCATTGGGTTAAACACAGTTTACGCCACGGCACATTTACCCACAATCCCCTCTGGCAGTGATTTCTACACACTGGCTGAAAAGTCTCATGACACTGAACACTGAAGACACACATCATAATCTCTCCACTCTTTCCTCCTCATTGATTTGACTTTATTGTCAATCTTTTTTTGTTTTATTTCGACGACCAATCATTTGCTACAGTCAAAAGTCCATTATGTTTATATGAATGATGTCATTAAAATGAACCACTTTAAGACCAAATGTGGGTTTAATGGCCTTTAAAGAGCACAGCATTGAGATTATTTAAAGTAATGAGTAATTCTGAAAACTAAAGTCATCCATAAAGCTTTTTTTTCTATCACCAATGTGAAAAGAAAGATATATTGACACAACTAAGGAGCAATACTTGAAACAACGTAATTAATTATTATTTATTGGTAGTGTAATGTGATAATATTTTATTGAATATTTTTATAGAAGTAATATTTGATTGAAAATGCCAGTCCTCTTGTAACGGACACGAATGTCATTATTATATTATACTGACAGCAAGTGGTTGAATATTCAGTTTAACACAGTACAATACTTTTGAATGGTGTATACCTCCATTATGATGATCAGTGTTGAGGAACTGAGGAAGGAGAAAATCACAAATTGTAAGCCGCCGTTATGGAGATCAGTGTCTGCTTTAGTTGGGCTCTTGATCCTTAAACTTTTACTTTAAACTTTATTTGTCTGCTGTTGATTTATAACAGTTAAATGAACAAAGAAAACTGTTGTAGTGTTGATTATGTTTTGACATAATCATGCTGTGATCTGCAAAATTCAACTTATCAGATGAATTGGTTTAACTTGTTAGTGACATTTTAATGATTATACAGCATGTCTGAATTTGTCTTATAACATAATATATTTAATAAAAAATATTCGGAATCACTTTAATCTTTAGTTAGAAACACAGACATCAATAATCAGCATGTGTATCTCGATCATGGTGACAATAATAATCCTTGTTGAATCATTCAAACATATGAATGAATTCCAATGTGGATTCGCAAGCCGGTTGTTCCCGAAGGAGGGCTCAGTATCCAGTATATGGATCAGGCTCGTCCATCACGTTAACACAGTAAGGTCAAGACTGAATTTATTTGTGTCTGCTAAAACAATAAATGAAAATGGAAGAATGAATTTATTTAAGATCTCAATAGAGGGAGCTACAGACACTGCATTACATAGAGAAGGAGAGAGAGAGAGAGAGAGCAGTTCTCCATAACACCGGCCCCCAGCGGCTCACAGATAGAATGATGCAGATCTGTGATCATAAACTTCTCATATTTCTCCTGCTCATCATGTCAGGTAAGAGTTTATTCTGTTTCTAAAGCATCACCTGTTCTCAATCAGGTCCATGTTTGATCTGAGTTGACTTTCTCTCTCTTATGTTTTTAGTTTTGGCATGTGAGTCGACGGAGATCCCGACTTTCACTGGTTATGAAGGAGGAGGAGTTGAAATACGCTGTCCTTATGAGTCTGGATATGAAGAACATGATAAATATCTCTGCAGAGGAGAGTGTCCAATAAGCCTACTGAAAGATAAAGACATTCCTGTTGAATCTGGATCTCCAGCTAAAGACGAGAGATTCTATCTGACTGACGACACGACAGCCAGAGTTTTCACCGTCACCATCACTGATCTGAGAACAGCAGATGGAGGCCAATACTGGTGCGCTGTGAGGAGAGTAGTTATAAAAACTGATGTATACAAAGAGATTCTTCTGGAAATTAAACCTGGTAAGTCAGAATATTCTGTATGAGTGAAGCGGACAGTGTAGATAGATATATTTATTAGTAATAATTAATATAGGCTATTAATAAAGGGTCTGTGTGTGTGTGTGTGTGTGTGTGTGTGTGCGAGAGAGAGAGAGAGCACCGTCGTGTGTTTTAAGATGTAAAGAGAGATAACAGAAACCACAGTATCCTCTGTAGAAGATCATGAGCGTGTGTTCACACCACAGACACTGACCCACCCGCATCACTTCCTGTCACATCACATGACACGCTGTTTCAGTTACGGACGAATCGTTCACTCAAAACACAAAGTATAACTGCACAACTCAGATTCTTACACTTTAAACTGGTTCATCCAGCCCTTTTCAAGCCATGCTGGATTTATATATATATATATATATATATATATAAATACAGTTAACATTTATATATATTTCTTCCATGACTTGCACCTCAAAATGTAGGTGTTTGTCTATATTTTTTTCAAATCAGTTCCATTTAACAGCTTGATTTAACAGCTCGTCAGTTCTGTGCCATGATGAGACTTTGAGACTCTTAAATCTGTCACGTATGCCCTGATTCAGTGTCAGTCGTGTCTGGAGAGACCGGACATCATCTGAACATCTCCTGCCGTTATAACAGAGACCTGAAGAACAAGATCAAGTTCATGTGTAAAGGAAGAGACCCGTCGATCTGTGAGACGTCTGTCAAAGTTTCCTCAGACAGAAACAGAAACGGCAGATTCTCTCTGAGAGATGATGAATCTGCAGGAGTTTTCACTGTGACCGTCACCGAGCTGACACTAGAGGATTCTGGGATATACTGGTGTGGAGCGGGAGAGACGGGACTCAAGAACAAGTGGATTTCAGTGATGCATCTGAACATTAATAATGGTAAGATGCTGTCAGCCTTTTTTATGACTGATAATACTAAACACACATGGTCACACACACACACACACTGCTAGATTTCCCCCACACCCTCGACAGCAGTGAAGCGTTACTAACAGCTGTGTCAGTCAGGGGAAGTGCCAACAGATCACATGATCTTCTGCCAGAAATAGACTGTGAAAATTAAACTGTATATGTTTTCTGAAAATGCTTTGAATAATCTTAGTTTTGGATTCTCGTCATATGACTGTCATTTATTAAACCAGTTAATTGTTTTTCAGGCAAACTAGTGAACACGTCACCGAAACCAACCACAACAGCAACAGTTTACATCAGCAAACCAGAAGAGAGTGTATCTACCACACCCGTCACATCTGTGTTTCCTCTATCGTCATCAACAACTTCACCTTCAGTGTTACTGAACCAGTCCTCATCTAATAATGCATCTGAAAATGCAAAGTCATCTGAACCAGGATCAGGTATGATGAGTTCAGTTGCTTAAAGTTATGACGTTTCTTTAGGAGTAGTCATATTCACATGGTTTTGTTGTCCAAGGTTTTACCATGTTCATCATGTTGGTGGTCGTAGGGATCCTGACCGGCTTTGGATTCTCTCTGTTCATGTACTTCAGACTGAGACAAAAGAAAGAAGGTGACTGTATTCCTCACAAATCATTTATATACCTCTCATTTTCAGTCAAAGTGAACTTCAGTGTCACAACCCACTGAGCAAAGTGATGTCCACAAGACGTCTTTTCAACGTCTTAGTCACAAAAGTCGTTGACGTAGAGACAAGAACACCTGATATAGACTTTCATCGAACCTTCGTACAACACTGAAAAAAAAATGTTTTTTTTTTGGTAAGGTAAATACTACTGAAAAAAAACAATGTAATTTACAAGAAAAAGTTAGTTCAGGCAAGAATTTTAAAAACTAAGTAAATTCCATATCAGTACTTAGTTAAAGCGAGTACAAATGAAAGCATAAATATGAACTCAGGAAAATAAAGTAAAAATTACTCAACTTTTCTCATACTGGGGTTCCCATCATGCACTGGACCTTGAATGATTAATGACGCTCATTTTTCACTGGTTTCCAGCTGTATTTACACTGTTTTATCATTGATTTTTGTTGTCAGGATTAGTAACTTGCCATTTTGTGACATTTTGAGGAAATTTTCTGCTCAAAATGACACATTCAAACACAAAAACGACCCATCAAATGTTACCGTCATTGTGTATTGTCTACCAAGTATTGAGGTCTTTGCATTCACATCATGCTTAATATCTGACATGATGAAGTATAAAATTACTTAGATGTGCACATACTATAAATGACTGGTATAATGCTGTAAAATTGTTTGAATGAAATGTAATGCAAAGAAAATTATAACTAAATTGATATTAATCAAACTTATACCAGCAAAGTTACTTATATTCTTTGTTACTTTCACTTAACTAAAGTAAAGTTTACTTAAGTCCATATTCCACGTAAACTTTAACTTAAGATTTCTAAGTAAAGCTACTGATAAATATGTTTAGGTTTTTACTTGGCAAATCTTTGTATATTTAAAAGCATTTTCTGAGTGGAAAAAGTTGCCCAGCTTTTTTCATGTAAATCCTACTCCACATTTTTTTTCAGTGAAGTTTAAAAACTAGTTCAAATGTGACCATTGTGGACATGTTTTCAACATAACTTATGGTCTCATTTAGACAATTATATTGTTTCTGGACCAAATATACACTCTCAGGATGCATTACATTAAAACTCATGTTTATTTACATTGTTTAGATGCGGTTTAGATGGTGATATTGGTTTCATTTTGAGTCACCATTGTGGTGATCAGTGTTTGCTTTAGTTGGGCTCTTGGTCCCACATGGTTGTACTTTAGCATTTCTTTGGCTGTTGTAATTGTGTGTTTGTGTAACACCATTGTATGTGCAGAGAAAGCCAAGGAAATGCAAAATCAGATGTCATCAGCTCTTTATTGATGGTGACAAAATCAACACAATGCAAGCATTTAACAGTGTTTAAACTTTTGTAGTTATATCTGATAATTATCATAACAAATTTTGTGGAACTGCATTATTTGGACCAATCACTGCGTATAAAATGTTTTCAGAAAGTGAATCACAGTCACACCCAGATATCAAGATTTAGCATATGTCCCTCAACAATGGTGACAACCAAACCAAAAAAAAAGCCTGGGAATCAAGGATGTTTTGTACAATGAAAGCTACCCATCATGCATTGCAGCATGAAGCATTTTATTTATTTATTGTCACCATTGTTGTGATTCATATGCAAAATCTTGATGCCTCAGTGAGTGTCTTGATTTTCTCAAAACATTGTATAAACTTTCCTTTTGACCACCTTCCATGCTACTACCCCAAATAATGCAGTTCCACAAGATTGGTGGTTATAAATTATATATATAAACCCAAAAGTCTAAATACGACATTAAATACACACTTTGTGTTGATTTCATCATCAGCAAGGAGCTGATGAGAGCTAATTTAACATTATTTGACTTTCTCTGCCACAACAGTTGTGTTATTCAAGCACACAGAAAAAGACAAAGAAAAGTTAAAGTAAGGAAAACTGGGATCAAGAGCCCTACTAAAGCAAACACTGATCACCACAATGGTGACTTAAAATGAAACCAATATCACCATCTAAACCGCATCTAAATAATGTAAATAAACACGAGTTTTAATTTAATGCATCCTGGGAGTGTTTATTTGGTCCAGAAACAGTATAAATTGTCTAAATGAGACCATAAATAATGTTGAAAATGGCCACATTTGAACTAGTTTTTAACCTTGTGAACACGTCAAAAAAGACGCCATAAAAACGTTCGTTCCGGCCCCTCAGTGGACGTCTTTTTAACGTCCTACTTTTGTGACAAAGACGTCTTTTGGACATCATTTTGCTTAGTGGGAAAACTGTCAAAATAAAGGTCTTTAATACATTTAGCCACTAAATCTGTTGTCATAAAACAGGAAAGCAGCCAAAAGATGTCGACCAAGGCCTGGCCAAGCCTCTGCCCAACAGAGATATGAAACCAAACAGAGAAGTGAGTTTCATCATCATCTGTTTGAGTTGATATCTGTGGTTATAATCTAACCATTGGCTTTACAATCTTCTCTTCTCTTCGGTCAGGTCACTCGTACTGTCTCTGATTATGATGAGATCGGTAACACACTTGATCATCCTGATTACAGTTTGGTCGCCCCTGTTTATGCTTTAGCACAATTACCCAGCAGCCCCTCTGATAATCTCACCTACTCCACCATCGATTTTTCATCTCCTCTCTCGGGCAGGACTTCTGACGGGCAGGACACAAGTGACTACGCCGTCGTTAGACCATAAAACACTGTGGACATTCATGGACATCAGGTTGATGAACACTCACTTAAAGGTGCAGTCTATAAGAATGGCAGCTAGTGGTGGACACAGGTACTGCAGTCCAAGTCATAATATGGAAGATCGTGGTTTCTCCCACCTTTGGTCCCGCCTTCAATTGGCAAATTGTTAAAGGGATACTCCACTTTTTTTGGAAGTAGGCTAATTTTACAACTCCCCCAGAGTTAAACCGTCGAGTTTTACCGTTTTTGAATCCATTCAACCGATCTACGGTTCTGGCGGTACCACTTTTAGCGTAGCTTAGCATACATCATTGAAGTGGACAAGACCATTAGCATTTCTCAAAAAAAAAATGACCAAAGTGTTTTGATATTTTCCCTATTTAAAACGTGACTCTTCTGTAGTTACATCGTGAACTAAGACTGACGGAAAATGTAAAGTTGCTTTAATGATGTATGCTAGGCTATGCTAAAAGTGGTACCGCCAGGACCGGAGATCGGCTAAATGGATTAAAAAAACGGGGGAGTTTAACCAGGGGGAGTTGTAAAATAAGTCTATTTCCAAAAAAAAAAAAAACATACAGTATCTCAGACCAAAACAATAACAAACATTCCAGCCTGGAAACACACATTTCAAAGTAAATAACTGGCTGTAAAGTGTTTTTCAGAGAAACCAGTATGTGAATTTAACATATTATTTCCTCAATATTTGCAAATGGTATTTTTATGCTTTATTAGAGTGGAAAAGTGACATACAGCACCTTTAAGAATGAAACTACTTGGAATATGTTTCCTTGGCATTATTTTGGATAAATCATCAGATACATAATATTGTTTGACATATGCTTGATTAAATTTATGATTGACTTTTATTTAGTTCATATCTACAAGTCCTTTTTTATAGAAATATAAACCAAACTAAATACACAGTGAAGGATTAAATAAGTGGAGAAAGGAAATGCTTTAGTGCTTTAATGCAAGTAGAAATTAAAATCATTACAAAAAGCTGTGTAACAAAGAATACATGCCGCGTTGTTACGGCCCACCCATTTTCGGCCACTCAAAACCTATTTTCTGATGCCACTTTCTTACAATAATGGATTTATGATTATTTAAATTTAATTTCTGTCTCAAGGAAAAATCCTCCGTTGTTTTGAAGATTACCCATAATCCTTCATCATTACTACCCTTTGCTGCAGGTACAACTTTCTGACAGCAGATGGCACAATAATCCCATTTAGAAGGATTTAACGTTTTTAAATTTTTTGTGGAAAAATTCTGATTGAATCAGAGAAAAGAAACCTACACCTCAAATACCAAAGATACCCCAGTCTTCAACAGTATGGTAATTAAAAATCTTTATTTATATTTGTTCCGTATGTATTTGTGAGGTATTGTGTTTCATTCATATGTTGAATTGAAGATGCTACAGAAAGGTGACTTCATAAACATTTGCTAGCCATGTGAAACGTGTGTGTATTACATGTGCTTTACACTTGGTTGCGGCAAACAATTAAAGTACTCGTCGTACAACTAAAGTACAACTAAAGTACAGTTAAAGTACTTGGAGTTTTCACAGACATAAGGGCCGTACACCGGGACGAATATCAGCCCGCGTTATTCACCAGCGTTTTCAACGTGTTTTTGGTGTCCACACACCAGCGATTTCCGCTGACGATGAACATGCAAATTCATTCCCTGACATTAGATGGCGCCAATTTGCTCTGCAACACCACTCCATATCGGTTGTATTTTATTAAGATGTTTGTAGTCGCCGTCGCGTTTGTCATATAGTTCTTTATATATTACATATATTTCTTCCTGGCAGTGTAGACGTCGACGCAACTTGGTGTAGATCTTCTTCGTATGTGTGCTCGGCAAGACTGTTTTGTGTTTGAGCGCCCCCAAGTGGTGTTTTACCGTAACTTCAGAAGCTCCAAACACGTGAGCAAAAGAGGCAATCTCATTGGTCGGATAAAGAAACGAACCCGAGGCGTTTTTTAAAAAAAAATTACGCTTTTGCGCGTGCCACGGCTAGGGTTGGGTATCGTTTGAATTTGAACGATTCTGATTCCGATTCCTTGTTTCGATTCCGGTTCCCAACGATTCTCGATTCCGATTCTTTTAAGAGGCAGGGTCAAAAAAGTTTAGCTAACCTTGCTAACCAACGGTCTTTCTGAAGGAAATACTCCTTTTGTCACAATTTTTGCATTTTACCGAGATTTCGTTATTTTTAGAAAAGTGAAGCCACACTTTGGACCGCCGACGTAAGCTACTCATGTTCGACTCGCGCGGTTATGCCAACACTTCCGGTAGACGCTTCTTCGTTGGTGTTGTTCAGCGGTTTCTTCTTCCGCTCGGCGGACTGTGAATATCGAAACTAGGAATCGAAATTTTAACTTTTGAACGATTCCGGGAAAAACGAAAAGTTAGTCCCGGTTCCTCTCGATTCTCGATACCCAACCCTAGCCACGGCATTGGCGCCCTTTGTTTAGTCATGAGGCGTTAAACGTCGGCGAATATCGCGTAAAATTCGTCCCGGTGTGAACAGGCCTATAGTTGAGGATATTGGCATCTCGTGTAAACAAATTATGAATGAATGTTCACTGTATGTGACAAAAAATGTTTTCATCCTTACATAATTTTCAGTAAAGTGAGTACAATATCAATCGATCTACAAACGGACAAAGCAATGGTGACACATGGTCAAATAAACACTCATTACATTTTCATGTGCTTAAAAATTGGCCCCTTTATAAAAATTCTGACCGCTGGTATAGAGATAGATAGATAGATAGATAGATAGATAGATAGATAGATAGATAGATAGATAGATAGATAGATAGATAGATAGATAGATAGATAGATAGATAGATAGATAGATCCTTGTGCATTAGTTGTTGAAGGTCATTGGGCCTGAAACAGTACACCCTTGAAAAACAGGGGCCGTTACGGTTCCTCCATTGGATCTTATCTTCATAGTAGCTCCACCAGCAGCTTGAGCCTGTGCCGGTGTCCCACTGGACGAAGCTCTCGCTCCCTCAGGAACATCCTCTGGAACTGATGGACAGACACAGAGATAATATCAGAATGCATAAGAACTTAGATCAAATACTACCAATGCATATAGTGTCAACTTACCTTCCTGAAGTTTTCCCTTCAGTCGATCAGCAAGGTCATTTTGCTTCATTTTGCGTAGCGTTCGGACTGCAATCTTCCCGGCATCTGATGTGTTGTAGTGCTGGACCGTGAGATCCACCACATCGTGGCGATCAGCCTTCTCAAGTTTTCCTTGAGGAATAGGCTTTTCGACAGTGTTCGACAGGTGCCATTTGAAATCTTTGAACTCTTTTTCCAGTAGCTCTTGAAGTGCATCAAGAATCACTGTTTTGGTTGTGGCCATTTTGTGTCACTTTTGGAAAAAATACAATAATATACAATGGTATATTGATTAATGTGGAGCACGATCAGCCTCAATGTACGCCAAAAGATACAACCAACATTGTTTAACCCTCTGGGGTTCTTCGGGTCAATAATGACCCGAAGTGTTTAAATTAAAAAATGTTAAAAATCGTAGATTCATCGGAATGGTCCGAAACTTGGTGAATTTATTGGTACTTGGTATATGAACACCCCAAAAAAAGTCTAAGTGGTTGTAAAGAAAAAATAGTCACACTCAGGACCTTCGGGTCCAAATGGACCCAGATGGAAATGAATGGGAAATTGGCAAAAATGTGAAAATATTGAGGGTTTTTTTTTGTGCGTACAATCTACAAATCAGAAGGGGTGAATCTATAAAACATCAAGAGTGCAAAACAGACACATCCACACACACACAAACACACTTTTATACACAAACACACCAAAAAATTCAGATTATACATGTGTTTTGCATTTGTAAAAAGCTCCATCTCATTTTAAAAATTGCTTTTATGAGGCCTAGGCTTGAATCCAAAATGTAATACAGCTTTAATATATATATATATATATATATATATATATATATATATATATATATATATATATATATATATATTTCTATTATATTCAATGGGGGAAAATTTGGTCATAATTGTTGCATTAATACGAATTATAATTTTTTTTATTTTTGAAATTCTCAAAACACCAAAAAAGAAAAGAAAAAATATTATAAATCTGAAAAAAATATATGATTTTCTCTTTTAAATATGAATCCACACAATAAGCATAAAGTATATGGCGTATATCATGCCAATTATTTTCTATTAGAGTTAAAACAGCATAACCTCCTTTGCGACTGTGAATGACAGATCTGTAATGCTCGAGTTCTCCACTGGGGCATCGGGTTGTATATTGATTATACAACATCAGTGAGAATAGCTGAATATTTCCTAATTTCCATTTTGAATTGAGTATTTTTGAACTAAGTGTATTTTACACAGTAACTTACCAAATAAAGAGATTCAAAGTCGTTGACTTTGCACTTAAATAACATAATATGTGTAAATATGGCACCTGTACTATGACCTAACCATAAAACTATGAGCTTTCGCATCATTCTTCAATAGTCTGACCACACAAACCTCGTTTGTAGATCAAAAGTTTGTCAGTATGAAGAAAGTGGTTTCTGTGTAGGTTTCAAACATGAAGTGGTTAAAACGGATGTGTTTTCCGACTTTAAACTCTGCAAGTTTGAGCGTGTTAGAAAACACTCACACTTACGGACTGACTCAACATATGATAGTACTTAACTAAATAAACTAGACGTTACCGAAATACTTGTTAAATAAATATATTTTGTACTTACAAAGTCAATGGTTTAGTTGCAGTCGCACTTCCTCGTTCTGTGGTTTGTTTTGCTTTTCTTTTGCCTACATCTGTCACACTATTAAGCCGTTTTTATGGCAAGCCGTTTTAGCATTTAAACCTTTTTTCTGACTATCTACAAATATATTTAAAGCTAGTAACAATTGTATTTTGACGAGTGATAATTTTAATTCGCCTAGTCAGAATGACAATTAGAGATATCTGCAATTATAATTGCACTAGTAAGCAATCCGATTTGAGATATCTGTAATATATTTTGACTAGTCAAAACTCATTTTGAGATATCTGTAATGATGTCATTGAAATCTTTAAAAGACGCGTCGTTTTTAAAGATATCAATTACATCATTACAGATATCTTAAAATGAGTTTTGACTAGTCAAAATATATTACAGATATCTCAAATCGGATTGCTTACTAGTGCAATTATAATTGCAGATATCTCTAATTGTTATTCTGACTCGTCAAAATACAATTGTTACTAGCTTTAAATATATTTGTAGATAGTCAGAAAAAAGGTTTAAATGCTAAAACGGCTTGCCATATACCACTGGATTTCTAATTAGAGATATCTCAAATTATAATTTGCTTTAGAGGCAATTCAATTAGAGATATCTCTAATTTAATCGTCACTAGTGCAAATTATAATTTGAGATATCTCTAATTAGAAATCCAGCGGTAATAATTTTTTTACAGATATGTTTATTTACAATTTCTACTAGTCAAAACTCATTTGTAGATATCTGAAAATATTTTCCAACTGAAGTCAATGAAAGAATATGACTAGTCATAAAAGTATTGTAGATATCTGTAATGTATATTATGACTAGTCAAATTAACATTGCAGATATCTTCAATCCATATTATGACTAGTCAGAATCACATTGTAGATATCTTAATTGCAATTACGACAAGTCAAAATTGCAGAAGAGATATCTGGAACTGGAATTATGACTAGTCAAAACTGATTTATGACTAGTACGGGAAGGAGTATTTAATGTTAAAACGGCTTGCCATATGCGCCTCTGAATATGAATGAACTAATCCAATCCTGATTGGTGTTGCGTCGTGACGTAGCATGTGACGGCATACCGGAAGTATAAAAGCGACGCTGTCACAACACACGCAAGCTTTAGCTGTTTAGCAAGCGCTCTGTGTTGATCTGTCTGTCTTATTTGGTGTTGTTTGTTCCTCAGTTTGAACTAGAAATGGCCAGTGAACAATTTAAAAGATGTGTGCGTCCCTGCCCTCGTTATATCACTGGTGGGGACACACATGTATGCTTTGTGTGTGAATTGTTTGGGAGCGCAGCATGCACGAGTGACGAGCAGCTCTCAAAGTTTTTGTAATTTCAAGTTTATTAATAATGCAAGTGTTGATAAAAGCATGTGCGATTAAAAAGAGCATTTGCTGATACATCTATCACACCAGTCATCTGATGAGTATAACAATCATTCACAGAGTAAAAAAGAGACGTATTTGTAAAGCAACTGATCCTGGAATTGAGAAATTAAGCTCGAGTATCAAACATTCAACAAACTATCAACTTCCAAACAGTTGCAAACTTTCCAAGAGGCTTTAAATTGACTTAAAGTTATTAAAGAGAAAAAAAAACCAAACAATAATTAGGTTGATTTTAGTTCACCCCTTTCTCTCTCCCTTTGAATAACACTGTACAAAACGTTAGAGTGAAATTACATATGGAAATATCCCAGCCTGCATTTATTTCACAGTAAAACTCTGGCTTTATTAATGAAAAATAATATTTTTTACTCCTGTAAATTCCTGCCAAAGTTTACAGTGCCTGATTCTCTCAGAAAACCTTGAAATGAGGAAGTCCATTTTTAAACATCTGATTTCTAGATCCAAAAACATCAATTAGTAAAATTGCCATGGGTATTTTTATCTTTTTTTCACAAAGAATACATTTTACTAGTTATGCCAAGCTCTAGAGACATTGTGAGTAGAAATTCCTTGTCCTTAATACTTATCAAGTAAATGATAAACAACCGGAGGAGTCAGAGAAATTCATCAGATAAAAAAGAGCGGGAAAACTGAAGAAGAACGTTCCAATTCTGGCATTCTAAAATTCAAATATCTCGTTTATAATAATTGAGTTATTTTATTCTTTGGACAGTTTTGTAAATTAAAACCATCCGTGGAAACGTATGGGCTTTGAGAACTGCTGCTGTGGACCATCCGTCTGTCCAGCGACGTTACCTCTCTAGCGTTTACTCGTTGCTTTATGTCCGTATCGCTAGTGTTCAGACCTCAGCCCCAAGGTCCTCCTCCATCATTTCCATCTTCCTCTTCGTCCTCGTCTTTTTTCTTCTTCTTTTTCTTCTTGTCCTCCACCTTGTATTTGACTCGTCGGATAGGGTCGGTCATGCTGCGCATTTTGCCTTCGTCGAACTCCTCGTTCATCATGAAGTTCCTGTCGATAAGCTCCGCCCCCTCCTGCCAGTTGCGGTAGCAGTCCGGCCCGAGCGTGCAAATCTCCGACACGGCGTCGGGCAAGAGGACGGAGCAGTCCGGACGGAGGACCACCACCCTCGGCAGATCCTGCACCTCGAACATCTCGCTCAGCTCCCTGCAAACATGACGGAAGCTTCGTAAACTTCGCATATAGCATATTAGCATAAGCATATAGATCAGTGGTTCCCAAACTTTTTGACAAGCCTCAATGGAGTGTCGTTAAAATAAATCGTAAATAAATAGAGCGTTTGTTTGCAAGACTTTTGCTTTCCCTCGAGAAAGATTGCATTCATTTGCGAAACTTTTGTTTCCTAAGAAACATTGCATTCGTTTGCAAAACGTTTGTGTTCATTCCTAAAACTTTTGCGTTCCCCTGAAAAATGTGTTTGTTTGCAAAACTTTTGCATTCGCCTGAGAAACATTGCGTTCGTTCGCAAAACTTGTGCGTTTCCTAATGAAACTTTGCATTTGTTCACAAACTTTTGCGTTCACTCCCAAAAAATTTGCGATCCTTCGGGAAACATTGCGTTCGTTTGCAAAACGTTTGTGTTCATTCCTAAAACTTTTGCGTTCCCCTGAAAAACGTGTTTGTTTGCAAAACTTTTACATTCGCCTGAGAAACATTACATTCGTTCGCAAAACTTTTGCGTTTCCTAATGAAACTTTGCGTTTGTTCACAAAACTTTTGCGTTCACTGCCAAAAAAATTGCGATCCTTCGGGAAACGTTTGTTCACAAAACTTTTGAGTTGCCCTAGAAACAATGCGTTTGTTCGCAAAACTTTAGTGTTTACTCCTAAAACTCTTGTGTCCCTCGAGAAACTTTTGCATTTCTCTTTGCGTTTGTTCACAAAACTTTTGTGTTCACTCCCAAAACGTTTGCGTTACCATGAGTAACTTTTGTTTCCTACAGGAACTTTGCGTGTCTTCACAAAACGTTTGTGTTCATTCCCAAAACTTTTGCATTCGCCTGATAAACATTACGTTCGTTCGCAAAACTTTTTGCGTTTCCTAATGAAACTTTGCATTTGTTGACAAAACTTTTGTGTTCACTGCCAAAAGATTTGCGATCCTTCAGGAAACGTTGCATTTGTTTACAAAACTTTTGTGTTCACTCCTAAAACTTTTGCGTTCCCCTGAAAAATATTGCGTTTGTTCGCAAACTTTTGTGTTCATTTGCAAAACATTTGCGTTCCCCTGAGAAACTTTTGCGTTTCCTAAACAAACTTTGCATTTGTTCACAAAACTTTTGCATTCACTCCCAAAACTTCTACGTTCACGCCAAAACATTTGCGATTCTTCGAGAAACATTGCGTTTGTTTGCAAAACTTTGCGTTCCCCTGAGAAAAATTGCATTTGTTCGCTAAACTTTTGTTACTCCCAAACGTTTGCGTTCCCTCGAGAAACTTTTGCGTTTCCGAGAGAAACTTTGTATTTTTTCACAAGACTTTTGCGTTCACCCCATAAAAGTTCCGTTCCCCGAGAAACTTTGCGTTCACTCCCAAAAGTTATTTAAATTACTATAGTAAGTACATATTATGTTCAAGCAGAATAAGACATTCAATTTTTGTTTTTTTTCAATGATTTTTCACAAAACTTTTGCGTTCCCCTGAGAAACTTTTGCGTTTCCTAAACAAACTTTGCATTTGTTCACAAAACTTTTGCATTCACTCCCAAAACTTTAACGTTCACGCCAAAACTTTTACGTTCACGCCAAAACATTTGCAATTCTTCGGGAAACATTGCATTTGTTCGCAAAACTTTTGTTACTCCCAAACGTTTGCGTTCCCCCGAGAAACTTTTGCATTTTTCCAAGAGAAACTTTGTGTTTGTTCTCAAGACTCTCCCCAAAAATGTTACGTTCCCCGAGAAACTTTGCGTTCACTCCCAAAAGTTATTTAAATTAGTAAGTACATATTATGTAAAAGCAAAATTCGACATTCTTTTTTCTTAAATGATTTTTCAAATAAAAAAAAATGTTTCGTCTTTTTTTTAAAGTAAAAGCCATCTTGTAGACTCTTGTAGCCAGAACCTCTGTACTAGAAATAACCATTTCATATTTTGCATGCTAGCATGCTATTCGGAACAGAAGGGCATACTTCCTGTAGGGGTCCTCGTAGGGCAGGAACAGGCAGCGTTTGGGCAGCTCCTTCAGGAACTTCTCCTGCTGCTCCTCGGACGAGTCCAGCGAGACGTACAGCAGCACCAGCTGGGCCGATCGCTCCACGTAGAACTCGTCCGTCAGCTTCTTGTAGAATTCTTTGAGCGTCGGAGCGAAGTCTTGACACTTCTCGCACTCGCCCGAGCCGAAGAACAGCATGAGGATGCGGTTCTGGAGACGCAGGATGATCTCGCGCTCCGTGTCCAGCTCGTCTTTGTCCTTGTTGTTCTTCACCAGAACCTTCCCCAGGAACAGGTCCACCATGACAGCTTCTAGAGCGAGAGAGAGATCATTTACTCATCAATGCTTTCTTCCTGCAGGAATTTGCAAGAGAAAAGCACAAATATAAGTAAACGTTGAGCTAATTTTAATTACAACAACTGGCAACAGCTTAAAAACACAATCAAGAAGATATAAAGACGCGGTCAGAACGATTTTTTAAGAAATTGATATGCATTAATCAGATCTGACACCAATGATCTTTAATGTTATACAATTTTTATATTTAATATACATTTATTTGGTGATATTTTGAAATTTCTACTCATCAAAGAATCTTTAAAAATGGTTTGTGCAAAAATATGAAGCAGTACAACTGTGATCAACATCGAAGACTAGAACTCATCTTGATATAAATGACATTTTACATTATATCCCACATAGAAAACATATTTTAATTGGTAATAATATTTAACTGTAAATGTAAAAATAGGCAGAAATATCGCAGTGCACGTTTAAACACAAAGCATTAAGCCATTGTTGCATCTACAAGCCTAAAAACTGGAGATATTTCCAACTCAATGCTGACGCACCTTCAGTGAACGAGTCTCGCTAACCGAACCGATCATGAGTTCAGAAGAAATCGGTCCTGCAGCGGGAACATGTTGAGTTCCCCGTCATCACACACACTCTTCACGGAGATTACAGGTTTAACGAGACACCAGTGAGTGTGTGTCCTTCAGTCAGTGTGTCTCAGAGAGATCTGATACAGCGAACAGCCCACCTCATCAACATCAACCCACCGTCATAATCCTATAGAGAGAGAGAGTACCAGTCCAGTCTTCAAGTGTTTAGTCTGACGTGATAATTGAAATAACCCATCAAAAGCAAAAAATCTGCTGAGATTCAAAACACATTTTTTGTTTGTCTTGAACGATGAAGACGACTCATGTCGCTCTCAGGACGGATTATGGCCGTGTTTGTCAGAGATCCCATAAGCCCTCTTGGCTGAAAATACACCAAGGCCTTGATAATCCAATAGAGAGAGAGAGTGAGTGAGTGGCTACAGAAGAGATTGATATATGGATGAGTTTTATATGCTAATGATACATTTGTAAGACTGGAAGATGCCGAGCCATTTGGACTTAGACCCCGAGAAGACAAGGGACGTCTCTAGAAAATAATATTTAAACTCTTTCCTGAGAAACTAGCATCCCCGTCCCAGACATAATCTCACTGTCAATCACATCAGGATTGTGTGAATCTATATCTCTTTCCCTTCACCCCCTTTTCCCCCAGACTAAAGTTCAGTTTAAAGTGGATCATAGGGCACACCAACTGAGATTTAAGAGATCCGGCTAATATTTGGCACTGATTCAAGTGTACTTGGACTGTAAAGACTATTTTAACCCTTGGGTGCTCTTCGTTTCGGAGTCACATCTTCCCAGTCAAAAGTGACCGGACACCTAAAAATTAAATTTCCTCCATCCCAGTAAAACCAATGCAATTTGTTTTTGTTCTATAATATTTATTCTTTGTAATTTAGTACTTTGAGACAATTTGATTGAATTTATTAATATTTATGCAATATTTATGGTCTATTTTGCCATGGAAAAAATACATGTTTTTTTATATATTATATATATATATATATATATATATATATATATATATATATATATATATATATATTAATGCAGTATTTTAGTTTAATATAGAGTCTAGGCCTTCAGAAAAAAAAATATAAATTTTTTTTGAAGAAAATTAGTACCATCTGGTTACGGTATAGAGAAAAAGCGTAGAATCATGCATGTAGCTCTCTATTGAGAAGCATGTAAATTTCCCAGATGATTATGAACACATTTTTTTTTTTTTTTTGGTGGATTTGAATATATAGTTGAAACAATCTCAAAAACGATTTTTTATTTAAAACATGTTTAAAAAAAATGTGAATTTTTGTGTTTTTGTCAATTTCCCATTCATTTCCTATGGGGGTCATTTTTGACCAAAAACCACAAGTGTAAATAAATCTTTTCTAATAATACAAGTCTTTACCAGCACTTTCAATAATAATAATAATTACTGACCACAAACTTTTGAAAAGTAATGTAGGTTAGAATAAATATATTTTTTGTTTTATAAAAACTATTAATTTTATTTTCTAATATTTCACAATATTAATATTTTTGATCAAATAAATGCAGCCTTGAGAGAAGATTTATTTCCAAAACAGCAGGCCTAAAGTGTCATCAAATAAATAACCAAAAAGATTAATCAGATTTTAAGTAACATACTTTATTCTTTGGTATAAAAGGCACATTCAGGTCAGGAGACGTACAGGTACAGTTAGTGTGACGAACACGGAAAAGAAAACAGAAGAGTTTTCACTCGGCTAAATCTTATTAGCACATGAAATATCCAACCCGATCTCACGACCAAGTCGTACCAATTCGACGAATGATTAAACAGTGGCTAATTCGTAACAATTCGTACGACCTCACTCGTACGATTTTGCTAAATCGTACATATTTTACGAATTGGCCAATTCGTATGAATTCGTACGAATAACCTACCCCTGACCCCGCCCCTAAACATAACCATCACGTAAGTTTAGACAAATCATACGAATTCGACGAATGATTAAAAAGTGGCTAATTCGTAACAATTCGTATGACCTCACTCATACGATTTTGCTAAATCGTACATATTTTACGAATTGGCCAATTCGTATGAATTCGTACGAATAACCTACCCCTTACCCCGCCCCTAAACCTACCCATCAAGTGGGTTTAGACAAATCGTACGAATTCGACGAATGATTAAAAAGTGGCTAATTCGTAACAATTTGTACGACCTCACTCATACGAATTAGTATTATTTTGCTAAAATCATACATATTTTACGAATTGGCCAATTCGTATGAATTCGTACGAATAACCTACCCCTGACCCCGCCCCTAAACATAACCATCACGTAAGTTTAGAAAAATCGTACGAATTCAACGAATGATTAAAAAGTGGCTAATTCGTAATAATTCGTACGACCTCATTCGTATGATTTTGCTAAATCGTACATATTTTATGAATTGGCCAATTCGTATGAATTCGTACGAATGACCTACCCCTGACCCCGCCCCTAAACCTACCCATCACGTGGGTTTAGACAAATCATACGAATTCATACAAGTGAGGTCGTACGAATTAGACACTTTTTAATCATTCGTCGAATTCGTACGAATTGGGCGTGAGATAGTGTTGCAATATCACGTAAACATTAATTCGCAACACAAGTGTTTCTTTGCTAGATAACCTTAAAATGATTCAGTTTAATCGTTTTCCCCAATAAATCTCCCAAAGGCAACTGGAAATAATAGAGAAAAAAAAAAACGAAAAACAAAAGGAAAACATGGTTCACATGACGGGAAAAGTCCATCAGGACTGAGCTGAACAAGCAATAAATTAGTCGTCTGCAAGCAAACTATCAGATAAAAACACGTCACCATAATCTGGGACGCACAAACGCTCACTCAAATCATGAGATAATAAAGGAACAAATCACGTATTGATCCATATTTAACGGATCGTCCAGGACTAGCGTTAAACGAAACCCGAAAACTAATCCATGTCGATAATTGATTGTCCTTGAGATTCCCTTTCAGATTGTTTCGGCTCCCAGTCAAGCATTTCAGGAGAACATGAGAATCTACATCCAATAAAACACTGCTTCACTTCAGTCCTGTGTGTGAAACCTCGGGGAGAAGTGTGTGTGTGTGTGTTTTAGAGCTCGTCTCGCGCCGTGCTGTCGAGCGGCGACTGCAGGACGTCTGAGTTCTGTGCTCCGCTGCTCAGCTCCTCCTGCTCGCGGCTCTTTCGGGATCTGGCCCGGTCCCAGTCGGTGTGGACGGTCTCGTTGTCCCAGACGGTGGAGGTCTCGGTGTCGCTGACGTATCCCGGGTCGCCGGTGTAATGCGAGGGGTAAACCAGCAGGGGCTCGGCCGAGAACGCCCGCAGGTCCCGTCGCTGGAAGTGGGACATGTACTCCTCACTGCACAGATCACACAGTGATGATATCATATATGAGACAACTGAGCGAATGATTGAGACAAAAAAACATTAATCGACAAAATATTTTTATTTTATTTTATTTGTGATAATGTTTATATTAGCTAGTGCCAGACCGATATTATCGGCTGATATTAGGCATTTTCCAAACTATCGGTATCGGCGGTTATAATGGCCGATAAACGAATATTTCAAAAGTAAAATAAAAACGGACGAAACACGCTTGAACCATGTCATGAGTGTTGGAGTTGTGTAGTTTGTCCACCAGAGGGCGCTCTACACCGTCACCGAGTTGGTCACGAGACATGCATTGCTTGAATAACAATTAAAAGATAATCCTCATCAGTTCTCTAAACTCAAATAAACATGACAACATTTGTGACTATCATGTTAAGCCGAGAGTGAAGCGGAATTAGCTAGTAATAGTTACGTTACGTTGTCAAAGTGTCGTTGACTGACTGTCTTTTTAACTTTTGACGATGTGACTGAAGTATTTCTTTAATAGCACGTGACAGTTATAGCAATGAGACGCATCATCTCTCCTCGGCCTGTTATATTGAAAATGTATGTTTTACAATTTGCAGTATGACGTAATCCATTGCTAAATTATGGTTCGTCATGGACTAGCTAACCACAAAGCTAGCTAATATAAAGCTGTTGTGACAATAAAAGAAACAAGTTTCTTTTTAAAATGCATTAGCATACAAATCACTACAAATCACTAATGTTAGGGAAATCTGTTAACGTTGTGTTGCGCGTTTCTGAAATAAATAAATATCGGCCGATATATCGGAATATCGGATTTTTAAAAGGTCAGGGGATCTCTGGATAATCCGTAATTCGGATTATAAAACGAAAATATTTCTGTTTTTTGTTTCAAATAGAAATGCCAAATAACCGTTTTTGGTGTCAGAATCAAAAAACGAAAAACCAATTAAAAACTGGCCGTTTTTCGTTTTTGGAGATCATTTTATCGTTATTCGTTTTTGAACAAAGAATGAAGTGAGTCTTTGAACTTCTGTCAATTCGTTTTTCGTTTATAAACCAAAAACGGAAGTCACGTGGTCCATTCCTTTTTTGGGAAGCGAATGTAACCGGAAACACTTTCAAAATAAAAGTGAATATAGTTAGCGAGGTGAAGGTAGACTAAAACTGAACTAATATAACTTATTTTTAGTACAACTAAAGTAACACTGGGTGTGAATAACACTTTAGTTAACTAAATAAAAATTTAAACTAATGAAATCGTTTTTTTTTATTCTGACACCAAAAACGCTTTGAAACAAAAAACAGTAAAACGGTATTTTCGTTTTATAATCACAAACGAATTACGGATTATCCAGAGATCCGCCGACCTTAAAACCCCAAAATATTGGTATCGTTATCGGTCTTTAAAATCCTTGATCTGTCGGGCTCTAATATTAGCCCACTTGACTGAACCCAAGAGTAAATCCAAATCCAAATTATGGGAAAAAAAATCGGCCCAATTCGTAAATTGGCCTATTAAGTCGGTTCAGTCCGACGATACGTCGAAAGTGACCGACTGAAAGGGAACTGAACAACTCTCTCTCTCACATGGGGTGTTTGTTGTACATGACGGGCAGGAACTCGTCCACGGGCAGCATCTTCGTCAGCGGTTCGGCCCGCAGCAGCTTCTGCGCTCCCTGTAACGAGATCATGTATCCCAGCGTCCAGTACGAATAATCCGCCTCCACCAGGTTATGGATTCCGGGAACTGATTTCTCCGGACGGTCCACTTGCATCCGCTTGCGTCCGATGTAACTAACAGCGGGAGACAGAGAGAGAGGGGATGCCGTTAATATATATTATACAATATTGTCTTTTTTATTTTATTTTATTAGGCGTTCAAGGACGAAGTGCCGAAACCCAATCGTAATTGTACTGATTTTTAATATTATTATTATTATTCTGCTGTAAAACGCAGCCCAAACCGTGAGTGAAACTTTGTCAGATGGTAGTACAAAAATCGAGGAGAGGTTATCGAAATATGAGCCCGATTGGCCCATAGGTGGCGCTATAGCAACCAATTGCGCGAAACTGCTCATAACTCATAGACCGTAAGTCGTAGACTCAAGTGTCTTATATCAAAGCTGGTCACCTGGCGAACAAAAACGTATATCTCTGATTTCATTTCCGGAATGCAAATTTTTCCGCCATTTTGAATTTTGTTGAAAAACTACTTTTGCGAACTAGTTATTATTATTTTCTGTACTAAAGATTCTTAATCATTTTCTACACTCTAAAAAATGCTGGGTTGTTTTAACCCAACTTTGGGTCAAATATGGACTAACCCAGCCGTTGGGTTAAATTTTTACATTACATTTTTAACGCAACATTTCGGGTTTGTCCATATTTGACCCAAAATTGGGTTAAAACAACCCAGCATTTTTTAGAGTGTATGTTGTTTTAATGCTTTGGCAATGCAAAACGTATTTTTTATTTTGTCATGCCAGTATAGCTTTCTGAATTGAATAGACAGAGAGAAAGAGAGAGAGTGAAATGTCCAGTAGAGGGCGCAGTACACATACAGATTCATGTGTGTGTGTGTGTGTGTGTGTGTCCTCACATCAAGTCCCAGTCTAGACGCTGAGACTGGATCTCATACATCAGATTCTGCAGTCGCCGCTTGAAGAAAATCTCGAATCGCAGATCGTCCTCGATCACCAGAGACGTCTTCAGTCCTCGATCCACGATCTGACACCAGACACACAACTTCACATCTCACAGTTATGCCTTTCTCAAGCCCAAGAAAAAATAATATAATTTAACTAACTAAATAAAAAATATATAAAAAAAAAATAATTAAAAAAATAAAATAAATTAGGGCTGTCAAAACGATTAATCGCGATTAATTGCATCCAAAATAAAAGTTTGTGTTTACATAATATATGTGTGTGCACTGTGTATAATTATTTTGTATATATATAAAAAACACACATATGCATGTTTATTTAAGAAAAAATATTATTTATATATAAAATATTTATATGTGTGTGTATTTATATATATATAATAATTATACACAGTGCACCCACATATATTATGTAAACACAAACTTTTATTTTGGATGCGATTAATCGCGATTAATCGTTTTGACAGCCCTAATTTAAATAAATCTTAGTGTTTTTTTATAGCTATTAAATTTTAATTTATTTAATTTATTTATTTATTTCATTTTCTGATAAATATCTGGAAAACACTGGATTTTGTTGTTAACTTTATTACTGACTTTTGACTCGTCTGGAATAATTACTTTCACTGAACCGAAAAACACTTCAAGGTCTCATTTATTTGTTTAAATTTAAGTCTTTCATATTTGCATGAATATCTAACATTTTAAATAAGAAATAAAGTCTACAAAAGTATCAGTTTTTACTTTTGAATCAATATGGGTGTGCACATTAAATAAATAAATATATAAAAAATAAATATAAATAAATATAAATATATTTATATAAATATAATATAAATATAAATAAAATATAAATATAATATAAATATAATATATAATATAAATAAAAAAATATTATATAAAAAATAAATATATAAATATAAATAAATAAATATAAATATCTGAAAACATTCAAGCAGGATTTACGTTGAAAAAAGATCTTTACTTAATTTAGACACTATCACCTAAACTTTGAATTTGCATTAATATTTAACATTTACCTGAAAATGTCACATTTAACATTTATTTACCAGTAAATAGCACATTCCATGTTGCTGGTGTATTGATATCTCACTGGTTACTAATGAAACATCTGTATCGTGAGTCCACAACCCCCCTCTCTCTCTCTCTCTCTCTCTGTGTCTCTCTCTCTCTCACCTCTGTCCAGATGTTGTAGTGCGAGAGAAAGCAGCCGAGTTCTCCTTTGGTGAGCGGCCGGCCGTGATACGGGTCACTGTATCCGGGGAGCATCTTGATCCCCAGCGCCTCCACCTGACTGCTGTTCAGTGCCCTGAAACACACACACTCGTGTCAGGCAGTCGGTGTGTGAGAGAGGGGCATTACTGGATCTCATGTTTGCAGATGTGTGTGACATACTTGCCATCAACGGCGGCGATGATCTTGCACTCGATCTGCTGTTCGTAGAGAGTCCTCAGCATACGATCCCTGCGGTCCGAGCGTCTCAGCAGGTTTATCATGAACACCTCAACACACACACACACACACACATATTACTATTCTCTAATTTAATATGTAAAAAAATAAAAATAAAACAATTAAATACGCTATAATACACAATAAAACAATATAAGATAACAAAAACTATTTAAATATAAAGCTAGTTTATACTACATCCAATAATTTAATACATAATTAAATTAAATAATATAATATAATTTAAAAAGTAATTAAATTAATATGATATATAAAAGTAAAAAATTTATTATGAGATAATATACTATGTAAAAAATGGTATAAAACCGCATACAAATAATAATATGAATTATATAAAAATTTAAAACAATTAATTATACTATAATACAAAATCAAATAATGTGATACCTAAAAAATCATCAAATAATGTAATAAATAATTAAATTAAATAATATAATACAATTTAAAAAGTAATTAATTTAATATAATATATAAAAGTAAAAAATTTATTATGACATAATATACTATGTAAAAAATTATATAAAACCGCATACAAATAATAATATAAATTATATAAAAATTCAAAACAATTAGTGCAATAACATTTTAAAAATTACATTAAAAATAACACTTTATTTTATTACACAAAAATAACATTTTATTACATTAAAAATAACAATAACATTTTTTTAGGTTAGCTTTTAATTGATTTATTGTCTTTTATGCTTGTTGTTATTTTTATGTTATTTTACTGTGTCTTTGCTATTTTAATTGTTTTAATTGTGCTTTGAGATGTACATTGAAAGGCGCTATAGAAAATAAAGGTTATTATTATTATATATTATAATTAATTTTACTATAACACAAAATCAAATAATACAAAAAAAAATATTGAAATGTTACAGTAGAATTTCATAAAATAAATAATAATAATATAGAATAAATAAAATTAAACATAATACAATATTAAATAATGTAAAATAAAATACAATAACAGTTAATATGAAATAAAAATGCATATAATACAATTTAATAATAAAACATTTTAATATAAAATAGCATAAGATAAAATCAAATATTTCGCTGAGCCGCTCACCTCGTCAAAGCCCATTTTATCAGGCTGTTTGTGAGGAAGAGAGAGATAGACGGACGGCTCCGTCGGAGGATTGCGCACTGCAGAGACACAACACATGATCTCAGCCTTGATGACATCACTACAGGAACTCAGAAAACAAGCGTTTAGTCACATGACCCACCCATGATCTCCAGCTGCGAGTGCAGAAAGCTGTCCGCCTCGTCCTGCAGGGTATTCTGGGAGCGCAGGGGCACGGGGAAATACCCATAAGTCTCTCTGTTGCAGATGTACATCTGAACGTCTGCGGGGGGAACGCACACATGAAAACATGAATCAGTGATAACCAACAGTCTAAACAACGCCGGGTTGTTTTAACCCAAATTTGGGTCATATGGGCAAACCCAAATGTTGGGTTAAAATGTAAAAAATTTCACTTTAATCCAACTTAAACTTTCACTTTCAACTGTACATTTTTTAATTTCATTTTTAACCCAACATTTTGGTTTTGTCCATATTTGACCCAAATTTGACCCAGCATTTTTAGACTGAAGGTATACACTTTAAAAAATGCTGGGTTGTTTTAACCCAATTTTGGGTCAAATATGGACAAACTCAAACATTGGGTTAAAAATGTCAATTAAAAAACTATCCCAATGGCTGGGTTTGTCCATATTTGACCCAAAATTGGGTTAAAACAACCCAGCATTTTTTAGAGTGTAATATTACTTACAGTAAAGTGTTACCCAATAACTCTGACTATATCAACATGCAATATTGTCAACAAAAAATATTTACTATTAAAAAAGTTAAGTTAATTATAAACTTTTTTTTTTCATTTTATATCATTTTCGCTTTATTTTCCTCAACAAAAAGTAATATTATATAATATTAAAGTTACATGTATTTATTTCGCAGGCAAATGAGAACAATAGCAGTTAAACTAACTATAGGACAACAAGTGCAATGAGCCTTCCCAGTTTAATCTAACTTTATTTTAACATAGAAGAGAACGTGCTAGCGTATGGTATAGTATAACCTGCCATCCGCGCGGAGAAGGCGAAGATGATGATGTCATCGAAGGCCCAGCTGTAGTCGGGGTGTGGCGGGTAGAAGGCCAGCTGACGGGACGCTTGCTTCCTCAGGTCCAGCAGGAGCGTGGAGTGGACCATGGGCACAGCGAAGCAGCCCGTCCTCTCCTGCCGGCGGATGGGCATGTAGGCCGGCGTACGCTTGTAATAACCCTACACACACACCACGTTCCTTTAGCGGGGAAATGTTGCCACTTGAAAAAAATGCTAAACGCACGTTCCCATCAAACACGACCAATCAGAGAGAAGCCAAAAATGGAAACGAAAATGAGAAAATGAGAAAATGAAAAGACATCGGGAGAAGCAACCGGATAAAGTGGGTTTATAGCGGGGTTTATTTACAGGGAAGTAGCGTGCCGTGAAACATCCACCAACTGCAAAGTATTTAACATTAAATAGTGAACTAACAATTTACGATTTTGCTGTAAACACTTTCCGAACGTTTTTTTTTTTTCCAGTGGATGAACGATAAAAACATTGACAGCCAATCAGAATCCGTCCTAGAGCATTTAAAGCGACAGACGACAAAACTGTGTACGACTGTATCGTTGGTGTGACGCTAATATAGTTATCGTTATGGTTATCATTCTCGCCGTGAACGTGTCGAAGATAATGGTGAAACTGAAATGTTTATAATTATAAAACTTAGATTCATTAAAATTAGATATTTGAAAATTTTAATATATTTCTCTATTACTATTTTTATGATATATATATATATAAATAAATATATATTACATATATATTATATAAATAATATATATTATTAATATATATATTTTATTTTTTTATTTTATTATATATATATATATATATATATATATATATATATTACATACATAATTTTATATCATTTCGCTTCATTTTGGTCTACAAAAAAGAAAAAAAGACTATAAAATATAGCTCTTACAGATTATATTTTATTATATATATATTTATTATATGTAATACGTATAAATATTTTTAAAACAAGTTAAGTCTCTCAAATGAAAAAAAGTTCATAAAATAAAATGTTTATAACAATACAAATTAAGTTAATTATAAAAGATTTTCAATATTTATATAATTTTATCCATTTGATATAATTTCACTTTATTTTCATCAACAAAAAGTTAGAATATTATATAGTTCTCTCTATATTATTAAATAATATAAATGTTTTTTAAACAAAGCCTTGGCAGATGTGAAGAGTGTAAATCCCCAAAAAAATATTTTCAAAATTTGTTATCACAACATTTTTTCTTTTGTCAAATCAACTTAAATAATTTATTTAGTTGAGATAACTTAATATTTTAAGTTCCTGATGATTAAATTAATCTCCTTCATTGTATTAACTCACTTTTTCCAGTTCAATCAACTTAAAATTTTAAGGCAACCCGATTACTTAATTTTTTAAGTTAAACCAACAATGTTTTTTTACAGTGTTCATTGACTAATCTTGACTAAGAATGAGGTTTAATACATTTGATATAAACTAAATGTGTCCCAGGACTAAGACTAAGACCAGTTGAGGGAAGGACACACTCGTACTGGTGTTTCCACACACACACACACACCTGCGAGGTCATCCCGCACCAGAAGTTTGAGTACGCAGCTCTGGACTCCAGCATCGGCGCTACGATCGTCTTGTTCTCGCGCATTAGCTTCCACAACACATCTCTGTTGGTCAGCAGATTATCACAGTCCACCACCTGAAACACACATGATGTCACGTGAGCATAACCCCGCCTCCAGAGGTGGCATCCACCAATAGAATTACAGCATCAAACATGTGACCCTGGATCACAAAACCGGTCACGAGTCGCACGGATGAATCTGTATATATAGGTCAAAATTATCATTTTTATTTTATTATTACATAAAGATCACGTTCCTTGAAGATATTTTGAACATTTCCTAATGTAAATGTGCTGCTCCTTTAAGAAAGCAGGTAGACGAATTACTACTCCGCGGTTTGTCTGTTTAGACTTGCCGTAGTTCTCAATGCACGCAACAACCCTGAAACACAGCTGAGCACTTTTCATCATCTTTAACACGTTTTGTCTTCATAACTCTGAAGAACTTATGTCTGTAAGTGCATTTTTATCACAACCTTAAGTGAAGATCGTTTGAATTACATATTTGTGTGAAAAAGTGTTGAAAATGGCAGACATGCTAATCGCGTTAGCCTGTCTATGGCGTTTTCCATGTTAAGTTAGCATTCATGCTAATCGCTATACAAACGTGTGAATAATGGGTAATTTTATGTTACTGTATTTTGTGTTTTTCATTCATTTCATTCAACTTTCATATGATAAATAAATCTCAATTTCAAAATAAAGTGTGGTCCAGAGTCACATATCAATGGATAATGTTGGGGTTAACCGCAGATCTGTCTCTGTACACACTTTAGTCTAAAGTTTAGAAGATCCCGCTAGCTAAATAAAAGAACAACAATAATAGCTACAGAATACTAAAAACAATCAGCACATAAAAGCCTTTCTAAATAAAAAAGTCTATATAAAATTATATATTACTTAAATTATGTAAGGAATTGTTTTGAAATTGGAATATTATTTAGTTTAAATTGAACATGTTATTTACAATTAAAACAAATGTATTATAGACTAAATATATATTAAATGCAATTAGCTGAGCATTAGAGTGATATTTGACCCACTTTTGTAGGACTAAAGCACATTTATAAAGCATTTATATGTAATTTCATTCTATTGTTATTGGAAAATGGCTAAAAGTGCAGCTGAAATTACTGATAATCAATAATCCTAAACTGAAATATACTGTAATCTCGTTTGTATTGAAAAACTTGTCATGTATTTAAATATATTTGTAATCACACATTTGTAAGGATGAAGAAAGTAAATTTAGCTGAAATTTGTAGCACTAGCTATGCACAGCAAAAGAAATTATATATTACATAAAATTTATATAAGGAATTGTTTTGAAATTGGAATATTATTTAGTTTAAATTGAATTTCTGGCAGAAATCAAAGATAAAACTCGATGCTGTTTCCCAGAAATCATTGTCCTCGTGTCGTGCCTGTGTATGTGTTTAATGTGACCCGTGAGAAGTGTGTATGATCCTATAATAAAACACAAACCAGTCAGAAACCTCAAAACTGTGCCGCCGAAGCAAATCACAGAGCAGCAGAAATAAACACACACACTGAACAGAACTGCTAACTTTAGCTGAGCGAACACACACACAGGGTCCGTGGACAGGTCGTGACCTCTGACCTGTAATTACAGTGTGAGTCCAGGTCGTGTACTGTCATTATCTTCATGTTAGGCTGAGGACAGAAAGCCACACACACACACACACACACACACACACTTGGAGAGGGTTTAGAGGATGTACCAGGAAGTAGTCGGCCCACATCTCTCGGGCCGTGTCCAGCGCCGCCTGACGCAGCTTCATCACGTGCTCGTAGCGGAGATTCGTCCAGTGCTTCGGCCCGCTCTCGTCCTCGTACGCGCTGACAAACACACACACGTTTCATTTAAACAATCACACACATCAACACGTTAAAGGTGCAGTGTGTGTATTTGAGAGCATCTAGTGGAGAGGTTGTGGATTTGAGACACACTCCGACGTCAAACACACAGATTTATTCTCCTATCAATCTAATATACATTAAGATGCAATTCATACGTAAAACGACTGAAATGATCATCCCAGACCCGGCCCACGGCTTTTATATTAAAAATTAGACTGTAAAACGATTAATCAGGATTAATCGCATCCAAAATAAAAGTTTGTGTTTACATAATATATGTGGGTGCTATGTACATATGCATTTACATATTTAAGAAAAATGTGTTCTTAATATATGAAATATTTATATTTATACATAATATTAATTATGTATAAATCTATATAAAGTATATACTTTCAGATTTTTCTTAAATATATACATGCATGCAAATTAATTATACACACTACGCCCACATATATTATGTAAACAAACCAGGGTGTCCGCGGGGTTTTAAAAAGTATTAAAAAGTGATAAATCAAAATTGTCAAATTTAAGGCCATTAAAAGTGTTAAATGTAGTCTGAGAGGTATTATTTTTTAAAAAATTATGTAGTTTATAAATTCAGTCTGTAATTCAGTATAAAAATGCATTTAGCAAAAGTTTGGATTCTTTGATGTAGAAAAAGAACAACATTTATATAAAATAGAAATATTTTATTACGATATACACTACCGTTCAAAGGTCGCGGGTCAGTCTTTTTAATTTTTTATTAATTAATACTTTTATTCAACAATGATGTGTTAACATGATAATAAGATGAGTGATATTAAAGATTTCAATTGTTAGAAAAGATTTCGATTTTGAATAAATGCGATTGTTTTTAACTTTTTATTCATCAGTTTTTATTAATCACTTTACTGCTGAATACCATTGTTTTAAATTGTAATAATATTTCACAATATTACATTTTTTACTGTATTTTTGATCAAATAAATAATGAACATAAGACACTTATTTCAAAAACATTAAGAGTAGCAGTGTTTCCAGACTTTTGACAGGTCTGGTATTCATGTGTGTGTGTGTGTGTGTGTGTACCTGGGCTCGTCCTGTGGTCTCCACTCCACATAGTGATAAAAGCTCTGGACGTTGATCAGCCATTCCCGCAGGATAGCCGATGTGTTGTCGGAGTTATGATCCGTGGCCACCCTGAGGAGAGATCACACACACACACACACACTCTAATCACAGCTTTCCTGAATGTAAAATAACCCCATCATTAACTTCACGACACGACCTTTGGAAAGTGAAGCTTGTCTTGAATGTTTGGCTGCAGAGACGGACACACTTTTACTCAGGACACAAGTGCAAATTCATACTAGAAACATGTTTTTTTGTTCAGAAAAAGATAAATGAGAGGCTGAAGAATCAAAACCATCACTGAGATCAAACACCAGATCAGGTTTTACTGTCAACAGACGGGCCCAGGTGCTATGGCAAGCCGCTTTAGCTTTTATTCATTTCCAGGATATGAATTCTTTATATCAACAATTACATTTTTGATATCAAGAATTCAGTTGTTGATATCAAGAATTACATTTTTTGATATCAAAAATGTAATTCTTGATATCTGGAATTGTAGTTTCACTAGTGAAATGTCACAAAGGCTGCCATTCAAAACCAATTGTTGATATCAAGAATTGATTTCTTAGTTGAAATTCCAATTTCACATATCAGAAATACAATTATTACTAGTAAAAACCTTTATTTTTGATATCAAGAATTAAATTGTTTCTAGTTGAAATGTTATTCTTGATAGCCACTATTGAATTGCTACTAGTAACAATGTTCATTTTTGATATCAATAATTCAATTTTTACTAGTGGCAATGTTAATTTCTGCTATCATGAATGTAATTGTTACTAGTAAGAAGTAAGCTATTTTACTAGTAAGCTATTTTAGATATCTGAAATAATACTGATATCAGAAATACATTTTCAGATATCAAAAATGGTCATTTTTACTAGTAACAATTGAATTGTTGATATCAAGAATAGACATTTCGACTAAGTGACAATTTATTTATTGATATCAGGAATTCACATTTTTAGTAAGAATGTTATTATTGATATCAAAAATGATATTTCTACTAGTAAAAAATCAATTCTTGATATCAATTCATTTTGAATGCCAGCCTGGTGACATTTCACTAGTGAAAATACAATTACAGATATCAGCAATTCAGTTGTTGATATCAAGAATTAAATTGTTGATATTTGATATTATCAACAAATTAATTTTTGATATCAAAAAATGGCATTTTTGATATCAAGAATTCATATCCCACGAATGATTAAAAGTTAAAACGGCTTGCCATGCAGGTGCTGCTGTATCACACACACGGAAGGGAATGGAATGTGCCTCAGGAACATTCGTGTGTGTGTGTGTGTGTGTGTGTCTGAATCCTACCATGATTGTCACCAAACTTGCAAAGACAAGCACGACTCGCGGCTGTAAAATGCAACTTTTTTACCTCAACAGGTTTCACAAAACTGGGTTACATTAAACAAATATCATGGAAATAAATCATTTTAAGCGACAGTGTTAAATTAAATGAAATTAAAAATGTTAATTATATAAACTAGAGAGTTAAATGAACACTGAAGCAGTGTTAAAGTTGATGAGATAATTAAGTGAATAATTGAGTGATGATTATTATTGAATATAATGATATATGATGATGATATCACCTGATGATAACTCTTTTGCTGTGTTTGTTATATAGCAAGAGAACAACTAACACCAAGTGAAGGCCTATATAGTGAAATATGAAAAGACTCATTTTAAATTGTAATATACATTTCACAATATTACAGTTTTTACAGTATTTCTTAATTTGAAAAAAAAAAAGCCTTGGTGAGCAGAAGACAGTTCTTTCAAAATATACTCTTACCAAGCCCAAACCTTTAACATAATCTCATATTACACATAATTATGCTGCTAAAATGGTGATAAAACATCTGTGGGTGCGAAATCACATCTGTAATAATGTGGTCGCCTGATTCGTGGACGGACATCAAACAGACGCGCTCATTTGATAATTAAAGTCATTAAATCGCGGGAGAAGGGCGGAAAACCGCAGCTCTGAGGCGGGAACCAATCACACGGAGACGCCCAACCGAAATAACGGGAGAAGTGAAGAGAAACCCCGCGGAGATGTTCAACACAAGCCGTCGGATGACTTTATAAGTGTGTGAACCGCAGCGTTCCCCCGCTAATGCTACGCTCGACTAGCGAGGCTACTTGTTAGCGGTCAGCGCCTCTCATAACTGATTTGAGTGCAGTTTGAGTTTAATCCTGTCATAAAGATGCAGATTATATGGAATTTGATATGTGTGTGTGTGTGTGCTGAAACACTGATCTGCCAAGATGTTCAGTTCAGTTTGAGTTTGCTAAAGCGCTAGCGAGCCCACGTTTGGTTTAGTTCGATTTTAATTTGATAGCAAGACTGAAGAGGAAGATATTCAATAAATAATGAACTCAATAAATAATAGTCTTCACTTTAGTTGAGCTCACAAAATAGTCAACTGACCACTTCTAAATGCTTTATAGGCTAACCTGTAGCTATTTACTACGTTGACTTACAGTTTCTAAATGATCTTACACTCTCAGAAAAAGAGGTACAAAAGTTGTCACTGGGGCTGTACCTTTTCAAAAGGTAACCTTTTGTCCATTTTAGGTGCTAATATGGACATTTAGGTGCTAATATGTGCATTTTAGGTGCTAATATGTGCATTTTATGTGCTAATTTGTACATTTTTTGGTGCTAATATGGTCATTTAGGTGCTAATATGTGCATTTTAGGTGCTATTATGTATATTTTGGGTACTAATATGAACATTTTAGGTGCTAATATGTAAATTTTAGGTGCTATTGTGTGAATTTTAGGTGGCAATATGTGCATTTCAGGTGCTAATATATACATTTTTGGTGCTAATATGGACATTTTAGGTGCTATTATGTACATTTTCGGTACTAATATGAACATTTTAGGTGCTAATGTGTAAATTTTAGGTGCTAATATATACATTTTTCGTGCTATAATGGAGATTTAGTTGCTAATGTGTACATTTTAGGTGCTATTATGTACATTTTAGATGTTAATATGTAAATTTTAGGTGATATTATGTACATTTTAGGTGCTAATAATATGTACATTAAACTTTAAAGTACCAAAATGCACCCTTTAAGTACAAAAGTGTAGCTTTTGTAAAGGTACCGCCACAGTGACAGCTTTTGTACTTTTTTTCTGAGAGTGTATGAATGACTGACAACTCTTAAATAACTGGTTAATAAATAATGCTGTACTTCATTTAGAAATTATTAACTGGTCATTAACAAAGTATGAAAATACAATTATTAAACGCATTATAGATATGCCTATAAATCAAGAAAAAGGCATTTATAGCTGTATTTATAAACTGCTTATTAATGTCTATTAATGTTTTATAAATGATGAATTAACTGTTTACTCATAACTAATGATTATTAGCGTGTAGTTATTATAAAGTGTTACCAATATTTTTTTTATTATTATGAATCAACAATAGTTTACCGTGCATAATACGTTTATTAAAGGGGTCTATGTCGATCATAATTCCTGAACAGAAGGTGTTTGATAAATGTCGTCTCTGTCGCCGCAGGGAAAGTTTTCCGCTCACTGACTCTCATTCACGCAGAACAGTTGTTTTCTCATCCGCGCGCACAACGCGCACTCACGCGGCGCGTGGTACAAAGACACGTCGGCTGATCGGATCATGATGAGTGGAAAAAGGGGGCAGAGCTGAAGCTGCTCGGGGGTATGAAGGGGTGTCTGTGTGCCCAGGACACGTCTAAACTCGCTCATTTCCCTCTACACACACAGTCCACAGTAGAGAGAGAGAGAGTCAAAACTAGCCTATCTCATTCCCAAACACACACTCATGTAAGCTGTCGTTAGTTTAGTTCACCTAATCTGTTGTTTACTTCCCATCACTTCATTTGAGGAAACCCTGAAATCACCGCAACACCGTTCACACGCAAAACATCAGTCCAGTGGACGCGCATCTGTCAGACGCGTACTTGCGCAAAACTCCAAATCTGATCAATAACGCCAAATAATCACTATTCGGCAGACTCACCATACACCCATGCGGTCTTTGGGGTAGTTGAGGCGGTCGATGGCGCCGAGGACCTGCGGGAGAGAGTGCGCGGAGTTGCGGCACACCAGCGCGAGCAGCACCCGCGGCGCGAGCAACGCGGACTCCGGGCTCCAGCGCTCCTCCGGGAAATAACTGCGCACCGGGCCGCTCCACAGCAGCACGACAAAGAAACCCAGCAGATGCATAGCCGGAGAGAAAAGCGGAATATTAAGCAGAAACGCGGAGCCGCGAGACTGATCGCGCAGCGCTGACGCGAACAGTGGCCATCACCGATTAAATGCCCACCGACATAAACACGGAGAGACTCTTGGTGGTCCCCGGAGGAGAATTAAAGGGAAGGGTTTCTTACTAAAAGTGGAAACATCGTAGTTCCAAAAAAGTCAGAAAAATCCACTTTCCTCAATCATCTGGCAAATCAAAGAGAAATTATGATATCTGGTAATTAAAATGTACAGATTTAAGAGTTATGAGTGACAAACCCACAATCTGGGGTATGCGCCTTTAATTTCGCGGCGGCCCCTTTAAGAAAAGCAGCTGTGCTCTGTTGGAATCTGCCAGAAAATGTATGGGCGTGGCTTAACACACACACACACACACACACTCGTGCCAAATATACAAGCGTGCAACAGTACTGAACCATAAAGGATACTGTAATCATAACTCGTAAATATTAACATAAAAGAAGACAATTATATCATTGATTCTGCCTTAAATTAGCTAAGTGGTTAATTAGGTAGGTATGTACCCTATGTACATTTCTATCCACAAGCCCAACATGTATTTATACATTACAAATACATGTTGGGCTTAGAAAACTCCATTGTAATGTAGTAGATCCATGCATTTTCTATAAAGCTGCTTTGAAACGATAGGCTACTCTGAAAGGCGCTACACAAATAAATGTTGGATTGAATCTTCTAATCACAAATATTTTTTTTAAATGTGTGCATGCATACGTTGCCCAATAAACAAATATTTGTATTTGCTTTTGCGTCATATTTGTATCTGAGAGAGTTTTGAGCGAACAGCGCCTCCTGTTGTTCACATAAACACGTTGTTTTGTTGTTCCCCGACTTTTTATTTCCAATCAAATGTTGACATGTCATTCCTAGCGTAGAGGCTGTACTAAATAAAGATGTGTTTATTTTTTCTGTCTTTCTACTCTTAAAAAGTGTTTTTGTTCGCAGTGAATTAAAGTAAAACTTTTCTCCCGAGGTCGAGCTGTCGTGTCCGGTGTGGACTGATCTCTTCAGAGAGCCTGTGGCCACAGTTTCTGTCATCAGTGCATGATCACTGGACCTCGAGCAGATCCAGGACCTGTCCCGTCTGTGTCCAATCTGAGCCTGAGGAGTTTTACCTGAACTCGAGGAAGGAGAGAGAGAGAGAGAGCATGTACGTAATGCTAGAATACTGAACTGTTTATGACTCATTTTTGCCTTTAGCAGCGCTCAGTTTTCACATTAGTTGTTTACATCCTGTAGTATTCAATCAGATGATGACTTTGAAACTTCCGAAGTGTTTCCGAAGTGTGTATCAGATGTTCAGTCAACAATCCATCTAGTCTTTAACCACGCTTCTTCTAATTATTAAATGCTTAAGTGTGGCAGGCCAATTCAGTGCTGAATCAGGATCAAGTATTTCTGTGAAATAATATCAATTTAGATGATGCTTTGCAGCTCAACAGGTGTGTGTTATGTTCTAAAGTCATTTTTGGTTCACTGTGTTAACACTAGTATTTTAAAATGAAATTATTAAAACTATAATTCTTAGATATTTGGCTGTTGATATTTTTTGTTTATATATATTTGTTTTATAAACACATTTTGTCATCATTGAGCGAGCTACACAAAAGCTTCTGAGCAACCGGACAGTTTTGTTAGTTTCAGTCTGATATATTAATTATGAAATTAATTGTGAAATCTTCTACAAACACATGCTGGAGGCAAGAGACAAAGGCTTATAACAGATTATAAAAGCTTTATTGATTGATTTATCAAAGTCATATAAAAATAAAAAGGTATAGGATGAGAGAAGACTCCTTAGCAGTTAATTGGTAAATATAGTAGTATGTAAATAGAAAAGTATATTAAAAAATCGTATTAAATGAGAGTAAAAATGATTATGCATGTAATGACTGTATATATTTGGAATGAATTTTTGCATAAAATTCCCCTTTAACTCGATTCAAGGCAAGACACTCGTTCACTGGCCTAGAGATGCTGTTATATAGCTTCTTTTTTATGAAACTATCTACATTTCTGTTGTAGATTTCAAGTGTCTTGCCTTATACTGATTTTCCATCCTCAGAGTCCAGGGAACAGGTAGAATTTCTTGCCAACGGACGTCCTGTCAATACTCGGCATTAGTTTTGCGAATTCATTCTTTCTAATCTCAAAGTTCTGGAATCGTGGATCTTTCTCCATGCGTAAGGAGACCTATAATAAAAAGATCGAATTTAAACGTGACACGCAGCAAACACCAGTATTCATTTTAGCTGAGCAATGCACTGGAAGAGATTGTTAAGACTTTGGGATGAAACAAAGCAAAATGAGATTTTTAACTTTTACCTTCCTGAACAACTCCATGATGTCATCAGCATGAGCCCATTTACAGAACACATCCATGATGTAACAGATAAAATAACTTCCTTCGACAGTATTCCTGTATGCACTGATACCTGTGGAGGAAAAACATTGTTAGGTTGAAGAACTTCACAACGCAACCCAGTTCACCTTCTTCAAAGTGTGAATCAATATTAAATTAACATTGTTTTTTGAAAAAAAAAAAGGACAACAGTTGCTTTATTTTTGACTATGAAAAAAATGTGTGTAGTGTGATCTGCGTTTCAGAAATCAGTGTTTTTTCTGAACACTCACCAGGGAGGCAGGACTTAAAACAGAAAAAGTCTTTCTCAATGTGCACAGCGGAGTCTGATTGTATTTTAACACCTCCTGTGTGAACTAGACAGAGAAACGCTTAATTATATATATGACAATATTACAGTAAATCCAGGAAAAATTTGGAGTACAAAGAGAAATATCAGGAGGTTAGTTGTATCATGTCAAACCTCCTCTGCAGGCTTGGATCAGAATAACCTTTGGTTTGTCGATCAGAGCTGGACAGTTCTCCGAGTTCAGATGAGAGAAGATGTTATCAATAAAGAAGACATCCTTGGGGTTTTTCATCTTATGATAGTCGACACCTAAAATGGCATCTTTATTGTCGATTATGTCCCCATGAGACATCAGAACCACAAAGGTGCTGTCCGAGTCTTGATGTTCAGAACGTCTGGCGAAGACCCTGACTATAGCAATCATTTCCTGTCAATACATTTGTTTAAGAAAAGCATAGTATATAATGCATTGTAAAATATTTGTTCACATTTCCATAGAAGTCCACTAGTTTTATACGCACTTCCCCAGTTAGATCTGTGTATTTCTCGACTCTGTAACCCAGAGCCGTCAGCAGCCACTCCATGTTCTCCTCGTCTCTCTTTGCTCCTTCCCTGTATGCCAATTCCTTGAATCGTATGTTGTTGATCAGCAGAGCTAAACGTCTCCTCTGAGACTTGTCCTTCGGGATATAAACCTATGAGACATCAGTATAGCAGAGTTAGAACACTAATAGAGTCCCCTCGACTAATAAGGAGTGCAATGTGAATAATACGATACAGATTATTCAACAATATAAAATTCATAATTATATAAAATGAATCATAGAAAAAGTGATTTAGATGTCATATCAGTATTTATGTTTTGTTTCTAGGTATCATGAGAGAACACTATTCACGTATTGCCATTTCTTTTTTCGTTTATAAAGAGTGTGTTTAAAGAATTAGTTCACTTCAGAATTATATATTCCCCAAAAACCTTAAAGGTGCCCTGTAATGTGAAATTGAATTTATGTTGGCATAGTTAAATAACAAGAGTTCAGTACATGGACATGACATTCAAGCTTCCCACGGATGCTATACTTCATCAACAATGGATACAATTTATGTTTGATTATATTCCTGAAAGTGACGATCGTAATCTAGCTCTCTGTGCTGCGCATTTACGGAAGACAGCTTCCAGAATCTCCACGAGTTCAACACCGGATTCAACAAGAAACTGTTACTAAACCATGAAGCAGATCCGACTTTAAAACCAGAGGCAGCAGTTGTTGGACCACAACCTGTAAGTAGGCTAAGACTTAATCGTTTTAAATGTAAAGAGTTCAGATGCAAAAACCTCTAAATGCCATTTAAAATTTTCTTCTAAAATGACCATTTTTATCAAGCTTGTTTCATTAATTTCACTTAAATGACAATTAATAGGTAATCTTCATTGCCATTTAAGTGAAATTACTGAACTTAAATATACAAGCTTGATAAAAATGGTCATTTTAGAAGAAAATTTCAAATGGCATTTAGAGGCTTTTGCATCTGAACTCTTCATGTATTTGTATGTATAATTCCAGACGTAACGTTAGCCTGTGTTTTATTTATTTATTTATTTATTTTTCAAAATGCCAGCCACTTGGCTACTAGTTATGCTAGTATTTTGTGTCTACGACAAACGGGTACAAACATTATGGACCTGAATTTTGTATAGTACTAATGTTTTAAACGTATTTTTCATGTATATATGCTTTATGACGTTATTTTCGATTTGATCAAGAACGTAAACTTGCCAACGCTGTTTGTGTTAAACATTAGTAGCCAGTCAGTTGCTATTGTTGCCAGTCAGGTGCTATTGTGTAAAACAAACGTGTATATGGTTAAAAATATGTCAAATTATCATTCAGAAACGTTTAGTAAGAGCCGTGTGTGGTGTGGGTCTGCTTGACTCGCTTCATCGCGGCTTTCTCGGTCTGATTCTGCCTCACTGATACTGCAGTTCGACACCATTATTTACATCTGGACCGGAGCTGGCGTTTCCCAGTAAGGTAATAGGCGTTAACCTTCCGGACAACGTGAGCGACAGTTTAGCCAATCACAACACACCCGCCCAAACGAACCAATCTGAGCCCACGACGTATTTCTGAGGGAGTGTTTTCATAGAATCAGGAAGTAAACCGCTCGTTCAGGGGACAGAGGAGAGCGCGGCTGACGATAAAGGTGAAGTTTATGAAAAATAAGACTTTTCTTTGTTCATGTTTCTATCTTTAATTGGTTGCTATGGTAAGTCATTTATTCATCACACCTGCTTGTTTCTGCAGGACGGACCCTCCAAAAGCAGGACTAGCAATCCCTGAATGTAATGTTTTCACAGTGTATATTGAATCAGAGATACTTGCATCAGTACTGTTGTTACTGAGAGTTGTTCTCTTAAACTCTTCGGTGCTGTGAGTAATTCTGAGTGGTCTCGTCCAGTCAGACTGGATGGGCTGATGATCCTCCACAGATTCTGAAGCATTTCTTTGGTCTGCCGGCTCAGGCTGCTGAACTGAAGACACACATCACAATACAACCGCTAGAATAAAGGACATTCTCTACATCTGTCTGTTTATGAATGAAAGTCTACAGCACATGAAGACAAGAGCCACTTGTTTTCAGCTCATAAACAGTTTATTTGTAACTTTATGTAAATTTCAATCCATCTTAGAGGCAAATATGCATATTTTAGTACTGCTATGTTACTGCTTTTTATATCTGACAATATTATGACTCTGAATCACAGCCCTATCCGATCTATTGCACAATATTCACATGTTTTATTGTATTATTTATAATGAACACATATTTTTATACACAAATAAATTAACGTAACTGTACAATTCTCATTATTTTGTTCATAATAATGACTACTCTGTCTTAAACTAGATTGTTACTCTTTACCTCGTGGAAGTTTTGACTCGAGGGTTTTTGCATCATGATTTAGTTTGATGTTGCGCAGCACTTGTACTGTGATCTTCCCAGCATCATCACTGTACTTCTCTACCATGCGATCCACAACATCTGTCCGGTCAGCTTTATCAAGCTTTGCCTTAGGAATAGGCTCGATGCCTGGTATCAGACCATTCCACAGGACCCACTTGAATTTTTTGATGTCGCCATCCACAAGATTCTCAAGTGCATCATTCATCAGTTCTATAGGGTCCATTTTTTGTCACTTTAGAAAAGGCAAAGACAGAAAAGTCTTGATTGGATTGATCATTTTCTCATGAAAACCGATTGCCTTAATAAAACTAGTTGAAATATGAATTTTAGATATCATAAGAACTGACAGTACTTGATAATTTGCTTTATTTAAAATGTATTTGTTGCCATTTCTGTGTTTCGCACGCTGAATATTGAAGTCTGTGCGACTCAAACATGAACAACTGCAAGATATTACAAATATAGAGCTTATATCAACTTAATTAAAAGATTGACACGGTTAAGATAATTTTAATGTACCATTATTTTACATAATATATAATTGTGTTTTATACATGTATTACTTATCTTCCTTTTAAACCAAATAACTATAATTTTTTATTGCATCTCTGCATCAACAGAAAGAGAATTACAATAGTACAAATGAAGAACTTCTAACTTCCACTTGAACTTCTAAGCAAATGGAACACTAATCACCATAATGGTGAGTTTTCAACAAAATAAATGTATTAAGTCAGTTTATGTGATGTTCTGCTAAATTTTATCAGTTTTATTGACAATTCAATATTCAGGCTGTGGGCACTCAGAGTTTGATCCTCAGGACTGACACCTAGTGGCTCATTTTAAAAATTGTGAGTAATGATAATGATGAGCAACCCTGTCAATTAAACTAGTTTGTTTAGAATAAACAAATTAAGTACAGAGTAAACATGTCTTCAAATAAGTTAAGAGCAAAGGATTATGTTTTGAGTATTACATTAATGTGCAAAAGGACTTAATGTAGCCTAATAGAAGAAAAAAGATTATATCAAACGTGATAAGGAGAAATCAAATTTTTCATGTTGATTGAACTCAGTTATCATCAGTAATCTTAATTCATTTATTTAATTTCCAAAAAAAACAGTTATTGTAAATTGTACCACATAAAATATACAGTTTCTAAGCAGAACTGACAAAACGTTTTTTTTCAAAGAATATTTATTATTGTTATCTATCTTTAATGTTTACATATTTAAAAGAAATGACTAGCCTAAGTACCAATTAACTATTTTCTACTTGACTTAAGAATATTCGAATTATATTAGAATTATATTACAGAATTATTTTAACTGATTACTATTATTTGTGCTTTTCAAATGGAAATTAAACTTAATAGGCCTACTTATTTATAATAATTTTTTCTTGTGAAGAAAAAACGTTTTTACAATTTCATTTCTACAAGAAAAGTAGGCCTACACATTACTTTGTTGAATATTTTTTTCCCGTATTTCACTCGGCAAAGCCAGTAGAATATTGCGCAATTTCATTTAAATTATGCCTATTTCCGCGAATGACATAATATTTGTTTTCACATTCGTGTGTGTGAACTTTGATTAGCCTAAAGCAAAACGATCCCCGCGCTCGTGCTGAACCCAGGATGTATATCGTACAAAATAGTGAAACAGCCTTTGATTAGCCAGGACGAACGTTTCAAATATCGGGACAGAAGAACACGAGTTAGACATTTACAGACTATCTGTTGCTTGTTGCTAATATGCTCCTTCCAATAAACTAGTGCAGGACCTTAGTCCTCGGAGCATTAATTCCCTCTCAGAAAAAAAAGGTTCAAAACTTGACACTGCCCTTTGAAAGGGTTCTTCTAGGTACAAAGGTGTACATTTTGAAAGGGCACAGCCACAATAGCAGCCTGTGTAAATGTTTTGAGAGTAATGAGAACTTTTTCCGTTGCTGGGCGCCGCGGACAGACGCCGAATGGCGCCGCCGGTGTGTGTACACTCATAGAGAATAATGTGTTCGAATTTTAAAGACGTGGCACTGCGCGACGCGGTGTGCGACCCCCTTAAGGCACATAGAGGTGGAAAATGTATTTCGTCTTCTCCCAAAAACTGTTGCGTTCCCTCGCAAAACCTTTGTGTTCTTTGACACAAGAGCAAGCTCTTTTATAAAAAAAACCCCTCAATTTTCTTCTTTAGTTGCTTTGTAGTAAAAATCTAATAGCAGGTATTGAAATAACTGTTTAAAGTGAATTATAGGATGCTCTACTCACGGTTTATTGGATCAGAGTTTCCTGAAGACTGTCTTTGTTCTTTAGTTTGGCGGTTTGGTTTCACTTTAGCTGCGTTCCATTCGACAGGGTCCTTACGCAGTGTTCACTGCTCCCTACTCCCTGAACACGGTACATCAGTTGAAGTGGACTTCGCTGACAATACCGCTCATTTGGAATGCCCTGCAAACGTCATCAGTTAAGTTAAGTTAAAGTGTACCTATTATGGCATTTAAAATGTTCCTAATATTGTTCTGGGAGTCCCCAACAACAATTTTACAAGCATGCAATGACAAAAAACACTTTTGTTGTCTTCTAATATGCATTTATTTTTACCTGAATTGCCCACCGACTCCCATATGAATCGTTTTAGCCGTTTTAGCGAGTCCTTTGTCCAAACCCCGCCTTTGCGTGACGCTAATCTGCGCTGATTGGTCAGATGACCTAGTGAGTTGTGATTGGTATTCTCTGTGCAGAAAAACGGAACTCTATTACCTTAAATGGGTTCTCAACTCCGGCCCTGTCCCAAATGGCACACTCCGGACTTGTGGACTTCCTCAGAGTCCACACTTCGGTGACGTCATGCAGTGCAGACCTATAGGGCCCTTAGCGCGAGTCCGCGAGGGTGCATTGAGAGGTATTTTTGGGACAGACTCGATCGTCACGCCGGAAATAGGAACTCGTTCCTCACGCCCCTGAAAGCCCAAACAGTTATCCCTCTCCATACGGAGCTGAATAAACTTAAAGATCATCTCATCAGTCCCTTTATTAGAAATATATAATATTTATTTTTTTTAATGACACAAACATCATTAAAAAAATTCCATTCTTTAGCATCGAAAACAGGACTTATTTTATTTTCCAAAATCGTATCCATGTGAACTAACAGCCTGCTTTTCAGATGTACATAATAATAGCCTACATAATATTCAATTTAACACAAAATGAAGACGAGTTTAAGAAAAATGTATAGGTTTCAAAATTTATACTATGTTTATATGACGGTTCTATTTATGTAATGAATCATAACGCAATCGTATATTCAACAGCTATTATTACGTTTGAGATACAACCACTGGTTGATAATATGTTTGTATAAACTGTAAGTAACAACTGGTAAAATGTACGCCTATGTCATAAAAAAAACATAATTAAACTCTTAAATGTTCTCTTCTCAGTCATGTTTACAGTCCGTGAGTGAAATCTCCTCCCATCTGTTGTCTGATTGGCCTTTCGCAAGGATTCCTGGGTAGTTGAAGTGCGCGGAGCCTGCATCTATGCGGGCTTCGCGGAAGACCGCTTCAAGGGTACAAAGGGGGCGCTGCTGAGCACACTTCAGAGCGTTAAAATGCCAAATGGGACGAGTAGGGGGAGGCTGCAGACCTAGAGCCGGCAGATTTACGCCCCTGGCAGTTTTACGCCCCTGACAGTTTTACGCCCCTGTTGTTCCTGATGCGTCCAGTAGGGGGAGATAAATAAATATTGTATGACGTTATATGAGCCTAATCCTATCCCAAAGCTATAAGCGACACGAATTGAGGTAACGTTATTTTAAATAATTTTCTAAAGTTATTGTTGTTAATTGTTTTGTAATGATGCAATATTTATTATTTATAAACGATTAAATAAGATTAGATATCAATTCAAAAGATTAATAAAGTTTCTATTATTTCGAGAGAATAAAAGTTGGCCAACATTACTTGACTGTCAGGTTGATGCTCTGCTAAGCTAACTTAGCTAACTTAACAACATATAGGTTTAAAAGCTACCCTAGTGTTCTCTTTACCCGTTATGTGTCACTCACTTTTAAAATTAATTTAATTTTTATTTTTATGTTGTCTGACTTTAGCTTGCGTGACATGGCATCTTCTGGTAAGACCCTGTTTACTCTTTGCATTTAAACATAGCCTACTCCACGTGGTTTCTGGAGCAACATTAGAGTGGATATTGGAAATGTGTTAATAATGTGTTAGTTTTTGATGTGTACACAAACACATTTATAATAGGCATGTATGCATGCATTTGTATGCAAATCTCTCTAAGTAAAGAGATGAACTGCACACTCACTCAAATATTTTGTCATAAAATACATACATACACAATGCATGAAAAAACCCACATTAAAAACTCTGGTCCCATATGGTTTAAATGTAGATTTTGGTTTGAGTTGTTTCTTTTAAATGAGATGATCTAATTTTCGGATCCGGATCAGATTCATTATGGATGTCCTTTTTCCAGAGGTAGGTGTTGTGTGTTAGTTGTGCTCTGCATGGTGTCAGATTCAAATTTTTATTAATGTCAAAAAGTTTATCCATAATGTTAGACCATTGATCTGAAAATAATAGTTTTTGTGCTTATAAAGAAAAGGCACTTTTGATTTTGTTGTTAAAAAAACTAAACATGGAAAATGATGCTTGGCTTATTTGGGGTGTGATGAATCTCTATTCTTTCTCTGATAGTCCATCATCTGTGCTCTCTCTGTTGTGGGACATGTGTCCATCTTGGAGGCTGAGGAGAAATTTCTGCGAGGACCTGTCATTGACGCAAGGTACTGTAAGGATTCTATAAAGTAAAAAATGTTCAAACATGACATCCTGCCATTATTTTATAACCATGGTTTCTACCACTATTCAACTTTATCTTCTTTTTTATTTATTTTTAATCAGTGAGCGGGAGCACTTTGATAAGAAGATAAAAAAAAACAAGAGAGCCAAGCCATAGGAGAGTCAACTACAGTCATCCTATACATGAACAACTATCATCCTATACATGGAGTAAATAAATAAATCATTTTTGTTGAACAACAACATTGTCTCTTTCTTTTAAATGGCCCTTGGAATTTTAGAAAAGGGTTAAATTGTGCTTGTCTTCATTAAAGGTTATGTAGGACACTGTTCTGTAGCTGTATGATGTCCAATTGTGAATAGTACTGCAGATATTACATTGAGAATCCAAATGATTACACAGTACTGTATGTCTAATGGGCTATATGGTTAATACATAAATGTATATAAATTCACAACAACATATATTAGTCAGTTTCCTGTATGTAAAAACAGTTTAAAACAATTAATTCTACAGTTGGTCATATATCATTACTTTGTCCATTTGATCCAACTATGAGTATTATTATTATTTTTAAATTTACAAAAACAAATAGTCTTCTGTAGGCTGAGTGAAGAGTGAAGCCCAACTTAACATCTGGATGTTTTAATCCTTAGTGCAGATAATTCCACTGTCTATAACGTTTAATTAAATAAACAAATACTTAAAAATGGTAAAAGCCGGGGCGGTTATTATTATTAATGTGTTTGTTTCAAGCGTTGTTTTATGTTTTTTCGCCGTATATCCTTCATATAACGTCATACAATATTTATTTATCTCCCCCTAGCGGACGCATCAGAAACAACAGGGGCGTAAAACTGTCAGGGGCGTAAAACTGCCAGGGGCGTAAATCTGCCGGCTCCAGGTCTGCAGCCTCCCCATATAGAATGGGACACCCTACGGACTCGTGGACTCGGCGAGCACGCGCAATCGAAGTCCACGAGACCGCAAGTCCGCGTGAAGTGCGCGATTTGGGACAGGGCCTCTTCCGTTCAGTGTGTGCGTATGGCAGATTTCATGAACCGCTGCTGGTAATCGTTCACGGCAATCACGAACAGCTGAAGACGTCTTTCAGAAGCATTAATACCTTTCAAGTGGATGTGTCTTGTGTTCGTCCTAAAAAGAGTGAGTGTTGTTCCGTTATTTTCGCTGATTGATGCTCGTTAATGACGCAGCTGTTCTGACGATGTTCATGAATCTGTGACAGTTCTTATAACCTGTATGTCTATCTTCAAGGTTAGAGGTAAAATGTTTATACTGCTATAGTAAATGATGTACATAAATAGTGAAAGTAAATATGATGGAAGATGTTATATTCAGTGTTTATGGGGAGTAGCCTATAGTCAGTATGTGAATGATGATTTGTAATGATGCTGCTGTTATTGAGTATTGCTTCTGTGTGTTGCAGAGAAACCACACACTCACACTTAGAAGCATCTACATCCTTTACTACGAGCATGCCAAACATGTCTATGCCAGCTAATGGCGATTCAGCCGATTTATGACCCAAATCCAGGTCAGTTGAAGCAGGGCCTACTGTCTGTACTCCAGGTCTCCACCTAAGTGTGCTTAACCTGCTCACATCATGTCATTGTCCATCAAGCCTTGCATGTGCAACAGCAATCATCTTCATGCTTAAACACAATCACGGATCTCCATTCCATCTGGAGGAAGCTCTCATCAGTCTGCTGCACTATTGATCTCAAGTTTTCATAGCTTGTTAAAGTTTATGCAAAGGCTATCTCATTCTCCTCCTCTCACGCTAATTCTGCATACCTGTGAGAATAAATCCATTTCAAACTGATCCTTCACTCTGTGGTGTTCTGACGGACACACCTGGTTCACTGCGATCTAACTAGACCTAGCACGCAGCTTCAAGTAGTTCTTCGCTACAGTATTTTTGTTGTGTTTGTTGGATTGTTTAAACGTTCTTGTGGTATTTCGTGTTGCATTACCATGAAAAGAGAATAGAAAATAAATGAGAATGAGAGACCATGAAACATTATTCAATTGCAGCCAACTGTTTAAGTTCAGAAAAAGAAATGAAGCATATTTCAATTAAATTGTGAGAAAACATTACATTTAGGAGTAGCCTAATCAATACTTCTTTTGGTTGGCTACCTCACACACACTGTTGATCCACAAAGACTGAAGCATTTTGCCACCCTGTTCTGCATCATTCAATATATTTCTAGTTTTGTATATAATTAGAGCCCGACCGATAAAGGATTTTGAAGGCCGATACAAATATTTTTGGGTTTTAAAATCCGACATATCGGCCGATATTTTTTTGGGGGATTTCACGCACGTGTAAAAGAAAAGCTAACTTTTCTGCACAAGATACGTTTGATACTTTTTCTCTATGTCTAAATGTTCACTCCTCGCAAGTATAACTTATATTTTACAATGCAGGGACTGTAACTAGAGATATGCTAGTTATAAATACAGTAATCATTACTTTATTTAGGCAGAAAAAGTTTATTTTGGTTTCCAAGCTCATTAATGTTAACGTTAGCGGTCTTCCACTGATGATTAGCTAGCTTTGTGGTTAGCTAGTCTATGATGAGCCATAATTTAGCAATAGATAACATCCTACTGCAAATTGCAAAACATACATTTTCAATATAACAGGCCAAGGAGAGATGATTGAAGCGTGTTTCGTCCGTTTTTATTTTATTTTTGAAATATTCATTTATCTGCCATTATACCTGCCGATACCGATATTTTGGAAAATGCCCAATATCGGCCAATCGATAATATTGGCTAGCCGATATATTGGTCTGGCTCTAATTATAATATATTTTCATTTTAAATAATATACACAAATAATATTAACACTATTTACCTTATTAAATCGCATAAAATTGTCTTAATGTGTATAGTTCTCAAGACTGTATTCAGTCAATAGCAGGTTAAACGGTACATATCATGCTTTTAAATCCTTCATTTTTACTTATAAATCATACATTTGTGGTAAAGCATAACTGCAATGCTTGGGTCTGAATTCCTCATTATTGTAGCTCCACAGGCCCCTTTCCTGATGTGCGTCTGTGAGCGAGCGGCCCCTTTAAACAGAATATAAAGATATAAACGAAGCACCTGAAGAGAATAATTTCATCTTTTCTGTACTTATAAACCCTCCAGATATACAACAAAATGCATTTAAAGGCTAAAAAAGTGGATTTTGCATGATATGTCCCCTTTAGGGGACGCTAACCTAAGCTAAGATAAGCTACGCCACTAGAGGGAGTGCGTGCTATTGTTTGGAATTCATATCCATCGTCATTTTAAGAGCAATTGAGCAGCATCCCCATATTCATGTCCTAGTCACGCCAAAGCCATCGAAATGGGAGTTCTGGGAATTGGGTGACATGGTGTTTTGACCAAAGATGACGAAGGGAGCGATGAAAAACAACTAGATTGATCTGCAACTAGTCTTCGTGTGAAGCCCTTTCCCAGTGTCCTGCGGCAGTTTGGAATTGAAAGTGAAAGGTAAATAAGTGACGTGTTTTGAAACGGCATCATATTTTGCTGTAAAGAACGTATTCTTTATTTTACCGTGTAGTCAAATGAGCTGCTATTTGATTTTTGGTCTTCGTTATGGGTTTTCAAACCATCATTATTCTTATAAAAACAGCAAAATGCCGAAAACGTCGAAGATTAAATTATTCCTGCTTTTGACATTTAGTCAGACTCTTGTTAAAATTAACATTAACGTCAAATAGCATAGCAATAACTGAAAGCATATGATGTCTGTGACGCTAACAAAATGATTTAAATTTGACAAATTAGTGCGAATTTGATATTGCTCTGCCATGGCAAAACTAAGAACAGTGTTTGGGCCATAAAAGGCCCGGATCAATTTTGCTATCTGGGCAGCAGTACACATTTAATGCACATAAACAATATCAATGAACCAATTGTTAGCTCCGGTTTGTAGCAAAACAATAACGTGACGCACCGTGTAGGGGAGACCGGGGACAGTTGTAAGGTTGTAACACGGGGTTAGTTGTAACACTACCAATTCCACCAATCAGGGATAAGATAGGAGTCATGTGACAGTTTCAGTTTCCTCAGGCTTCGCTCACATGGAGGTTTTCAAGTCTGTGTTGCTATCTCTCATTAAGCTACAGCACAAAATCAATTTCTGATGTAAGAAAAAAAAAAATCTAACAAGAAAATATTTTTTTTCTGCTACTGTTGTAGATAATGCTGTATGAGTTATATTAGGTCAAACTATAGGTTCTACACTAAAAAAATGGTGTATCAGCCTCCTGCTAATTTTAAAGCACTGCGCTGATACAGCTATTTAAACAATTTTGACAGTGGCGGGGTAGGTTGTAACACGTGTTTTTAAAGTGTTACAACCATCCCCATACACGCAACTATGAACATTTTTGTGATTTTGATAATTATACAGAATGGCTAGTACTCAGGTGACAAAGAATTTTTGCATTTTTACATTTAATGCATAAATGTTACAATGCATTTTTACATTTAAAATAATAATAATTCTGTATGATTTATAAGCGTGTTTACCCATTGGGACTCACTTTAGGTCCCCACAGTGACACAAGTCCCAAAGAGTCTTTTTGTATTTAGGTTTAAGTCCCCACTGGGATAGAAAACATGACCACACACACACACGCACATACAGACATGCACATTCAAACGCACATTTGTGCATGCACAAACTATAGACTGTCACAAACACACAAAATATGCATATACACTCTCCAAATTCACAAATATTTTATTGTTGCAGCCATTAATTTAAAATAAAAATGTTGTTGTGGCATATGACTTGGAGTACCCTTAGTTATTGTGCATTTTGTCTGCCTGTTACAACTGACCCCAGTATGTGTTACAACCTACCCCATGGTGGGGTAGGTTGTAACAAAAGACCACCTTGTATTCATGATCATCTCACAAAGTCTGTGATAATTTTTAAGAAATTTAAATTGTTGCAATTTGTAGTAGACAAAAATGGGTACGTTGCCTAAAAGCTTTAGACGTGTAGCTAAAAAAAAAAAGAGGTAGTTTTAGGTAATGAGAAAAAAAGTGTTACAACCGTCCCCGGTCTCCCCTATACCTGCCCTGTTATCAGCTGTGATTAATATTGCACTGCATCCAAATATATTAAAAAAATAGAGAGTAAAAATAGAGATCACACACACAAGCACTGACCAGAAACATCCAGTATAAGCAAATGTCGTTTAGTTTAATTTGAAAACGCCCAGTCTAGGACTGCTCTCAATCAGCTCCCCTTAGGAAAGAAAAAAATTTTGATGAATGTACGGTGATATAGAGTGATATTTCTGTCCCCAGGACATTATATGTTTAAAAATGCATGGAAATTAACTCTAAAATAAATTGCATTATTAATCAAAATGTCCTGCACATTAAGCTACAAATTTAAATTAAAAACATTAATAAAAACTACATAGGACACAAAAAATAGCATTTTCTGCATGCCCCCATTCTCTATCTCTAAACTTTACTATGGAATTTAATGATTCAAATCCGTCAGAAATCTTTTTTTTTTTGCATTGTTTTGTGACTTAATATCCAATCTGTGCTTTAAAATGTTTTTTTTTTCATGAGAAAAATATTTCATGTAATATTTTAGATAAAATACACATTTTAGTTGTGATTTTCTAAAATACACATTTTAGTTCTCTGGGTTTTCTCTCAGTCCTGTGTGCCTTTATACACATCTGTGTATGCCGTCACACGCTACGTCATCACGCAACGCCAATAGGATTGGATTCGGTTTCATTCATAAATTCAGACGCGCTACGCTGAAGGGCGTTTCCCCTACGCTGAAGTGTCGTCACCGACGCAGTTTGAGTTCCCCCGAAAGGGAACAGCATCTGCTCATACGAAATAAAAGAAATACACTAAATACATGGGAAGTTTCTAGCGGAGTTTACAGCAAGTCATGCTAGACTGTGTGTATGAACTTGTTGTGCTCATAATGAAAGCATTAATAAACTTTCTCTAAGTTGCTAGAATTGCATCCAAATCTTAACAATACATGTGGAGTAATATAACACAGGTGATATGTCAAAGTTTTCAACTTAAATAACATTTTACAGTTATAACAAACAAAGTGAGAGTTCTTTATACAGTCAACCTACCCAATGTAAAGCATCCCGCTTCTGATCGGGTACGGCAACAACACAAGGACAAAAGGCGGCAGAGCTGCAGTACGCCATTTCTCCAAAGGGGGGCTCCAAAACACTCAACTCAATACAGCTGCTTAATTATAGTGAAAATCACTTACACACATTAACTTAAGTTTCTAACTCTGTTACAGACGCAGCCCCAAAAATGAGTTTCGGTGAGGATAGAGGGAAGGACTCTGCATCAAAAAGGAGCCCTTCATCTCCTGCATCAGGATGTGATCAAACCATGAAGAATCTGCCCTCTGTCCCCAGGTAAGACTCAAACTATGCAAACTATGTGCCAAAGAAACAAGCACACAACCATCTTTAGAATTTTTGTCTTCAAACCACTTCTTTAACCCTCTGGGGTCTAATGGGGTCCTTGAGATGTTTTGACATGCTGTGACATTTGTGCTTTTTCAGTTACTTATTCACATATTAATGGCAAAGGTGAAATCCCACTCTTTTTAGCTCAAACAGGGCTACCATAATATGTGAGCAAGCAACATGTATGTACATGTTTGTATTTTTGAGAGAAGTGCTGTACAGGAGTAATTAGCTGGAAATTATCGAAAATGAAATTCAAACGAAAATTATCATGAGCATTGTAATATTTGGAGCAGATGTCTTAACAAATGTCAGTCGGCTAGGAAGATTTTAAAACAAGCGTTTTATTCATAAATACTTAAGATCTTACTTTAATTCTGTGGAAACACAAACAGTGTTCTTCCGCAAGACACAGACGTCACGCGAGCATTGCACACTGATGGTGGAACGCGCCAATTACTAATTCATGAATAAAAATATAAAAATGAAAATGTCTCAGGAAACAAATTATTACAAAATGCAGGAGGTAAGGAGTGTGAGATTTCTGATTTTTGATAACTTTTTGAACTGATTTTTGAACTTATAAAATTTGATAACGAAAAATCTGTTTTAGCTTATTGTAATACTCTAATCTTTTAAAATGTAATGCATATGTTTAATGATTTTTAAAATATAGAAATATGATGCTAATAAAAATGATAGATAGACAGACACAGAAGATTATGATTCAAATGTAAATAGATAGATTGAATGTAATTCAAATGTAAAATTCTTAAAATTACAGATTAAAATTACTGTCCAAAATCCATGAAAATCCTGAAATTTGGCAATGATAATTAATATATTACAGGTATTTATGCTAAGCCTTTGCTAGCTTTCCATTGCCATTCTGTCAATTGAAAGCCAATTGGCCAAACAGTTGGACTCTACAGATCTCATCACTGATTTTGCAAACAAAAAGACTTGTCAGTGGGGATTTACGGGGATGTAGATTACAGATTTGACTTATTTTTTTTATAATTGACTCTTGATTGATGACTATAATTGATTGGTTTCTGAGGGTACAGTTGTCTCTCGTGTTCTTGTGTTCTCCTATTCAAAAATAAATGTTTTTCATTTAAAACTTGCATCAGTATCATGGATCAAAATGTTAGTACACAAAACCGATGTAGCCTAAGGTTTAAAGGTATTTGAGCACAAGTAGGCCAAATGCATCAATTCAGGTGGTGAATGAAAGAACCAGTCATTACTATAATCTGATTTTATTATAGATTTAAACACTGTTTATACTTGTTTATACCAAGGGCTGTTTAAATACTCGATTCTGATTGGCTGGAAGGTGTGCAGTAAAACCCTTTAATGCACAGGTAGTTCCAGTCAGTTTGATTACAGTTTGAAATGAATCCGCTTAGACTGTAAACCATAGACTGTAAAACAAACATTGGTAACCATAGTAACAGTTACGCTTGCAAACAGATTCATAATTCATTCAAATAAATGCAATCCGATGGCTCTACTTTATTTAAAGTGGACGGAGTAGAACTAACGAGCCGTAACTTAAGAAAATAACCGTCATTTTTACATATCTGTTAAAAAATTACACTGTTAACATCAGTTATAGCTTTAATTTCTTTTTAACTTGGCAAATAACCGTGGTATAAGCGGGATAATCCACGGCTAGCCATGCATTAAAGGATTTTAATGCACGGCGTAGAGGCAACCACCCTCCGCTTCGCGTCGGGTGGTTCTTAGCCTCTACGCCGTGCATTAAAATCCTTTAATGCATGGCTAGCCGTGGATTATCCCTTACTTATATTCAAATAATTAAAAAAATACATTTCATTCAAAATTGAATTTTCATTTTGCTAACCCGCATCGTACAATGCCATGTGTAGGGGGCCCACTGACATTGAGAGTGTACAGGGCCCAGAATTTGGTGCTACTACGCCCCTGTCCCTTATTATCAGCAGGAAGAGACAGATATCCGAGTCTTCAGAGCACAGCTTTGTGTCTAAGAAGAGTAACAACTCCATAACACAACCACCTTCCTTCAATGATGCAACGGTGACCTCTGATCCCAGGTAAGACTTTAGCCATTTTTGCCTCTTACAGACTTGCTTTGCATTCCAGAAGCCTGCAGTTGGTGAGTGAGCAGCATCTCATGGTACCATCACAGAGAGACACAAAATCACTTTGCCGAAACTTTATTGTCACTATTCATACTGTTGAAATTTTATTTCAGTAGCACGTCTCTAATAATAATATTATATAATTATTTTACTGTAAAGATTCCCGACCCCTGATATGACTGCCCTATCAATTATTATGAATTTCTTCATATGAAAACCTTAGACTTTTAACATTTATTTTGCCTATTGTCATTATTGTTGCTGCTGATGCTTATAAATTATATATATAATTTAGATATAAATTATATAATGTAATAATATAAATGTTTTTATTGTAATTTGAAGATTTAATTTAACAAGAAAGAGGGAGTGATTGTTATAATTAAAAATGGTTTGTTCAGTTCATTTGTGTTGTAATGATTTGTCAGAAGTATAAGAAGTATAACAGTAAATACAAATCGGTTCTGCACATAGATTATCGGGCACATAAACATGCAAATAATCGGTATCGGTTATAAAAAATCAATATCAGTCGATCAAGCTGCTTTGAAACAATATGTATTGTGAAATGCGCTATACAAATAAACTTGAATTGAATTGAATTACACTTGTAAAGTTGTCAATGCTTCGTTTTGCATGCAGGGACCCTCATTATGTTACTATGTTAGTGTGGGGCTATTTTGAGCCTTGTTAATGGTTTAAACTAGAGATTTCTTTTTACTTATTAAATGCCCCCATATACTAGAATTATACGCTAAACAGTTTTTAGAGATTAAACTCTTTACATTTGATTATCATGAAAGCAAATCTCAGAGAACGGTTAACCTGGTACCAATGTTTTATTAGACCAAAGGTTAATTTTGAGCCGGAGTTCTCTTTTAATTTTGATCATATCACTGCCATCTGTCACAGGATCTGTATAGCTAGCTCTCAGAATGCTGCGTTCCACCAAAATAAAAGCCCCTCCGTTCGGGAGGATAGTGCTTTTGTGCATTCACATCATACACTGTTTTCAGTGGCCATTAATCATTAAACTTTTGCAAACCTAATCTGTAGAGCATTTATTTATACAGCAAGTATGTGTAAAATGCCATTTTGCTTGTCTGTTGTCGGCATCGACAGGACGCAGAGACTTAGATCAGCGTCTCCACAACCCAGCGGTGTGTCTATGAAGAGTAACAGGTCCATGAGCCAACCCCCTGAATTGAGTAATGGACCAGAGACCCCTGATCCTCCGTTAGTATAAATATTTACTTGCTAATTTTCTGAATTGCTTTTCATATCTAATATTCCACCAAACTTATTAGAAGTATGGACCTTATTCAATTAATATGAAGATGATTGTTACAAACTTTTTTAAACATTCTTTTGTAGCATTATCCCTACTTAGAAATATGTTTCTGGTGATCACCAAAAGTTATTGTAATCACAGCAATTGTGTTTTTGCTGCTCTTTATTCAGCAGGAAGAAGATGCATGATCTGCCGTCCTCTACATCCCACTATCAGACTCATATCAGGCACAAGAAAACTGAAGCAGTCCTGCAGACAAACACTCTGGAGACTGGAGACCTGCAGAGAGTCAAAGACCGGCTCAAAACCAGCATGAAGAACAAGTACGGGAGATTATATGAGGGAAACAAACTCCAAGGGTGTCAAACTCTCCTGAACAGGATCTACACACAGCTCTACATCATAGAGGGAGAGAGAGAAGGAGTGAATGAAGAACATGAGGTTTTACAGATGGAGAAAACAGCCAGAACACAAGACACTCCAGTCTTCTGCAATGACATCTTTAAAGCCTCTCCTGAACCAGGACGCCAGGAGAAAGACCAAATCAAGACTGTTCTTACTAAAGGCATCGCTGGAATCGGGAAAACCGTCTCTGTGCAGAAGTTCATTCTGGACTGGGCCGAGGGAAAAGACCATCAGGATGTAGATTTCATGTTTGTGCTTTCATTTCGAGAGCTGAACTTGATCCGAGATCATCAGTACAGTCTTCACACACTTCTGCTGGACCTTCATCCTGAACTTCAAGATCTGGACTCAAAGATGTATGAGGAGTGTAGAGTTGTGTTCATCTTTGATGGTCTGGATGAAAGCAGAATCCCACTGATGTTTTCAGACGCTCAGGAAGTTTCTGATGTGACTGAGACTTCATCAGTGGGTGTGTTGATGTCAAACCTCATTAAAGGACATCTGCTTCCCTCGGCTCTCATCTGGATCACCTCCAGACCAGCAGCAGCCAATCAGATCCCCTCCGAATACATCCACCGTCTGACAGAGATTCAGGGATTCAATGAGCATCAGAAGGAGGAATATTTCAGGAAGAGAATCAGGGACGAGCATCAAGCCAGCAGAATCATCTCTCACATCAGAAGAGCAAGAAGCCTCCACATCATGTGCCACATACCCGTCTTCTGCTGGATCTCCTCTACTGTGCTTCAGAAGCTCCTGGAAGAAGATCTGAGTGCAGAAATCCCTCAAACTCTGACTGAAATGTACATCCACTTCCTGCTGATTCAGATCCACATGAGGAATCAGAAGTATGAAGAGAGAGATCCAGAGAAACTCCTGCAGTCCAACAGAGAAGTGATCGTGAAACTTGCTGAAGTGGCTTTCCATCAGCTGATGAAGGGCAATGTGATGTTCTATGAGGAGGACCTGATTGAGAGCGGCATAGACGTCACTGACGCCTCAGTGCATTCTGGGATTTGCACTGAGATCTTTAAAGAGGAATCTGTGATTCATCAGAGGAAAGTCTACAGCTTCATTCATCTGAGCGTCCAGGAGTTCCTCGCTGCTTTCCATGTGTTTTACTACCATGTGAACACAACTATGGAGAGACTGAAGAATTTTGCTTCAGTACAAAATCTGCTTAGAGGTGCAGTAGATAAAGCCCTTGAGAGTGAGAATGGCCATCTGGATCTGTTCCTGCGGTTCCTGCTGGGCGTCTCACTGGAGTCCAATCAGAGACTCTTACAGGATCTACTGACACACACAGAGAACAGCTCAGAGAGCATCAGGAGAACCACACAGTACATTAAGGAGAAGATAAAAAATGAAAATATCTCCACTGAAAGATCCATCAATCTGTTCCTCTGTCTGCTGGAAGTGAAAGATCAGACTCTGTCCAGAGAGATTCAGGAGTTTGTGAAATCAGACAAACACTCAGAGAAGAAACTCTCTCCTGCTCACTGCTCAACAATCGCCTACATGCTTCAGATGTCAGAGGAGGTGCTGGATGAGCTGGACCTCAACAAATACAACACATCAGATGAGGGGAGAAAAAGACTGATACCAGCTGTGATCAACTGCACTAAAGCTGTGTGAGTGATTTTACTTATAAACTTATGACCTTTTTACATTACCTGTAGGAAGTACATTTTCACTATTATAGATTTTGCACTTACAAAATTGTTTTACTCACTTTCAGTCTCGCAGGCTGTAACCTCACTGCTCAGGATTGTGAAATTATATCATCAGCTCTACAATCCTCAAACTCTGTCCTGAGAGAGCTGGATCTGAGTAACAATGATCTGCAGGATTCAGGAGTGAAGCTGCTCTCTGATGGACTGAAGAGTCCAAACTGTCAGCTGAAGATACTGAGGTTTGACTTTTAATTTTTAAAAGTAAAGGACCTAAGATCTCTTCAAGGCAACATAGTGTTGTGTGTGGGAGATGATCTTTTCTCAACTTTTCATTCATGAGACAGACTTGAGAGCCAGTATCCTATAGCGCTTGCGTTGCTACACCATCAAGGAAACAGTTCACCATACATTTTTCTCCGATCAAATTCATTAACTGTGCATTATGTTTGGTGGACAGCTGATTAGCAGTTATGGTACCGGAAACATGTGAGAAGTGATCTTAATGCATTTTCATCAATTCATTTTTGTTACTTCCAGTCTTAAATCCTAACCCTTCGTCCCATGCAGTTAATTCCTTGAAATTAAGCTGGCACAGAAAGTTGTGCTCTGTACACCCCCGTTATGTGATACTTGGATTGTTTTTAAATAGCCCAGAACAAACTTTTTTGAAATATATGAAACTTCTATTAAACTTTCATATACCATCTTCTCTGTGTGTGTAGGTTGTCTGGCTGTATGGTGACAGAGGAAGGCTGTGGTTATGTGTGTTCAGCTCTGAGTTCAAACCCCTCACACCTGAGAGAGCTGGATCTGAGCTACAATCACCCTGGAGAATCAGGAGTGAAGCTGCTCTCCGACAAACTGAAGCATCCAAACTATAAACTGGAGAGACTCAAGTATGTGGGGCAGTGCAAATAGTCTGGGTTGGATAGGGTTAAATTTTTCATGATGATAATGAGATTTCTGTTTGGACCATACCATCTGTGCTTTATTTCTTGTGGTAATAAATATCTCACTGGATTTTTACAACTAATGGCGTAAGGAATATTTCCAAATCTAGAATTAATATTTCGTACTGGAACACTAAAGCAAAACATATGAAGAGTTCAGATGCAAAAGCCTCTAAGTGCCATTTGAAATTTTCTTCTAAAATGATCATTTTTATCAAGCTTGTATATTTAAGTTCAGTAATTTCACTTAAATGGCAATGAAGATTACCTATTAATTGTCATTTAAGTGAAATTAATGAACTTAAATATACAAGCTTGATAAAAATGGTCATTTTAGAAGAAAATTTCAAATGGCACTTAGAGGCTTTTGCATCTGAACTCTTCAAATATAAAGCAACAGACCATTTAATGCACAGGTGGTTCCTTACCTCCACTTGCATGGCATTAAAATTGTTTAATGCACAGCTAGCTGTAAATATCCCTTGCATACTACAATTGTGTCAGATCATAGTGATACTGTCTACAAATATACTGTCTTATAATTTACACTGCCTATTACCAAGCCTGCACGATGTCAAGAAATGTACAATAATTAATACATGAAAACAATATTTATCATTTTGTGGTTTTACTTATCTCTTTCTAGTTTGGATCATGGAGACCCTTTTAGAATTACACCAGGACTGAGAAAATGTAGGTCTTCTCTCTATTACACACACACACACACACACACACACACACGCACAGCTGTACTTCTCATCTCTCTTCTTGTGTTCAGATGCCTGTGATCTCACACTGGATCCAAACACGGCACACAATCAACTCGTCCTGTCTGAGGACAACAGAAAGGTGACACGAGTGGAAGACAAGCAGTCGTATCCTGATAATCCAGACAGATTTGAGAACAACGAGCAGGTTCTGTGTGGAGAGAGTCTGACTGGACGCTGTTACTGGGAGGCTGAATGGACTGGATTTAAGGCAGATATAGCAGTGGCCTATAAAGGAATCTGCCGGAAAGGAGTGAGTGACTGTTGGTTTGGATACACTGACAAATCCTGGAGTCTCTTCTGCACTGTTAATGGATTCCAAGTCTGGCATGTTAACAAGAGCACATATGTACCAGCTCCTTCACCGCCCTCGAATAGAGTAGGAGTCTATGTGGACTGGTCGGCAGGCACTCTGTCCTTCTACAGCGTCTCTGACACACACACACTCACACACTTACACACATTCAACACCACATTCACTGAACCCCTCTATGCTGGATTTAAGGTTTATGATTCTTCAGTGTCTCTTTGTCATATTAAACAACCTGCTAAGAGAAACAACTGAGACACAAACACTACTTTGTTGCTGTTAGTCTATTAGCTATTAGGTCATTTACATCCCATTGTGCATGTCCTGATTTTGCAGAGATAAATACACTCCTGGGTCAACATGTTGTTCCTGGAACAACATTCCTGTCCAGAAATGTAGTAGATAGTTGTTGTTTTTTTATTTATAGACAGGTGTTCACTAGCAGACCTGCTCTTCACAAGAACGGTAACTTAAACTTTCAAAGGATCTTTTAAATGTTTGACAGCTGAAATATTGCCAAACACTTTGAAATGGAAACACGTTGCTCTATAACTGTTATGTGCTTGCATATATATAGCTAAGCAAGTTGTGGGTCCGAATGGAAAACGCAAATCCCTCGTCTATAAAACTTAACTGCTTGCCATTGTATTAGGGAGCTGCAAATAGCTAAGGTGTAGACTATCCGTTCAGTGTGCATTAGGGCTGTCTATGAATATTCTAAATTCGAATATGTATTAATTTTGAAGGTGAAAATTAATATTTGAACGTGGAAAAACACGCCCACAGTTGCAGACTTACGCATATGGGTGCTGTAACGAACACTGGTAAAAGGATTAAGTAATGCCAACACTGTTCTGTGCTTTCTGTGGGAGATTTATTCAGAGCCCACCTGGCTGAGGTTTGGACACGTGTGGTGTGTGTCTCCCTCGCCATTGCAGTGATATTAGAGACTAGACATGCTCATTTTATTTTATGTAGAAAAATTTAAACCATGGCAGTACATAGTTTGTTTCTTTTAAAGTGAAGTACAATGTGTTCTGTGCACTTTATTATGCTGGTTGCTTCTGTGTGCAATAGTGTAATTATTTAATTTATGCTTAAATATTTATTTTCAGCGCTGAACTTTTTTTTTCTTCTACCTCATGTTTTTAACATTTGTTAAAAATTGTTTATCTACCTGTACTTGTTCTATGTCATATGTTTTTACTATTTGTATTTTTTTTTTTTTTGAAGTTAATTAAATGTTACTTTTATTAAACATTTGTTAACATCATACAATTTTTTGGGTGTAAATTGAGGGTGCAAAATGTATTGGCTCCAAATATCGGCTCAAAAAATCGGCAGCCCGTACCGGTCATCGGCTAAGGCGAGTGTTCACATTGTGCGCGGGTCTGCTTTTTTCCCAACCCTTGAGTCCTGATAATATGAAATTATTTGGCCCAGCCCGCACCGCACTGCACCACTGTGTCTATTTTTATATAGATCGTTAAATAGACGTATAGTAGCTTCTAGGCATTGTAATGTAAATGAAAACAGCCTTTTATTTCACCTAGAAAGTGCTTGGAAACATTGCCCTGTAAAGTGGTAACAACAGACGATTATGAATATGAACCATTTGAAGCATTTGTATTCATCCATTTTTTTATTTCTTAAACCCCCTACAAATATTGACATGCTGGAAGTGCCCATTTTGTGGCGCCACTGTTTGTAGGCTATATTTTTCACACGAGTTGCACTTCAGGTAGCCAAGACTACTGTTGTCTCCTGCTGCAACTATTTCTGAGAACCGCTCCCAAACATTAGATTTAGAAGCCTGACTTTTTTTTTCTTTTAATCATGTAAATTCCCAACCTCAATTTCTCTTATTTCTCCGTTGTTGTTGTCGAGGCTGGCGGCGGGAGCTGCTTGTCGCGCCGCTTTCGTGACGTGTCATGTGACACCAAAGGTTTGGGAACCTCACGCAAGTTACATTGCAACGGCATTCGTGTTGTAACCTTACCAATTAAGTAAAACATGAAAATAGATATTCCCAAATATTTAATACAGGCTGGAAATTGCAAGCAACATTCCATGATTTAAAAAAAATAATAATTAATGACCCGCCCCACAAATAAAGTGACAATTTCTTTACCCGTCAAATTTCTTTACCCGTTTGACATCAACACACCTACTGATGAAGTCTCAGTCACACCAGAAACTTTCTGAGTGACTGTATTACACCGGTGAGCCACTAATACAGACAGAAAAAAATAATTATTTGATAATGAATAATACATCATTACTCCATCACCACTGTTGGTAAAATACAATTTATTTTGATTTGAATACTACAGATATTTAATAAACAGAAAAGCAAAGGCTTCCCAGAGAGCAAGCAAACTACTTTATGATACTGAAAACTATATCACCTGATCGTCTTTGTTTCTGTCTTTTCAACAAATTACACATTTTAGTGAACACTGTTTCAAAGACCACAAACTCAAATACAAAGCCAAGGGTCAAACTACCCAACAAAAGGAAACACTAATCACCATAATGATGACCACACATTTGAAATAAAACATCAACAACTAAAACTCTGTTCTAGTCCTCTGACAGAAATAAAGTCAGTCTGGTTAGTGATAAGTGAAGCTGGTAATGCTGTTTGTGGAGTTGTTTAATCCTCCTCTGCTGAGATCTTCAGATTTAATGTATTTTAATTTCATTTTCTGAGAGTTCAAGGATTATGTTGACCCAATGTGGTTAACATTGACACATTAACATTGATTTAACATTGTTTCAATGGTTGCTTGCTATCTGGGTTTTCCCATAAATCACTCTCGTTTGCCCAGACAACTTACACACTCTAAATAGCTATATAGAAATAACGATCCATCAGTTATCTATATTGATCAATCCCCAACAAACTGTTCACAGCATCACATGCTAAATGTAAATACCTTAATCATTCATCATCCACTACCAATTATGATTGTTTAATTTCAACATCCAACACCAAATTTTGAGAATAATTATTACTACTAAAAAACAACAAAAATAAAATGTAACTGCTCAAGCAATAATATTTCACCCATTGTACGCAATCAGCAAAAATATGAACTTTATCAAACTGTATATTATAAGATCTCACCAGTCTCTTGACTTTATTGTTATAGAGCTCTATTACAGTAGATGTGACTCTTTATTTTAATTTAACTGCTTAAATGAAGCCTCCATGATGAATGGTTTTAGTTTCGTTACTCGCAGAATAAGATAAAACAGAAAAATGTATAATATTGTTGTGGCAGATTGTTGATTAGACCGTGTTTATGTTCTTAGAGATGAAGAAGGGCTGAAGATGGAGTCAGGACCCAGAGAAACTCGTCCTTATCGGCCAGAACCCGCTTGAAGAAGAGAGAAAAGAGACGATGTTTGTTTTATACGAGACAAGCAAATACAGCCATCAAAACACAAAAAATATAATAATCGAGTACATTTAATACCAGAACAACGTAATTTTTCATTATATAAAACACAAGCTTGAAAACAATGATCCATCTTGTCAGCCGATTATCACTGTTTTTCGTCTTAATGGATTATGATACACTTCAGAGTGCAGCGCTAAATAATAAACCATTAATAGATGTTCCTTTACCTTTCTGAAGTTTCAAATTAAGTTTGTCTGCGAGATCATTTTGGTTGATGGTCAACAGCACTTGCACTGCAACAGTCCCAGCATTAGTGCTGTACTTCTGAACCATGCAGTCCACAACCTCCTGGCGGTCCGCGTCCTCCAGCTTTGCCCGAGGAATAGGCTCGATGTCCGATCCGACGCCGTTCCACAGGTGCCAGATGAACCGCTTGAAATCTGCTTTCACAATCTCGTCGAGCGCATCCAGAATCAGCTTTTTAGTTTCCATTTTCTGTCACTGGGAGAAAGAAACAGTCTTGATTCTGGAACTGTAGGCTAATTCATTAATTGTGCTCTTTAAAGCAGTTCACAAACACAACTATTGATAATAGCTCACGATGCAGTTACACTCCACTCACAAAACCTGTTCAGAAAGTTGGAGAGCAGGAATTCAATAAGTGGAGGTTAGGCGAACTCTGAATTGTAAACTAAAAGATCCTCCCTCCATGTCACACATTGACCTCTTAGGTTTAGATTAGGTCATAGATTTCAAACGTATAAAATCTACATGGTTTGCAATGTTGTGTGGAAGGACTAAAATTAACAATTTTTTTCTTTTTCTCAGTTCAAAATAATTTTTGTTGCTTAACATCAAGTGAGTAACAAAACTTACTATGAGTCATTTACTGTACATTAAAGGTCAAAGTATCCGTTGAATCCTCTGCTTAACAAGTTTTAACCAATCAGAATGAGCAAGAAATTACTTTTGATACACGAAAATTGTATAAATTAAGTTAAAAAAATTATTTTGAGGGTGGAAAATTGTCTACAGGAATCTTTTTATTACGTCATCAGGCTTGTTTGTTCACAACAGGTGGAGAGTTTTTTTTTAATTTACTCAAAATATAGAAGAAATTGGGTCTATAAATGAATGAATGGCAGGGTCAAATAACGACTGTATCCAATGATTTCTCTCAAGTTCGGTCACCTTTAAAAAGCAACCTTTTTATTACTTCCCTTTATGTCGTATTGATTGTAGGCTAATGCTGACAATTATGTCGATCAAAGTGAAAATCGTGAATGTATGGACAGTGAATCCATATATTTACAGTTAAAAGTAAAAGACTAATAGTAGCAGACTTGCAATATTTAATATGCAATTTTTGTCCGAGGCGTAAAGAATGTCATCTTAATGTCTCAACACTTCTAAGAAACGATATATCAGATATTGAAAACATTTGATAAATATGTAATTCTATACTTACATATTTTGTTGAAGTAAATTTCGTTTAGTCCATCTGCACTTCCTTGTGTTTGATCGTTTGGGAGTTGCGCTTTCTCTTGCGGTGTTTCCAGAAATACTTCATTTTTTTGTTTCTTTCAGTCTCGCCCATAAGGCAAGGGAGGCTGAGAAAGTTTAAAATGATAAAGTTAAAATGACTAATATTGCTCATATGCAAACAATGTACAAAAATCAATATCTTATTGTTATTTGTGTATTCGTCAATCTTTAATCCCAGCGTTGCACCCATGACTGACCAATCCGAATGGATATTTAAATGACGTAATGTTGTTTTCTTCTGTCAGAAATGAGTCCAAGAAAAATTATCTGTTTTTCTTCATTCAAATGAATATGACTTTTTCAAAAGAAATATATTTTATTGATTTGTTTTTGTTATTAGGAAAATACTTCTAAATTGAGTAACTAAAACCCCAGTTTTGCTCACTTTAAAACATAAACATAAACATGAACTTTTGCAGCAGGATATTCAAATGTTTCGAGTTTCACCTGTACAGTCCTGTTGAACCTGTGATGACTGATGACTCTTTGCACCACTAGAGGGAGTGAGTTTGTTTTTCATATCAGTGGAGTTGCAAGAAAACAAGACACACCTTTACCAGGTAGAAACGAAAGGAAAAGAGACGGAAGAGAAGAGACGCCATTCCAAGGCTTTAAACCTCGGGTGTTACTCTGGATGTTTAAACAGTCGCATATTTTGAGGTAAGTTCAGAACTCATGTTTCATAATCATGTAGTGATGTAACAATTTACTGCCATTTAGGTTTATGTTCTTTACATGGGATTTAAAACACAAATAATTATGTTTCCACATGAGAATTTATCAGTAAAAAAGATGTTCTGCCTATATTTGAATATTTTTAGATCACCTGACAACAAAATAAACATTTTGATTTTGAAGATATCTCTCCGTGAGTTTTTTACACAAATTCATTAATAATAATATTAATAAGAATAATAATAGATTTTATTTGTAATGTATAAATAGTTAAACAACATTATTGCACATGGTTACAAATCCTAAGTTCTGCTAAAAAGTAATGTTTTTAGTCCTTTTTAAAAAGTCTCAATAGTCTATGATACGACTTAGATGGTCAAGGAGGGCATTTCAGTTCTGAGGAGCGACCGAGCCGAAGCACTGTCACAATCACCCATTGTGCTGAGCTTAGGAGGCAGTTTGAGTTTTTTGAGGGGAGGGATCGTGTTACAGTGAGAGAGGAGTGGTTATTTCAATTTTGTGTGTGTGTGTTTGGGGGTGGGGGGTCTGGATGCAGTATTCAGTATTAGACTGCTAAATGTACTAAACACTGATGTCAATTATTTTCTTAAAATAAATGATAAATGTAAATAGTTACACATTTACATAAACTTTTATTTGCATAGCTGTGCAGTCACTGTCACACACACACAGGTGTGATTGCATGTCAGTTTGTCTCTGCAGATGCTTGTTTTGTCATGTGAAATACACGTCTGAAATACGCAGTTGAATTGAAAGTAATTTTTTTATTTGTTTATTACAATGAGATATATTTGTATGTGTTCATTATAATATGGAGAAGATAAACGTTCTAAAAGTTGATGTAGCTGTTTTCTATATTACAACCATACAATAAAGATGTAGCTGTATTGTATGGTTGTAATATAGAAAACTATTCAAAATAACTGTTTCCTAACAAAAGGTCTGAAGCCAGTCTTTTTTTTTTTTTTTTTTTTTTTTGAGAAATGAGTCTCCACAATGAGAAAGAAGATGAGGATACTCCCTCTGAAAGGAGTTCTCCGTCTCCTGGATCCAGCTGTGAGTCTGTGAAGAGCGATCAATCCATGAGGAATCTTTTCTCTGGATTCAGTGATGCAACAGTGACCTCTGACCCCAGGTGAGACACTGGACATATCAGTAATACAGATGCTTTTATTCCAAGTGTTTTACAGAGCATCTCAGAAGCAAGAAGTGTGTGAGTGGTGATATTGTACCTTCACAGAGAAGCACACAATCACTTTCCTTATATTTCACTTTTCTTCAATAGAGGAACGATCTTAAACCAGTAGCTCTCTTTATTTCTAGTAATGTATGTATTTTGTAATGTATGTATATATATATATATATATATATATATATATATATATATGTGTGTGTGTGTGTGTGTGTGTGTGTGTGTGTGTGTGTGTGTGTGTGTGTGTGTGTAGTTTACATTTATTACCTTCATCTCTTTTCTAACATGTGCTTTATACAGTTTTAGTTATCATGTTACTGTCTCTTAGAGTAATTGCTTATATTCCTTATTTGTAAATGGCTTTGAATCAAAAAGAATTTGCAAAATGTTAGTTCAAATCTGGTGCCGTCAAGTTATACAGTATATAATGCTCTAAAATGCAGTTTTTTGTTTGTCTTTTTTCAGCATGAGGAAGAGACAGCGATCAGAGTCTCCAGAACCCAGCGATGTGTCTCTGAAGAGTAACTCATCCATGACACCACCTCCACAATTCAGTGAGGAACCACTGACCACTGAACCACTGTTAGTATAAACAATTATTTGATATTTTCTGTATAGCACATGAATATTGACTTAAGACTCACTGAAATAACATTATATTTAAAATATGCAACATATTCACCTTGAAGAGGGGCACACTAAAACCGTATCTGATGATCTACACATTTTCTGAAAGTCTCCAATAGTCATTATCCCTTTTTTCTCTTTTTTTCTGAAGGAAGAAGACCAAAAAGATCGAAACTGAAGCAGTCCTGCAAAATAGAAACCTGCGGAGAGTCAAAGACCAGCACAAAACCAGCATGAAGAACAAGTATGAGATATTATTTGAAGGTTGCAAACCAGAAGAGAATCAAACCCTCCTGAACAGGATCTACACACAGCTCTACATCATAGAGGGAGAGAGAGAAGGAGTGAATGAAGAACATGAGGTTTTACAGATGGAGAAAACAGCCAGAACACAAGACACTCCAATCCACTGCAATGACATCTTTAAAGCCTCTCCTGAACCAGGACGCCAGGAGAAAGACCAAATCAAGACTGTTCTTACTAAAGGCATCGCTGGAATCGGGAAAACCGTCTCTGTGCAGAAGTTCATTCTGGACTGGGCCGAGGGGAAAGACCATCAGGATGTAGATTTCATGTTTGTGCTTTCATTTCGAGAGCTGAACTTGATCCGAGATCATCAGTACAGTCTTCACAGACTTCTGCTGGACCTTCATCCTGAACTTCAAGATCTGGACTCAAAGATGTATGAGGAGTGTAGAGTTGTGTTCATCTTTGATGGTCTGGATGAAAGCAGAATCACACTGATGTTTTCAGACGCTCAGGAAGTTTCTGATGTGACTGAGACTTCATCAGTGGGTGTGTTGATGTCAAACCTCATTAAAGGAGATCTGCTTCCCTCGGCTCTCATCTGGATCACCTCCAGACCAGCAGCAGCCAATCAGATCCCCTCCGAATACATCCACCGTCTGACAGAGATTCAGGGATTCAATGAGCCTCAGAAGGAGGAATATTTCAGGAAGAGAATCAGTGACGAGCATCAAGCCAGCAGAATCATCTCTCACATCAGAAGAGCAAGAAGCCTCCACATCATGTGCCACATACCCGTCTTCTGCTGGATCTCCTCCACTGTGCTTCAGAAGCTCCTGGAAGAAGATCTGAGTGCAGAAATCCCTCAAACTCTGACTGAAATGTACATCCACTTCCTGCTGATTCAGATCAACATGAGGAATCAGAAGTATGAAGAGAGAGATCCAGAGAAACTCCTGCAGTCCAACAGAGAAGTGATCGTGAAACTTGCTGAAGTGGCTTTCCATCAGCTGATGAAGGGCAATGTGATGTTCTATGAGGAGGACCTGATTGAGAGCGGCATAGACGTCACTGACGCCTCAGTGTATTCTGGGATTTGCACTCAGATCTTTAAGGAGGAATCTGTGATTCATCAGAGGAAAGTCTACAGCTTCATTCATCTGAGCGTCCAGGAGTTTCTCGCTGCTTTCTATGTGTTTTACCATTATGCTATCAAAAATGTTGACACATTGCAGTTTTTTGATGTGATGCATAATCTGCACAGTGAAACAATAGATAAGGACCTTGATAGTGAGAATGGACATCTGGATCTGTTCCTGCGGTTCCTGCTGGGCGTCTCACTGGAGTCCAATCAGAGACTCTTACTGGATCTACTGACACACACAGAGAACAGCTCAGAGAGCATCAGGAGAACCACACAGTACATTAAAGAGAAGATCAACGATGGACATGGACTCTCCACTGAAAGATCCATCAATCTGTTCCTCTGTCTGCTGGAAGTGAAAGATCAGACTCTGTCCAGAGAGATTCAGGAGTTTGTGAAATCAGACAAACACTCAGAGAAGAAACTCTCTCCTGCTCACTGCTCAACAATCGCCTACATGCTTCAGATGTCAGAGGAGGTGCTGGATGAGCTGGACCTCAACAAATACAACACATCAGATGAGGGGAGAAGACGTCTGATACCAGCTGTCATCAACTGCAGAAAAGCCCGGTGAGTGTTTTTCTTGTACAATCATTTATACTTAAAGGTGCTCTAAGCAATATGACTCATTTTGTAGGCTGAAACATTTTTTCACATACAGCAAACATCACCTCACTATCAGCTAGCTGCCTGTCACCTAAACACACTGCAAAAAATGGGGTCTCTGTTGTGTGTGTGTGCACATGAAGGGGGTGTGTGGAGTAGAGGAGAGAGAAGCATGAAAGGGGAAGTTAGCAAGAGGAAAGACACAACGACAATGAGTAATGTTAATATTATTTTCTCTTGCATTTTGATATGGCCGACACATGAACAAGGAGACGAAGTTTAGATGAACAAATAGCAAAGAAGAGGGAAAAGGAGAAGGAACACGCAAAGTCTCTAATTTACATCGGAAAAGTTTCCGTTTCTGTTTCAGGAAGCATGGAAGGGAGGGGGAGGGGACGGGATGAGGAGGACGGAGGGTCGAGCTAGTCTCCGTTTTTTTTTTTTTTTTTTTTTTTTTGACAATACTACGAACGCCAACATGAAGTGATGTCACCCAACATCGCTTAGAGCAGTGTTTCCCAACCCTGTTCCTGGCACACCAACATTGCACGTTTTCTTTGACTCCCTGATCAAACACACTTGATTCAACTCATCAGCTCATTACCCATGTGATTATGAGCTGATGAGTTGAATCAGGTGTGTTTGATAAGGGAGACAAAGAATACGCGCGGTGTTGGTGTGCCAGGAACAGGGTTGGGAAACACTGGCTTAGAGTATACCTTTAATATTTGTATATAACTTCAGATACAACTTAACTCTTAGAAAATTTACAGACATAAAATTGTGTTTTGCTCTCTTTCAGTCTTGCTGGCAGTAAACTCAGTTGCCAGTGCTTTAAAATTGTGGCGTCATCTCTTCAATCTTCAAACTCTGTCCTGAGAGAGCTGGATCTGAGTAACAATGACCTGCAGGATTCAGGAGTGAAGCTGCTCTCTGATGGACTGAAGAGTCCAAACTGTCAGCTAGAGATACTGAGGTGAGTTAGAGCATATAAGGGATAATGTACAGTTACCCGGTCATAATGTTGATGTGTGTCTGTAGATGATCTGACTGTGTGTGTGTGTGTGTGTGTGTGTGTGTGTCTGCAGGTTGTCAGGCTGTATGGTGACAGAGAAAGGCTGTGGTTATGTGTGTTCAGCTCTGAGTTCAAACCCCTCACACCTGAGAGAGCTGGATCTGAGCTACAATCACCCTGGAGAATCAGGAGTGAAGCTGCTCTCCGACAAACTGAAGCATCCAAACTATAAACTGGAGATACTCAAGTATGTGGGCTAGTTATTACTCATTTTTTTCCAAAGAGGAATATTTTGTTAAGGTGTGACACTACAGGTGAACAGGGTAACATTTTAAAATAATAAATACCAACAAACTTTCTCAGCTTATTACTTACACAAGTATATAAAAAAGTATTACAAGTTTTTGAAATTTGTTTGTTTAATTATGCAAATCGGGCATTATCTTATTGAATATGTGCTAACTCAGATGCAAAATTATTTTTTTATTTTTGTTTAAATAAGATTAAAAACAAAATTCAGAAGGATTTCAGATTATATGCTTTCATTACCCTAGGAAATCAAAACATACTACCCATAGCCTTAAAAAATTACAATGCTGTGTTGTAAATTTTAAGGCCAGACAAGTATTTTGTTATGGGATGTTTTTTTTAAGGAAGGACTACATGCCTGCACAAATCGCGCATACCTGTGGAGTGGGCGCTTGATATGCATGTGCCCGCAATCTACATTCTCATGGGTTCACGTTTTTAAGTTTGCGTAGAGAGCACTTAAGAGTTTTCTGTTAAAACGGTCTTGTTAGCAGCCCCTATGTTAATAACTAATGATCATTACAACGGAAGCGAATCAAAAGGAAATGCCCATATTTGGGTTACATAGCGTTGTGAAAGTCGGTAGAAACTTTAGCAGCTTGTTTTTTTAATAGCAGCTTGAAAGAACACATATTGAAGGAGTAAACTAGCCCAAAATATCAACGCTGATATTGAAATACTTTATCACTTGAGCGTAACTCCACGGTGTCATCAGCAGCGCTCAAATGATCTGCCCTTGAGTTGTTGAAGTTTGTTTAAGAAATTCGTAGTAAATAATAATAAAGCGAGATTGCCTGTTGAAATATGTGAAGGGGGAGGAGAATTTATACGTGCATCACATTTAGTTTATAAAACTCTTCTGGCTCATGACTTCTCTGGAAGCCTCCTCACTCCTTGATCCTTGAGTCCTTGTGGTGCAATTAGAGAATTGAGATGTCCTTCAAGATGGCTGAGGTTGATTGGTTTCCGGGTCATAGGATGGAGAATCGAGGAGATGAGGAGGGATATTGAGAAGCACCCCAGTCTGGCAGTGCCGCCGCTAGCTTAGCTTAGCATAATGAATGGAATCCTTTATTGCCAGACAGCTAGTCCTGAGTAAAAGTGTTTAAAAAAATCTAATTACTTCTTTGGCCTGCATATTCACAATGAGTACAAATAGCAATACAGATTAAGACTAGACAATTTCCTAGACAGAGGTTAGCTTGGGACTATATTGGGGTGAGGCACAGGCGAAGCTCTGCTACTTCAACTACCCATTTCAACAGCTAACAGCCAATATTACATATTGCTCCTTAAAACATTTTGTTTTTCTCTCTACTCAGTCTGGATCATGGAGGAAATTTCATGATCAAACCAGGACTGCGAAAATGTAAGTCCTCACACTCATGCAAAGCTCTGCATATTTAATGCCATAGTTATTCAGATTTGTCTCTGTGTTCAGATGCTTGTAATCTCACACTGGATCCAAACACGGCACACACTCATCTCTCTCTGTCTGACGGGAACAAAAAAACAACGAATGAGAGAGAGAAACAGCCGTATCCTGATCATCCAGAGAGATTTGAGCTCCAGGAGCAGGTTTTGTGTCGAGAGAGACTGACTGGACGCTGTTACTGGGAGGCTGAATGGTCTGGATGGGGTCATGTAGCCGTGGCTTATAAAGGAATCGATAGGAAAGGAGGGAGTGAATGTCGATTTGGATACAATGATAAGTCCTGGAATCTTTACTCTTGTGATGATATTTACACTGTCTGGCACAATAATCAGAGAACGAACATCACTGTCCCCTCATCTTGTTCTAATAGGGTAGGAGTGTATGTGGACGTGTTGGTGGGCACCCTGTCTTTCTACAAGGTCTCTGACACACTCACACACTTACACACAATCAACACCACATTCACTGAACCCCTCTATGCTGGATTTAGAGTTTATAAAGATTCTTCAGTGTCTCTGTGTCAGATGTAACAGCTGTCTGTGATGAACCAAAAATGCACATATGGAAAAGCATTTAAAGTCACATTATGAAATATAAATTCACAATTATCTTAAATAAAGTCAGAATAAGGAGATATAAAGTCACAATTGTGACAAATGATGGAATCAAAGAAATTCTCCATAAAGTATACAGGAAGGTTTATCTTCATTGTGCTAAAAAGGCCAACCTCCACAGTGCCAATAAGAGATGTGATTGGTCAGATTTGCTTTTATGAATAAAATCCTGGACCAATCAGAATATTTAGTCAATATACAAATAGTTCTGTAAATTATATCGATCATACTTAGCAGTTCTGATTAGCTAACACAGACTAAAGGCCATTGCACACTGAGTCCAAAATTCGCATCTGAAATGTTCGCACTCTAAAAAAAATCAACCTTATGTTATGTCACACACCGCATCCGAAACTTTCCTAAAAAATAAAAAAAATTCATAAAAAAAAATTCGGATCGAGTTCGATTTTCTGCGTTTTTCGCATCCACAGCCAGCATTTTGAGAGTTTTTTTACAATTCAGGGCCAGGGGAGCTCGTTTATTGTCTATGGAGCTCATCCCGCACATCATTCCACATGAGCAGTCCTTTCAGTTTTGCTTTTCAATTCAATCAAGTGTTTTATATGCTCTCTCGATTGGATCAGAAAAGGAATAAACCTCCCCTTTCAATTAGATCGAAATTTTGGAGGGCAACAAAATCATTCTCACTTCTTAACGAACCCATTTTGTATTTTTGTGCGTTTTTTTCCGGTTTAATAAATACACATCAGACTTGGTGTGCAAGGTTTTTGTGTGTGACGAATTTTTAGGCTGATGAGCACGAAAAAACACATACGAAAATTTTGGACTCAGTGTGCAATGACCTTTACACTTACACCCTCTATCAAACAGGAAAGATTAGGTTAATCCTTTTAGGTAATCATTATATTTTTTTCCTTTATAGTTTCTAAGATTAGTTTCTTCATGTTGTTTTTTATAGCACTATACGCCAAACTCTGTTGCGTTTATATAAAGAGAAGGGTTAATTTTCATTTCATAAACATACAACAATTATCAAGTTATCAATTATCATTTGTTTTATTTAAATGCTATATATATATATATATATATATATATATATATATATATATATAAATTAACATTTCATAACTTATGAATCTGTTTTGCTGTCCTGATTTGCCACTCCTTCACTGAAGGGTCTGCCCACACACCACTGATGCGAGACTTCAGGGAGTCAGAGATGGTCTGTAGAAACACACTGGTTCTTCTTTTGGTGGGATCTCATTAAGCTACTGTAGATCGTCACTTTTTCAGAGTATCCTCTGTTTCGTCCTGCTGGATTGTTCGTAAAAATCCATTTCATGTTTTTGTAAGTTTTACCTCACTCCGTGTTGAAGAATTTCATATGTTTGTCTTTGATTTTGTTCAACCTCGACTTGTTACATATTATAGTTTTCTCTTTATATCTTTTTATTTATTTTTGCTGTGTTTTTGAAACCTTAAAATGGGTTTATTTCAGTCCAAATCAATTTCAACAAAAATAAATGAATGAATTTAAGTAACTTCTAAGCATCAGCTCAAGTGAAGCTAAATATAAATAAGCTAAATTCAAGTTGAAATAAATGGCAAAATATAAATGAACCCAAGATGTCCATGTCTTTCTTTCTTCAGTCGAAAAGAAAGGAAGGTTTTTGATGAAAACATTGCAGGATTTTTTCTCCAAATAATGGACTTCAATGGGGTCCAAACGGTTCAAGGTCCAAAAGACAGTTTCAGTGCAAACTGTTCAGAGGGCTTTAAACGATTCCAGACGATGAATAAGGGTCTTATCAAGATCGCTCGTTTAATAAATAACAAAGTTTAAGTTTTATAAGCTCAAATGCTCGTCTTGCTCTGTTCTGTGATGAGCGTTTGTGACTCTCCTGTTCGAACTCGTTCATCAAAATGAACAAATCTTTTTCTGAGTCAATTTTGTTGGTTGAATCATGACTCGAAAAAAAGATTCTTTCATTTTGATGAACAAGTTCCAACAGGAGAGTCAATAAAGCCTAAAAAACATACTATTAAAATGATTTGCAATTTTATTCTATCATTCATTTATATTTGTCTATTCATATTTTGTAATATTTTCAGTAATGTGCAATAATGGGTGTGCACATGGGATATTTGAGTTGCGTTTCCAATAATTAACTTGCTCTAATTGATCTTTTCCCATCTAATGTTATCATTTAAATGTATTTAAATATATTAATTAATATTTAAAAATGCTTGTAAAAAATACATTTTCAAAATTGGTTTATGGCCCTATAAGTTTTAGCATGCTAAAATAATATTTACCTCATCCCTAAACCTAATTCTCACATAAACTTTTTGACTTTTTTTTAAAGATGTTTATCGTACATAATTTAATCTAACTGTATACATGTGCAATTTATATAAAATGTTCCTATAAAATTGTCAAGTTTTTAACTAATCTGATTTTGAGAGGATCGTGATCGCCTAGCGCCACCTGTTGTGCTCATCATAATTTTTTGAACCCGTGATTATTGAGCAACCTTTTCTACCAATGACAGTTTGACATGTCAATATTAGATCAGGAAGTGTTTTGTTTGTCTCTCAGCTGTTCTGTGTGAAATATTGGTTTATGTTATTAACTTCGACGCTTGATTTTTTCTTTTCTTTTAAAATGTCTCTTGATGACGAGCTGTCGTGTCCCGTGTGCACTGATCTCTTCAGAGAGCCTGTGTTACTGAGCTGTGGTCACAGTTTCTGTCGTCAATGCATTAATGATCACTGGACCTCGAGCAGATCCAGGACCTGTCCCGTCTGTCGACAGCTTTCACCGCAACCACCGGTGTCCAATCTGAGCCTGAGGAACACCTGTGAGTCTTACCTGAGAGAGAACAACTCGAGGAAGGAGAGAGAGAGAGAACATTTGTGTCAGAGACACGGAGAGAAGATCGAGCTGTTCTGTCTAGCGGATGAACAAGTTTTATGTTCCGAGTGTAAGAAACATGAGCACAAATGGCACAAAATACAGCCGCTACAACAGGCAGTGCGACAACGCAAGGTGAGGAAATCTTGAATGTGAAATAAGCTTCTCATTTGCATGTATGTCGTTATGAATATTCTATTTCGTTTCGGAGAGAGAGAGAAAGTTTGAGTGAGTAACATTTACTTTAATTTTCATATTTTGGAGTCATGTGTGTCACCATGATGGTGTTTTGTTTTAACAGTGTTCAGAAAAGTGTTAGTTTGAGATATAGGCTAACTTGCTCTGGATCGTTTTTTCCGCTGCGCAAGCCCCAGGTTTAGAGGGATGATAAGACTACATTGGGTGTGAATCACAAGTATTATCACGTACAGACAGACCCTGTAGTAAATTATAGGCTTTAAATAAATTAATGCTGAATATTAATTCTTTGTTTTGTTATCTTAAAGGGATACTCCACTTTTTTTTTGGAAATAGGCTCATTTTACAACTCCCCCAGAGTTAGCCTACACAGTTGAGTTTTACCGTTTTCGAATCTATTCAGACGATTTTCAATTTTTTCAATCTGGTTTCAATGACTACCATAGTAGGGAAAAAAATATACTATGGAAGTCAATGAGACCAGAAACTGTCTGGTTACTGATATTCAACTAAATATCAGAAAATCGTCTGAATGGATTCGAAAACGGTAAAACTCGACTGTTTAACTCTGGGGGAGTGGTAAAATGAGCCTATTTCCAAAAAAGGTGGAGTATCCCTTTAACAGCCAGACATAGTCCAGTTTCTTCCCTCAGGCAATCCACCCCAACACTCATAACAGCAATAAACAACACTATTCATACATTTATTTAAAACTTCTTATTTATGTCCTTGCATTTGTATACATACAATTTTTCTTTGTATATTTATTTGTAATTTTTTTAAATCGTTTTGTTTTTTTTGTATATTGTGTATTTTATTAATTCTATTTTTATTATATGTGTCCTGTCACTGTTATTCTGTTTGTACTGTGGAAGTTTCTGTGACCAAAACAAAATCCTCGTCTGTGCAAACACGCCTGGCAATAAAGCTCTTTCTGGTTCTGATTAAAGGAGAAAGTGAAAGCGGCTCTTCGTCCAGCCGAGAAGAGCTTGTGGTCACTGCAAAATGGAGCCGCACAAGATGCCAAGATCGCTGATTACAATCAGGTGACTAATTTCATTTGCGTTTTTTTTTTTTTTTTTTTTTTTTTTTTTTTGGTAAACTAGCCAGATTCCAGTACAGGACTAAATTGGTAACAGTAGAAAAAGAAATAAACTGGAAAGAGCTGTAATCCAAACATGATTTTTTTTTTCATGTAGTTACATATGTCATATGTAAAGGCCCTGAACTGTTCTTTTAAGACTTTGTAAAACTGGCTTGTTTACAAATATAGAGCAAATACATACAGTGGGTCTCATTCATGAAAATATTAGGGCTGTCAAAACGATTAATCGCGATTAATCGCATCCAAAATAAAAGTTTGTGTTCACATAATATATGTGGGTGCACTGTGTATAATTATTTTGTATATATATATATAAAACACACATACATGTATATTTAAGAAAAAAATATTATTTAAATATAAAATATTTATATTTATATATATAATATAAATTATATATAAATCTATATACAGAATATACATGAAAATATTTCTTAAATATATACAAGCATGTGTGTGTGTGTTTATATATCTAAAATAATTATACACAGTGCCCCCACATATATTATGTAAACACAAACTTTTATTTTGGATGCGATTAATCGCGATTAATCGTTTTGACAGCCCTTGTAAATGTACGAGTAAATTTGACAGTGATTTGCGCGTAAAGAGAGGTTCTTGAAAATGCACCTCCTGATTCACAAATACTTTGTAAACGTCAGATGTGATGGTGAAATGTGTGTGTGTGTTAATGAATTCCAATCAGTCGTAAATGCCACGTGCGTCAACGCTCATTCAAATTTTCCATAAATATGACATCATATTATGGCACCAAGCGAAAGATTTCAACATGTTTTTGCATAAGCGAATGAATAAGAAAAAATTCGTAGATGCAGAAATCAAAGTTTTATTATCAGAAGTTCATTCAAATCAACACATTTTATTCTCAAGTGTAGGCGTGTATCCAGTCCTAAAAATAAAAATGCAGCCTTAGTTATTAATGACCAAAACGTTCGGTTGTTAAACTCGTCATTTCCGCGTTGCTGGTGTAGATTTCTTTTGTACTAACTAACATTTGGAAAACACAAACATTTTTATGAATCCGAAAATTTACGCCAGAAACACTTTACAGACAATTTACACAGAAATTAATTCTGTTCATGTTTCCTGAATGAGACCCAAAGTCTAAAATGATGTGTGTATGTGTGTTGTGTCATATGGTTGTCTACTGTATACACTGTCCCATTTGGTGCAGTTTCGGAGAGTCCAGGGGAAGAACACATGAAAGTCGTTCAGTTTGTTTATGTGTAGAACTGAAGCTTGAGCAGATCTTATTAACACAGAGAATCTGCCAGTTCAGATGATTCACGTTATATCATTAGAAATCATTTACATAACGACAAATTATGTTTAAATCCAGACACGTACAACTTCTAATGTAGTTTCAGAAGGGTGGTGGTCATGTTTATCAAATGAAAAAACGTCAAATATTACATTTAAAATGAACATTTAAACCCCACAGTCTCAAGTTCAGCAGACAGGGAGAAAAATCAGGGAAGAGTTTAAGAAAATCCACCGCTTCCTCAAAAAGGAGGAGGAGAGCAGGATAACCGCTCTAAATGAAGAAGAGAAACAAAAGAGAGGAAAGATGGAGAAGAGAAGGAAGGGGAGAATAGATTCTCTCTCAGACAGACTCCGAGAGGTAGAGGAGGGAATGAAGGACGATGATGTCACTTTCCTTCAGGTGAGGAGGGGATACACTTCACATTCTCACATGTTGTGTTGTTTTATTAGTCACTAATCGAGCTGTCTCAATGTGCATTTTCACAGAATTATAACAGCCTTATGAACAGGTATTTTTTGGCTTCTAAGTAAAAATATAATCGAGTTTAGTTGAGTCCAGTCGTTACTCTGAGAGCTGTGTGTGTGTGTGTGTTTAGAGCCAAATACACACTTCCAGATCCAGAACTGAGTTCAGAAACTCGTATTGATGTTCCCAAACACCTGGGCAACTTGAAGTACCAGGTGTGGGAGAAGATGAAGGACGTCTGCCCTTACTGTGAGTACTAGATGTGTTTGTTAACAAGTGTCTGACGCTACAACTGAATAGGAAAGACAATTAAACTCATAGATAGTTTCTCAAATGATTAATCACTGTATGTTAGACACAAATAACATTTCGGGCTTGTAATAGAAAACGATTGAAGTTTGCAAATGAGGCAGTTTCACGCTACTTTACATGCACTTTCAAAATAGAAATCAAAATTCATGTTCGTTTTCTTGACATACTAAAGTTAAAGTTTTTTTACTGAGGGGATTTTAATCAGAAAATAAACAAAACTAAATTTTCACCATGTATTAAGGACTAAAATGTTATATAAATTAGATGAATGATGAGATAAACACAACTGTAAAATTGGTGCTGACTTGGAGAAAAGCTCATTTTCAGAAAAACAGCCTTTAAAGATTTGTATTGTCATTGAAATCTTACAGACGCCATTCGATAAAGTGTCATAAATAATTATATGTGTATTTTGGATGTTTTCTTTCTACACTATTCTGAAAGAAGACGTGGAAGCAAAACTCGACGAGTGCATTAAAAAGTGATACATTTGCCTGTGGTGTGTTTCCTTAAAGGCACACAATGCAAGAATTGTACCTTGATATAACAGCTTCAAAGTCATGTCGGTGGTAAACAAACTCAAAGTAGGGCGATTCATCCTGGTAGTAAAGCTTGGGGGGGATGCTGCTGGAAAAACCAGTAATGCAAGTTTGAGAGGAAAACTTGCGTTACTGGTCTGCGAGATTCATGACATGCTTTACGGCAACGACGTTATACACATCAACAACAAGATGAGGCATGAAGACATTTCGCACATTTCGCACATTTCGGACGTGATACTCAAAGATGGAAAAAGCAAAGAAAATGCGGTTGGAAGGGACTATGAAAACCGCGTGAGAAACCGAACAAGAGTCAGACTGCACACCACAAGAGACCCTATGTATATTGTAACGGAGGCCAGCTAGTAGTTGCTGTGCGAGTAAACCTCACTCCCCTGATCTCAATAGGCGTTCTAGCGACAGACGCTAGAGGCTGCAGTCTTTAGCCTCCTTGTTAGAGCGTCCGATTCTCATGCCGGAGACCCGGGTTCGAGGCCCGTTAGGAGTGGGTCGAGTAGGACCCGGGTGGATGGCTTACATATCCACGACATTGATAGCAGCGTACAGGAGCGCTCCGATTGAGTTCAAAAACACATGTTAGCGCTAGATCTCTTATTTAAAGGCACACTATGCAAGATTTGTACCTTAATATAACAGCTTCAAAGTGTAGAGACGCTCCGCGTGAGTGGTATTTACGACTGTAACGTTAAACACGAGTACTCCACAGCGACTCTAGGGTAATGGGATGATATTCTCCTCTAATCTCTCCAGATCCTGTGATCCTGAACCCAAACACTGCTCCAGACATCTCTGTGTCAGATGATCTGACCTCTGTGACCTCATGTCTCCATCGGCAGGACAAGCCTAAAGCTCTTTGTCTGCACAGGAACCGGATGGTGTTGGGAAGTGTGGGATATGGTGACGGTGTTCACACATGGGATGTTGAAGTGGGAAACAGTCGGAACTGGACACTCGGAGTGTGTTTTGAATTGGAAGGAAAATCTCCTACACAACCTCTGACCTTTGCAGACGGCTTCTGGGGTCTCAGACGTGATGGATACTTGCTCCAGTTCCTCAACACAACACTGATCTTCAAGCTGTTGACGAATCCTCAGGTAGTGCGAGTGAGGCTTGAGGATTGTTATGACATGAAGGGAGGATGGTGGAGGAACTTGAGTTTTTACGACGCTTCTAATGATTGCCTTTTTGCCCACATTACTGGACTGCCCGCTGGGAAGGATCTCTTTCCATTTGTGATCCCAGGAGATCCTTCTGTCCCACTGCGTGTCGTCCCAGCTAAAATTACTCTGACCGTTGAACCGTTTGAACCAGTTGAACCGAAGCTATCCTTCAAGGAGAGACATCGAGTCTTGTTCATCATCGGTTTTTGTGTCATTATGGCGATATTGGTGATATTGGTGATTCTGTCATGGAATATCGATGGCAACGTGCATGAAAAGGAAAGCATTTGACAAGCTGTCCAATTACTGGCATAATGGTGTTTTGCAATGCCCCACCCATAAGCGAACAAAACAATGCTAATATTTACACTTAATCGCTATATGCGTCTTGATTTTAGTCTAATTTTGTGTGCTTATTTATTTAATTCTTGCGCCACCATGTCCCTTTAATCGCCACACTTCACCAGGCTCCCAACAGTGTGTGACGCAGCACATCTGTGATGAATGAAGCCTCGTAACCACCACTATTAAATGCGCGCGTGCGTCGATATTGATACCAGCTATACAACGTGCTAACCTCGAAAATCCAGCTGTATTCTAACAATAACTTAGCTATCATTATTAGCTAGGCTCCTTGCATGCTGCTAATAACTTTTCTAAAGCTGGGCCTCCAACTTTGACACAGCGGTGTCGGACAGATTTGTGCTGCGGTGTTTCATGAGGGAGAGAGAGCATGAGAGGTACAGGTGAGAGAGAGAGAGATGTTTAACACTTTTTATTTTCTGATCATATTATACAATATTCACATTTTATAGTAATAAATTATCAGAGTAATAAATAACAATATTAATTCCTTCAAATTTCAGCAATACCACCGAAACACTCATTTATCATCATCATTCACAAAAATAAAATTAGCATTTATGCACCACTTTTTTTTTTTTAAATGTGCATATCATTATTAATTAAAAAAAATCATACTCTATTTTAACTCTGGATTCTACCAAAGCTTTGAACTATTCTACCATATTGATCTTTTTATCCTCATTTTCAAGTTTATATGCTTTCCAAATAGTTAACTTTGCTTGACCAATCAAAAAAATTGGAAAAGAGAGAGAGAGAGAGAGAGAGAGAGAGAGGTAGTGCTGGGCAAATGCGCTATGGTGCTCTGCAATCAAATACGAATCAAATATATACATGTATACATATATATATATATATGAAGAGTTCAGATGCAAAAGCCTCTAAGTGCCATTTGAAATTTTCTTCTAAAATGATCATTTTTATCAAGCTTGTATATTTAAGTTCAGTAATTTCACTTGAATGGCAATGAAGATTACCTATTAATTGTCATTTAAGTGAAATCACTGAACTTAAATATACAAGCTTGATAAAAATGATCATTTTAGAAGAAAATTTCAAATGGCATTTAGAGGCTTTTGCATCTGAACTCTTCATATATATATATATATATATATAATCACAATGAATGTGTGGGAAGTGGAAAACCCTGCTTCTAATAAAAGTTAGTTACTAACTAATAAAGTTAGTTACTAACTAACTAATAAAAGTTAGTTATTCTCATATTGTTTTTGGTGTGAATGGGTTGAAATGCAGGGGACAGTGTAAACAGAGTTTCTGTTGAACCGTCTATTATTATTATTATTATTATTGATATAGACTTTTTCCACGGAAGCTGATCACTTATTTCAAACCAAATTACTTCTAAACTTTGAGATTATGGTTGATCCTTTATCCATCTCCACAGTGCTTCTTGTTGCTCCTCGGCAGCACACAGATATAACAATCATAATGTTGAAAGCTGGTGCTGCATATCTTTCTGATGTGTCATATGTCCTCACCAGGACTGAACTGCTTGTGACTCATTATTATTTCCAGCAGTGCTCAGTATCCTGGTTGATGTGTGTAAATATCCCGTTTTACCAGTTATGCAAAGTCTTAAAAGTACAGTTCAGAGCAGTTCATGTTATTTGATTCTCCTTTGTTCTGATGTCCAAGCTTTCATGTCTTTATGCTTTTGGCCTTAGATTTACATCGGGATTTTGCCTTTTTGACAATGGCTTGCTGGTTTTCTTCAATAAATTTCAGATCCAGTCATTAAACATTGAGACGATGCAGTGATTTAGTATGCGTTTAAAGCTGCGTTTAGTATGCGTTTTCATGTCTTTTTGATTCTCATTCTGTTTTCATTATTCATCATCTTTGGTTCCTCTCATGTCCTGAATGGATCAAGACTGTTGTTTAAGTAAATTAATTTAGAGGCTTGTGTGTTTGTCTTGAATCACAAAGTGCCAAGCATCCAGTTATTTCCTACCTGTTAACTTGAATGTTTACCGCATTTACATTGGTGAAACAGGTATTTCTCTGCTTCCTGTAATGTGCTGGCCATGTAATAATTTTTCACATGACCATTTCTACTACAAATTGGTCAAATGTGGAGTGACTGACAACAAACAGTCATAATTTACTAAACCTCATAACCTATGTCTTTCCATATTGAGTTAAATTTTTATTTATACTGTGTGAGTTCAGTTGCCTAACGCAGTAATTAAAAGAAATAAGTTAATAAATAAATAAATAAATAAATGAAAAATCACACCAGCTCTTAGACTCACTGGGAATATAATGACGCTCTGCGCCACAAGAAAGGCTATTGTTTTTCATATGGGTGGAGTTTATGGGTCTAGTTTCCAGGTAACTAATCACAACTGAAAGAAGAAGAAAAGAAGAGACGCAACTTTAGGGCTTTAAACTGGTTCAAATTGTTTATTAAACAGCCACTTATTTTGCGGTAAGTTCAGAAATTATTAATTTAACCATGTAGTTATCCAAATGAGCTGCTATTTGTGTTTTGTCTTCATTACATGATTTTTTTTCACCCAAAATAGTTCAATAGCTCTTTCAAAACATTGACAATTAAAGAGTATACGTGAATTTTGATATGCATTTAGATTAACTTAGATCAATAGCCCTTTATTTTTAAAACAAATACTGGTTTAAATCCTGATGTGTGTTTATCCTGCATGAAAAGATCAAGATATTTCTCTACCAGGACACTTTTTATTGCACAGAAGTTATGTTGTAATGAGACGCAACATTACTGATCATATGATTTACTGTTGAACAACAGAAACAAGGTATGCAATGGTTGTTGTTTTACCTGTTTAAACTCTTTTAACTGTTATGCAGGTGTGATGCATTCAGTGCCATAAAAGCTTTGCTGAATTTATGCGTCTTTTTGGAGTGTTGAGCGACGCAATAGCCAGAATCAGAAATGTCTTATATTTGCATTTAGTCTTGCAGTGTAAAAAGAATAAAAATTGAAAAATATTTGAAGGCTTCATGTATGAATTCTAAAAATAGCAATCAAAATAAATATTAGCATTAACGATAAAATTAAAAAATAAAAACGCCATAGTTTTACTGTACTGCAATGTCCACACAAAAATGAAAACTGACATTTTTTGACTCACTCTAATGGAACAACACAATTGTATGCTTGTTTCTTTGTTTATTTTTGAACTATCTTTTTAGACGTTTCCATGTAAAAGGTCAATCAAGTACAAATCTTTTTTGAGAAATGAGACAAAGTTATCAAATTGAGTCACCATAGAAGATAAGGACACTGCTTCTAAAATGAGTTCTTCATCTCCTGGATCAAACCGTGAGCCTATGAAGAGTGATCAGTCCATGAGGAATCGACCCTCTGGATCCAGTGATGCAACAGTGACCTCTGACCCCTGGTAAGATAACCACCATGTTATAATTTGTCAGATGTCTTCTGCGTTACAGCACTCATGTTACTGCCAATTTTGGATTAAATACTTTGTTATATTCTTATTTCAGAATTGGTTTGGATAACAGGTTCTTCTAAATGAAGAAATGTAAATTACGATACGCCCGTGCTAATGAGAACAGATTGAAAGACAAGCGGCAGGATTATTTTCAGGAGGTTTAAAATACTATTTTATTTGTCTTTTGACAGTATCAGAAGGAGAAAGAGACTGAGATCAGAGTTTCCAGAACCCAGTGGTGTGTCTTTGAAGAGTAATGACTCTATTAGGCTACCCAATAACTTCAGAGAAGGACCAGAGACTTCTGAACTCATGTTAGTAATAAAAACATTTACTAATTTACTGTAGAGGTTGTAATTTGAAGAGAGGCTTGAAAATAGTGTCTGGTTATAAATATATTTCTGATAGTCTCCAATGGTTATTGTTATGTCATTGTTTTTTGTTTGTTTTTTAATCTTTTAATTTTTATCAGCAGAGGGAAAACACATAAGCTGGTCAGACCTGTGTCTTTCCCAACTCATATCAGTCAGGACAAAACAGAAGCAATCCTGCAGACACATACATTGGAGACTGGAGACCTGCGGAGAGTCAAAGACCAGCACAAAACCATCATGAAGAACAAGTACGAGAGATTATATGAGGGAAACAAACTCCAAGGGTGTCAAACCCTCCTGAACAGGATCTACACACAGCTCTACATCATAGAGGGAGAGAGAGAAGGAGTGAATGAAGAACATGAGGTTTTACAGATGGAGAAAACAGCCAGAACACAAGACACTCCGATCCACTGCAATGACATCTTTAAAGCCTCTCCTGAACCAGGACGCCAGGAGAAAGACCAAATCAAGACTGTTCTTACTAAAGGCATCGCTGGAATCGGGAAAACCGTCTCTGTGCAGAAGTTCATTCTGGACTGGGCCGAGGGGAAAGCCAATCAGGATGTAGATTTCATGTTTGTGCTTTCATTTCGAGAGCTGAACTTGATCCGAGATCATCAGTACAGTCTTCACACACTTCTGCTGGACCTTCATCCTGAACTTCAAGATCTGGACTCAAAGATGTATGAGGAGTGTAGAGTTGTGTTCATCTTTGATGGTCTGGATGAAAGCAGAATCACACTGATGTTTTCAGACGCTCAGGAAGTTTCTGATGTGACTGAGACTTCATCAGTGGGTGTGTTGATGTCAAACCTCATTAAAGGAGATCTGCTTCCCTCGGCTCTCATCTGGATCACCTCCAGACCAGCAGCAGCCAATCAGATCCCCTCCAAATACATCCACCGTCTGACAGAGATTCAGGGATTCAATGAGCCTCAGAAGGAGGAATATTTCAGGAAGAGAATCAGTGACGAGCATCAAGCCAGCAGAACCATCTCTCACATCAGAAGAGCAAGAAGCCTCCACATCATGTGCCACATACCCGTCTTCTGCTGGATCTCCTCCACTGTGCTTCAGAAGCTCCTGGAAGAAGATCTGAGTGCAGAAATCCCTCAAACTCTGACTGAAATGTACATCCACTTCCTGCTGATTCAGATCCACATGAGGAATCAGAAATATGAAGAGAGAGATCCAGAGAAACTCTTGCAGTCCAACAGAGAAGTGATCGTGAAACTTGCTGAAGTGGCTTTCAAACAGCTGATGAAGGGCAATGTGATGTTCTATGAGGAGGACCTGATTGAGAGCGGCATAGACGTCACTGACGCCTCAGTGTATTCTGGGATTTGCACTCAGATCTTTAAGGAGGAATCTGTGATTCATCAGAGGAAAGTCTACAGCTTCATTCATCTGAGCGTCCAGGAGTTTCTCGCTGCTTTCTATGTGTTTTACTACCATGTGAGCACAACTATGGAGAGACTGAGGAATTTTGCTTCAGTACAAAATTTGCTTAGAGGAGCAGTAGATAAAGCCCTTGAGAGTGAAAATGGCCATCTGGATCTGTTCCTGCGGTTCCTGCTGGGCGTCTCACTGGAGTCCAATCAGAGACTCTTACAGGATCTACTGACACACACAGAGAACAGCTCAGAGAGCATCAGGAGAACCACACAGTACATTAAAGAGAAGATCAACGATGGACATGGACTCTCCACTGAAAGATCCATCAATCTGTTCCTCTGTCTGCTGGAAGTGAAAGATCAGACTCTGTCCAGAGAGATTCAGGAGTTTGTGAAATCAGACAAACACTCAGAGAAGAAACTCTCTCCTGCTCACTGCTCAACAATCGCCTACATGCTTCAGATGTCAGAGGAGGTGCTGGATGAGCTGGACCTCAACAAATACAACACATCAGATGAGGGGAGAAGAAGACTGATACCAGCTCTCATCAACTGCAGGAAAGCCCGGTGAGTGTTTAATCCATAAATTATCACTAGTATTTAGTATATTAAGTATTTATTTTTTGTGTGTTTTCTCTCTTTCAGTCTTGCAGGCTGTAATCTCACGGGTCAGTCCTGTGAAATTATATCATCAGCTCTACAATCCTCAAACTCTGTCCTGAGAGAGCTGGATCTGAGTAACAATGACCTGCAGGATTCAGGAGTGAAGCTGCTCTCTGATGGACTGAAGAGTCCAAACTGTCAACTGGAGATACTGAGGTGTGTAATATTTGATTTAATATTAGATATGTTGGATGAAAAGTCATTTTTATTCAAGCTATGAATATTTAGTGCTAATAGTGATTTGAGCACAACAATAGGGAAATGATCACACTGATCGAGGATGGTCTGGACTTTCTTGGTGGCAACTTCACCAGTTTGCAAAGAATTGCATTAGATCCTCTTCATATTTATACTTGAATACCTCTTTCTTTAAAAGGTCAATTTAGAAGCATGTTAACATGTGAAAACAACTTATGCAAATTTGCAATCCCTAATCTCTTATTTAATACATCCACAGTTTAACTGAATGTTAATGTGTGTTTGTATCTGACAGTGTATGTGTGTCTAGATGATCTGACTCTGTGTGTGTGTGTAGGTTGTCGGGCTGTATGGTGACAGAGACAGGCTGTGGTTATGTGTGTTCAGCTCTGAGTTCAAACCCCTCACACCTGAGAGAGCTGGATCTGAGCTACAATCACCCTGGAGACTCAGGAGTGAAGCTGCTCTCCGACAAACTGAAGGATCCAAACTATAAACTGCAGATACTGAAGTATGTATCAAGGCAGTTTCATGCAAGATTGCTAATACTGCTAACTTCAGTTATTATAAATAAGATCAGATTCATTTTTTTTTTGAGTCGACATTCGGCTGGAAATCTTTTTGGGACCTGGCATCCCTGCCTTCAGATCGCTTGAAACTAGACATTTTTCTGGATCTTAAAGGATCACTTAAAGGATCCTAGATCCCTTATCAAAGCATTGTGTATAGAAGCATGATGGGTTTTTTTTTTGAGGTGAGGATGAAGTATGACATGTCTGCCATCTAGTGGAGGGGAGGTTGAATGAAATTTGACATCCAATTTGACAAAATCAGCCGTTTATTCAGTGCCGCATCTTGTCGTATAAATGAATGAAATAAATTTGTTTTATATTTGTCTCTCTGTAGTGTGGACCATGGAGGCCCCTGTAGAATCACACCAGGACTGAGAAAATGTAGGTCTCTCCCACATGCATGCGCACTCACACACATGTGTACTTAAAGGGATACTCCACTTTTTTGGAAATAGGCTCATTTTACAACTCCCCCAGAGTTAAAAAGTTGGGTTTTACCGTTTTCGGATGTATTCATTTGATTTTCTGATATTTAGAAGAATATCAGTAGCCAGACAGTTTCTGGTCTCATTGTCTTCCATAGTATATTTTTTCCTACTATGGAAGTCAATGGGACCAGAAACTGTCTGATTACTGATATTCTTCTAAATATCAGAAAATCGGCTGAATGGATTCGAAAACGGTGAAATCCATCTGTTTAACTCTGGGGGAGTTGTAAAATGAGCCTATTTCCAAAAAAACTGGAGTATCCCTTTAACTATCTAAATAGTCACATTGCAAACACTTCAATCTTTTTTACACACTTCCTTCATGTTGTTATCATCTCTCTGCTTGTGTTCAGATGCCTGTGATCTCACACTGGATCCAAACACAGCACATGTTAAACTCTCTCTGTCTGAGGAGATGAAGAAAGCAACACATGCTAAGGAGGAGCAGTCATATCCTGATCATCCAGACAGATTTGATGGCTTTGAGCAGGTTCTGTGTGGAGAGAGTCTGACTGGACGCTGTTACTGGGAGGTTGAATGGACTGGATTTAAGGTAGATATAGCAGTGACGTATAAAGGAATCAGCCGTAAAGGAGGGAATGACTGTTGGTTTGGATGCAGTGACAAATCCTGGAGTCTGTACTGTTCAACTAATGGATTTACATCCTGGCACAATAATGTGAACAATTCCGTACCGGTCCCGTCACCCTTTCCTAACAGAGTAGGAGTCTATGTGGACGTGTCGGCCGGCACTCTGTCCTTCTACAGCGTCTCTGACACACACACACTCACACACTTACACACATTCAACACCACATTCACTGAACCCCTCTATGCTGGATTTGGTGTGTTTGATTCCTCACTGTCACTGTGTCAGATTTAACAACCTGCTGTCAGACACACAAACTTTTTGCCTGTAAACTAGCTTTTAGGGCATCTACTTGCTTGTGTATATCTAATGCAATAATATTTCAATTTGATGCATCATTGCAATTCATATGAAACACACACACACACACATGTTTGTGTGTGTGTGTATTTGTGTGTATATCCAAGAACTTTGTTTTTGCAAAGACAGATTCACAAATTGCTGACTATAGGGGTGTCGACATTAAAAGATTGCTAGAGCTAGTTAGAGTAAAGCTTGAGTATATTTACATTTACATACATTACATTTTACATTTACATATAGGCTAGCAGACGGTTTTATCCAAAGTGACTTAGGCCTACAACTGAGGTCTAAAAAGATTGAGTTTTTTTTCAGGACTCATGGGAGATCTTACAAAAGCTACTGTAGATGTTGGTTTGGCAGCACTAATTTATACATTCAAGAATTTAGTTGTTTAGTCAATATTAGCTCACTCTGTTTAACACTATTCTCCTTTTTAAAATTCTTATATTAGTTTTATATATATATATATTGCCATTTTGACACATTTTTAAATTTTCTAAGTTTTCTATTTATAGATTTTTGTTCCTGTATTTTGGATTTGTCAAAATATTTTGCCAGGTAAGATGAATATGAAAAAGCTAAATTGAAGTTGAAATAAATGGCAGAATATAAATGAACATGACTGAATGAAGCTGACTTCATTAGGTAGTCAACAGGTGAAAATGTCTCTGTACTGTAACATCTGCACAGTGTAACACTGGGTTACTGTTTTTCTTTAATAAATCTTTGCACATGGTGAATCACATTCTCTTTCATGATACATCTGTAAAGTTCAGATTGAGGACCGAGAGATGATGCAGTGATTTAGTGTGTGTTTAAAGCAGACGTTACACATTGTCTGTTCTCGTCTATTTCATGTGTCTTTCTGATTCTCAGTCTGTTTTTATTCTTCATCATCAGTGGTTCCTCTCTCATCTCCTGAATGGATGTGTAGTTGGATGGGGATCTCTGTGAGTCTGTGTGTCCAGGACAGTCATCTCTCTGTGGGACACGTGCGGAGTCTGTCCCTGTTCTGTGTGGATCATCTGACCGCTGCGAGCCGAGGGAGAGAACACAGACAGACACACACGTAAAACACAGAGGAACACGATTGCAAGGTAACACACACACTAACCTGGTTAAAAATAAAACATTGAGTGGATCGGTAACACTAAGCATTAATGCTTATTAGTGCACACGTATTGTAAAGTGTTACCAGTGGATCTGTTAAATCAAACTCATTTGTTTTCGACTTTTGCCACATTTTACCCCAGAAAAGTGGGGGGAGGACATTTTAAATGATAACTGATTAGTTTCTGAAAGTTCAGATGATTTTAAAAAACTTTATCTGCATATACTGCATATAACTGCATTGTGAGGTATAGAGGACATCAGAGCACATTCTGATCATGTATGAAAAGTTAACTCATGAGGGAAAACTTAGACCAACTTTTAATGTTGGCTTAAAAAAACACAAATCATGATTGGAAATGTATAACTTTTATTATTTTAACGATGATGCTTTATCAGCAAAACAGCTATTAAATCACATATTTTCCCCTGATGTCTAGTTCCTGTGTTATTTAATTTTCACATATACTGTGAGTGTGTGTTGTGTGTGTCACTGTAACCTTTTAGTCACTGTCAGAACTGGGCCCTCATTAAATTATGGAGTAATTGTTAAAAAATATTAATAGGCATAATCGAGGACAAATTATCTAGTATTTGAGTTACATAAAAGCTTTTTATTTGTTTTCATCCTAATTGTCCTTGAAACAGTGACAATTATTGTCGAAGTGCTCCCAAGCACTTGCTGTGTCGTATTCAATACAATATTCCAGTAAATTGTCTTTTTTTTAAAGTGAACTAATCCGATTGGATTTCCCCTTAGAAACAAAAGTGAAAGAAGAAGAGAAAATAAGTGATTCTGTTGTGAGGCTTTAAACCTCTTACATTGGATTTTTATACAGCTTTATATTCTGTGGTAAGTTCTGAACTTATTCTTCTTGTAAACATGTTGTCATATTAAAATGAGCTGCTGTTTGAATTTTTTTTACTTTTCTTCACATGGGATTTCAAATATGGATCAATATATTTTGACCTTGAAAAGCTCTGACCAAAGGCAAAAACATGCGACTAGAAAGTAAAAATACTTTGGATATTTCCTCAGATCTGTGTTATTTATCACAATATAAAAATAAATTATAAATGTAAAATTGTTTTGTATTAAAATATTTATAGAGGATTTGACATCAAGACTTGTATTGCACTGAACTTCCCACTTGAGCTTTCTTAATTATAAGAAAAATAGTCCTAAATGGTACAGATTACAGTTCTTTGTTTTTGTACCCTTCATAAGTTTCCATAAATAACCATGCTTTTTATTGTATGTGTAGTACTTTAATGATGCCATACAAATATATATTATTTTGTTTTTTTTTTATAAATGTTTTTTTTTCAATGTCTCAGTCTACCTGGATTTATAAAATGTAGCCTGAATGGGGGTCATGTAAAAAACTGAGCACACACATGTTAATTGAATATTGAAAATAAATAAAAACACAAAATAATTGTAAATCATGTTTGAAAATAGCCAATTTTCAAATATCTGCACAATCCTATTTTCAATACCCATTTTTATGTGTCAGTATCAGTTCCTCCGAACAAATCATGTGCTTTTTGCGTTTTGTTGTGTCAGTTCTTCTTTGCAGATTTACATTTTTTCAATAACTTTTTGAGAAAAGGAAGTGGGAGGACGGTGCCTTTAAAATGAGTTCTCCATCTTCTGGATCTAGCGCCATGTCTATGGAGAGTGATCAATCAGTGACGAATGATCCTCCTGATTTAATTGATGAAACATTGACCTCTGACCTGAGGTAAGACTCTGTTTTTTTTTGCATTGAGCAGACATTTTTATTCAAAGTGACTATCCAGAAGCCTGCTGCCTGCCAGTGAGTGAGTGACACCTAATGTTAGATTACCAAGAAGTAAATCATCAGTTTCCTTAACTTTCATTGTCACTGTCTGGCCTTTGGAAAATTTCTGAGAAGTTATTTTCGAAAGATTGTTATATTTTGGTATTCTTTTTATTTTCTCAAGACAAGAGGAAACATAGTACATTGAAGAGATTTCACCCAAAATAAAAATTCAGTTCATTATTTACTTACCAATGTGTTGTTCTAATGCCTTACTCCCTTTCTTTCTTTTTCATCCATGTTAAGAGAAATGTAATTAAATGTCCATGCATTTAATTTTGGAACTTTGCTACTGTCTACTTAGGATAATTTCGGAATTTGGAAATGGCTTTGAATATACTGTATCTAAGAGGAATAAATGTAAATTTAATGTGCATGCACAGTATAGCTAGTACTCTAAAATGCAGTTTTGTTTGTCTTTTTTTCAGTATCACCAGGAAATGGAAATCAGAGTCTCCAGAACCCAGCAATGTGTCTATGAAGAGTAACAGTTCCAAAGACCCACCCTATAATTTCAGTGAAGGAACAGAGACCTTTGACCTTACGTTAGTATTTGTAGTTGCTAATTTACTGTTGTGTACTCCTAAAACAGAGTATGACCTGTACTGGGGTGCAGATCAAAAAGGTTGCACCAAAATCAATTCTGGTAACTGATTTATTTCGAAAGATCTGTTGTAAACAGTCATTGTAATTTTGCTGCTTTTTTTCTTTTTCATTGCAGCATGGAAGAGAAACATGAGCAGATCAGATCTGTGTCGTTCTCTACATCCCACTACCAAACCCACATCAGGTGGGACAAATCAGAATCAACCTTGAAGACACGAACATTGGAGACTGGAGACCTGCAGAGAGTCAAAGACCAGCACAAAAAAAGCATGATGAACAAGTACGAGAGATTATTTGAGGGAAACAAACTCCAAGAGAATGAAACTCTCCTGAACAGGATCTACACACAGCTCTACATCATAGAGGGAGAGAGAGAAGGAGTGAATGAAGAACATGAGGTTTTACAGATGGAGAAAACAGCCAGAACACAAGACACTCCAATCCATTGCAATGACATCTTTAAAGCCTCTCCTGAACCAGGACGCCAGGAGAAAGACCAAATCAAGACTGTTCTTACTAAAGGCATCGCTGGAATCGGGAAAACCGTCTCTGTGCAGAAGTTCATTCTGGACTGGGCCGAGGGGAAAGACCATCAGGATGTAGATTTCATGTTTGTGCTTTCATTTCGAGAGCTGAACTTGATCCGAGATCATCAGTACAGTCTTCACACACTTCTGCTGGACCTTCATCATGAACTTCAAGATCTGGACTCAAAGATGTATGAGGAGTGTAGAGTTGTGTTCATCTTTGATGGTCTGGATGAAAGCAGAATCACACTGATGTTTTCAGACGCTCAGGAAGTTTCTGATGTGACTGAGACTTCATCAGTGGGTGTGTTGATGTCAAACCTCATTAAAGGAGATCTGCTTCCCTCGGCTCTCATCTGGATCACCTCCAGACCAGCAGCAGCCAATCAGATCCCCTCCAAATACATCCACCGTCTGACAGAGATTCAGGGATTCAATGATCCTCAGAAGGAGGAATATTTCAGGAAGAGAATCAGTGACAAGCATCAAGCCAGCAGAATCATCTCTCACATCAGAAGAGCAAGAAGCCTCCACATCATGTGCCACATACCCGTCTTCTGCTGGATCTCCTCCACTGTGCTTCAGAAGCTCCTGGAAGAAGATCTGAGTGCAGAAATCCCTCAAACTCTGACTGAAATGTACATCCACTTCCTGCTGATTCAGATCCACATGAGGAAGCAGAAGTATGAAGAGAGAGATCCAGAGAAACTCCTGCAGTCCAACAGAGAAGTGATCGTGAAACTTGCTGAAGTGGCTTTCCATCAGCTGATGAAGGGCAATGTGATGTTCTATGAGGAGGACCTAATTGAGAGCGGCATAGACGTCACTGACGCCTCATTGTATTCTGGGATTTGCACTCAGATCTTTAAGGAGGAATCTGTGATTCATCAGAGGAAAGTCTACAGCTTCATTCATCTGAGCATCCAGGAGTTTCTCGCTGCTTTCCATGCATTTTACTACCATGTGAACACAACTATGGAGAGACTGAAGAATTTTGCTTCAGTACAAAATCTGCTTAAAGGAGCAGTAGATAATGCCATAGAGAGTGAGAATGGGCATCTGGATCTGTTCCTGCGGTTCCTGCTGGGCGTCTCACTGGAGTCCAATCAGAGACTCTTACAGGATCTACTGACACACACAGAGAACAGCTCAGAGAGCATCAGGAGAACCACACAGTACATTAAAGAGAAGATCAACGATGGACATGGACTCTCCACTGAAAGATCCATCAATCTGTTCCTCTGTCTGCTGGAAGTGAAAGATCAGACTCTGTCCAGAGAGATTCAGGAGTTTGTGAAATCAGACAAACACTCAGAGAAGAAACTCTCTCCTGCTCACTGCTCAACAATCGCCTACATGCTTCAGATGTCAGAGGAGGTGCTGGATGAGCTGGACCTCAGCAAATACAACACATCAGATGAGGGCAGAAGAAGACTGATACCAGCTGTCATCAACTGCAAAAAAGCTGTGTGAGGCACAATTATATCTATTTACCGTATCAAGACTCGTATGGTACTTTAATGTTTTATTTCTGTGCTTTGGTGAGACCATATGGTAAAAACATTTCAAGTAATTAATTATGTCCCATAGGCTTGTTGGCTGTTATCTCACTCAGCATTGTGAAACTGTGTTTCTGGCTCTACAATCCTCAAACTCTGTCCTGAGAGAGCTGGATCTGAGTAACAATGACTTGGGGAACTCAGGAGTGAAGCTGCTCTCTGATGCACTGAAGAATTCAACCTGTCAGTTGGAGATACTGAGGTATTACTGGAAGAATTACTGAGTGATCTAAAGTCTGTTTTCTTTTAGAAGTTATATATTTAGATTTCCTCTTTTGTCTGTAGATGATCAGTCTGTTGAGGTGTGTCTAGATGATCTGACTGTGTGTGTGTGTGTGTGTGTGTGTGTAGGTTGTCGGGCTGTATGGTGACAGAGGAAGGGTGTGGTTATGTGTCTTCAGCTCTGAGTTCAAACCCCTCACACCTGAGAGAGCTGGATCTGAGCTACAATCACCCAGGAGAATCAGGAGTGAAGCTGCTCTCCGACAAACTGAAGCATCCAAACTATAAACTGGAGATACTCAAGTAAGTGGGCCAGTGGGAGAGTTATTTGATATTAAACTAGATTGCAAATATGTTTAAGCATGCTGATGTATATTTCTGTTGTATATGTATATGCTGTTCATTTAATATTTAGCTAACTTAAAAAACAACAACAACAACAAAAATACAACACAACAACTCTTTTTTAATTTTTTAAAATCCTACTAGTATTTGAGAGAGAGACTGGAATGGGTGGTTACTGAAAGGTATCGTAATTTTCAGTAACACTTTTGAACCAATATATGCAGTGCACTATGAGCCATTCACCATGTTGGAAATAGTAAACATGTTGAGAAGTAAATCTGAGAAGTAAATATTTTAAGAGCTGAGGTAAAGAAGTATTTCATTATTATTTTTGATCCATCCTGGTGGTTGAGACAGACAACATTTTGTGTGCATATATCTTATAAATGTGAAATGTGTTTTCTTTTTAGGGGGACAATAGTTTAAATATAGCCTTTACTCTAAAAAAAAACGTGTTAATGATTTAATTTTCATCTATGTTGTCACTATCTATTTTACACAATGAGCATTTTTAAAACCATTTCAATTGAACATTAGTTTTCAGTCTATTAAACATTATTTTTGTGTGTATGTTTTTTGTTTCTGTTCAGTTTAGATCATGGAGGACATTTCAGGATCACACCAGGACTGAGAAAATGCAAGTCATTACACAAACACACACACACACAGAGAGAGAGAGAGAGAGAGAGAAAGAAAGAAAGAAAGAAACACACACACACACACCTGTGATTTTATTTAGTGTCATAGATGTTCTGATCTCTCTTGTTGTCTTCAGATGCCTGTGATCTCACACCGGATCTAAACACAGCAAACACTCAACTCACTGTGAATAAGGGGAACAGAGTAGTGGAGTACAACAAAAAGTGGAAACCGTATCCTGATCATCCAGAGAGATTTGAGCACCATGAGCAGGTTCTGTGTGAAGAGAGTCTGACTGGACGCTCTTACTGGGAGGTTGAATTGAGCGGTTCAGTTCATGTAGCAGTGGCATATAAAGGAATCAGCAGAAAAGAAGGGAGTGAGTGTAGGTTTGGACTCAATGACAAGTCCTGGAGTCTCTTCTGTAGTAATAAGGTTTACTCTTTTTGGCACAATAGTAAATGCATTGATATACCTGGCCCTTCAGCCCGCTCTAATAGAGTAGGAGTGTATGTGGACGTGTCGGCCGGCACTCTCTCCTTCTACAGCGTCTCTGACACACACACACTCTTACACACATTCAACACCACATTCACTGAACCCCTCTATGCTGGATTTGTAGTTTATCCAAATTCTTCTGTGTCTCTGTGTTAGGAACCATCCTTTAAACAAAAAAAAACATATGGAAAAAAGAAAATTGTAACTTTATTATTTGGAATTGTAACTTTCTTTCTCACATGTGTGACATTTGCAACAATTTTTGCAATTTCAAAAAATAAAGTTGCAGTTATAGGGCCCTTTAATACACCGGTGCAATGATGAGGCTGCCGGTCTGAAAATGAGGTGCGTGTTCAGCCGCATTGCTTTTTTTATGGAACTGAAATAGACTTAGCCATTGGCCAACTGAAAACTTTTTTGTTATTTAAAGAATGCGTTAGTCACTGAAAAAATGAAATGTTGTTAAAATAATTAATTAAAATAAGCAAAAGTAACATGATTGTTTAATATTGTCACAACTTAATTTAATTGTGTTCAATCAACCTAATTCATTTGTGTGGAATCTACATGAATCATTGTTGTTGACATCAAACCGGGCAGTGGATCTGTAGTTCCCAGCATGCTTTGCAAGGGACTGCATTAAGAGGGTCAATTTATGGAAAAAGTGTTATTTTATGTGTTTCTCAGTAAATGGAAAGATGTTGTTAGTTAATATTAGTGTTTAATGTTCAGTTATGTTAGAAACTTAGAGTACTTTCTGTAATGTTTTTGAATTTTGTGGTTACCATTATGCAGAAGAGTGGTGACTGTGTTTAGGTCAGTATTGTGTTCAGACTCAATATTATACTAAATGTGCTTTAAACCTCCTGTTCAGACTATGGGCACTCAACATGCTTTACGTGTAAACCTCACTCGCAGTCCTGCGCAAGTACAATTAAATTACTGTGTAAAAAATTATAATGTTGGTGAGTTAAGGCAGGACAGAAACTAAATGTAGTGAACCTGACAAAACTTTATCTAGTAGGAATGACTAAATTAATTTCAATTCATACAACAATATTCCAACAAATTATTTCAAACTAATTTGAATTTGTTGGAAAAATATAAATCAATTTTGTGGAAAACCTTTCCTTAATTTAATTAAGTTCGTTCAACAGGCGGGACCACAACGCACACGTGTACACTCTGCTTAGTACACAAATAAAAGGATTTCAATGTAAAATATTAACACTGTGTACATAAAGATATTCACAGACACAGCTTTTACCTCGCGCACGAGCAGATCTGTTTCCTTTCTAGAGAAGCGTTCAGTCTTACCACTTACAAATTTTGCCGTGTAAATAGCGAATCCGCTATGACGCGAGCACAACTGGCATTTAAAGGGAATGGGAGATGAGACCCTGATTGGTTTATTGCACGTTACACCCAGAACACACCCAGTACTCAATAAGAGACTAGGGACAACCCTTTAGACTATGGGCTGCACGCGCCAACCATTTTTCCTGTCGCTAAACTAGCAAAAGTGATTTCGGACACCATAAGTGCACTTGCGCCCTGCGTTTTAGACCATGCGCTTATATCATTAAAATATCAGATTGTAATATACATTTGCTTTGTGAGACACAAAGTCACAGTTACTGTATGAGAAATAGTGTCAATTATGAGATATAAAGTCAGGAATTGCAAGATTTAAGAATATATTACATTCATATTACATGCTCTGTGTGATACTTGATTATGCTCTCTTGTTATCGCTCCCACCTCACGTGCTGGAGACGCAGATTTAGACCCGCTCAACAATTAGTCAAGCAGAAAGTTACGTCACAGGAAACAAACCCCTGAGCGGTGCGAGCAGGACCAGAGATATACGATTCTTTTCTAGAAAATTGTAGATGTTTTTCACTTTTAATTGTATAAAACTTTCTTTGCTCAGCTTTGATGGTGTAAAATCCTGAAGATCAACTGCCACAGTTTTACATTACTGGGCTAACAAACGAATCAATGGACTGTTAAAAATATTTTGTGAAGATACACAGAACTGTACAATTGAATTCTTCGGAATGGCTATTACTGACCAATGTTTGTTTTTTTTACTCTCTTAAACACTTTTAAACAACTATTAATTAATATGTGGTCATTTTTTATCCTACTTATAAAGTGGGAAATAACCTTTTCATAATTTTTTGCCACCTCTTTGCCACCTCTTCTCTGAAGTTTTCAGGTATCAGGTGTGGTGGTGTTGTGTGTGAGTCAGTAGAGATTCATCAGGGTCAAAGGTCATGGGCTTTAGAAACACTCTGGGCTCTTCATTTGGTGATTTGATTTAGTGTCACTTTATAAAAGCTACTGTAGATGTCATCACTGTTTCAGAGGATCCAATGAAATTATGTATTCAAGATTATTTTACTGTAAAGCCATTTTTGGCTCTTTGTTTTAACAATTATGTTGCTACAACTCTTATTCTTATTGATTATATTTCCTTTTATCTAGTTGTTTTGCTACCTTGACATTTAATGTTGTAATTTTAAATTTGTGTTCTATTTTACATGTTTTATCCAAACATTGTTACCTAAAAATGCAATTGCTCAAATCTATTTCAAATCTTATTCTACTGAGGATAAATGATGAATATGAATCATTCTGACTTAAGACTGAATCATTATGTAGCAGCGGAGAAAGTAACTTAAGCATCAGATTAGGTGAAAATGACTGATCTAAAAATGAATATAACAGCAATATGGTCTATCACAATTATGGCTTCCTTTAAGTATTTGAACATGAGTGAATCAAATTCACTGTCTGTCACGTTAAACATTACATTTGTTTTGTTTTTTAGCCACCACAGAAAGTGCATTAAAGTAGATATATCTCTACAATTGTGACAATATTCAGTCTCACAGACTTTGGAACAAACTTTTTATATGAACCTTTCCTAACTACAGCAATTCATTAATCACAAAATATGAAACTACAGCCAAAAATAACTGAAACAGTCACATTTATTTGATGAGTCACTTTGAAAAAGCACAACTTTTTTTTATATCACTTTAATGTTTTCCCCCAAATCACAGATATGAACTCCAACACCTTTTAAAAGGTTAATTGATTAACAGAAAGTAGAAAGATACATTCCAGATTAACTATTCCCTGTAACTGTGTACACCCAAAATTACTCACTCATAAGAAAAGAAAATCTCTGCCCACAATAAATCATATAATATGGACTAATTAATCAATCATCAAACACATTTGTTATAGCATAACTCTTAAACATCACCTGTAAACCACTAATGCCTATATATCCAACAACACCACACTGTGTGAAATAAAAACAACCAGCAAATAAAGCTACTCAGACAATATTATAAATCAGCCATTGTACCCAAACATCCCACTGTAAATGTAAAGAAACGCATCAAATATTTGTACTTGCATTTGTAACTTACTTATTTATTTTTGTAATCGGCATCTCTGTAATAAGGTCTATTCACAAAATAAGCTGACATCGATGCATGTGCCATGACTTCGGCAGTTCAGAGAAGGGTTGTTAACCAAATTAATTGCATGATATGCCAAATAATAAACAGTTTATTCACACTCATGTCATTCCAACCCTGTATAACTTTAGATTTGATTCTGATCCACCTTTTTTCACTAAATAAGAAAACAAAAACTAAAAAAAAAAAAATATTTTTGGCCACAAAGTAAATCATTGATTGTGTTCTATTAAAATGATATTAAATCAATGCTTGAAATTGACAGCCGTGCTTTAAAAATTAAAACCAGTCAGACTTTACTCTCTCTCACGTTTACGTTTAAGAGACTTCACAGGTTTGGCGGCGCGCATTTCAACAAGATTGGAATACTCCCCCTCACTCAGTAGGTAATGGGGATCGGTGTAGTCACGACCCTCATAGAGCTTACAGGCTCCTTTGGTCACTTTACAGGAGCGAACGCCATTCATACCAAACTGGTCCTCCACAGAAGGACAGTCATCTGTGGTGACATGCATTGGCACCTCAAAACCCTCCTTTTCATAGAGCTGGATCTCAAATGATGTCACTCGTTTTAGAGATTGCGCAGGTTTGGCGCCGCCTATTTCAACAAGATTGGAATACTCCCCCTCACTCAGTAGGTGATGTTGACCGGTGTAGTCACGACCCTCATAGAGCTTACAGGCCCCTTTGATCAATTTACAGGAGCGTACGGCATTTATATGAAACCGATCCTCCACAGAACGACAGTCAACTGTGGTGACATACATTGGCACCTCAAAATCCTCCTGTTCATAGAGCTGGATCAGAAATGATGTCAGTCGTTTTAGAGACTGTGCAGGTTTGGGGGGTTGGCCCATTTGAGCCAGAGTGGGATACTCCCCCACCTTCAGAAGGGAATGGGGCTCGGTGTAGTCACGACCCTCAAACAGCTTCCAGACGCCTTTGATCACCTTACAAGAGCGAACCTCTTCTATACCGCACAGGTCCAAAGATGGACAGTCCCCTGTGATAAAGCAGTTGTTCCCTTTAAAGTTTTCTTTATTGTAGACCTGAATCACACACTTGAAGGAGAGAGAAAAGAGAGAGGTTGAGAATACCTTGTTTGATTTGACGAGGAAAAAAGGTTGATCAAACTCTACACACACACACAAAGAAATCATAAAAAGTTGTTGAAATAGCTTATTAACAACAGGCATCACCACTGAAGGCTAAGGATCAATTGTAAAGTGACCCTAATTAATTTAACGATGTGAACAAGTGACATTTATCACTATGAAGAGTAGATACTGCTTCAGTGTTAGTTATAATAATGATAATAATAGTTTATTAAAACACACAGACACTCAAACGTCTACAACCCACCAAAATAAAAGGTCCAGTCTAACTCAAAAAAAAATTATGAAAGAAATTGCACAGTATAAATGAACTATAAAAATCAATAATAATGAAATCTATTAAAACGTTAGTTTTAATAAAAAAGTTTTCTTACAAGTTTTAATTCGAACAGTAAACTTGCCCAAACAATAACTTCATTTTTTTTTTCAAAAACACCATTTCTAAAAAAAAAATTTGTATTTGTAAAGTGATATATGTAACAAATTAATTTTATTATTATTTGTGCCTATAATGTTTTTTTTTTGTTTTTTTAATGGTGTGAAAATTGTCAGCTGATAAAACCTGTGCTTCATATATTCATAACATCTAAGGCTAGATGTAGCTCTTAACTGGCAACGTTAGATTAGAAACAGTAGAAAATCAGTCTCACCAGCTGTAAATATCATTGGCTGTTAGTTTTGTGTTGCTTATAATAAGTTGACCTGTTGATAACGCTAAGTGTTTCATAATGCTCTCAATTACATGTGGAAATTCTGCATGAATGATGAATATATGAAAACGCACCTCACGCCACCACTTGAAGCACTCCTTAGCGTCCTTCTCCTCCTCATCTGAGTTCTTTGTGTAGTTAACCCTACCAACACATTCAGTGAACTTCTCGGGCATCAGACTGGATACCTGCGATATATGAGGAATAATATTTATCAGTGATTATAGATCTGGGGAACTTGCTTTGACTTGCCTAGATTGACCAGGTTAGTCGTTTTGTAAGTGACTCAGTACATATTTTAGTCTTAAATTATTTTATTCTCATATATATAGAATGGTGATAAAGTGTAAAAAAAAAAAGTTTGATTTTTAAAGTAAGTGGTGCTAAGCTGTTTTACGACCATCTGAATACCACTTTAACCCCTATAAGTGACTGTAAATGCAAGATGATAATTATGTGCTTAAGCAACTTCTATGTAAAAAGGTACATTTAAAACTTATTTTTTTATTTAAAACATTTTCTTGCACCCATCTCTCCGGATTAACAGATGGTTTGACAAATATTTTGTAATTCTAAAACAATCTATTGATATTAATGAAGATTATATGTAATTCTGCTGACATATGCTAGTTGGTACGAATACCTCATATTTCTCAATCTTGTAGCCTTTAGTACGATTCTGCTTCTTGTAGAAATAGACATTCTTGATGGGGTTTTTACCATTCTTATTATAATCCAGTGGAATTACCTGTGTGAGATTACAAGGTTAGTCACTAAAAACTGATGAAGAAAAATCTAAAGGGTGGAATTTCTGGAGATTCTGAACACAACATACATCAGTGCTGAAATCATTCTTATCCAGGAACACATTCGGGTGACCTTCGTTCCATACATCCACTGCTTCCTTCCAGTTACGCTAGAGAATTGAGCATTAAAGTTAAACAAATTATCTACATGAGAGTGTATATTATGTATATCATTATCTGTGCATGTCCTTCAGCAAATATTATCAAATGAATTTATGTAATGGCAGATCAAATGCAAGGTATGATTTGTTTCATCTACCAACATAACGGAACAGTATGTTATTAGCAAATTGGAGCTAATTGGCCATTTAAAGGGCACGTTCAGTAATTTACAGCTGAAGCCCTGTTTTAAGATCGTTTTTGATTAAATAGAATGGTTAGGATTGTTTTTTAGACAGATGCTGCTGTCACAAGAATTTTCGGTTTCTGCGTTAGCACCCCCACACCTCTACAATGGTAGCATGGTGCACTGGAACAATCATTCATAAAACGCGTAAAACTTTAGTTTACAAAGACGTGAAGCTCGCCGAGTGGACTCTGATATGCTCACACAAAAATCACAGCAAAAGATGCTTTCCAACAGGTTTTATCGTAGTTTTTGTACAACTCCATTGACTTGTATTGTATGTTCTGTGATGTATGGCATTACTCCGCTGCCGGAAGCGGAAATTGGGTTGTTTGTATTCTTTCTGTAGTCTTATGCAGTCGCGGTCATAGATATTATGTATATAAAGGCTAGATGTCTTACGGAGGAGTTTCGTCATCACCGGCGGCCATCTTGTCACAGGCAAGCTGATGTATGATGAGTGGTCAGCATGAACACAAATACTCTTATCTCGTTTATTTACAAACGGTTTGGTTTCTTACAAACGTTATTAACGTGGCTATAATTCTGAATGATTATTTATTCATATACGTATTATTCATAAGTATGCAGTGTCGTAACTACATCTATGACGTTTATAACAAACCAAACTTTTGAAAATTGGTAGAAAATTGAGCAAGTTATGGTTATTTTAAAAGTACATGCACCATTAAAACACAATGTTACGAGTGAGCGAGCTGCCTGTGACAAGATGGCCGCCAGGTGCGGACATCGACCTCCATTGGCCAGCAGCGTGGACGAGATATCTAGCTTTTATTGTGGATATCTATGGTCACTGTATTGTAGGCTACATTATACAAGTGGTTTGCTTGCATTATCGCCACCAACTGGGCTGGAGTGTCTATTATTCAAGCTCTCAACGGAAGAATGTCCGGCTGTGAGGCGTTCGGGAAAAATAGCTCTACAGTTTTACAACGAATGGTAAAACACCTGTTGGAAAGCATCTTTTGCAGCGATTTTAGTGGGATCATATCAGTGAACACCCCAGACCACTCGGTGAGTTTCACGTCTTTGTAAACTGAAGTTTTATGCGTTTTATAAAGGATTGTTCCTGTGCACCCCACACCATTGTAGAGGTGTGGGGGTGCTACCACAGAAACCGAAAATTCTCAGGATAGCAGCATGTGTCTAAAAAACAACCTTAACCGTTCTACAGTATTTCATCAGAAACTATTTTAAAACAGCGCTTTAATTGTGAGATACTGAACTTTAGGTCAGTTAAATGGAGTGATAATGGAATGAATCAAATTTGCAAATATGACAACGAGCATTTTAAGCCTAAAATGTAGAAGGGGAAGTTAACATATGTTTATAAAATAATGACAGGTTTCACTATAACTCTGTGAACACTAGAAATTTACTTACACCAAAGATGGTCTCTTTCTTTTTAGTTATTGTGGTCTCTTCCCCAGGAACGACTATCTTTGCTGCTTCATCTTTAGTTATTCTGGTCTCTCCTACACACTTTGGCAGGCGTCTCCTCACAATATCCTCAAGCTCTCTTCTAGCGCCTTTCAGCTTGTCATCAGTGGAGTACAAGATCTCCTCAAAGATGTGATCTGATGGAATAAGAACAATTTTGACTGAACGTTCTGCATATTTAAAATTAAAAACTTTTCTGGTAAAATTGAAAGTTTTCTGGTCAAATGAAAACACGTTTAAATCATAACAATAAACCATCTATGAGGAAGAGTGAGATGGCTTGAACTTCAACTTGAACTTTAAAACTTCTCTTTTTCCCCTTTTGATCTTTATAATCCTACCAGTGTTTTCAACTTACCTGTCAGTTTAATGAACCTCATCTTTTCATCTGGTGAAGAGGATTCTGAAATCAGTGGGATCTCAAGTTTGCCTTTAGCTTCCAAGATGGCGTTTGCGATTCTAATGAACAAATACAATAAAAAGAGTTTGTAACAGTACATAACTATGATAAACTATAAAAAAACAAAGATTATAACTGAGTAAAAAAACAATAATAACTTGTCTTCAATGATGTTGACGATCTTGTGCTGGTAGGCCTGGAGATACAGGGTGTATAGGGTGTGAAACATGTCATAAACATTATCAGCCACCTATGAGAGACAAAGAATAACACAAACAGTCAAATATTAATATTGATATACATACAGGTTTTCAATTGTCATTAAGAAATATTCTCAAATGTGGTTAAAGTGGAAACTTTTAAACATTACAAAATTCCTTTTGTAAAAATTCCAACTAAACCCACTCATCTCTCTTAAAGGTGACTTCAAGCTTTATTATTTTCAATAAAACATCAATGTCTAAACCTCTGGTAATTCTCAATAATAACTCTTATGACAAATTGGTTTGTAATAGTATTTTGTAGTACATATTTAATATTTAATTTAATAAAGTTCAATGCCATAAAACCTAAAATATTACTACCCTTTTTTACAGCAAAGCACTTGCAACGAGCTGCCAGTTTTTAGCGTAAACTTTAGTTTAATGCCATAAAACATAAATGTGTCTACCTTATTTTCTATGGAAAAGCTAACCCTAACCTTAAGTGCTGGCAAAACTGCCAGTTTTTTTTAAAGTAAATTTCATTTTGATTATGTAAAACATAAAAATTGACATTGTATATTAAATTGTAAAGTACGGTAAATACAACGATATGTTTTTTTGTTGTTGTTGATTACAGTGTACTTCTAAAGTAATTCCGTGAAATGTGTGAATTGTATTGCGCAAACCCAAAGTAATACTACCCACTGGATGAAGAGGGGTTGGCTCTCCACAGAACATAAAATATTCATTTTATTTTATTTTTCATGTTCGCATTTATGAGGAAAAAAACAATGTTACGGAGTGTGATTGGCTACATCGCTCAACGCCGAAAACATCTTATAAATAGAAACTCTGGCCAGTAAATCATTTCTATTTTGTTTTATAGTTCTTGTTGCTATTCTGTAACAGATGAATAAAATGTATTTGTTTTTAGATGTTTTATTCATAGATATTTATAGTTTGCGCATTCGTTTCGCAAATCGTTTTATTCTCCCGCAATCCGCACTCACAGATTGAGCGCATCACTGCCCACGCTCGCACTCGGCCATCAAAGGATAGTGACGGGAAATATTAGCGGCGCGGGTCGGGTCAAGTTCGGGCTCGGGCAGAGAATCTAAGCGGCTCAACTAAAGCAGAGGCGGCATCTATCTATGTGAACCTAACAATGGTGTAATGATTCAGTTTGACTCTCAAGACAAGATGACACTCACCCGACTGGCCAATAGGAACATGGCCCCGCCCCTGACACAATTTTCACATTGAAAGCAAAATCCTGACTCGAGACTAGAGCAAGTAATTGCATTGAGAAAAATAAAAGCATTTTGAGAGAAACACTTTTTTTTTAGAAAAAATGTTTTTACACTGATAGCAAAAATATGTATATTTGAGGGTTTTTTTTCTTTCAAGGTATTTTGAGAGAGTTTTTTTTTCATCAGAAATAAATTGTAAAAATTTCAAAATTTTATTTTGTTTATGTTCTATGATAAAATACTTTCTCTCAAAACCTTTTTTGTCTCAACTATTATTATTTTTTTGCTATTGGTATGAACACTTTTTCTATCAAATGTTTTTCGTATTATTTTTTTATTTATTTTTTTTTTTGCTATCAGTGTTTCTAAAGCCACAATTCGAGCTCCATACTTCTGCTGCCTGACCAGAAGTTGCAACCACTTTATTTTACAGTAAAACAAACAGGTGGCTATGCTTTTTTCATAAGCCCAATAAAAAACTTCAAAATGTTTTTTTTTAATCCACCCACAACAAAAACTCCAGTGATAAATTAACTTTACTGGGAGTTTATTTGGATCCAGACTCAAGAGTGTTAAAGTTAATGAGATAATTAAGTGAATAATTGAGTGATGATTGAGATATTATTGAAAACACCAGATGTTAACTCGCAGAATCACTGAAGGAGAAAATCTATATTTTTAGTCACCGTTATGGAGATCAGTGTTTGCTTTAGTTGGGCAGGTGACCTTTAAATGCTTTACTAAAGATTTTGCATGGCTGTTTCAACAGGCGGAAAGTGATCATCCATAAATTGAGCAGTGGCAAGTGTATCATGTACCTTGTCTCTGAAGCAGATGTGATTCCTCCCCTTCACATCACACACTCGAGCAGATTTCAGCATGCGCTCATGGTCAAAGCTGTTTTGGATGCCAAGGTAATGACAGTCCCTAGAACAATAAGAGAGGATATAACTGCACGCTCTATTGCTTATGGATATCACTGATCTCTGACTTTAGCAAAAATATTTTCCATAATCAATATATTTGATGGTCATATATAAATGTACTGTTGGGATTAAAGTGTTTCTGTTGTGTGAGTTCGCATGTGCTTCATTACAGGAGAAGATCAAGATACATTGAGAATACACAGCAAAATCCCCATTGTTAAATGAACACTGAGGCCCTGTTTACACGAGAACGCTCACGGGTGAAAACGTAAAAATATTTTATCGGATGTGCCTTTCGTTTACACGGAGATAGCATTTTTGGGGCTTAAAAACACAAAAAGTGAAACCAAACTCCACACAGACCTCAAGATTCAGTCAATGCATCTCAACAATGGTGACGAGCAGAATATTCAAGTAGGAAAAATAAATTACATGTGTCTAAAGTCAGTTGTAGTTGTTCTGCTCGTCTCTTTTTCTGTTCTCTTCTTTCCTTCAGTGATTCTGCTTGTTAACAGGCTTATTAAGGTTGAGATGACTCAGATTTTGTGGCTCAGATAAAGTCCAGTTGTGGTTTATTTCTTTGCTCTTGGCTGACATGTGGCATTGCTATGACCTGCTTGTGGCCCAGATCTGGCAAACAGGAGTGGGCCACCCAAGGGCCGTTGATCCACGCTGCATGTGGGCCTTTTCACACATTGAAAAATATTTTCCAATGTGTGAAAAGCAGTAATTTGTTATGTATCATTCAATATATTGTAATATGTTAATAGAAGGACACTTTATTATTCAGTATATTTACACCGTATTATATTGATCATAGATATATTTTCTTTCTATTAGGGACACTACCTTAAAATGTAATGTAAAATTTTAATTCATATTTTTGATTTAGATACGTCTGGAAATTTGGTTTCATGTACTTCACATACTTTTGGTCTTATTTAAAAAAAAAACATAAATAAATAAACAAGTAATTTGTTCACACATCAAACATGTAATTTGTTCAGATTTTTTAAATCACTTGAGTGAGATAGTGTGATCTCTCTTCTAAACAATTCTCAATTTACTCAGCATCATGTGGGTCTATAGGAATATATCTGTATTAAACGTTTATTGTGATATCAATAATGACATTTTAACTACTGGTATTAATGCTAATGGATATTCAAGTCTTCACAATGTGATAATTATGTATAAATAATCAACATAAAATGAGTGTTTACCTTGCAAAATAGTCCCATTTGCGCACATCAATTTCATTCCTTTCATTTACCACAATGTCGTGCAGGAAATCCTTCTCCTTAGGCCTCCCCGTCTGTGCCTCCAGGAAAAATACAAACAACTTCAGTAATATAACTTGGACCCTCACTGAAATGACATTGAACAGGATTTATTTTACCTCTTGAATTCCAGTTTTAACCCCCATTAACTTTTTAATAAAGTTGAGATCTTTCAGATCAAACATCAGTTCTTTTTCATTCACTATGTCCAGAAACAAAGAATACGACGCCTCCTCGTGCTATACAAAAAAATGAAACACACACAAACAGAAATATGTATGAATAGCTACAGAAACAGTACAATACTATAACTCTTAGAAATGACATTTATCTACTCTAATTAGAATGGATTTATCTGTCTGGAAAATTTACTGAAATGCACATCCCAAATAATAATAATAATAACTGTTATTATTGCTCCTACTTAGATTTCCAAATACCTTCCAATACTCCGACTGTGCTACAAGGAAAGTGTTTACGTCTGCTCAGACCCTGATGTGGTGGTAAGCACTTTCCATGTCAAAGGGTGGATTTTAGTATACACACACACACACACTCTGTCTCTCTAAGATTAAATCTCGGAGATCTCAAACAAGTGCACCTTTTATAAATGAGGTCCAAGAATTACAACTGAATTAAGCCACGATCTTGGATTAAATCAACTGAAGAAGACGTTAAGGGCCCCATTTTAACGATCTAACCCACATTGCAATATTATTTTGGCACAGGTGGGATGCAGATCTGGCCCACTTGCAGTTTTATTTGTTCATCTGGCTGTTGTCACTCAAGTACATCAGCCAAACAAAGATCAGAAGTTAAACCCGTAAGGGTCAAGACCCCAACTAAAGGAAACACTCATCACTATTATGGTGACTTCAAATGAAACACAGAGTTAAACCTCTGTTAATTCTCAATAAAAACTTTGTAGAAGTCTGACAGAAATAAAGTCGGTCTGGTTATAAGTCGGTCATAAGTGAAGCTGGTAATGCCGTCGTTCATTGCTGCTTGTGGGCCAGATCCGCATACCACAAGTGCCATATGTGGGCCGGATCTGGGCCGAAACAATGTTGCTATAAGGGAGAGGGGTACCATATATACCTCTGCAGTGAGAAGTACATATGGTCCTCTCACTGCTCAGGGGACCATATGTACTCTAAGCAGTGTTGATTCAACACTGGGGATTTTGCTGTGTTAAAACAGCAAAATCCCCAGCATTAAATCAACACTGCTCAGTGCTCAGAGTACATATGGTCCCACTCTACAGACTGTTAAAGGGTTAGTTCATCCTAAAAAGAAAATGCTTTCACAAATGACTCTCATGTCGTTCCAAACCCGTAAGACCTCTGTTCATCTCTGGAACACAGTTTAAGATATTTTAGGTTTAGTCTGAGAGCTTTCTGTCCCATCATTGAAAATGTATATACGGTATACTGTCCTTGTCCAGATAGGATTTTTTTTTAATCAAAGCACATCATTTGTTACAAAAGGAGGCAAAAAAGGCATTTGGGTTTTCGCCATAATAAGGTACAATAATGCACTAATCTTACACCTGAACACATTTGTCATTCATAAATAACTTTCACCTTTCTTGCCACAGATCAGACATATTGAATTTTAATTTTTAAATACATTACGAAACTTTTTTGACAAATTTATTTCACATTTTTTTTAAGACAAGGAATCAGCATATGAATCTCAACAATGGTTAAATATAACATGCTTCATGCTGCAATGCATGCTGGGAGCCATGAGTTTTATACGATGGTGCCTCCAAGAATGCCCTGCGGCATAAAGAATGTCACCATTGTTGAGATTCATTTGTGGAATCTTGATGTCTGTGTGTGTTTATGTTAAATTACCAAGAACTGAGATTTCAGTTTGATGTCTGATATGTAGAGAGAAATTAAAGCTGTTGAAAATAATATTTTAATAACAAATAACTTTCAATCACTGATATAAGTGATGATTTGTTGAATTTTATGATGTTAAAAACTATAGGCCTATCACCTGACCATCTTTGTTTCTAGCTTTATTTGCCACAAATTATGTGTTTTGATAAACGCTGTTATAAAGACCATACACTCACATAAAAAGTCAATAGTCAAACATCTCAATCTCAGTTGAGATTAGATAAGATAATTAAGATAATTTTGGTGCTTACCTTCCATGTTTCACCTGACAAAAAAGAAAAGAAAAAAACTGGGGTTATTGTATATATATATATATATATATATATAAATATGAAATTCATATCCTGCCCCCCCCCCCCCCCCCCCCTTTCTGTGATACTTCAACATTCTGGAGTGTCGATACATCTGCACACTAAGCAGTGTTAATTTAACACTGGGGATTTTGCTGTGTAATCATTTTATTTTTTTTTCAAATAGATTATGGCCAACTGAACACTCGATTGCCTACAAACATTGTAGTCAGTAAAGTGAGAACCAATAGCGGTTTTAGACCGGGCAGTCGCCCAGGGCGGCATTTCTTCATGTCACATGGGGGGCGGCACGAGCAGTTAAAAAAAAATCCTCTGTGCTGCGAAGGTTTTCTATTTTTTATCATTTCGATTCAATTATTGGCAATGGCGCCCCTGCTGGCTGAGAAGGAGCCGTTCACAGAAGCGATGTCAAGGGGATCTCCTGATTTTTTTCACGTATTGCGTCTTTTGCGCGCTCAAGGTCGTTATTTCAAATAGGCGCACGCACGGGAAGCGCGCTCATAAACTTTTCAGCACGTGTACACAAACACTTGGATGTTTTTCTCTTCTCCGTAAATAAATCTTTTAGTAGAGGTACAGCAAGGTGGTCTCGCCCTGGGTGTAATTCAAAGTAGGAGAACTTACCATTCTGGACTTTTGGAATGATCTTGTGCTTGAACACGTAAGAGAACGGACCATGTCCTTGATGAAAAAAAAAACAATTAGACATTCATCAAATCTTATTTTATGTAAAAAGTATTTAACACAGTATTTATCATATATGATGTTGATAAGTCTAACAAACTGTCAACATTTCAAAATTAAGGCCATGTTTACACAAAGCCGGGTAGAGAAACAAATATTTCCCCTTCCTCTGTTTTTAATGATAACATTGTGCACACACCCGCATAAATACGCCATCGAGCGACTTCATATTTACGCCAAACCTGTGGGTGGCAGTGTTGGGAGAAGGATAAAGCCATGCAAGCCAATCAGAATCCACAGAATCGACAAGAGAGAACCTAAAACCCCGTTTCTCCCAGTTGACACGACAACACATAACCGGCGTTTCAGAAATCTCCACTTTGGCCAGAGTTTTTAGAAATATTGTTTTCTTTGATAAAAACAGGATTTTTTTTTTTTTTTTTGTAAATGAGAAACTAAACCACAGAGAAATATCTGCACTTTCCCTTTGTGTAAACGGGGCCTGAATGGTCTCTCCATTTCTTGAAAGCAGGGATTGGCAAACTCGGTCCAGGAGGGCCACAGACCTGTAGAGTTTAACTCCAACTCTAATTAAGCGCAAAATTTCGGAAACGGGTTTCAAAGTTTTTGATAACGGTCTCTGTGTTAACAACAGAAAGACAAATCTGTGAAGACGATGACATCATGCATATGCACATTACATGTTCAGTCTATAGCGTTTTATCGCCATCTAGTGACCTGGCAGCAGAATACAGTGTTTTTAATCATTTTCATGGATCAGTGTGAATGGGGATTGTTTTGAAAATAGTGTCAGCCCAAAAAGAAACCTACATTTATTTTGCACTAAAAACTTTATTGATATTTAAAACATATTTAATTCATTAAAATAATATGTATTTTATTTTACCATCATTAAAAAGCACAATATAACACAATTTTTATAATTAAATTATTACTTTTCACTTTATTCATTAAAATCCATAATATCAAAGTCATATGCTGCAGTTATGATAGTCATTACAATTCAAGTCTTATCATAACTGGTTCAACCTGAAAGTCAAAATGTATGTAATATCACTCAATATTACTATTAAATACGATGGTATAATGCTGTAAATGAGTCTTACCTGTCGCGGCCTTCTCTTATAAAATAACCTTTATATCATAGTAAAATCTACAAATCGTTCTCAACAAAAGTATTGTTTAGCGTAAAACTTGTTGAAGATTAGTGGACAGGCAGTCAATGATAAGTTATTTCCTCATAAAAGTGTTTTATTCAGTGTAGTGAAGCCTCTTCTCCATTGACATACATTAGAAATAAAAAATTGCCTCTCCTCTCCTTCTTTGCGTATCAGCACATCCATAGAGAATATTTACTATATTTTCCACTAAAAGTAGATGTTTCTGTCACTCACCTAAATTATAGCACAGAGCAGCAATTTGGACACACAATATGTCGTGATCCAGTATCTTCTGCTTCTCCAGCTTCTGTTTTTCAACCTCCAGCTTCTGTTTTTTATCCTTCTGTTTCTTTTTAAGATTCTTCTGGTTCTTTTCAAGATCCTTCTGTTGTTTCTCTTGCAAAACTTTGAGCAGACGTCCTGCTAAATATGCCGCACTGCACAAACAGTCAAAACACAATTTTAAACAAAACACAGGATACTTCCAGCTTTTACATTGTTTGATCAATTTAGAATAAATTAGAACAGGGTGAGCAATGTTTTGTGGGAAAAAAAAAATGGGAAAAATATTTTTCTCACAGCAACACCCAAATTAGTTTAATATTTTATTTCAATTATTTTACATAGTGCTTTTAAGCGCACAAGAACAATGTAAATACACTTTAAATATAGAAATAAATGACAAAATAGGAGGGATCATGGGGGAAAAATATTTTAAGAATTAAAACATGGAAGGATATATATATATATATATATATATATATATATACACCTTTCTAGTTCCAAAAATGATCATGTGTATATTCTCCTAAGTTGCTTTAAAACTTAATTGCTTCAATTGTACTTTACCCAATGGAGTGTTCGAAGCGAGTGTGAGTGGCTCCCGGATACACCAGATATGTTCCTCCCAGTTGTTTGATATGTCGGAGTCTCTGAAACTGAGGAGTGTCGATGATCTTCACCAGCAGGGGGTGCAGCTCAATCTGACCATGAATCGGGTCCTGGAAAATCTACAGGATAGGAAAGAGTAAATTATATGCTATAAATTATCATTAAAAAAAACAGCAACTGTACACTGCCATTATATATATATATATATATATATATATATATATATATATACATATATATAGCCTTTATTACATCATCAGGTTGATAATATATATATTTATATATATATGCAGAGACACAGATTGTCACTATAACTGCACATGTAAACACTGTTGAGTTTTTAACTGTTTAAAGCATTTAGCATCATGACATGGTTTTGTTGGTGGCTTCTGTGTCTTTTTAGCAACGTGTTCATTTTTTATTTATAGAAGTCCAACATATTAATCCTAAAAATAAATCAGCTTTAATATCTTGGTGCCATTTTAACTTTTACCTTGTGAACAGAAGTTTGATCTTTATCCTCTTCAATAGCAGCAGGAGCAGCCGCACCATGTGTCGATGAACTTGGTTCTTCGCCTGCAAGCGTCATCAATTTTTTTTGAGTGAATGCCAATAGGTCTGTGCTATGTTTCAAAATAATTCATTAACAGGCATAAACATAAGAAGAATCTAATTTTTCAAAGCAAAATTTAATTCTTAAATCTAATTTGCAATATGTGTTTAGGTCTTCCTCCTACTGTCACTGACGTCCTGTGGATCTTGATCCTCCCACACTGCAAACATATATATAAAAAACACAATAAATATAAATATATGTTTACAGCATTTTCATGCAACATGCCTGATTTAATCCTGGATTCCAACACAATGAAAATAGTGCAAAAGGATTTTTGATAAGGATAAGTATAGTGCTAAAACATAAAATACAATGAAAATTCACCGATACAGCAACAGGTAATAAACAGAGAGTATATATTCACTTAGTTTAAAAATTAACTGCAACAACACAGTTGAACACAATACACAAAAAATAGAGCAACATCACCTTTTTGGTTAATCAAGTAGTGTGAACAAACAATCAAAAAAAATCACTGACAGGTCAAGTGCATGTATGTACTTACACTGAATGTAATTCAGGAAAAAGAACTTTTTACTCATAAAGTAATGAATGACAATGAAAAGATGACACTAATGTACTGTATACTCTTAAACAGACACACAATATTAAGAAGACGGTGTGTCCCTAACGAGATGGGTGTGCCTGTCTCCCACTATAGTTTGTCCAGTCTTGGCGTGATGGATAATAAGCAGACTCTAAGATCATTCTCCACATGGAGACGAGCTCTGTACTTCGTCTTCATTGCAGTCAAAGTTAAGAAAGATGACTCGCAGGGGCATCATTTTCATTTTAGAGGGGGCTAAGCCTAGCCTAGGAATCTAGATGCACCCTAGTGGCAGCAAAAATCAGGTTTATTTTGCAGCCAGCCTGGGAAAACCCAGACGACTTTCCAAACCCAGATTTTGTAGCCTACATTGAATCATCTCATTAACTCTGATGCTTCAGTGTTACTTTTAACACCCTGCTGGAAGTTTCCACTGTGCTGAAGGTCTTTTAAAAATCAGGAAGAACAGTATATTGCCTACAAAAATGACTCGATTGGGACTACAACAAGATACTTCCCGGGTTTTACATGTAACTAACCCATACATTTAAAACCAGGCCTATATCACATTATACCTGTTTAGGAACATGTATTAACTTTGAATTAATGCATCTGCTAAAATGTGTAAAAAAGTAAGTTAAAAAAAAGTATACAACTCAGATGCTACACTATATAAATACATGCTTAGAGTAGCACAATTTAAGTTACCTGAATCAATGAAGTCTTGATTTTTGCACCACTTATGAAAGAAGTCCACAGCTTTCTGCTGGATCTCCCGATTCTTTTGCTCATCGTCCTCAGTTTGCGGGACCAGACTCTCCTGACCCTTTGGATCATAATAGACCCTTACAAGCCATTCATGAAACTTCCTTGGCTTGAGACTGGACACCTGCAGGAACACACAAAAAACTACAGCAGTCTGACAATCATGAGCTTAAATCTCTTCAAAAATTAATTAATTTTATTAGTGACTCAGTAAAACAGACAAACTAATTCTAAAAAAGTCATTTTAATTTCAATATTTAAATAACATCATATTTAATATTTATATAATAAATAAATGTTGTACCTGGTAGTTCTCCATCTTGAAGGCTTTGTTTAGCTTATTCTTGCTGTAAAAATAAACATTTTCAATGGGCTCATTCCCCACTTCACCAAATCCCATCTCAAGAACCTGAATAAGAAGAGATTTCCAATAGGATAGAAAGATAAATGTGAAAATGAAGAGGTACAAAATAGGCTTTTTTAAATAATTAGATTTCTCCACTTAAACATACATGAATTTCAAAGTCCTTAGCTGTGGACGCCGGCTCGGTTTTCTTCAATTCATCCTCCCAGCATTTCTTCAGATATTTCTGAAGATTTTGAATTGTAAATGGGAAATTAGACAATTACAATAAATGAAGTCAAATGAAATACACAAAAGTTATTCAGTACACACTCTTACTCAAATGTTTGGGGTCAGTAAGATGTTTAGCACTTTAATTCAGCAAGGACACATTAAATTGATTAAAAAAATACATTTATAAAGTAACAAATGCTTTCTAATTCAAATAAATGCTGTTCTTTTGAACTTTATATTCATTCTATTCTTCCTATAAAAGTTAGGATAAACACTTGTAACCGGGTGGTAAATGCCTTTAAAGTTTGTTTTTCTCCCTTATGTTAAAGCCTTTTATTTAATTATTATTTTCCATCTTTAAGAAAATAAAAACAGGGACCACCTGTATTTCTATTGAGTCATCAGCAGGTGCGCACGACAACGCGTTTGCGCTCTTGCCTCACGGCATCCGTATTATGTTGTTGTTGACGAGATGTGCCGCGGGCAGTGCAAGAGAGACGCGCACTCTCGAGAGATCGTCGACAATATGAGTCATTCAGGGGTAAATATAATGTTTTGTAAAATGCATTGTTGTTTAATACCATTTGTGGATGTTTATTTTGTGTTGATTCGGAGAACTGTCATGTTTGGGAAGTTATGTTGTGTGTAATGTCCACACGATGATATGACGTCACTCCATGAGGTCTAGGTCTTGTTTATTTTGAGTCATGCCAAATGTTATATCATCTTTTCCATTTGTTTCAGGTGTTTTTCAAGTAATTATAATTTAAATGTGATTATTTACAGTGTGCACCATAACGTTGGAGATTTCAGCCCTTCGTGAAGTGACAGTGTTGGTGTGTAAAAGCTGATTGTTATGTGAGTGTTATTTTCTCTAATTTCTCTCGAGGGATATGTAAGTGGGCAATATAAAAAATATACTTATGTTGTTTTGTTTTGTTTGAACAGTATTCCCACTGCCATATTGTATTGTATCGAAAAGTTTGATAACTGTCGTTACTCTTATTTTTTGATTTCTTTATAAAGGTTTGTATTACTGCATTTCCGTGTTTAAGAGTCTTGTGTTTATCATACACAAGTGGACTGTGATATTTAGCTGGTTTTAATTGTCACCAGCTCTGTGAACCTCATTCATTTAATGTAGTCTAATTTTCTGCTCCTTTCTGTTTATTTTGCAAACATTTAAAGAACCGGAACTGTTTCTTATCAATTAAATTGATAAACCACATTTAAGAATCAGTAGTTTTGTTATTTTATATTATTAAAGGACTGAACTTAAGGTAGATTGATGAACCCCCCAATGTGTTCCTGGTGGTAAACCTAAATCCCCGGTCACACACTCTCTAAAAACATTTAAACATGGAGAGATCACTGTGAGATCAAATTGCATCTTTGTTATTTGTGTGAATACATAATACATTGCTGACCCCTAACTTTTGTACTGTATATAAGGCTTTTCTGTATTTAATACTATGTCTGTGCTATGACTACAAACTAACAAAATTAATCTGATTGTACTGACTCATATGTGAGCATCACATATAAAGATGCACATTTATACAAACAACAAAAAACTACAGTTTACACCCATTCACAGATTAAATGTTGTATAAATACAGATGTATGAAGATACCAGTAATTATTTTTTGTATATTTATAGGGGCTTATTAAACCATATTCATTACAATAAATGTGTACAATGAAAGACTGAGCCGTATAAAACTTACCTTATAGACTTTCATCTTGAAAGCTTTAGAAGGCTGGGGTTCAGAGCTGTCCCCAAGAATTTCCTAAAGGATTTTAACAAATTAATCATATAAGCAAAAATTATATTAAATGAAGAAGTAAAACAATAATAATACTAATCACGTGAAAATTTGATAATAATGTTGCTCAGCCAGTATCCCTGGCCTTCTGCCCTGCTTTGGTCCGTCACTCCGTCTTAGACTTGTAACGCTTTACTCATGGCCTATTCCTCTCTCGTATTCTTCCCTTTGGGACTTTTGGTCTTCAGTCAAGAACTGGCTCTAGTATTATCACGACCACACCAAAATCTCCCTCACAGTCAGCGTTCATTGGCGTTCGTTATTTATCCCCACAGTTCAATCACACTTAGCACACATCTTTAGCACACATCTGCACGCATACACACGCACACAGGGGATTTCCATGTTTTTCCATGGATTTTCCATAGACATAATGATTTTTATACTGTACAAACTGTATATTACATCCCCTTACTCTAACCCTTTCAGCATTTTTACATTGTCCACAAAATTTCCACACAAGAATTTCTGGCATCGCCATCTATTTCATCTCCATAATATAGGGTTACCAGGACACACACACACACACACACACACAACGCACCAGAGGTGCCAACTTTTGAGTTTAGCTTGGCGTTCAGCGTTTCTAAAAGTTTTTGAAAGGAAAAAAGGCAGTCCTTAAAGTCTTTGACTATGGGGTGGTTGTTTTCTGTCATATTTGATGCATCAATGTGAAGGTCAAAGAAAAGATAACTGTGTAAAAGTTAACTTGTATGTATTTGCACGTAGTAAACATGTTATATATGATAGTTTAAGAGCCAGTGAGGTACCTTTAATTTATCTTCCTTCAGTCGGGCCTCTCCCACAAACTTTGGCAGCCGTCTGTTGAGAATGTCTCTCAGAATGCTTCGGGCTTCAGACAGGAGGTCTGGATGGAAAAGGTCAACATAATATTACTATATCTGTCTGAATACTTGATTCTGTCTGGCTGAAATTTGTGCATTAAACCTGCTGAATCCAGTCTTATGCACAAGTATATATTTTATATTTATAGCCTACATATCAAGCAAACTTAAGAAAAGGCTGACACATGATGTAAATGACCATTTTGAATGGTTAGGAAAACTCAGATTAAAAGGAGATGATATGCTATGTCCTCATCATAAGAAATAAATCATAAATCACTTGGGATTAAAAAAAAGTACACTAAATCCATAAAATTAAAAGAAAGTTAAAAAAAATTGCCACACAGACGTAAGAAACACAATTGCAGACATACTACAGCAACACTTACCTGAATCAATGGACTCCTCTTTCTTACACCACTCATGAAAGCACTCCTCAGCTTCCAGCTGGACCTTCAGATAATCCTGATCGGGTATATTGTAGTTCACACTAACAACAAATTTATGAATCTCTGACTTGGATACCTGGAGCAACAAGTGAAAAAAAACCACACACACACAAAAGGTTGAAAAGACTTTCCTAAACTATATAGAAATAGTTGAAATAGTGAAAAGAAAGAGGTAGTTTTACTGATCAAACCTACACAAATGTCAAAGTCAGAAGCCCTCAGTTTGTCCTCAATGAGAATTTTCCAGCTTTCACTTAGGATTTTCTAAAGGTTTTTGAAAAAGTAAATCAGTCAAACATCCTGCTAAAAGAAAAATTATATCAACAAAATATATCTACAGCTTTTTAATATCATTTTTAGTGCTACAATCAAACTGTGAATCTGATGAGAAGCTTACATGAAAAGATACACAGTGATATTAAACAAAAGACACGGCATCTATTTCAAACGGTACAATATCATGGCTTTGGTTGATTTTCCGAATTACCCAAACTGACATGAAACCAGCAAATGTAACAACATTGAGGTACAAGATAAGTCAGGAGGCAACATCAAATCTTACCAAGCATTTTTCAACCGAATTAGAGGTGCAGTATCTAGCTAGTATTGACATCTACACAGCAAAATCTCCAATATTAAATTAACTCCACTGGGAGTATATGTGAGACCACATTCAAGAGCACGTGTCAAACTCCAGTCCTGGATTGCTGGTGTGCTGCAGAGTTTAGCTCCCGCCAGCTCCAAAACAACTGCCTGGAATATTTAAGTAATGATTCCAAAAGATCTTGATTAGCTAGTTCCCCAGATAACAAGCCACCAGCGAAACAACGTTACACCAATGTTAAGTTAAAGATGCTATATGGAACTTTTCTTCTAAAGTGAATGCTTTTTTTATTGCCCGTGTTTGAAGGGGTTGTAACCACACATTATAATGATCCACTTGCCGGGTTTTGCTATTACCTCTGAAGGCCCAGACTGATCTCATGAAGTAGCGTGTGTATGACACGCCAATTCGTGCTATCAAGACGCATAATCGCTTTTCAGCGTGTTTATGAACGCCGTTGACTTAACGTTATATAAATATATGACTTACCTCAACCCCATCCCTAAACCTAACCGTCACTGGGGTTAATGGCATTTATGACTGTTCCCTTACCATCCTAGTGAAAAAAAAGATACGACTTACCTCAACCCTATCCCTAAACTTAACCATCACTGGGGTTAATAGCATTTATGACTGGACATTTGACTGTGTGTACGGACACGCGGAATGACGCGAACGTTAATGGCGTAGACATACACGCGGATACACGCGGATAGCTCAAAATGTGTAGAGATAACACGCCACTTGACTCGAAAGTGGCGTGTATGTTTACGCAAAAGTCGTGATGTCATGTTGGAAGGCCAGTATTCCTATTTCTATGTGAAGTCTCCAGGTCGGATTTTCTGCGAAATCCATCGAATGTGACGTGCATGCGCGCTCTTGTCTCTCCTTTTTATAATACAGTCTATGCGACGGCACTGCTGACGACATGGAGTCTGATAACACCAAAAAAAAAAACGTCCTGCCTCCAGCACAACACACACTCCAACACAAGCTCCACATAAATATAAAACACAAAATAAAAATGTCTGCTGACGCTCGTCAGGCCAAACGTGAATGAATGCTCTCATTACAAATCTCTACTAGATTTACTATACTGCTCGCAAGTTCAAGCTAGGTCAAAAACTCGCGTACACGAGCTGAGACCTGACGTTTGATTGTAGCCACCGTTCACACCCTACATTTTGAGTGGAAATGGCATTACGCCCAGGTTTCTATCGGACGGTCGTTTCATAAATGAGGCTCAATGAGCTCATATATTATTCACGCTGTTAAGTACCACGATATATGAATTGTGGGAAGTCACTGTGATCATCACATGGTCTCATGTTTTGACTGGGGAGTAGTTTGAGTATGGAGCAATTTTAATAATATTCAGCATTCTTTTAAGGCTGGTTATTTGTAAACTGTGGTATCGATTTAGTATTGATTATGAGGTAATAGAATCCGGGCGGTATCATACCAAAGATACAATTGTGGTATTGAGCAAACCCCTATAATGGATGATAGATCCAATTAAATGCTTTTTGTGTACAAGTGGGTTTGGAAAAGGCTTATAAAACCAATCTTGAGAAATTCATAATGATGAGATCATATCTATCTAACTCGAGTGTTTGTGAGAAACAAAGAATTTTTACCTTATACACTTCAATCTTGTCGTCATCAGACTTTCCCTCCAAGCTGGTCTCCAGTGTTCTCTACAGGATTTAGAAAGAAAAATCATCAGTCACTTAAGAAAATGAAATGGTAAAATAAAATAGATTTTTGTTTTTATTATTATTAATTATTAATTATTATTATTATGTATTCTATCTTCAATACCATATGCAGTGACTACTTCTGTCTAAAACCTAATAAAACACTGATGTGATAATGCTAAAACTTACACTACATGTACAAACGCATAAAGGGACACAAAACCATATAAAATAGAAAACATAACAATTATGAGCCATTGTTGCTCTGGCAGCCCTGAGAGATCAGACAAGTAATAATTCTATAAAGAGGTTATTTCCCAGTTCTGCTTCCTTGTCTCCTTAGATCCCTGTGTCTTCTTCACTGTTTTATCAATGAAATCGGGAAATGCTAAAAATCCCGCTAAAAACCTTTTGGGCTTTAGAAGTATGACACTACAAACACTTTAACTGTTGTATTCTAGAAGATCTCTGCCAATCAAATTATTGTGACGATGAATGTAAATGCCTTGTTAATACATTCAGATTAAAAAAATAGGTGTTAATTTTGTAATAGAAAGCAAGGTAGGCTACCTGTAATTTATTTTCATTCAATTTGGCCTCTCCAACACACTTTTTCAGACGTGTGTTAGGCTTGTTCAAGATCTGATCAAAGATGTGATCTAAAAGAGAAGTGGAAAAGACATAGATCAGTAGAATATTCGTATAGCTCGACCATTTACTGTACGTATTCAGGTCATGTGAGTCAAGCTTACTGTAAATCCATTTTTCAACCAAAACCACTTATTACTTTTAGAGAATAAATATTTCCCTCAATTTCTAGCGATGCCTTATCTGACCTGTGAGTTCTGTATACTCCAGCATATCATCTATGGCATGCGAGATCTTCAGTGTGCCATCAGCAAGTACAAATGCATCCCTTATCCTAATGTACCGAAAGAAACAAACACACACCTGTGAACAAGGGTAAAATCTGGGGAAATATCACAATGCAAGTAAAACAATTAAATAATCCTTGTTCACACACACACACAAAAAAAAAATTACTTGACATCGATGATGTAGCCGATCTTGTGTTGAAGGGCCTGACGGTGAAGAGTGTATCGTGTGTGAAACATGCCATAAATGTTCTCTGCCACCTGAGAGAGAAACAACGATTAACAGGCTAGAAACACAGACAAGTTTTTAGTTTTGATCATTTGCTCGGTGATCGTATGCTTCTGTCTGCCTGCTGTGCTGTGTGTTTGTTTGCTCCAAGGCTGTACGCTTCGTCTAAACCTCGAATTAGCTTCGTATTTCTTTCTGTTTTTAACATCCTTTCTAGTTGTTTATACTACTAAATGCATCTTACCCAACATTTTAGATTAACCTTACACAGCTTCCGTTGTTAGTACAACAATTCGCTAGCCTGTTAACGCGCCACCCGTGCGCTCATTTATTTATTAATTTTCTTTCGCGTGCCCGCGCCTTTGAGTTCAGAAAAAGCATAAACATAAGACTGCAAATCGACTCATCATTCATGTTGGTATGAAGAATGGAATTCATAAAGAGCAGTCAGAACTCCTTAAGAATGATTTCAATTAACTTTTTGAAAACCCTTAAAAGACTTAACCCCCTGAGAGCTAAGGCGATTTTCACAATAAATTTTCCGTCTGGTGTCATTTACTAAAAAAGCCTGTAAAACATCAACCCTTTGGTGCATAGACAATTGACACACCTCTTTTTTTCAGGACAAATTGAACTTTCAGAATATTTGTGTTACATTGATGTCACCTGAATGTAAAATAAGTTATGGGACCATAAAGACAAATGAAAAAATAAATCGGAAATGGAATCACTCAAATATTTATTGAAATCACACACAAATAAATAAAAGCTAAGCAATTTTCCTCTGGAAAATAGTTTGTTCATGTCTTTGGAGTCCTGGAGCACAGGAATAAATATTATAACTTGTACAGAACAAAAACTATTGACATTTTTCCAAAAGAAGTCCAGGCGTTTGGGGCCTCATGAAATTCACTGGTGCGAAGCCTCAAAACAGTTCCTATCAGCAGTCACACAAAGGTCCACATCACAGGTTTTGCATTTCTATTTTATTTATTCTTTTATTTATTATGTACTTTTTATTCTTTTATAATACATTTATACTGCTATAATACTTTTTTTACAGTAAATAAATAAATGGCACTTCAGCTGGGTCTATCCTGGTAATCTAGTTCCTCATCCGTCAAAAAGCTCTGTTCTCCTGAAAATCCATCATCCTGCAATGCACCAAAATAGACTAGCGCTTTATTTACGTCAATTTCGCTGTGTTTCTCTGTGAATAGCGCGTCTCCGTGCGTCTCTATCTCTCTCCACTATATCAGCGCTTGCTTCATGCGCAATGACGCACACCAATGTTTACGACGGATCAGCCTGTGATTGGTCAAAAACCATCACGTGATATCCAGGATGTCCGCTAGCATCGAGCTAGCGGCAACAATGACGGAATATTTATGAATTATGAACTTCAGGGGTATCAAAATTGACATAAGCGTTTGGATTTATTGCTGAAAACCTCTGAAAGGAAGCAAAAGTTCCAGGCTGGATAGAAAACCTTCTGTAAAGGCTAGAAAGACACCAAAGACACCCCCGTGATGGCTAGCTCGTTAGCTTTCTGCTGAAAAAAACGGTAAGAAAATCGATAAATCTGTCATCGACTTATGTTAATTTTTATCTGAGGTGACGTGTGGCATCGTCGACGATGCCGTCGGGCTCAGGGGGTTAAAGATGAACTGAACTGAAATTTGAGAAAAGGTGATATAACTGATGTATTTTATTTATTCTAATTGGTACAATTTTTAAAATGGCAGATTTTGTTTTGAATGAATAAAATGGTACAATGAAAGTGTTGTTTTTGTTACATGGGCGCTGTCATGTTGGATTTCAACATTCGGCTACGTCACTACGACAGTCCGTTGCCATACCCGCATCAGACAGTTTCTGGTCTCATTGACTTCCAGAGTAGGAAAAAAATATACTATGGAAGTCAATGAGACCAGAAACTGTCTGGTTACTGATATTCTTCTAAATATCAGAAAATCGGCAGAATGGATTCGAAAACGGTAAAACTCAACTGTTTAACTCTGGAGGAGTTGTATTTTTTTATTTCCAAAAAAGTGGAGAATCTCTTTAACAAGCAGAATCACGGAAGGAGAAAACTGGAATTTCAGGTCTCCATTATGGAGATGAGTGTTTGTTTTAGTTGGGCTCATGACCCCCACATTATTACATTTATATTTTGTCTGGCTGCTTTGTCTGAGCTTTAAAAGCCAGATTATCAACTAGAAAATGTTATCTGTGGATGTTGGTTGTGTATTAACATAATCATCATATCCCAATCATTTCACCTGAATCACTGAACTCATACAGAAGTAAATTTCTGAGTTAAGTTTATTAGGTTTATAGCAGCACTGTCATTGTAGAGCATACCATTTTTTTGTTCTTTCAAAGAAATCCAAATGATCAAAAACAGTATTTGTATGCAGGCACACACAGATATCAATATTTAGTGTATGAATCTCAGCAATGGTGACAAACAGATCACCTCTGAACATAAGCTCATTATTTATTCATGCAGCAATGCATGATGGGAGCCATGAATGAATTTTGATTGTTGGCACCCAGAAGGCACCGCAACATGCTTTATTATTGTCACCATTGTTGAGATTCACAGGCTGATTCTTGATGTCTGTGTGTGCCTACATAAACCAATTTGTGTTTAGAAGGTTCTTTTATATTGATTTGATCATTTGAATTCTAAAATGGTATGTTCTACAAAAGCAGTGCTGTTAAAATCTAGAAGGTAAACTTAAAAGTGGCTCAGTGGTTCATGTAGGTTGTCTATAAACCGAAAGGTTGGTAGTTCAATCCCCAGTTCCACCTGACCAAGTGTTAAGATGTTGTTAACAAAAACATAATGATTATGTTAAAACACAACCAACATCATTAGATCACTTTTTTTACGTGATCATCTGGCCGTTATAACTCATGTATACCCAAATATAATCTAAAGTTAATAATGTGGGGGTCAAGAGCCCAACTAAAGCAAACACTGATCTCCATAATGGTGGCTTAAAATTCCGGTTTTCTCCTTCAGTGATTCTGCTTGTTATCATCAGGTGTCTTCAATAATGCTCAATCATCACTCAATTATTCACTTAATTATCTCATTAACTTTAACACCGCTTCAGTGTTCATTTACACTGCTCAGAGTTTGATTGGATGGCTTAAAATGACTTCCATGATGTTGAAGTTACATGAACAAATTATGCAGAGGTGTAAAGTCCAGGTTCAGAAAGTAAAAATCCTCCTCTGTATTTTGTTCCAATCACTTGCATTTGCTAATTCAGACAGGAGAGGGAACTAATTAGTGAAATCTGACTGAGTTCATGGGTGGAATAAACATATGGCAGGACTTTTACTCTTTGGCCCCTGGATTTCCCACCTCTGATTAAATGATTAGGTTTGTTGCCATCTGTTTTCCTCATTGATAAATGAATATCCCAGTTAATATATTATAGCCTTGCTCTCTTGGTGAAGAACCAAAAAAAAAACATGCAAACATCAGTAATGACATGTGATTCATCAGGTACCTTGTCTCTGAAGCAGATGTGCTTCCTCTTCCTCACTTCACACACTCGAGCAGATTTCAGGAGACGGTCATGGTCAAAGGCTGTTGGAATGCCAAGATAATGACAGTCTCTGTACATTCAAGAAAACAAAAACCAAACAAAAAAATAGTTGATGGAGCATTAATGTATTTACAGTGGGCCATATTCTTTATAGTTCTTATCTTCAACTGTTCTGTCTTAGCCTAGAAGCTTTAGTCAGTAAGGTCAAACCACTGGATAACATTTTATTTAGTAAAATCCAATATGGCAAACATTTTATAAACAACAAATTCAGAATCTCCAAAGAGCCAGCATTTTTATTATGAAGACTGCCAAAGCCTGCAAGGGCATATAATTATAATAATACTATTTTTACAGCTTACCGAACCAAATAGTCCCATTTGTCCACATCAATGCCATTCAGTTTGTTTGCAACAATCTCATACAGGAAAGACTTGTCTTCAGTTCTGCCCTTCATTAACCACTGCAAGATGGAAATATTTTGAACCTGAACACTGTATCCTGAGAAACACTGGCTGAAACGGCACCAAAAAACCCATATTTACCGGACCATCTTTTTGCCCTTTGAGAATTAATTCCTCGATAAATTTGATGTCTTCAACTAGATCCAGTCCACATTCTTCCATCTCTTTGTCCAGTCCATTCTTCTTTCTCATGCAGTGAAACATGCCAACAGAGGCGTCCTCGTGCTTCAGAAGATGAACATATTTGCGTATCAAGGTAGAATTAAAGTGTACTCATAAACTAAATAACTACATTTACATGTATTCATTTAGCTGACGCTTTTATCCAAAGTGACTTACACTTGCTATATATGTCAGAGGTCGCACGCCTCTGGAGCAATTAGGGTTTAAGTGTCTTGCTCAAGGACACATTGGTGTCTCACAGTGGATTCGAAACTGGGTCTCTCACACCAAAGGCATGTGTCTTATCCACTTTATTCTAATGTAATTTTTATTACAATATTACCCAAATGAACCATCCACACAGCAAAACACCCAGTTTTAATGGTCCCACTCTATTGTGAACAGTGTTTCCTTTAGTTGAGCAGTTTGACTCTTAGTGTGTTAAGAGTCAAGTATGTAGTTTGTTACAAAGGACAAAATAAACAATTGTTTCAAGTATAGTAGTTATCATCAAAAAATAAAAGAATGGTTCTTATTGTTATCCCTGACCAAAAGATGTAATTTGTTTTTCAGAAATAGCTTTCACCTTTCTTGATACAGTACAGACATTCTGAATTTGTATATACATTGCAGACAGTTTTTAAAAATCATTGCACTTAATATTTTTTTTTAATTATTATGGATCTCAACAATGGTCACATGGTGTATGCTACGATGCATGCTGGGAGCCAAGAGTTTTAAACTATGGTGCCTTCCAGAATGCATTGCTTCATAAAGTATTACACCATAGTTGAGATCCATTGATGTTTTGGTTAACACTGTTAGAATAACAGTCTCATCCCAAAAAGTCATATAACTCACGTCTCGTCTTTTGACCATACGTCAATATCCGCCTTTTTAGGGCCCCCTTAAACGTCGATAGATGGCGATCCCGGGCCGTCGATAAACCGAATAAACCTCTGTTAATTCTCAATGAAAACTTCTTTAGACGTCAAAATAAAGTCAATCTGGTTAGCAAGGAACCGGCTTTACTGATGAGATGTGCATAACAATGTCATGCAATCTATCGCCTATAGCCCTACTGTTGATTTAATACTGGGGATTTTGCTGTGCAGGGACACAATAATAGCCTAATAATGATTTAAAAAACAAAGTTGCAAAAAATATTGTAATGTTTCGTGTAGTCAATCATAATATAGACACTTTTTTTCATAATAGCCACTTTTACTCATTAAGAGATTTTTTCATGCTAAGATATTGTAGCTCACATACTTTGTGTATAAGCATAATATTTATTGCTGTGCAGGAGAGTTATGATGCTTACCTCCCAAGTGGAATCTGAAAAGTAAGAAGAGATTTCAGGTAATGGTTTAATAAAGTACTTACGTACACCAACTCATTTAGTGAAAATGGTTTGACTGTCTCAGTCTCTCCCCAGCTAACAGAATTTTATTATAAGAACTTTCTCTACAAATTCAATGTTGGTTCTGGGAATGTGAAAAATGTCCAGTTTTCTTGACTTTGGAGGAACATGTTTTAAAAGGTATAATGTTCCTCAAACGTTCTTTAAACATAACTTTCCATAAAAAATTCAACAGGATAATGTTGATTTCTAACGTTTCAAGAACATAAAAATGTTTCCTGAATGTTACTACACAGTAAAAACTCCAAGTGTTAAAGTGTTAAAAATTTGAATGTTAAATGAATACTGAAGCGGTGTTAAAGTTAATGAGATAATTAAGTGAATAATTGAGTGATGATTGAGCATTATTGAAGACACCTGATGATAACAAGCAGAATCACTGAAGAAAAAAAACTCATATTTTAGTCACCATTATGGAGATCAGCGTTTGCTTTAGTTGGGCAGTTGACCTTTACATGTGTATCTTTAGATTTTGTTTGGCTATTTTACATGAGTGACAGCCAGATGAACAAAGTGAAAATGTGATCTCTTATATTTTAACATAATTTATATTTCACACTCACATGATTACAGATAGCAAACTGACATTGAATCAACGTGGAAACATGACATTGAAACAAGGTTGATCTGACATTGTTTTGCTCATCGAATTAACGTTGAACCAACGTCAGACGCGGCGTTCTTTCAAAACTAACGAAAAATCAACTTGAAATCAATGTTGTTTCAACGTTATGAAAGCAAACCAATTTTCGATTTTCATTTAGTTTTGAAAGAATGCCGCGTCTGACGTTGGTTCAACGTTAATTCGATGAGCAAAACAATGCCAGATCAACGTTGTTTCGATGTCATGAGAGACTCCGTTCCCACGTTGATTCAATGTCAGTTTGCTGTCTGGGATCTGAATCACTGAACTTGTTTATTCCTAATCTCTGACATAGATGTGTATTGATCATAATGGTATCCAAAGTTATTTAACAACATACAATTTTGATGGTTTTTCATCAAATTGATTAAGATTTATTAAAAGCTGTTCTGTTCAAGTCGCTCTAAATGAAAGTTTTTTTTTAATAAACAGACATAAAAAATCAGCGTGTGATTCTCAACAATGGTGACAATAATAAAGTACATTCTTCCACCAATCAAAACTTATTCATAGATCCCAGCATAAACTGTAGTATGAAAAAATGATCTGAATTGTCTTAAGAATATTCTTTTTGTCACAATTGTTGAGATTCATACATTGAATCTATATATTTGTGTTGTGTGTGCCTGAAAGAGAGATTTTTTTCAGAACAACTTGAAATCATTTAGATTGTATTGAACAATCTGGGATTTATACGGTTGAATCATTTTGCATCTGTAATTACTAAGGTTGTTAATCAGGATACGATACGATATCGAATCTCTCAGCCAGCGATACGATATTTGCTGATACCTCAAAAAATTTTTCGATTACATTACGATTACATTATGAATATAGCTATTATTATCAAAATACCTGGTAGACATCGAAGAACACAGGTAAATCAAATATCATTGCAATTATTTTTATTGTCTTCAAAACATCTTTATCTGCATGTTACAGCGATCTCTGTTAGCTTTGTTGCTGTCAGGCACTTTCTGTAATGTCACATGATTATGGCTCTTTTTCGTGTGTACCATGTATGGAATATTCTGTGCAGAGAGCGCCCTCAGGCTGCCAGTATGGATTGAAAACACAGTCCATCAGAGTATCCAACGCTCATAAAGATTACATTGACGCCTCAAAATAAAGGTACCGTATATCAATAGATGCATCGTATCGTTGCCGTTTTTTATCGTTAAATGTTTGATTGATGCATCGATCTAGACTGATGTATTGTTACGCCCCCAGTAATGACCAATATACATTCTAATCCGAAATCAGGACTACTTGTGTTTAGTGATTCAGATCATATGATTGTAAAATAATGATAACGATATAACGTAACTGCCACCAGATGACCTTTTCTCTTCGTTCATCTGGCTGTCATAATGTACAGCAATCAAACGAAATCTAAAGATAAACATGGAAAGTTCAACTGAACTAAACACTGATCTCCATAATGTTGACTGAAATTTGAGTCTGCTTGTTATCACGTGTCTTTAATAATGCTGAATCATCACTCAATCAATAACTTAGGCCCTGTTTACATGAGAATGCTCGCGGGTGAAAACAGAAATATTTTATCTGTGCCTTTCGTTTACACGGCGACATTCTAACATTTATGGTCTTTTAATGTTTGAAATCAACATTACTATCATGTTGAATTTTTGATCGAAAATTACGTTTAAAGAACATTTGAGAAACATTACACCTTTTAAAACACGGTTCTGGGAACTCCGGTCGGCAGCTGCCAATGCCTCGCAATAAGACATGACTGAAGTGGAAAAAACTCAGATACTCACCAGGCCGTACAATAGCAATGAACATGCCATCAAACAAATGAGAGAACGGACCATGACCTGAAACGACAAAAAGGCAAATACTTTTCAACTTGACCTTTTATGATTATTTGGGGTGTATACAAAACTTTAAAGGGATACTTCACCTCTGGAAGGATGCATGTGCATTTAAAATGGGTCATTTATGTAGAAGAAATATGAAATTATTATTGAATTTGGAGCTTTCTACTAGACTGAGAAAAGCCAGAAAATGTATTTTTGGCTTATGTGGAGGAAAGACAACAACTCCTACAATGCACTTGCTTCGCTGCCATAGGAGGCCATGCCTACCAGTAAAAGAGCGCAGTAGTTAAATAACAAGTCTAGGCTACTAGTGAGTCTCCGTGATGAGTCTGCCTGGGATTTCGAGATCACCCAAAATGTCCGGGATTCGGCTTTTGCTTTCTACAGTCACCATTCATTATATTTACTGTAGCGAGCAGGACGATTGAGGGCCGTGGGAGAATAACGCGAGGCCGGTGGCATGATCACCGATGAGAGCCACCTGTGAGACGCACCGGTCTCGTATCTATGGGGTTAGGATTGTTCCAATATTCAAAATAAATAGCTCAAATACAAAAATATACCAAATTCACAAATAAATAGATTAAGATCCACAAATAAATGCAAAGAGTTTCACAAAAAAACTCACAAATAAATCAAATGAGATTTGCAAATAAAACTATGTATTTACAAATGTTTTTTTATGCCACAAACATTACTCTGCCAGGCATTCATTTGTAAATCGGTTTCTGTGCATTTGTAAATCCCCTCATGCTTTTGTGGATTTTGAAACACTTCTAGCATCGAGGTGCAGACAAATCCACAAATAAGTGACTCCACCCACCATTTCCTCAAGCCAATCAGATAACGGCCACATTGAGCTGACCAATCGTAGCACGTTCTCATAATTACCAGCTTCACTTATTACTAACCAGACCGACTTTATTTCTGTCAGACTTCTACAGAAGATTTTATTGAGAATTAACAGAGGCTTAACTATGTTTAATTTGAAGTCACCATAACAGTGATTAGTGTTCCCATTAGCTGGGGTCTTTACTCTTAATGTGTTTTTATTATGTATTGGATTTCTCTTGCCTACTGTGACAGTGTGTTCATCAAACAGATTTACAGTAGCAAATTAAGTTAAAGTGAAACGGGATCAGGTGATGAAGATTACTCGGTGATGGTTTTATAATCATCATGAAATAGCCTGATTCACTGAGAAACTTTAATTAAATAATTATTTTGTGAAATTTATTTACACAAAACAAAACCTGTAACTGCCTCATGATATTCAGCAATGTTATAACAACAAATTAGTAGAGTTTAACAAACATGTGAACAAAGAAGACAAATTGTGATACACACATACATCAACAACCACCATATGAATCTCATCAATGGTGACAAAAATATCACCTCTGAACATAAGTTCATTATTTATTTATACAGCAATGCATGATGGGAGCCAGGAATGAGATTTTGTTGGTGGCATTCAGAATACACTGCAAAATCCTTTATAATTGTCACCATTGTTGAAATTCATATGTTGATTCTTGATGTCTTTAAAAAAATACTTGCGTTTAAGTGCGATTAGGTTTTAAGAAATTAATTGGATCACATTGTGAAAGTTAAGAATATTATGATTTTCATGGACAGTGCTGTTAAAATCAATCATGTAAATTTAACTGAGAATTTGGGCTTTACTCAGGTCAAATGATTATGAAATAACAATGTTAAAACACAGTGAACAAGGTTGGAATTAAACCTCTGTTAATTCTCAATAAAATCTTCTGTAGAAGTCTGACAGAAATAAACTCAGTCTGGTTAGTAGTAAGTGAAGCTGGTAATGCTGTTTGTTGAGTTGTTTAATCCTCCTCTGCTGAGATCTTCACATTTAATGTCTTCTTTTTCTCTTCAGTTGATTTTATCTAAAACTGTGTCTGAAGTCAGTTGTAGTTGTTCTTTCGCCTCTTTTTCTGTTTTCTTCAGAGGAGTAAAGTCCAAGTTCAGTAAGGAAAAGTCTGCCTCAGTATTTTGTTCCAATCACCAGGATTTGCATGTTAGCAGTTTTTCAGTCAGGAGACAGAAATCAGCTGAAATCAACTGTCAATCAGTTCATGGCTGTAATAAGCACATGGCAGGACTTCTACTTTCTCTACTTCTACTTTATACACCTCTGCTGCTAGCTTAGCTTCCAAAAAAAGATGGCCGACACTATGTGTACATTCTGTGAGTGAGATCCACCCTCTATGGGTGGGTTGAGAACATACGGAACAGCTCCTTTTATTGGCTGTAGTCTTTAGCATCTTGGAATTTTTCCTGACAAAAAATACATAAATCTCTCGTCTCAGGGAGATATGAGGTTGGAAAGCATGGTAATTCAAAAATCTTACAGGTTTTCTACTAACACAAAGCCTTATGCTAAATACTGAAGTATCCCTTTAATGTTGGAAACGTCTCCCAAACAAATAAGAGAACTATTTTCTGAGTAAATATGCAAATGTTAGTAATACTCACCCATATCATGACACAGAGCGGCGATCTGAACACACAGGAAATCTTGTTTGGTAATGTTGAGTTCAGGCTGATTCTCATCAAGACGTCTGAGAAGACATCCTGCTAAATACGCCACACTAACACACACACACACACTAAAGTCATTCTGTTTCAAGTAAAACCAATTCAAAGGTTCAGATTCAAATAAGAATTAAGAAAAAGATTACCCAATGGAGTGTTCGAAGCGAGTGTGAGTTGCTCCAGGATACACCAGATATTTAGTTCCCAGTTGTTTGGTGTGTCGGAGTCTCTGAAACTGAGGAGTGTCGATGATCTTCACCAGCAGGGGGTGCAGCTCAATCTGACCATGAATCGGGTCGTTGAAAATCTAGAGCAAAGGAAATATTATATTTATTTGTTTGTTTATTTACTCATTTATTCATTAATTCAATTATTTATTTAAAAAAAAAAACTGACCTAAAGAAAATGTGCATAATATTTTAATAAATCGTTAGCCTACTGATTGGAATTTCTGTTTAAAATATTTATCTTGAAACACAATGGCTTTAAATTTTAAATAACTATACATAGCTATTTATTATTTAAAATAATTTAGGGGAAATATTAATTGTTGCACAATTGATCATTATTTGCATTGGTCATATTGTACGCTAGTGTTAAAAATAGCTATCAAATATGTGCATGTGTGATTGATTCAGCTCATGACATCAATATCACTCCACCAGGAAGCCCTGCAGTGAGTTAAACAACACATTCATATTCATATGACTGTAATGACAGTTAGGCTACAGTATATCAGGAAACGTTCTCCTCTCATAGAGATGCATCACTTGCCTTCATGATGTCCTTTGAAAAGTCAAGGGAGTATTTCTGTGTGATCTTTTGCAGATCCTCAGTGATTTGTGTCTTTCTTTTCTCTGCGGAGAGACATTTTGTCTTTTAGAAATACTTTCATAGAAAGATTAAGTGTTGGCTAAAAAAGTAGCCTTAACAATAAGCAAATATTAGTGAGGGTTCATAAGTGATAGTTTTCAAAAATCTCAGAAAAAGGTTTGCATATGTTCATTTACATAAACTGAGAACGAATTTTAAGCACATCAATTTTCTTAAGTTAAGTCTAAATCCTGGAATAATTTATTCAAATGTATGAAAAATATTACTGTGGCTATGAATTTGTCTCGTAAGCGTCAGACGAAACACAATAAACAGGGAATTAAACCAAATCATTCCACAGACTTTGACTTTGGTTTCAGAAACACCACACCAACATTTGAGATGCTGCGATGCCATTGGTCTGCTGGTTATTCCAGTTATCCAATCACAGCCAAAGTAAGCCAAAAGTGAGGCAAAGTAACTTGAGATTGTTTTATATTCTGTAATGTGTTTCCATCTTAACTTTAATGTTACTTTGTATTTTAATACAGTTCCGCCCGCAGCCCGAAGTAAATTTCCCATTCATTTCTCCCATTGACATTTTGTAAAAATCCATATCTAAAGAGTATTAGAGCATAACCAGCTGCGGCTGAACTCATAAGCATACAACATATCATTTTGAGTGAAAAAACGAAGAGAAAGAGATAATGGCAAATTACACTCGCTGTTTACAAAAACTTCCTGCGGTTAACGTGAATGATGTTTACAACACTGTGAGAAAGTTAGCTGTCACACATAAGAGTAAAAAAGAGAAGGGCTTTAAATGAAATATTTCGAGCTACATCAACAACTTTGAGGGTGAGTATTCTCCCATATCGTGTGAAATCCGACTAGCGAATCAGTTTTTAGGATCGTTGAATCCGTTTCTGAGAAAATGAATTTTATTAAAGTTTTGCCACTGTGCACTTACGCACTATATGGAAGTAAAGAGGCTGGCTAAGATCCTACCGGATATCCGTTAGCAGGGTTCGTGCATAGAGGCAATTGCAATTGATACACAGAGGAGAACTATTCACATAAACACGCTACCATTTGGTTTTCTGATTTGTAAAGTTATTTAGTTGGGGAAGATATTTTGAAGAATGTACACGTTTGAAGAACCTGACTTAGGCGAAAAATTCAGTGTTTACTTCCAAAACTGTTCGGTTACAAACAGTATCTTTCTTTGCGTTTGTCAGAATAAATACATTTATATTATAGAGGTTTGGAACAACTTGAGAGTGAGATGACAGAGTTTTCATTACTGGGTGAACTATAATGGGACAAAAACGTTTACTAGTCTTAAATTCGGGTTGGGAATTGAAACCTAGCAATCCATATTTATAAATGAATAGGTAACTCTTTATTAAATTCTTATGTTTTGTTAAAATGTAATTTGTAAATAAATAAATAAACAAGTGTAAATTTCATCAAGTGAAAACATTACCTTTATTTTTCTTGTAAGTCATCTCTACGTCACAAAGAACATCTGCTGCACCTTCAGACATTTTCACTTCTTTGTCGTCGTCTTCTTCGTCGTTGCAAAAGAGGATGATGATAGTGAGCATCTAAAGAACTGCGTCGAGATTTTATAGATTCACAGACTCAACCCACTTCTGCCATCAGGAAGCTTAGACAAATGTATGGGTGTGTCATAAAGAATTGATCATGCGCTTTAGATATTTGAGTAAAGGTAATTAAGCATGTGGCTCACCTTTGTTTTCAGTGGAAAAAATATGCATGGTTTTCCTCATAAACTTATGAGTTGACCCAAGTTAACCCAATTTTCGTTTTCAACCAAAATATGTCATGTGAGTGATGTTGGAGTCCATGTCCAAAAACATATCTAGCTGGAGTGAGATGTGGCCATAATATGAGCACACAGTGAGTGCGCTGTGCGTTTCCACTTTTAGAGAGACTCAAAATACTCTGATCTTACATATCTTACAATTGTCATACATCATTCAATCCTGTTGAGTGTCTCTTTTTTTGTGTACACTCACCATGAATACAAAGTGTTGTGCTTTTTGCTAAATAAAGAAAAATAAAACAGGATGTGAGTTCTGCCTTCTCTCTGTCAGTGAAGTTCATTCTGAAACGAGTCCGAAAATGAACTGTATGAACTGAGCGATCGTTTCACTTGATAAGACCCTTATTCATCGTCTGGTGTCGTTTAAAGCCCTTTGAACAGTTTGACCTTTTGGACCATGAACCGTTTTGTTCCCATTGAAGTCCATTAAATTGAGAAAATCCTATAATGTTATCACCGAAACCCTTAATGTCTTTTCGACTGAAGAAAGAAAGACATGGACATCTTGGATGACATGGGGGTGAGGAAATTATCAGCAAAAGTTTTTTTTTTTTTAAGTGAACTACTCCTTTAGTCAAAAACATTGTGGACACATATTTTGTATGTTTTTTGTGGCCTTATATCAGAAACTTTCATTTTTAGTTTTTTCAATAATTATGCATAAACAGTATTTTCTCAACATTGCAAATATATACATACATGTTGCTCTCATATTATGGTAGCCCTGTTTGTGCTTAATTTAGTGTAATTTCACCTGTGCCATTAATATGTTTAAGCAACTGAAAAAAGCACAAATGTCAGGGCATGTCAGAACATCTCAAAGACACCTTAGATCCCAGATTAATGAATGCCATTTCATATATAACAAAAATCGGTTACACTTTATTTCGATAGTCCACTTTAGACATTCTACTAACTATAAGTAACTTTTCAACTACATGTCAACTAACTGTCATTAGAGTATTAGTAGACATTCAACTTAATATCTGCTAACACTTATTTTTATTGATCCCCAAACGACATTCAACTGACTAAAAGTAACTTGACAACAACAAGTAAACTTATTCTTCTAACCCAAACCCTAACATAACAGTCTATTGATAGTCTACTAATACTGTAATGAGAGTTAGTTGACATGTAGTTGAAAAGTTACTTATAATTAGTAGAATGTCTAAAGTGACTATCAAAATAAAGTGTAACCCAAAAATCTTTAAAGTCAAATATTAATGCAGCATCAGAATTGATTAGTTTGAATATATCCTAATATTGCTTAATCAGAAATTGATTTATTATACTGCAAAAGACACATAATGCACAATTAAATGTACTTAAATCCTATTTAAGCCCTAACCTGGAACTGTTTAAAATATTTTTTTTCTTTTTTTTTTTTACAGTGATTTTATTAGTATCGTATTTATTATTAATAGTATTTATTAGTTTAATGTAACTTCTGGTTTATACAGATCAGGTTTTTAAAATTTAAAATAAACATTCTGTTTTATTTATATAAATTATATTATATATTTTATATTAGAAATATACTTTTGAAATTAACTAATAATTTCATACTAATTAACCCTCGACTGCATCATTTTCGATTTTATAAATTTCGATAATAAAGCCTTACCTTCACTTTGCTCATACAACTTTTTTTACCTAAAGAATTTTATCTCTGTATTTTGAGTTGTCGGGTCCAGATATCTTCTGTTTTTCTCAATGATCTGCTGTTTCTTGCTCTTGTTTCGAGGCGGACGGTAATGAATACCTGGAGATTTTTTCACTAGACTATGTTATCATGTATCATCCAAATCCTCATGCTGATTCTGCAGTTATAGTTACAGATACAACAGGGACGTCACTGTACGTTTCGTCCACAGAGGTCTGAAACAGAATCGTGGGTTGTCTCTAGCCATATGTGTTTGTGTTCTTAGATCAGTTTTAAAAGGCAATGTTTTGCTTTCTAGTGACAAGAGGAATTTTTAAATTTTATCAATGAAGCATTCGCCATAGGAACATTGTGACTGCCCAGATCCCAGATGGAAAGATGATCTGGCCCACATTTAGCAATGAATGACGGCCCTTGGGTGGCCCACTCCAGTTTGCCAAATCTGGGCAATGCCACACGTCAGCCAAGAGTTAAGAAATAAACCAGAACTGGGCTTAATCTGAGCCTCTCAGATTTCATCAAAAATATCTTAATTTGAGCTCTGAAGATTAACAAAAGTCTTACGGGGGTTGGGACAACATGAAGGTGAGTAAATAAATACTGACAGAATTTTCATTTTTGGGTCAACTACCCCTTTAAGGCTGAGATAGCTCCATATTTAAAGGAGCCGTATGTAAGATTGTGGCCAAAACTGGTACTGCAATCACTTTTCAATGCTGCAACACTACTGACTTCGTGATTGGTAGATCGGTGGAGGGTGGAGCATCAGACCAAAACACAACATGACAACATTTGAATGACAATATCATGGCCGGACGATATAAGTATTTGAAATGAACATGATTTCTTAATGTCTAGTGACAAATCAGGGTCATTTTATGATTAATTGAAATACATTTCTTACACACAGCTCCTTTAATATAGACCGATGTTGTGGTTTAGATAAAGTCAAGGTCAAGCCCCAAGAGCCGTCATTCCACACTGCATGTGGGCCGGATCATCTTTGTTTTTGTTTTTGTTTTGTTTTGGGTTTTTTTTATTTGGGGGGGGGGGTTGTTTAGTTGTTTGGGGGGGGGGTCAAAATGTTTTTGTGGTAGTCACAGAGAATATATGTCAATAATTCAGCTGTCTATTGGGAATCCAATGATGTACACCAGATCTGAAAGCACTTCTCAGCCTCTTCCACCTTCTTCTTCTCCTTCATCTTATCTTCATCTGTCTGATCGTCAGTTCTTCTGTAATAAACTCTGACGAGCTCTTCATTAAACTTCTCTGGCAGGAAACTGGACAGCTTTCAATACAAGACAAAAACCACACACAATGAGTTTTATAAAGATACTTAATCATAGAGTAAATGTCCAACAAGACAAGAGTTCAAGCCCCAGTCCGATTGGTTTACCAAAAGAACATTATAAAAGTATAAATGGCAACCATTTAGGAAGATTTTTCAATGATCAGGAATAAAACAGTTTGAGTGTCATGAATACCTGATAATATTTAATGGTTGAAGCTCGGGTGGGATTCCTCTTGCTGTAGAAGTAGACGGATTCAATGGGGTTTTTGTCCTTCATGCCGTGATCCAGATCAACCACCTGAGTAAGAGATGCAATTATTTGTTTTTGAAGGTATGAAGGTGAAGAGAAGGAGTGAATTCATTTCATTTCAGAGCAAAACATGCATCTTAATCACTTTCAATCTTTACATAACTTACATAAACTGGTAATTCTTCAGCGTTCAGAGAAACAGTCGGGTCAGTGCGGTTGTATTTCAGCACTGCGGCTTCCCATGATTTCGTCAGCTGTTCCTGAAATTTTAGATTTAAGTAACAATATAGTAAATACCATCTTGATAAAGTTGTGTGGTCATTAGATATGTCCAATATTAGTCACTAAACCAACGTATTTTTCTTTTCTGACCTTTGACATGTTTTTCTCGGTCAGACGAGCTTCTCCTACAAACTTTGGCAGTTTTCTCTTGGCGATCTTGTCCAGGATGTTTCTGGATTCCTGCAGGTTTTCAGCAGTGGAGGACGAGATCTGCTCAAAGATCTCATCTGACAGAAGACTCGTTAGTTTAGATAAAATAGTGTAAAGAAGGATGAAATCATTTTATGGCGAAGTGCAACCTTATTATCTGAAATTATTTGTTTCAGTCCTTTTGAGTATAAATTCCCCAAACCAGACGTGCCACTCATATTTTAGCAGCAGACTCACAGACTCGGAGAAAAGTGCGTAATTTTTAAAATTTCAGCTGACCTGAGAGTTTGCTGTATTCCTTTGCTGTCTTTATGGCTTCAGAAATCTTCAGCATATCTCCAGGTTTTCCCTCACGAAGATCACGATCAGCTAATACGAGCGCTTCTGCAAACCTAACACATAGAAAAACATATGAGTTAGTGTCCCAGCTAACAGACGTTTGACATAAGTACGTTCTCCAAATATTCAGTGTTGGTCCTTGGAACGTGAGAATTCACTGAGCAAAGTGATGTCCAAAAGACGTCTTTTCAAAGTCTTTGTCGCACAAGTCGGAGGTTGAAAAAACGTCCATTGAGGGGCCGGAATGAAAGTTTTTATGACGTCTTTTTTGACGTGTTCTGAATGTTTGATGTAGACGTTAAAGAATCCTTTGTACAAGGTTAAAAACTAGTTCAAATGTGGCCATTTTCAACATTATTTATGGTCTCATTTAGACAATTTATACTGTTTCTGAACCAAATAAACACTCCCAGGATGCATTAAATTAAAACTCATGTTTATTTACGTTGTTTAGATGTGGTTTAGATGGTGATATTGGTTTCATTTTAAGTCACCATTGTGGTGATCAGTGTTTGCTTTAGTTGGGCTCTTGGTCCCAATAATTCGTTCATTAGCTTTTCTTTGGCTGTTGTAACTGTGTGTTTGATTAACACTATTGTTTTGAAAGAGAAAACCAAGAAAATTGTCTCTCATCAGCTCTTTGTTGATGATGATGATGATGATGATGAAATTAACATAAAAGTGAGCTTTTAACATTTGTCTTTAGTATCTGGAGTTTATTACCACTGATCTTGTAGAACTGCATTACTTGGGCCAGTAGTATGGAAGTTGGACAAAAGGCAAATTAGCACAATGTTTTGAGAAAATATACCATATAGTCACACACAGACATCAAGATTTTGCATATGATTCACAACAATGGTGACAATAAATAAAAAATGCTTCATGCTGCAATGCATGATGGGTAGATTGCAACAATGTCACCATTGTTGAGAGTCATATCCAAAATCTTGATGTCTGTGTTTGACTTAGTGAATGCAACACAGTAAATTTCCACTGTAAACTTACGTTTACATTTGAAATGAGGTCTGGCTATATAATGAAATGCAATGAGAAATCAGGGCTTTTTCCGTACCTCAGATGAGCCTGTGAATGCGGAGTCGCTGAGACTCAGCATTCATGTATTTCATAATGTCCAACCCGATCTCACGGGAATTCGTGCAAATTTTACGAGGTGGCTAATTCGTAACAATTCGTACGAACTCACTCGTACGATTTTTGTGAAACCGTACATATTTTACGAATTGGCCAAATCGTATGAATTTGTACGATTGACCTACCCCTAACCCTGCCCCTAAACATACCCATCACGTGGGTTTAGGCAATTCGTACGTGTGAGGTCGTATGAAATAGTACGAATCCCGGGCCGTCATACAACTGACGCTTTACCTTTAACGTCAGTTAGGTGACGGGTTAGGTTTAGGGTTAGGTTTAGGTCCGGGGTAGAGTTAGGATTTCATAACCTCATCTACCGACGTTTAAGGGGGCCCTAAAAAGGCGAATATTGACGTGTGGTCAAAAGACGTCCCAAAATGTCAGTTATATGACGTCTTGGGATGAGACTGCGCTGAATTAGACGGCCTTACATTCTGTTTCAGTCATTCACGTTGCTGCAATATTTGAGTGCAGTGAACTCAATTTTATGTAGTACATAATACTGTTTAGTTTTACAGTGCAAAAGAGAGACTCACATCTCTTCAATGATGTTGCAGATCTTGTGCTGGTAGGCCTGGCGATGGAGAGTGTATCGAGTGCGAAACATGTCATAAACATTATCAGCCTCCTATTAGACACACAAACACCAGAGTTACAAATCCAGTTCCCATAATGCAGTGTTCACATTCAACAGCTTTTCATCTTTTGGTCACTTTTTTAGATTTGTCCAAAGAAACAAACAGCCACATTTTAAAACGAATAGCTGAACAAAAAAAAAAGATGAAAGATGAAAATTGTAGAAATAGTGAAATGTAAATTTTGGGGTAGTATCATGTACCTTGTCTCTGAAGCAGATGTGATTTCTCCCGTTTATTTTACACACTCGAGCGAACTTCAGCAGACGCTGATGGTCAAAACTGTTTCGAATGCCGAGGTGATGACAGTCTCTGAGAAATAAGTGTATAAAATAAAAAAGTTTGGCACTGTTTGCAATAGTTCTTTATGTTAATCTGACATACTACAACCAACAAGAGGTCACAACTTCTTATATTTGTGACTTTATGTGTTCTTTTGTTGCCGTCAGCCAATCAAAATGCCTAATAATAATATTATATTTACCGTGCGAAATAGTCCCATTTGTCCACATCGATGCCATTCTGTTTGTTTGCCACAATCTCATACAGGAAGGATTTGTCTTCAGCTCTGCCCTTGTGTGTCCACTGAAAAAAGCAAAGGCTGTATGTAAATGAGGCTTTATCACATCAATAACAGATGACGTATCAGTATGAACCTCAGCAGCTGAATCTTTAGCCCCTTCGATTAACTCTTTAATGAAGGTGACGTCTTGATCATCCAGTCCGTGCTCTTCCAACACATTCCCATTCTCAGTCTTCAAACTCTTCACAATGTCATCAAACATCTGCACTGACATCTGTTCATGCTGAAGTAAAGACACATGAAATCATAAATACAGACATTACAGAAGCCAACGGCACTGAGTGTGTGTGAGCAATGTGATGCAGATCAAATAGAAAAGGTGACCTGATCATGTTGGTTGTGTTTTAACATAATCATTAATTGACCTGAATCATTGAACTCATCAAAAGCATAAATTCTGAGTTAAAACTACCCTATGGATTTTAGTAGCATGATCATTTTAGAACATACCATTTTCAGCCTTTTCAATGAAATCCAAACGATAAAATAAAAAACTTCATAAAAGTATTGTATGTAGGCACGCACAGACATCAAGAATTAGCGTATGAATCTCAACAATGGTGACAAACAGATCACCTCTGAACATGAGCTCATTATTTATTCACGCAGCAATGCATGATGGGAACCATGAATGAGTTTTGATTGGTGGCACCCTGAATGCACTGCAACATGCTTTATAATTGTCACCATTGTTGAGATTCACAGGCTAATTATTGATGTCTATCTGTCTCTTTTAAGAAAAAGTGAAGAGAAGTAAAAAAATTGTATAAAAGAAACTTTTAAGAATAAATGTTGAAATCCAAACGATAATATTGTTGAAAATATTGTGCTGTACAAGGTCACTGCTGCTAAAATTAATACAGTAATTCTCACTTAAAAATGAGAATTTAAATTACTTCAATGTTTCAAGTCAAATGATTGTGAAATACTGATTAAGTTAAAACACAACCAGATCACCTTTTCTATGTGTTCATCTGGCTGTTATAACTCATGTACAGCAGCCAAAAAATCTAAAGACAATTAACTAAGGGTCAGGAGCCCAACTAAAGCAAACACTGATCTCCATAATGGTGACTTAAAATATTCAGTTTTTCTCCTTCAGAGATTCTGGTTGTTATCATCAGGTGTCTTCAATAATGCTCAATCATCACTAAATTAATCACTTAATCATCTCATTAACTTTAACACTGCTTCATTTAACACACTGATCAGAGTTTATATAATTCACACTTTTAAGTGTTAATTTAACACTGGGGATTTTGCCGAGTGTTCATTCTCACCTTCCACTTCTCGGGGATGTCATCATCCAAGCCTAGGGAAAAATGCAGGTGTCAGATGATTTTTAAGTCACTTAACTCTTTCAGATTAATTTACCAGACATGCACACATACAAGTTTTTGCCAAATAACAATAACAGATCTTTCTGATTAGATCTCATTTCATACTTTCACTTTGCTTACCTCTTATTTGTTTAATCTTTTTAGCTTTAGGAATAACCAGACCATCAAATACATGGGAAAGTGGACCATGACCTAATAAATAAATAAAGATAAAAATGAAAATGATTGCATGGTCAAAATTTGTGTTTCTCTTACATGTGATTTTTAACCTGGACATCTATTTTTAAGATACTCAATCATGAGATGAAGATTTCAGTATAAAAGTTGCAAATGTTTTTATGTGACCATTAGCTTTAGAGCTACTCACCCAAGTCGTGACACAGTCCAGCGATCTGAACACACAGGAAATCCTTTTTGGTGATTTTGAGCTCTGGCTGATTGTCATGAAGAATCTTGACCAGACAACCTGATAAATACGCCACACTAACACACACACACAACCAAAAACACTAAAGATGTTAATTGCATTACTTGCATATCATGTGACTGTTACCAACATCAGAGAGAGAACCACGAACATGGGAATGTATAAAATTAATCTATAAATTTTAAATTAAATATAATTATTTAAAGATAATATAAAATATTATAGAAAATTTCATGTATTTAAGGAAAATCCTGAGCTCGGCAATCTCCGCTACTCGACTGCGCAGTCATGAGACTCTATTAAAGGGTTGATGAACTGAGAAATATTTTTACATATACGAAATAAAAACACCAAAGTTGACATAGAAGTGACAATTTATCCCTTAAATTTTCATTTTAGGGTGAATTATTCTTTTAAATGGCCTAAAATGTCAAATGTAAATATTATAATCTTACCCAAGCGAGTGTTCGAAGCGATTGTGAGAAGCTCCCGGATACACCAGATATGTTCCTCCGAGTTGTTTAATATGTCGGAGTCTCTGAAACTGAGGTGTATCTGTGATCTTCACCAGCAGGGGGTGCAGCGCAATGTGACCATGAATGGGGTCGTTGAAAATCTACAGCACGCAAAACACACCAGTTAATCACATTAACATTCGATGCATTTCCCTACTCAACATCTAAAACATGTCATCGACCAAAGTGATTTTATGACCCACATTCTCCATTCGTGGAAGACCATTTCATGAGCAAAATGCATCCTGACCAACATGAGCGTCTTTTGAGCATACTTCAACATCCGCCTTTTTAGGGTACCCTTAAACGTCGGTTAAATGATGTTATCGGATCCTAACCCAGACCTAAACCTACCCCTAAACCTACCCCGTCACCTAACCGAGGTTAAAGGTAAAGCGTCAGCTGTATGACGGCCCGGGATCGTCATCTAACCGACGTTTAAGGGTATGGCGGATGTTGACGTATGGTCAAAAGACGTCCCAAGACGTCAGTTATATGACTTCTTGGGATGAGACTGTGTTAGGTGGCTAGTGCCAATAAAGTTCCTAGAACTACCCAGTGTGAAAGCCTTTTATTACAATCCACATTTAAAACATGTTGGCAGCACTCCTAAAAACATGTATAATCCTTCAAGGAAGTGAGAAGTGAAATGACAGTTCGCTTACCTTCATTTGTTCATTTGAGAAGTCTAAGGAGTATTTCTTCAAGATATCTCGCAATTCATCATTAATAATCTCCCATATCTGTTGTTTCTCGGGCTCTGGAAAAGCATGACATTTTAATTATCTTAGAATCACTGAAGGAGAAACTCAAATTTTAGTCACCATTATAGAGATCAGTATTTGGTTTAGTTGGGCAATTGACCTTTTCATGTTCAACTTTAGATTTTGTTTGGCTGCTGTACATGAGTTATGGAAGCCAGATGAACACAGAGAAAAAAGGTGATCTGGTGGTGTTGTTTATGATATAACACAATCATTATTTCACAATCATATGACTAGGGTTGTGTATCGTTTGAATTTGAACGATTCTGATTCCGATTCTGATTCCTTGTTTCGATTCCGGTTCCTAACGATTCTCGATTCCGATTCTTTTAAGAGGCAGGGTCAAAAAAGTTTAGCTAACCTTGCTAACCAACGGTCTTTCTGAAGGAAATAATCCTTTCTAAAGGGAAATACTCTGAATTTTGCCGAGATTTCGTTATTTTTAGAAAAGTGAAGCCACTCTTTGGCCCGCCGACGTAAGCTACTCATGTTCAACTCGCGCGGTTATGCCAACACTTCCGGTAGACGCTTCTTCATTGGTGTTGTTCAGCGGTTTCTTCTTCTGGTCGGCGGACTGTGAATATCGAAACTAGGAATCGAAATTTTAACTTTTGAACGATTCCGGGAAAAACGAAAAGTTAGTCCCGGTTCCAATCGATACTCGTTTCTCGATACCCAACCCTACATATGACCCTAATCACTGAATTTAAGCAGTCCTAATGTCTTATTACAGTGTATATTAGTCATTATAAATTCAAAGTGATTCAACCGTACAAATCCCAGGTCGTTCAATATAATCTAAATTATTTCTTAAAAGTTGTTCTGATAAAAAAATCTCTGTTTTCAGGCACACAATGATATATAGATTCAATGTATGAATCTCAACTATGGTGACAAAAAGACAATTCAGATCATAATTTATTCATCCCGCAATGCATGATGGGAGCTATGAATGAGTTTTGATTGGTGGAACCCAGAATGCACTGCAACATGCTTTATTATTGTCACCATTGTTGAGAATCACAGGCTGATTATTGATGTCTGTGTGTCCAAACAAAATTTCATTTTCAGCGACTTTTGATCAGAAAAACTTAAGAAATCTTTTGGATTATATTGAAAAAAAATAGGAATTTTATGCTGTTAAATCACTTGGATATGGTATTGACCAATATACCTTTATGTCAAAGATTAGGACTGAATGAGTTCAGTGATTCAGGTCATATGATTGTGAAATAATGATTCAGTTAAAACATAACCAAGACTAACACTTACTCTAAATTCTAACACTTTAACACTCTTGGGTCTTTAACACTCTTGAGTTTTTGTTGTGTAGTAACATTCACGAAACTGGACATTTTTATGTTCTTGGATTGTTAGAAATCAACATTACTGTCATGTTGAATTTTCAATAAAAAATTACTTTTAAATAACTTTATACCTTTTAAAACACGTTCCTCTAACGTCAAGAAAACTGGACATTTTTCACGTTCCCAGAACCAACACTAAACATTTAGAGAACGTTCCTATAACAAAATTCTGTTAGCTGGGGAAGTTCGGGTTATGCCCTTCTGACGTACTTCCTGTAGGGAGAACAGCTTCCTTTCGATCCTTGTTATTGCATTCACTGTCAAGTCAAGTCAATTTTTGCTCCAAAGAAATACATAACATAAGTCGAATGTGCTAACTAAACGCCTTAGACTTGAACAATAATGTTGTATTGAAATTTTTTTTACTGGTTTGTAGATTGTATGTAACATGAATATTCCCCAGGAGATAGATAAACACAGATCGATTACACACACATACACATTATCATATGAAATTGAGTTGTAAATGAACTGCAGAATGAAATCAGTCTTTCCTTACCTTCACTTGCTTTATAGGATTTCTTTAGATCCTGAAGACTTTTCCTGTGATCAGAGAGAGTTTTTTGGGTTTTTTCAGATTGAAGCATCTTGTTTTTGTCTAGAAAACGAGATAAAGAGGCAATAAAGATCTGTAACACTGCAGATTTTACTGATCCAGCAACTCAACTCGCTAGATTACATGAAGAGGAAAAGTCTTTGTCATTACACTATGTGGGTGTGTCTCAGACAAACGTTTAATGAGTGGATCAGAGCGACTGCTGCTGGAAACACATTCAGCACACAATATTTGCTGTATAGTTCTTGTATATATAAATATATATTATCTTACGCATATTTCTCTCGCAACTGCCTTTGGTAGGGTTTGTTTTACCAAATGTATGTAAATGTAATGCAAATATTATAAAATAAAATGTGAATGTTAAAGGGATAGGTCATGCCAAAATTTACATTCAAATCATCCTGAATGACCTCCTTTCTTCTGTTGGAAAAAATGTTCAAAAGAAAAGACATGATGACAGTGATACAATACTTATATACGGTGATCATGACTTTTCCAACACTCCTCACAATAAGCATTTTTAGATCCAAGGATTTCTGGAAAAAGCTGTGCTTTCACTCAAACAAATGAGTCTTTGAATGAACGTAAAAAAATCATGGAAAGGATTGCCACATGATTAACTTGCTTTATATCAGCATTATGTAATTCTGTTATTCCAATTTAATGTACTTGCGTTGGGTCAACTTAATTTATTAAGGTTGATTCAACTTATTTACTATGGTTGGGCATAGCTTAATTGAATAGTGTCAGCCCAACTAATGTTTGTTAAGTTCTTGGTTTTTCATGTTTAATATCTTTCCTTTTAAACTATTGTTTCGATGTGGCGGGTGTGTATTGTAAGTTGATGCGACAGATGACTGCTTTAATGAAGTATCTGAAACAGGTTCTGTGTGAAGAACAGGTGAAGCAGCTTCATGAACAGATGATCTTTGTTTGTTTCACTTGTACACGTCACTGTTGCAACGAATGGACTTTGCAAACTAAAGAATGAAATTAAAGCTTCTCTGTCTTCAAATAAACACTAGCTACAAATATAAATAAAACAACTACAAGGCTTTACCGTATAACAAAAGGAAAAAGGCTGTTGCCAGCTCTCTTCTCTCCAAGTTCGATCCAATCACAACATCCTCCCTGAAACAAGATCATAAACTTTACTTTATCTTTTAGAGTTTTTGTTGTTTTTATTTTTTAATTTCAACTTAATTGTAAAATAGTAACACATACTATTCATGCCATTTTTACACCGAAAACCCAAGTTCAGAATAATTGATTAATTGGTTTGAGTGCCAGTTTGTTAAGCATATTTTAATGTATTGTTTTATTTTTTTAGTTTTCTAGAGCCAAACTAAGATACTCTGTTTGTAATTCTTATAAATCTTTTTTTTTTTTTGGCTCCATTGATTCCGGTTATTTCCAACATTGAATCTCTTATCATAAAAGAGTATCAAATGAAGAGCTCAGAACAACAAATGTTGCATTTTATTTCTATGAATAATTTGCATGTGTTCTTATTGATGACCCAGACGGGCTTAAATGGCACATATGTAAATGTTTAAGCTACGGTTGTTTCATTTGTCACGTCATTGAAGCGGCTTCATTTCAGTAAACTGAACACAACATTACAAAGTTATTAAGAAATCACAACAATCTAGCCTATGCTTTATTAGGAAATGCTGTAAATTTGATAGAGTTACTGTTCTGAGATAAGAATGCGGCCGACAAATGTGACCTTGGGACGAAGAAGCCTTTAAAATGAGACACAGAAATATTGTGTGCGAATAAAGTGATTAAAAGTCATTCAGATTAAACAGGTTCAGGTTTCCTTTAAGTGTTCAGAAGTATAATGAAAACATTCAGTGCTTTAATGCAAGTCAGTCCAGTCATTCTAGTTCTTCTGTTTAATGCAGGAACACATCATTCACAATCACTTCAGCCTTTGTATTTACTATTATGGCATTTATAAGAGTAATATAGTGTGTCTAGATATTAAAAATGTTCTGAGCATAGACTATTTTTAATTCTTTATATTTGCTGGTCAAACTCTCAATCTGTAAAATCACAGCGATGATCAAAAATACAAATGAATTAGACATGAGATCAGTGAATCTAGATTATAATAGAGACCCCTGTCATCTGATCCTGTATTTCAGCTTTAATGACATAGAAAATGAAATTTAAGAACACAATTGCCACAGTCAGAGAAAAACTAATGCTCAAAAGTCAAGGGTCGAGAGCCCAACTAAAGCAAACACTGATCACCATCATGGTAACATCACATGAAGATAAAACGACATCTAAACCTCTGCCACCTTTCAATACAATCTTCTGTAGAAGTCTGACAGAAATAAAGTCAGTCTGGTGAGTAATAAGTGAAGCTTCGTGGTTTTCGTTCCTTCTGTGATTCTGCTGGTTAACAGCAGGTGTTCATCAGTGTCTGAATTAACTTTGAAAATTACCTAATTGAATTATTAATTTAGCCAAGTGGCCTACATATTGACTTGACTGAGGCGTTATTAGTCATGTGCAGTATTTTGTTTCATTTTAAATGTCATTTTTATTGATGAAAATGTTCATCTTAGCTATTCGAAAAGTATTGATATGTCACAAAATGGAATTGGCATTACGTCTAAATTACATGACAGATAAAAACAGAGTCGTTTTTAAACTCAACTATCTCCGTAAGAAGATATCCTCATAATTGCCTAACTTCTGCATATATATAATTTACAGTGCTTCGTGTAAACGTATCAACTGTATTCATACAATAGATGATAATTGCACTAATTTGGGCAGTGCATGGAGAGAGTCGATCACTGAAGACAATAGAAACCATAGAGACCAGGAACAGAAAACACAAACACCCAAAATAAACACACGAATACTGTCAACAACTGCGGCCTTGCTTTTGTAGCTTAACTGTTTTGAATAAATATGAATATATAGAAGAGCAATTACTTTAAATTAAGCAAAATATTCATTATTTTAAACACTGTAAAAAAAAAATCTGTTAAATTTACGGGAAAACTACGCCAGCTGTGGTTACCAGAGTTTTCCTGTTAAAAGTACGGTAACAAGTTAGCAACATTTAAGGTTTTACAGACTTTGACCGTATTTAATTTTACAGCAAAAAACCGTATTTCTTTATTTGATATAATGTTAATTTACTGACATTTTGAAGTATTAATAACAGTTTTGTCCAATTGCAATTCAACGACAGTCATCAATCACAGCAATAATGAGTCAAATGAACAATCAAAGCTCATCATTATCAGCTCTTCCACTAGAAAGTTCATTTTATTACATTGAAGCTGCACAGTGTCATTCACACAAACATTAAACACCATCATGGTAACATGTTGAAATTTAAAAAATGGAATAAGAAATAATTTTACAACGTTAAATGTAACATAAAACCCCAATGAACATAACTGATAAGAAAATTACGAATAAACAGTTAAAACACATTAAATGTGAAGTGTCACGCAGGGAATTGTGGGAAAGTCAATTTACATTTTTTTCTCTGTAAATAATACAATGACTTCTTCTTTTTTACTTCCAAAAACTGTAAATTTAACAGTATTTTACAGTAAAATTACATTAAATGTACGATTATATATATATCACAGTTATTTACCGTATATAGTAAGGAAACTTTCTGTTAGCCAATTCTCACTGTAGCATTTTTACAGTCTTTTACTGTTAAAATCACGATCATTTTTTACAGTGAATGACAGGCTGACAGGACCGTTAGTGTTGCTGTATCATCAGTAGATGAGTTGATAATGACAAACTAAGAGATTAATTGATCAGAGCCACAGCAACATTGTTTCGGCCAACATCTGGCACTTGTGGGACATGCAGCAATGAATGATACACTGATTTTGTGGCTCAGATAAAGTCCAGTTGTGGTTTATTTCTTTGCTCTTGTGGCATTGCTATGGCCTGCTTGTGGCCCAGATCTGTCAAACAGGAGTGGCCAAGAGTTTATGGAGCTTAAATGAGTCCAACATCACACTCATTTATTTACATTTGTTTTATATTTGCTTATTCGTTTAACAAGTTTTTTTAACCAAAGTGGCAAATGAGGACAAATGCAAACAGCAGTGATTCACTGGAAGGAGTATACATGGTCCCACTTTATATTAAGTGGCTTTAAGTACTATGTACTTGCATTGAATGAATAATTTGATACAATGGACTTGTACATGTTTTTACATTGTACTTATATTTTAAAAATACCGGCATGTAATTACAGCTGTAATTAATATAATGTAATTACATAGCTGACCCATCCCTTACACTTAAACCGACCCATACCACCACACCTGTCCCTAACCTTACCCGCATCACACCTCAATAGCAGCAAAAGCGATTTACAATGCAACATGAGCACAATAAGTACATTGTACTTATTTTTAAATGTAAGTACATAGTACTTAAAACCACTTAATATAAAGTGGGACCGAATACATAATTTGAACTTGAAGCACTGCAATATTATCTTTTAACTTTTGCACAATACTTATTTTTTATTTTCTTTCTTTGGTATTTGGTATGTTGTGCTGAACTTTTTTTTTTACTAGTTTGTAGATTGTATGTAACATGAACATATTCCTCTAAACACAGCAGGAGATTGGTATTTTACTTAACTCAGGTTTTACTTTCATAAATTGCACAATAGTAAATACAAAGCCTGGAGTGATTGTGAAAAGTGAAAGTGTGCATAAATGGAAATACAAAAACTTATTTGCTTATACAACATCCACATTTGATTAATAAAAGTGCATTGCGTGCAATCAGTAGTTTGACAGAGAAAGGTTTGTCTGCTCATATGGTCAATGATGAAATGAATGAGAAAGAAAACAGATCACACACACACACACACCATGTGTACTAAACAGTGTTGACTCTGGGGATTTTGCTGTGTATGGAAATGAATGTGTGAGGAAACATGCAAACACTGTCGATCCTGCAGGGCATGATATACATATTTTAGATCAGAGATGAAGATTTGAGGTCACTAGATCTGTGAGAGAATAAAATCAGCTCTTTATCTCTCCTTCATGTCTTTGTCTCTTTACAAACACAAACTCACCACATCATTCACTATTCAAACATCTGCATTAGAGACTAAAGGCGTTTGTCTGTTTATTCAGGGTTCCCACGCAGTGCGGAAAAAATATTTGTTGTTTAAGACTTATAGTGTTTTGTAAAATATAAAATTAAGAATTTCTAATAATATATGTATCATTCAAGGGTGATTTCTTGGCAAAAGTGATCGTTGAGTGATCGTCAAACACGGCACACATTATCATTACGCAAATCTGTTTATATGTAAGAGTCTTCTTTGACCTTCAGTTAAGGAAAGTGTGTGTGACACTCAAACCAGCAACAGATAAAGGAGTGAACCATCATTTCATTCAGACTGTACTACATTTGTTCATCACCCATTTGATGGAGTGAATACTTTCATATTTAATTCAGACACTGATGAACACCTGCTGTTAAAGGAGTAGTTCACTTTTTAAAATACTTTTGCTGAAAATTCACTCGCCCCCATGTCATCCAAGATGTCCATGTCTTTCTTTCTTCAGTCGTAAAGAAATTAAGGTTTTTGATGAAAACATTCCAGGATTTTCTCCATATAATTGACTTCAATGGGGACCAATCGGTTCAAGATCGAAAAGACAGTTTCAGTGCAAACTGCAAACTTGTTTCTAAGGGCTTTTTAACGATTCCAGACGATGAATAAGGGTCTTATCAAGCGAAACGATCGCTCATTTAGAAAATAAATAACAAAGTTTAAATTTTATAAGCTCAAACGCTTGCCTTACTCTGTTCTGTGACGCACTCCTGTTCGAACTCGTTCATCAAAATGAAAGAATCTTCTTCCGAGTCATTTGGTTCATTCGGCGAAAGAAACGAACGAATTGATTCGGGAAAAGATTTGTTCATTTTGTTGAACGAGTTCGAACAGTCACACAGAACGGAGCAAGGCGAGCATTTGAGCTTATAAAACTTAAACTTTGTTATTTTTTTAAAAAACGAGTGATCGTTTCACTTGATAAGACCCTTATTTATCGTCTGGAATCGTTTAAAGCCATTTGAACAAGTTTACAGTTTGTACTAAAAGTTTCTTTTGGATCTAGAACTGTTTGGTTCGACTGAAGAAAGAAAGACATGGACATCTTGGATGACATGGGGGCGAGTAAATTATCAGCAAAAGTGTTTTAAAAAGTGAACTACTCCTTTAACAATTATAATTGACAATCTTATTTTTTATTGTTTTTTTTTTGCCTTAATGATCATGTTTTTTTAGGTAATGTATTGACCAAATGAATAACTAAAGCAAACACTGATCACAACAATGGTGACACTTCAAATGAAACATACTATATATCAACATCTAAACCTCTGTTAATGCTCACCAAGATCTTCTGTAGACATCTAACAGAAATAGTCAACGTTATGGCTGGGCGATATTGTTATGCGCATCTAATCAGTAAAGCCGGTTCCTTGATTAGTAATAAATCACATTATTGAAGACACCTGATGATAACAAGCAGAATCACTGAAGGAGAAAATCACAAATTGTAAGCCACCGTTATGGAGATCAGTGTCTTGACACTTGTACTTTCATTTTAAATTTGTTTGTCTGCTGTGATTGATTTACAACAGTCAAATGAACAAAGAAAAAGAGTGATCTGATAGTGTTGGTTATGTTTTGACATAATCATGCTGTGATCTAAGATATGAAACTTATTCAGATGATTTGATATAAAGGGATAGTTCACTTTGAAATACATTTTTGGTGTGTTTACCTCAAGGGTATCCAAGATGTAGGTGTCTTTGATTCCACAGTATTTTCAATTTTGATATTTGTTTGTCAGTCATATAATGCCTATAAGTATGGTATAATTATGGTCACCACCTCAAAGAGCACGCACAGAGAAGTCCAAATGAAACATGATTTAATGACTCATAAATGTAAGTACACATTGATAGCCTAAGACACGAAACGAGCGGTTTGTGTGAGAAAACCAACAGTATTTATATTGTTCTTGTAATCACAGCCATGTTCGGAAGTTTTACCTTTCACTGTGAAGATCTAAACATATTTAGATATACGGGAAATAGCAATGGAAGACGATTCGATATATCTAAATATGTTTAGTGAAAGGTAACAAACTTCCGAAATCTCTGTGTAAACAATGAGTGACGTAGACGCGGCGCAAGCGATCACTTCTGGCGTAACGTCTGGAGACGGTTCAGTTTGGAAAATTTGGAAAACTCTCAAAAAAACACATAAAAACTTGTGTTACAGGTTTGCTGGGCTCATCAGTTAATTACGGCTCTTCGTCACGGCAAAATTTCCCGTGTTAAACTAACACACCTGGGAGTGAGTGGGAGTATGAGTCCACACTCAAAACAAGACTGTTAAAGTTAATGAGATAATTAAGTGATTAAATGAGTGATGATTGAGCATAATTGAAGACATCTAAAACAGAATCACAAGGAGAATATCTAAAATTGAACGCCACCGTTATGGAGATCAGTGTTTGCTTTAGTTGGGCTCTTGACCCTTTTATTATTAACTTTATGTTTTAATTTGCTGTTGCATCTGATTTATACCTGCCAGATGAACTAAGATAAATAAGTATAAAATGATGTTGGTCATATGTTGATATTCATAATTTGATTTATTCAGTTGGTTAGTGTATAACTGAGATTCTGCATAAATATCTAGACTGTTAAATATAATACAAAGGATTTCTCAAAAGTTGTTTAAGAAAAAATCGTTTTAAGGCACACACAGAAGTCAAGATTCAGTCAATGCTTCTCAACACCGGTGACGAGTAGAATATTCAAGTAGGAAAAGTAAATTACAGACAATTCAGATCATAATTTATTCAAACCGCAATGCATGATGGGAGCCATTAATGAGTTGTGATTGGTGGCAATGAGGATTATTATTGTCACCATGGTTGAGATACACGGGCTGATTATTGATGTCTGTGTTTCTAAATAAATATGATGTAGTTTGATCAGAATATTTTTAAATAAATATTTTGGGTTAGAAGAAAAATACAGATATGCAGTAGAAACAAAAAAAAATTTTGCTAACAAGTTAAACCAAATCATTTGAATATGTTTTATTCTTCAGATCACAACATGATTATGTCAAAGCATAATCAACACTATTAAATCACAGATATCTTTGTTCATTTGACTGTTATAAATCAATAACAGCAGACAAACAAAGTTTGAAATGAAAAATGTATAAGTGTCAAGAGCCCAACTAAAGCAGACACTGATCTCCATAACGGTGGCTTACAATTTGTGATTTTCTCCTTCAGTGATTCTGCTTGTGATCATCAGGTGTCTTCAATAATGCTCAATCATCACTAAATTAATCACTTAATTATCTCATTAACTTTAACTCTCTCAAGTGTTAATTTAACACTCATATCGTCCATTTGAAAGTAATTTCAAATGGACGACATTTGAAGCTAATCAAGGAACCGGCTTTACTGATTAGATGCGCATAACAATATCGTGCGATGTATCGCCCTGCATTTAAAAAAAATTATTTCCTTTTAATCTTTTGTTCGTAGTTCATGTCAGGTGTGTCTTGTTAGATGTGACCGGTAATGTCCTGAAAGGCAAAACATCTGAAATACACACCTGAGCAGGTTCAACCTGTAAGTGTTCACATAGATAAAATAACTCTGTTTGACTTTAGTGAAGAGTTTAGTTAAAGAGTTTTTGCTGTTTTCATTTAATCTAAACTATAAAATCCAATGATTCTAACTAACACCTTTTAGTTAACTTTACTCAATGACTTCATTGTAAAATGTACAATTGACATATTAACTATGCCTTTTTTACTCGGAAAACCCAAGTTCAGATTCATTGATTGATTGGTTTGCGTGACATTTTGTCAAGCATTATTCTTTTTCTTTCTTTTCTTTTTTATATATTTCCTTTTAACTTTTTGTTCGTAGTTCATGTCAGGTTAGTTGATGTGACAGGTGATGTCTGAAAAACAAAAGTCTAAAGACTAACACACCCATCTGAAATACTCACATGAGCAGGTTCAAACTGTAAGGTGTGTAATAATTCTGTGTTTGACTTTAATGAAGTATCTGAAACAGGTTCTGTGTGAAGAACAGGTCACACAGCTTCATGAACAGATGATCTTTGTTTCACTTTTACACGTCACTGTTGCAATGAATGGACTTTGCAAACTAAAGAATGAAATTAAAGCTTCTGTGTCTTCAAATAAACACTAGCTACAAATATAAATAAAACAACAACAAGGCTTTACCGGATAAAAAGTGAAAAAAGGAATAAAAAGGCTAATAATAATAATAATAATATTATAATAATAATAATATTGTTTGTAATCTGTTGCCACAATTTTACTGATTAGATAAAGCATATTCATTTTTACAGTGTATGTAAACAGGTTCCACCGTTTCAAAAAATGTTGTGTCGGCTTTACTTTAACTTTTTGGTGAACAGGTTCAACCAGTTCCACATAACTTGGTTTCGTTAAACAAAGATAATTTGTTCACTTAAGGAGTTTACTGTAAAGCAAATCTACTCAACAAAAAAAAATGTTGTATAAAATAATTTTGTATTTTGCTATAAAATCACAATATGATATCATAGCTGACATCATACTGATTGAGCTGCTAAAAAGTTTTAAAGCACTGTTTTAAATTCAAATTCAAAGAGTGTGTTTAAACTTTTGAATTATACTTAATTATATCACATGAAAATAGATGACATGGGAAAACACGTTTTTACAACATGCATGATTCGCAATAAAAACAATGTTTATGATGAATCCAAATCAAATATTTGATAAAACTAACATCTGTTAAGTGTTTTTATTAGGGCTGTCAAAACGATTAATCGCGATTAATCGCATCCAAAATAAAAGTTTGTGTTTACATAATATATGTGGGTGCACTGTGTATAATTATTTTGTATATACATATAAAAACACACATGCATGTATATTTAAGAAAAAAATATTATTTATATATAAAATATTTATATATATAATATAAATTAAATATAAATCTATATACAGAATATACATGAAAATATTTCTTAAATATATACAAGCATGTGTGTGTGTATTTATATATATAATTATACACAGTGCACCCACATATATTATGTAAACACAAACTTTTATTTTGGATGCGATTAATCGTTTGACAGCCCTAGTTTTTATACATGTGTGAAATAAATAAACCTAAATTCACATATTTATGCTGAGCTCTTCAAAATATATTCATATAAACACAAACTCAAAGCACTGGCTGTGTGTAAAGGCTGTAAACACCTGCCTTTAACCAACAAATGAAAACTGAAACTGATGTGAAAGAATGAAGCACAGCGTAATCGAGTCCTCTGCTGCTCTCTGGGGGAAATCACTCAATAATTCATCTGATCATCTGTGGAAATACTACTAAAACAGCCAGTGTTGGGAAGGTTACTTTAATATTCATTTTTCACCAAATAACCAATGCCCAAAATGACCAAAATAACATTCTGCACAGTGAGGAGCCTACAAGCTTCACATATTAGAAAAATAGCTACAATAATAATATCAAAAAAAAATTTAAAGGCTCATTGTCAAGGTTGTTTTAGATCAACACCTGCAAGCGATCCGGTTTTAAAGATCAGGTTTTAAAAACATAAATAAAAATGATGAACTATCTAATAATTTCATACATAATAATTAACCCTTGAGTGCATCTATTATTTTTTTTCTAAATTTCAATAATCAAGCATTACCTTCACTTTTCTACCTTATCTTCTTTTTTTCTCAATAGTCTGCTGTCGTCTTCCTCATGTGTCGAGGAGGATGGCAAGACCTGGAGAAATGTGGAGATTTTCCATCATGTATCATCCCAATCCTCATGCTGATTCTGCCTCATAGTTACAGACACAACACTAGACTCGGTTATAGTTACAGATACAACAGGGACATCACTGTACGTTTCGTCCTCAGAGGTCTGAAACATAATCGTGTGTTGTCTCTTGCCATATATAAAAGGTGTTTTGGTTTTTAGATCAGTTATAAAAGGCAATGTTTTGCTTTTTAGCGACAAGACAAGAGGATTTTTTCATTTGAATGTTGTTTGATTTTATCATTGAAACAGGTTCTAATTTGTTTAATTTATTCACTATAATAAGCAGAGGTTATAACCTGAGTTATACATTAAAAACACATTAAAAAAGATATTCAGCCACCAGGAACACCTGTAGAGCTCAGAACATGCCTTTCAATTATATTGGGATTAATCAAAAAATGTTGCATTGCATGTTTGTATCTAAATGATGATTTAGCAGTGCTTTATGCGTTTTAAAAATATATGCATAATAATATAATCGATTGCTTTTGGAACTCTTGCTAGTTTCACAGAGGCATTAATGTCACACTATTAAAATAGGATTCAACTCTGAATGAGGTCAGTGATGTCCTCATCTGACTGTGTGTGATAACAAGAGTAACTTACATAAACACAGTTAAAGCCACCAGAGTGAAAAACTGATGTTAAAAAGTCAAGGATCAAGAGTTCAACAAAAGCAAACACTGATCACCATAATGGTGACATCAAACCAAACATTTTCAATCAAATATCAACATCTAAACTTTTGTATATAGTAGTATGACAGATATTGACTAATCTATAACTGGTTAGTAATAAGTTTAATAATGTGTAATGGACGGACTGAGAGTAAAAAACATGTATAAATAAATCCTTTGAGCAATGGGGCTTTATCGGGGAGGGATCGACAGATGATGTGAGCTATTCAGATCAGACATTGATGAGGTACATTGTTTGACATTTCCGATGAGCTGAATACGAGAACAGCACATACTGTAGTATAGCCAGCAGGGGGAGCATTTAGGCCTGGACGATAGGCTATAGTTAGACCAGATGCATGGAAGAACATCAAACTTGGAGAGGTAAATACTCATGGAGAGTCTGTGAGCGATGTATATACCATAGCATCAAGCAGTTTTCAGACATCAGAGAATCCAGACGTGGACGCCAGTTCTAGTCCCTTGGTTGAGCCAGTGAATATCCAATTTCTATTATAGATAACAGCCAAAAAAAGGCAAAAAAAATAAATAAATAAAGTTTGTACTGTCGGAGCAATGCCAATAACTGGCCAAAAAACCACCTTAGCAAGCTAAGAGAAAGACAACACAAGCTAGCAAGAAGTAAACAAACAGCTAGTAATGAGAACGGTAGCCTAACTCACCCATCCACTGAGCCAAAAGTGTTAGAAGATGGAGAAGGGTATAGAGAACAGAAAAGATTGCTGTCACGTTACACATTTGCATATTATATTCAGAGATATATTATTTATTATGAAAGTCCATCAGAAGAGCTGTGTTATCTTTAATGTGTTTTTTTTTGCTCTTTGGCTCCTCCTACTCTCCTCCTACTAACCCATCTGTTTGGATGATTTCCCTCGGTCGCATCTGCTTATCAGTCCTTATTTAAGATTAGGATGGTGATTATATCCTGTTTTCTCTATTGTATTTTAAATGAATCAGATCACTGAGATTCTCACCTTTCAGCCTAGATGTTGAACCGTAAGGTTGATTGGATTAGCTATAGGGGAGTTGTTCTTTAATGGCTCTGGGATGGCTCTGGGTCTTCCTGGCCAGTGCCCTCAGACTAGGGTGTGTTCGTACTTCATTTGCATGCTTTGTTTCAGAATGTATCGCTCCTCAATATATCAGATTTAATCAAAAATATCTTCATTAAGGGGTTGGTACAGCATGGGGGTGAGTAATGAATGACTTAATTTTCATTTTTGGGTGAACTAACCCTTTAAACTGCCTCTTTCTGCCCGTAGGAGGCAGTGTCACATTGAGCTTGTGAATTGAGAGAGTAGAGATTAAAACTGTATATGAAATTGTGTTGGACAGAATATAACAATGATTGTATCTTGAATTTGAGAGATTGATTGAACTCAACCTATTGAAAGCCTCAAAATAGTATGAGTTCCTGGATTTCATAACACTGATAAACATGTTTTGCATTTTAAGTATTAATTATTCAAGAAAGAGCCAGTTTTCCCTTTCACACAATGTTATTAATATTTCCCAGAGCAATTGTGCCATCATGTCAGATATTTACAGCGAAGAAATTATCCCCGGGACGGAGAAACTGATTTGTTTTTATGACAGTTTATGTGCAGTGTCTGATATACTTTCGTTTATTTGGCATGTTGTTCTCATGTAAACACTGAACTCAGCTAGCCTAGCATAGCAGTAGGCTAATAATAACTCTAAAAACATGACAGAACCACATCAGGGCAAGAAAGGGCCGTTAGTTCATGCAGAGAAGAACTGATTCAGACAGAGAAATGTAAAAATACACGACACGTACATGTCCAGTAACGAAAATAATAATTAGCCTACTTGACCGGCTAAGCCATTAATAATAATTAGTTTTTAATCAAGAACAAAAATAGCTACTTAGCTAAGTCGTGGTCATAAATTGAACAACTTAACTTTTACCATAGAGAAAACAAACATTATTCACGTTCTTGCGTGTTTTTGATTGATAAAATGACGCAGAAAGTTTTCTGTGGACGTCCTGTAGGAGTCGCTGTGACCCTCTTCAGTCCGCCGGTAAAACCACTGAAGGAGAGGAAGCGGTGTGAGGTTTGTTTTCATCTGTGTTTATGACTGTCTGTAATGTATTAATGTGCTTAAATTAACTACTTCTTCGCTTTTTGTCGTTAAAAAAAGAATTAATCATGGTTTTACCACAGTAACCATAGTAAAGGATATTTGTAATAATAGTTAGTATATATGTAGTTATAAACACGTTTCCCGTCGCTCACTACAGCAGCTAGCCTATGTATGTTTTAACTGTAATAGTTAACATGTTTAATTTTCAATGCTGGACACTTAAATGACGCTTAGAAACGAGTACAAGTATCACATTATCATGTTTAAGTTCTGAAATCTGTGTTGAAATCTATCAGGTTTAGAAGATGTATTATTATGACATTCCACAATAATGAATTTAAACATAAGCTTGCCTAAACATGCTTATTTATATCTGAAATTAATATATTATTATCAGAAAATGCGATCATTTTCTTATTCTGATTGTCATTTTGAGTTTAAATCATAATGTTCAGTGTTAGATAATTATAAATGTGTCTTGTAATAAATATGATGTGTTTGTCTTCAGATGTTGACCATGAGAGCGCAGATGGATGTGAACTGCTGTAAATCAGTAGGAACGGATCTGTCCATGCTGGATATTGAGGATTTCATCACTGAAATCTGTCAGCTGAAGAAAGAGGTGGCGTCACTGGAGGCAAAGCTGAGAGAAAGAGGAGACAAACCCGACAGAGAGGTTTGAGCAGCTCATCATTTCATCCTTCAGCTCAATCAAACCACAGTTGTGTTAGCTTCTCACTTCTTATGCACATCTCTAATTAATCCAGCAGCAAAACATGCAAACAAATCACCAAAATAACCACTAGAGCTGCTGATATGGCCTAAAAACCATATTACGATATACATTGATAACTATATATATCACATAAATTATAATAAAACCATTTTAGAACAGGTTAGATAGACCATGAAAAGCCAAACTGCTTTTTTTTTTAGAAATGTACGTAGTTTTGACAACATTTATTATGCAAAACTGTAATTATAATGTTGCAGATAGATAAAATTCAAGTACACAAGTAAGTTTGTGTCGACAGACAGAACATTTATCCTCTGTTTTTATTTCAAATCACTATTTTTATTAGTGTCTTTTATCAAAATAATATAAAAGAGTTTCAGCATTGTGATTCTATTTGTATACAGACAGATAAGGCTAAACTCTTTCTTTCACGTTTAAACTTAACACACTTAAAAACGTATTATTACTTCTACTATATTAAGTTGCTAAAGCAAGTGGCAAAACGTTTATAAATTTACGTTACAAACATTTTAAATTAAAACCCACACTATTGACAAAAACAGCTCTCTCATAGCTTTTTCTTTTGCATTTAAATCTTTTTTTATAAGAAATATTGCGGTCACAAAGAACTTGTTTTTCCACCTCCACGAAGTGCATCCATTGTGTCGCGTTGTTCAGCTAACGTTACTGGGTAGTTTTCCTTGCTTTAATTACCTGAGCTTAAAGTTAAAAAGAGAATGACTGAAAATAAATAGTATATAAAATGTATTGCAATTTAAATAAATGCATTTAAGGAGAAATTACTACATTTTCATGTCAATCTGTGTTCATTTTGACCATGAAACGATTTACAACATAAAGTATACAAAATTGGCCTACGATAGAGATTTTAATTCTATTATCATTCTATCGCAATAATGCATGTTGACACAATCTACCCGCAGATGAAGATGTGCTTCGTCAAACTGGAGGACTGCAGGAACCTGATAGAGAGACGAGGAGAACAAACCACGACAGAGGAACAACAACAACAACAGAGCTTTAAGGAGGAGGAAGAAGAGGATGAGGATGATGAAGGAAATGATCGCAGTGATGATGACGATGATGATTTTATTCCTTCAGGTATGCTTCTTCTACATAGCAAAATCTCATTTAAAAAATGTAATTAACACAAATGTTTTATAATGTAATTATATTATAATTATAATGTAACCTTGTCAGTTTAAGGATAATTCATGCGATTTTATAGTATTTATTTGAAAGAATTAAAAGAGATTCATTTCTATCCTTGTATTATTCGGCTGGTTGAGATTGATATGGGATTTTGAAAGTAATTAAATACTTTTTAGAGAGGGTAATTAGTACAGTAATCTAATTACACTGTTGAAGAGGTAATAAGTAACTAGTAATTAATTACTTTTTTAGAGTAACTTACCCAACAATGGCCATGATTCATGTCGTATGTACATATTGTTCTGAAATAGTGGTTGACCGATATACCGATTTTGGAAACATTATTATTTTTAATGTTTTTAAAAAAGAAGTCTCTTATGCTCATTAAGTCTACATTTATTTGATCAAAAATACAGAAAAAAACTGTAATATTTATACTAATATTAATAGTAATACTTTAAAATAAAATTCAATTTTTCTTTCAGAAATCATTCAAGTACTTTATTTCATAATGATTAATTTTACAATTAATTTTTTCTAATTTAGTAAATATGTATCATAATTCGAAATTTCATTGGAGCACTTATGCATAGATTTAATAGTGTAATATCATATCGACCTCTAGGGCTTGCTCTGAAACAAACGGTAATTTATTGTTTAATAATTAAATAATATAATGATAGATATATATAATATAAATATAATAAATATATATAATGATAATAAATAAATATGAATAATTTATTATTCATTATAATATTTAATTATAATATTTATAATATTTATTATTAATTATTTATAATTAATAATTTATTGTTAAAGGGATACTCCACTATTTTTTGGAAATAGGCTCATTTTACCACTCCCCCAGAGTTAAACAGTCGAGTTTTACCGATTTCGAATCCATTCAGACGATTTTCTGATATTTATAAGAATATCAGTAACCAGACAGTTTCTGCTCTCATTGACTTCCATTGTATATTTTTTTCCTACTATAGAAGTCAATGAGACCAGAAACTGTCTGGTTACTGATATTCCTCAAAATATCAGAAAATCGTCTTTTTTAGAGTAACTTACACAACACTGGACAGCACTAATATATATATATATATATATATATATATACACGTCCTGTTTATAGAAGTGACGGGCCACCAAAGACAGACTGTGTTGGAGGATTTAACGCTTGATCTGGAAAGACGTGACGCAGAGATTCGGGCACTGAAACAGCAGCTGCGTGTCTGCAAGGCGAAGCATGTCGAGGAGATGGAGGCCCTTCGGAGTGAGCTGCGTGTCTGCAGAGAGGCACATGCCGACGCTAAGGCATCGCTTACTGATATGCAAGCGACCCACAAAGGGCTCATGGAGATCCACTCGACGGTAGTGAAGCAGCTCGGAGAGGCGCAGACGGCTCTAAGGAAACGCTTACATCGTGAACCCTCCCCAACCTCAGACTGTCTGGGTCCGACCAGGAGGAGTAAGCCTTTCAGCAACTGTGTTCCCGAACTCCCGTTCACGTCCCCCACTCCGGAGCTTCTGGAGTCGCTGATGATTCAGAGTCAGGGGCGGCCGGATCGGTTTGGTTGCTTGTTGTTTCGTGCCGTGGTACCGCAGCATGTCTACGAGGAGTGGGCATCCACGACCAACTGGGATGGTTCCAGAGGCAAACGTGGCCTGCCTGTGAACGTAAGACACTTTATAATGACTTCGGTTGCTCAGAGATTTCCACACATGGCCAGCAGCGACGGCAAGCGCATCAAGGACAGGGTGAACGAATTTCTACGCTCCCCGAGGAATATTGTCGCCCACCGATGTCTACAAAATTAGATATTGTAGTCGTCTTTATTTTTTTAAAATTTTTTGTTCCAATTTTTTTTTTTTTGGTTTAAAAATTATTTGTACGTTTACATTTTGCTTTTGTTAAAATGAATATTTTTTTTTATATGATTTTTTTTTCTTTTTTTTATATATAACAACTAGGGCTGTCAAACGATTAATCGCGATTAATCGCATACAAAATAAAAGTTTGTGTTTACATAATATATGTGGGTGCACTGTGTATAATTATTTTATTTATATAAATACACACACATGCTTGTATATATTTAAGAAATATTTTCATGTATATACTGTATATAGATTTATATATAATTTATATTATATGTATATCTAAATATTTTATATATAAATATTTTTTTCTTCAATTTAAATGTATGTGTGTTTTTATATATATACAAAATAATTATACACAGTGCACCCACATATATTATATAAACACAAACTTTTATTTTGGATGCGATTAATCGTTTGACAGCCCTAATTTGTACATTTACATTTTGCTTTTGTTAAATTTAGCATTTTTTTTATATGAATATTTTTTTTAATATTTTTGATATTAATATTTTTTTTCATATTTCTTTTATATATAACAACACAATTGTTATAGCTACTATTTTAGTTTGCTATTTTTTCTGTTTTAAAAGTTTTTTATTTTATTCTTTTGTTTATTTTTAACATCTGGCTCTTTACTGTCTCGTTCTTGTCAAATTATATGTTGAAAAATAAAGTTTTTTACAAGACCTTGCGCTAGTCTCATTCTTGTTAAAATAATATTTTTTTTTAATCTTGTGCTCTTTTTTTTTCTTCATTTTTTATTTTTTATAAACAGATACTAAACTTATATTTTAAAGGGTTAGTTCACCCAAAAATGAAAATTAAAGGGCACCTATTATGGCCCTTTTTGGATGCAATATTAGTCTCGGGTGTCCTCAAAATGTATTTGTGAAGTTTCAGCTGAAAATACCCCACAATTAATTTATTATAACTAGATCCAGACCGATATTAGGCATTTTCCAAACTATCGGTATCGGCAGGTATAATGGCCGATAAATGAATATTTCAAAAATGAAATAAAAACGGACAAAAGGTTCAACTATGTCATGAGTGTTGGGGTTGTATAGTTTGTCCACCAGAGGGCGCTCTACACCGCTCCTGTTGGCAACACTCGTGTATAACGCGCCACACATCCTACTGACTAATTATAATTTTATTTATCAGAACTTTAATATATTTTGTTGTTCCTCTGTTCTGTTGTGACAATAAAAGAAACATGTTTCTTTTTAAAATGCAGTTAAAACTCCGCTTCAAAATGTCTTTTCATCAGTAAATCTGGATAAATTGAGCTCATCCTGAAACTGTACATTGAGCTCTTTCTGCCAGTAGGAGGCAGTGTCGCATTGAGCTTGTGGATTGAGAGAGTAAAGATTAAAACAAACTGTATAAAAATGATTGTATCTTAGATTGAATTTTGCCTATTAAAAAGTCTCAAAATAGTATCTATGAATTCCTGGATTTCATAACACTGATAAATTTGTTTTAAATGTGATTTCTAGGGCAATTGCACACTTTTCTCCATTGTTCAATGATTTTTATTGGGATAAGTTTTATTTAATCAAGAAAGAGCCATAGTTTCCTTTAAATAAATAACAATTAACAAATAAATTATTCCTCTGGATGGAAAAAAGACTTTTTTAAAAAATTTTATGACAGCTTTACTATTTAATGTGCGGGCTGATAGTTATTTTTATTCGGCATGTTGTGCTCATTTAAACAAACAAGTTAGCTACAGCTTAGCAGTAATAGTTACTCTAAAGACAGAACCACATGTTTAGAGCGCTGAACTGATTCAGAAACAGAAATACAATACACGATACGGAAACGTAAGGAAAATCCTGTGGTGCAGTGAATATGACAAATCAAGTACACAAATAACAGCTAAAACATAATCGTAGTCATCAATTCAACAATTTTACTTTCACTATAGAAAGAAACATAAGAGTGGTGTTCAAGCTGGCGGTATTTTCACGTTCATAGCTGTGTTTTCAAGCGTGTTTTTGATCGATTAAACGACGGAGAAAGTTTTCTGGGGACGATCTCTACAGACCAGTAGGAGTCGCCATGACGCTCTTCAGTCCGCCGGTAACACCACTGAAGAAGAGGAAGCGGTGAGACAGGTTTGTTTATGTTTTTAACTGTTTTTTTTTTCTGTCTGTAACGTTTTAATGTGCTTTAAATTAACTACTTATTCGCTTTTTATCATTAAAAAACCGAACTAACCATGGTTTTACCACTGTAACCATAGTAAAGGATATTTGTAGCTCTAAAACACGTTTCCCAGCTAACTTATGTTTTAACTGTGATATTTGTAATAGTTAACATGTTTAATTTTCAATGCTGGACGCGTAGAAACGAGTACAAGTATCACATCAACATGTTTAATTTCTGAAATCTGCGTTTAAATCCATCAGTTTTAGAAAATGATAATGTTTTATAATGATATTCTTACAATAATGAATTTAAACGTAGACTTGCCTGAACATATGTTTATTTACATCTGAAATCAATGTCTATCGCTATATTAACATTATTAGAAAATGTAATCATACATTATTTCTTATTCTGATTGTCATTTTGAGTTTAAATCATAATGTTCAGTGTTAGATCATTATAAATGTGTCTTGTAATAATGATGTTGTGTTTGTCTTCAGATGTTGACCATGAGAGCGCAGATGGATGTGAACTGCTGTAAATCAGTAGGAACGGATCTGTCCATGCTGGATATTGAGGATTTCATCACTGAAATCTGTCAGCTGAAGAAAGAGGTGGCGTCACTGGAGGCAAAGCTGAGAGAAAGAGGAGACAAAACCGACAGAGAGGTTTGAGCAGCTCATCATTTCATCCTTCAGCTCAATCAAACCACAGTTGTGTTAGCTTCTCACTTCTTATGCACATCTCTAATTAAATATGCAAACAAATCAAAATAACCCCAAGAGTAATGCTGAGTAATGAGGCTAAAATCAACAGGTTGTTCTTTGTTTATCTATTTCGTCAGGTTTCAGTGTGTGTGACTGATGGGACAGAAGCTCAGGATTCAGTCTGGAGATCCAGAGACACACAGGACTCAGAGCTCAGCCTCACTTTACTGTGTTATACTGACGCTCAGGATCATGGATCCGCTGATCAAACCTCTGACTGTAACGCTGGAGAACTGCAGATGAAGATGTGCTTCGTCAAACTGGAGGACTGCAGGAACCTGATAGAGAGACGAGGAGAAGAAACCACAGCAGAGGAACAACAACAACAGAGCCATGAGGAGGAGGAAGATGTTCAGAATAAAGAGGGGGATGAAGATGATGAAGATCTTCAGAATAAAGAGGGGGATGAAGGAAATGATGTTGAGGATGAGAATAATCGAAGTGATGAAGATAACTTTATTCCTTCAGGTATGTTTAGGTACACTGCTCAGAATTTATTCATTTATCATTTTTCATTGGGCAATAAAGATCAGATGATCAGTTTGCTGGACAAAACAGATTAGTCGGTACTAGTTTAATCCCATGGGGAATTGTCCTTAGAATCGGGTCAATTGACATATTAATATTTTAGTTATAATTCGTTGTGATTGATTATTGATAGCACAATTGTATTTGCTTACCCGTGTGGAGGACTGACTATAATCCGTTGTAAAAACAGTTTCTGGTCTCATTGACTTACATTGTATATTTTTTTCCTACTATGGAAGTCAATGAGACCAGAAACTGTTTGGTTACTGATATTCTTCTAAATATCAGAAAATCGTCTGAATGGATTCGAAAACGGTAAAACTTGACTGTTTAACTCTGGGGGAGTGCTAAAATGAGACATTAGTTACTGTGAACCCATGTTAGTTGAGCAATTTCACATTTATCTTGATTAAATTTTAAGCTCTTGAAGTTATAGAAAAATATAGACGTATATTATAGAATTTCTTGATGGTGGACATTTTTTTTCAGATGTGAACGGCGGTTCATCTGCTGATGAAGAAACAACCTCGATATTAAAAGATCAGCTGAAGGTCAAGAGTTTCTCCTGCGAAACCTGTGGGAAAACATTGAGCTCACGGGGACATTTAGTGAGACATGAGAGAACACACACAGAAGAGAAAGACTTGATATGCAAGAGATGCGACATCAGCTTTCCTACCTTAGAAGAGAAGAGACTTCATTCAAAAGAGCACAGCGTGAAGAAGGAGTTTCACTGCGAACAGTGCGGGAAGGACTTTTTCACCAAAGCATCTAGTATTAGAGCTCATATGAAGACACACACCGACAAGACTTTCCACTGCAGCGAGTGCGACAAGTATTTCAGCACCAAAGGGAATCTTGATACTCATAAGCGAATCCACACGGGTGAAAGACCGTACAAGTGCCCTCACTGCGATAGAGGATTCATGAATGGATCCAGTCTGAAGAAGCATGTGCGCGTTCACACCAACGAGAGGCCGTATCAGTGCAGCGAATGTGGGAAAACCTTCACAAACTCAAGTTCTCTAAAGTCACACCAGAAAATACACTCTGAGGAGAAACCATATCAGTGTTCACACTGCGAGAAACGATTCCGGCACAAATCTCATTTGATTTGCCATGAGAGGACTCACACCGGAGAGAAACCGTACCTGTGCTCCTACTGCGGGAAGAGCTTCTTTAATCCGGCTCAATTTGGAGTTCATCTGAGAGTTCACACTGGAGAAAAACCGTATCACTGTAGCGTTTGTGGGAAGAGTTTCGGTAAACATGGTACCTTCAAAAATCACCAGCGGATTCACACTGGAGAAAGACCGTTCAAGTGTTCTCAGTGTGACAAGACTTTCGCTCGATGGGACGTCCTGAAGACTCATGAGCGAGTTCATACAGGAGAGAAGCCTTACTGCTGCTCCATCTGCGACGAGAGATTCGCTTATTTAGGTAGTTTTCAGACTCACCAGAAGAAACACGCCAAAGAACAAACTGCTCCTGAATCATCCTAGTGTCTTGTAAGTCTGGATTAAAGACTCATTGAGCTCTTTCTGAAACTGTACATTGAGCTCTTTCTGCCAGTAGGAGGCAGTGTCACATTGAGCTTTCATGTGGATTCGGAGAGTAAAGATGAATTGAACTAAACACTGTAAATAGCCTCTATACACGATTGCTTACGGGTTTGTCTCAGCAGCACTAGAATTCATTTATTGTCAAGCTAAAGTTTGTTAAAAAATTGTGTATTTATTCTTGTCTGCATTCTACTTAGGAGAGTTTTTCTATATAAAAAATGTTTTTTTACAGTGAGTCTAATTTTCATTTTGATAGGGGTTATCATATGATCCAACTAATATGCCAATTTGCTGCTCAATAAATCTTTATTTAATAAGGTTGAAAATGCTTAATGGTGTATGGTAACTGACTGACATACGTTTTTCACAGTTCTCAGATCATCAGAAAGATTGAACAGCGTTTATTTCAAACAGAGATTCTGTGAGATGTAACTTCATTTACAGCGCGCCTCTGATATCTGCGCGCGCTTTCTCCTCTCTTCCACAGAAACCCGCGAACTCGCGTGATTCAAAAAATAACGGTCATTTCCAGTCACCGTCTGACTGACTAACATTTGTAAATCCACCGTCTTTATTTAATAATCGAGTTACGGTAGTGAATTTAGTATCTTGGCAACGCCATTGAAGTACAATGGTATTTTGAATGAGAGAAATGGTTTGGTGAAGTCTTTACTCCATCGCTCGTACTGTAGGAGGCGCTGTGCCGTTTTTTAGTCTACCGGTAAAACCACTGAAGAAAGAAAGACAACTGGAGCTCTCAGACGGTGAGTGTTTAATCTGTTTTAATGTTTTAGCACTTTGTCGTTCTTGCTATTTTTCTAGTTATTTAATGATCTTAAAGTTTTTCCTCGCACCGTTTAATAAAAAAAACCCCAAAACTTTAACCATGGTCTTACTGTTTTAACACAGCAAATGTCCTGTTGTTTTACTACAGTAACCATGTTGTAACCATGATGTTTGAAGTAAACCGTACTAATACAATGCTTAATTTTCAGTGCTAGATGCTTTAAAAGGGTTCACTGTTTTGGAAGGAGTAGAGATCTTACAATATCATGTTTAATATTTTAATATATGCATGTAATGATCACATATTGTAACATTTGGTGATATTTCTGCTCTGTGCTTGCACAATATTAAAACAAATAAAGCTCCTAAACACTCTTACATCTGAAATCAAAGTCTAAATAGGCTATAAGATGATTAATAATAATGTTATTTCCTTAAATTCGGCTTATGATGTGTTTGTCTTCAGATGTTGACCATAAAAGCACAGATGGATGTGAACTGCTGTAAATCAGTAGGAACGGATCTGTCCATGCTGGATATTGAGGATTTCATCACTGAAATCTGTCAGCTGAAGAAAGAGGTGGCGTCACTGGAGGCAAAGCTGAGAGAAAGAGGAGACAAACCCGACAGAGAGGTTTGAGCAGCTCATCATTTCATCCTTCAGCTCAATCAAACCACAGTTGTGTTAGCTTCTCATTTAATTATACTTATACCTTTAACAGCAAAATATGCCAACATATCACCAATATAACCACTAGAAATAACTGCTGAGTAATGAGGCGAATATCAACAGGTTGTTGTTTATTTGTGTTGATCTATGATGTGTTTGTCAGGATCTGGAGAAGGTTTCAGTGTGTGTGACTGATGGGACAGAAGCTCAGGATTCAGTCTGGAGATCCAGAGACACACAGGACTCAGAGCTCAGTCTCACTTTACTGTGTTATACTGACGCTCAGGATCATGGATCCGCTGATCAAACCTCTGACTGTAACGCTGGAGAACTGCAGATGAAGATGTGCTTCGTCAAACTGGAGGACTGCAGGAACCTGATAGAGAGACGAGGAGAAGAAACCACGACAGAGGAACAACAACAACAGAGCCTTGAGGAGGAGGAAGATGATGTTCAGAATGAGGAGGAGGATGAGGAAGATGTTCAGAATGAGGAGGAGGATGAAGATGATGAGGTTCAGAATGAGGAGGATGAAGGAAATGATGTTGAGGATGAAGAAAATGAGGATGAGAATAATCAAAGTGATGATGATGATTTTATTCCTTCAGGTATGTATTTTCCATTTATTATATTTAGTGATGGTAAGAATTTGGGTAAAATGTAGTTAAGTTTCTAAATCAGTATTTGCTGACTAATGATGCTCCGATTGATCGGCGGATATTGGCTAAAAATAGCTTGATTGGCGAACACCACAAGGGCAGATCAAAAAAGCCGATCGTGTGACGTAAATTACTCGACATTTTAATATTCTCGAAATTACCAACTCGAAATTACCAACATTTTAATACCGTTTTTTTTTTCTCTTTTTTCCCAGATGTGAATGGCGGTTCATCTGCTGATGAAGAAACAACCTCGACATCAAAAGATCAGCTGAAGGTCAAGAGTTTCTCCTGCAAAACCTCTGGGAAAACATTGAGCTCACGGGGACATTTAGCGAAAAATAAGAGAAAACACACAGAAGAGAAAGACTTGACATGCAAGAGATGCGACATCAGCTTTCCTACCTTAGAAGAGAAGAGACTTCATTCAAAAGAGCACAGCGTGAAGAAGGAGTTTCACTGCGAACAGTGCGGGAAGGACTTTTTCACCTCTCCTTGTAATATGAGAGCTCATATGAAGACACACAGCGAAAAGACTTTCCACTGCAGCGAGTGCGACAAGTATTTCAGCACCAAAGGGAATCTTGATGCTCATAAGCGAATCCACACGGGTGAAAGGCCGTACAAGTGCCCTCACTGCGAGAAGAGTTACAACCATGGATCCCATCTGAAGAAGCATGTGCGCGTTCACACCAACGAGAGGCCGTATCAGTGCAGCGAATGTGGGAAAACCTTCACAAACTCAAGCAATCTAAAGTCACACCAGAAAATACACTCTGAGGAGAAACCATATCAGTGTTCACACTGCGAGAAACGATTCCGGCACAAATTTTATTTGATTTGCCATGAGAGGACTCACACCGGAGAGAAACCGTACCTGTGCTCCTACTGCGGGAAGAGCTTCTTTAGCCCGGTTAATTTTAATCTTCATCTGAGAGTTCACACTGGAGAAAAACCGTATCACTGTGACGTTTGTGGAATGAGTTTCGGTACACATAGTACCTTCAAAAATCACCAGCGGATTCACACTGGAGAAAGACCGTTCAAGTGTTCTCAGTGTGACAAGACGTTCGCTCGATCCGACGTCCTGAAGACTCATGAGCGAGTTCATACAGGAGAGAAGCCTTACCGCTGCTCCATCTGCGACGAGAGATTCGCTTATTTAGGTAGTTTTCAGACTCACCAGAGGAAACACGCCAAAGAACAAACTGCTCCTGAATCATCCTAGTGTCTTGTAAATCTGGATTAAAGACTCATTGAGCTCATTCTGAAACTGTACATTGAGCTCTTTCTGCCAGTAGGAGGCAGTGTCACATTGAGCTTTCATGTGGATTCGGAGAGTAAAGATGAATCGAACTAAACACTGTAAATAGCCTCTATACATGATTGCTTCTGGGTTTGTTTTCGCCTGCAGCACTAGAATACATTTATTTTCAAGCTAAAGTTTGTTAAAAAATCGTGTTTATTCTTGTCTGCATTCTGCTTAAGGGAGTGGAGTAAACACAGCAAAAACAATATAATATGACGTATTATTTTAATTTAAAATCAGTTTCTATATATATATTTTTTTTACTGTGAGTCTAAATTTCATTTTGATAGGCCGTTACCCGTCTTCTTCAGTGTCATATGACCCAACTAAAATGCCAATTTGCTGCTCAATAAATCTTTATTTTATTAACGTTGAAAATGCTTAATGGTGTATGGTAACTGACATAATGGGTTTTCACAGTTCTCAGATCATCAGAAAGAGTGAACAGCGTTTATTTCAAACCGAAAGATTGTGTAACATTTAACTTCATTTACAGCGCGCCATGATCTGCGCGCGCTTTCTCCTGTCCTCTACAGAAACCCGCGAACTCGCGTGATTAAAAAATAACGGTCATTTCCATTCGCCGTCTGACTGAGAATATTGGTATATCCATCGTTTTTAATAATCAAGTTACGATATTGAATTAGTATTTTGGCAACGCCATGGTATTTTGAAAGAGAGTAATGGATTGGTGAAGCCTTACTCCATCGCTCGTACTGTAGGAGGCGCTGTTCCGTTGTTTAGTCTACCGGACCGGTAAAACCACTGAAGAAAGAAAGACAACGGGAGCAGCTTTCAGGTGAGTGTTTACATTGTTTATGTGTTTTAGCACTTTGTGCTTGTGATATTTTTCTAGTGATTTTTTTTAAAAATCTTTTTTTTCCTCGCACCCTCCTCAAAATAAACCATGGTTTGACTATAGTAACCAGACGATTAATAATATTATTTTCTTAAATTCGGCTCATGATTTGTTTGTCTTCAGATGTTGACCATGACTAGAGACTAATGTAGCCTAGGATTATTAATAGAAACGATTGTTAGTCAGTCAGGCGGTAAATCAAAAATGACCGTTAATATTTGAATTACGCGAGTTCGCGGCTTTCTGCTGAAGACAGGAGAAAGCGCGCGCTGATATCAGAGGCGAACTGTAAATGATAGTACATTTTCTAGACGCTCTCTAATTGAAATAAAAGCTGTTTCCTTCACGTTCTGTTGGTCAGTGAATCCTGAAAAAAAAAACACTCTTCGTCATTTTCCACTCTTCATAAAACAGCAAAAGCGTTTTCAACCGCAATAATGAGATTTCTTGAGCAACAAATCAGTATTTCTGCCTAATGTGAGATAGACTGTATCAGCCAATCAAAATACAGACTGAAAATAGAAAAATACAGAACACAGGGAAACAAAAACATTGAATATTAATTCAAATATAAAACAGTGATTTTAAATTGGAAAATTTTATAGCTGGTTTTACTGCAAATTTGAGGCGCTACTACTGAGCTATCCATCCAATGATAATCTACTGTGCGTTCGAGTTTACTATCGTTTTATCACTCAGGTGTAGAAAGAGTTAGTTGATTTGAACGTTGACACAAACAACTCGGACATGTCCTCAAAAACTTCATATAGCCTAGCATGAAATAGGTCAATATCGATGTTGTGAAGTATGTGTGTTTTCATATGACCACTTGATGTCGATATATTTAAAGCAGTATGAGTCAACACACTCTGCTCAACATTAGATAGAAAACCCAGCTGGAGAAAAAGAGAATATTTAAATTCATAATCATTGGACAGAATGAGCAACATCTGTTCTGTTGGAGATTTGGAGTGACGCATGAGAATTGACCTGAAGTGTTTGCCTCAATAGCTTCCGCTGGGTCACAGTAAAACCATTAATGTCTGTCACGTCCTGTCCCAAAGGTCATGTCAACATTATCTTTATCTCTTTCTTTTTTTCATTACCCCCCAAGTTATGACAAAGAGAAATTATGAAATAGCCTAATTAAACTGTTGAAAATATTTCCTTTAAGAAATGGAAAGTGAGAAAGAAAAAAAAGAAAGAAACGGAAAGATTGTGAAGATTAAGACTCAAGTGTTTAAAGAAAGAATATTAAACATGGTGCAAACGTGGCTTTATTGTGTATTTGCATTTATGCCAATAAAACTTAAAATCAATAAAGCAATATCTATACAAAAACTTGCTTTGGTTAGATTCTAGGAGGAAGCGTTTAAGCAATTCATTTTACAGATATCACTGAGGGAGTCAAAACTTATAAAATTTAAGTTTCTAATTTAGTTATTTTCCTTAGAAATTTAAGCAACATTACATCAATCACCACAGAGCAACCTTCTGCTTTAGTAACTCTTCCTCTTTTACTGTATCTCCACTCTGTTCTTCTGTGAGGAGCTCCGCCCACTGACTCACAAGCCCCGCCCCTCAGATATGACATTGGCAGTGCTTTCTGCTGATTTGTGCATTTATTTGTTTACTGCACATGGAAATATTGAAGGCCTTGCATTGATTATGTGATATTCCCTTTCTCACAAGGACACACAGACAGAGAGACGCATGAAATCTGTCAAACGGCTGGAAAGGAAACATCTGCTCGTCTCAGGCTCCGCCCACTCAGAGAAATAAAGGTCTAACTTTCATTCTCTCAGAGCCTTTTAGCTTTTATGTGCCAACGCTTTATGTAACATAAATATTTACTGTATTAGTCCGGTCATACACACACACACACACACTCACTCACTGACACTCAGACATACACTCACACAAAAAGCAAAATTATCACAAAAGCAAACATTTGTCTTGCGTTGCAAACACCCGGATTTAGTCACACACAGTTATTCAAAACCTAAAGCTCTCCATTCGTGATCTCGTGTGTGCATTCCTCTACAAGACTGAAATTCACTGTTAACACAAACGCAAGATTGAAACCAAACTATTTATGTTTGTACTGTAAGCATTTGTGGTTGTGGATACAGTAATACACCATCTGAAAAATCTACGACTTGACCTTTGACCTGTTTATAAAGGCCCATCCTGAAGCCAAGATTGGTTGGTCTTCAGTAAAGCAATGAGTGTTTACCACATGTGAGGAGTGTGTGTGAGGCTTGACGGTTAGATTTGTGCGTGTTTGGCCTACATAGAGAATTGTGCGTTTGCAAAAAGTGTTTAATGAAACTGAGTCAAAGGCTGAGAATTAGCGTGATGTTTTAGCAGCTTTGGTGTGTGAGTGTCAGGTTTCATAAATTGTGTGACGAGTAGGGTTGGGTATCGTTTGAATTTGAACGATTCTGTTTCCGATTCCTTGTTTCGATTCCGGTTCCTAACGATTCTCGATTCCGATTCTTTTAAGAGGCGGGGTCAAAAGAGTTTAGCTAACCTTGCTAACCAACGGTCTTTCTGAAGGAAATACTCCTTTTGTCACAAATTTTGCATTTTGCCGAGATTTCGTTATTTTTTAGAAAAGTGAAGCCACACTTTGGACCGCCGACGTAAGCTACTCATGTTCGACTCGCGCGGTTATGCCAACACTTCCGGTAGACGCTTGTTCGTTGGTGTTGTTCAGCGATTTCTTCTTCCGGTCGGCGGACTGTGAATATCGAAACTAGGAATCGAAATTTTAACTTTTGAACGATTCCGGGAAAAACTAATGGTGCGTTCTATTATTCATCCGTCTCGGAGATCCGAATCGGACGACAGACGTTGCCTAGCAACACGCCCCCTTTCCTCGGATTTCTCCTCTCGGACGTCGGACCACCGTGAGGACACCGAGCAAGAATTCCGTTTCGGAATTCAAGATGGCTGCGCCCTGTGACTTGTACGAATGAATTGTTTTCATTGTTTTTGAACCGCTTTGGTATTTGAAATGACGGTTATAATCACTCGTGTTACTGCGTCCCCTGTGGGTATGGGAATCGGTTGTTGTGAGTGCAATTACTAACGTTGCTAGCGTTGTTAACAGAAGATTAACATGAAAAACATTAAATAAAGTGAACATTTTCAAGTTCAAATGGCTGCGTTTTGATAAGGTGTAGTCATAATATTTTTTTTTTTAAATGTAAGTGCCTGGTACTCGGCCAGTGCTACCATGACAACAACTCTCTCCGACTCGGACACGCAAAACATAATAGAACGCTTGAAGTGTGGACGTGACGTCAAATCCGAGGTCCGAGACGGTTCGTTGGGTATAATAGAACGCACCATAAAAGTTAGTCCTGGTTCCAATCGATACTCGATTCTCGATACCCAACCCTAGTGACGAGTGAGGATTTTGTGTGTAAGCAGTTGAAATCAAGCGCAGTTACAGCTCATGAAGGCAAAACGGTTTAGAATTGTTTTGTTTGGGCGTTGCTAAGCAACCCTTTGTCACATTCTAACTGGTAGAATGTTTCACACTGTGAAGCACTGATGATGCGACCTGCCACCATGTCACATGATCAATCAACCCTGTCTGGTTGCCACAGTTACCGTTTCCCCTCGAGCAGAGGAAGTGAGGCGCTCTCACAGATCAAACACTCATTCATACGCTTTAGAAAGAAGATCACTGAGTGTCACACACAAGGCCAAAAGAGCTTTAGGAGCTACAACAGATAAACTGTTCTGTAAACAGACTGGAAGAAACTGAAGGAAAGTTGCTCACACACACACACACACACACACACACACACACACACACTTCAATAGACGTAAAACCCTGTGTGGAAAAAACTACAGTGTTTCCAAACCACAAATCATATGGTGTTGTACTGTATTTTAGTCCGTGAGCTCATGAGAAGAGGAAGATCATTAATCATGAGATTATTATTAATTCTCAGGAGTTTTACAAGAACACACTGAGATCAGGAACAGAAGTGAAACACACTTCCTATTGTTGTGTTCTGCCTGAAAAGGCTGTGCGGTCGAAGTGAGGAATGAGTTTGATGTTTTTAGACTTGAATTGATTTAGAAATATGACGTGATGAATTATGCGAGTGTCTGGTTGTGTTTCCACATCAGCTGTGATTGCGGCACATCATGCGAGGCCGTTTCCTCTTTTAATCCTCACAACAAAACTGGAAGTTTACTTTAGTTATTCTAGATGTAAACCGAGGGAAACAAAACTCAGCGGACCCGTGTGTGTGTTGTGACAGCATGAGAGGTTCAGGATCTCAAGCTTGTGTAATTTCCCAGTAAACCCCTCTTCCCCAGTCTCTTCAGGTGTGTTTAATAATCAAACTCAAGGATTTCAACTCGAGTCTCTTCAGCTCTAAGCTAAACAACTTAATCTCCTTGATGGGCGCAGTAAAGAGGACATTTTTCATTTCTGTTTTCCCCTTTTAAACGTTTTAAGACGATATGCGTTCGCTGGTTATTGTTGTATACCGCTACTAAATAAACACTTTAACCCTTCAAACATTAACATTTACTTCCCAATCTCACAAAGTGTTGCGCTACTGAGATTTTACTAGTATGGCTATAGTTGTATTTTACTCATTGATGAAATACGGCTAATATGCTGGTAAACATGTATTTTCTAATGAAGTTCATCAATCAAATGGAAAAGATGAATAAAGCTGTTGATGTGAAGCACTAACTGGTGTTTTTATATATTGAACAGTAAAATGAATAAAATAAGAATAAAAATAACAGTAGTCCTGTACTTTATTTTACAGTAAGCTTATGCTTAACTGTAATTTTTCTGCTGTATAAAATACACAAGCTTGCTGACTATCTGTTGCCAGTAAGTTTATTGATTTTACGTTAGAAAAATGTACAGTTTAGGAAAATGTACTATTTTTTTTTTATTAAATGTACTCTTTTGTACTATTATGTGCGTCTTAAGAGCTAACACACATTCTGTTTGATCATTATTGCCTTTCACTCAGACTTGGACCCGGTGTCTGAACAGTATAGTTATTTACTGGGAAAGTCATTCTGTTAATTTTACGGTAATTCACCAGGATTGCTGTGTGAAAGGGCCCAGTGTTAGACTTTGACTCAATGCCACGTACTAAATTGTGCAAACGGTCATTGTTTGTGGTGTTGGACTGTGTTATGTGCAAAGCCTGTTTCATCTCTAAAGCACTTCAGGAAGTACAACAAATGTGGATGTGTGTCGACTAGCTGTTTATGCTGAAGCACTTGTAGCCTCATCAGCACAAAACTCAGCTGACCCATAAATCTGTGTGTGTGTGTGATTATATATAGTACTTTAGTGAAGAGAACATTCTGGACTTTTTAACGTTGTCTTTCTTCCTGGCCTTTCCCTATTGGTTACTTGCAAGGGTCACTGATATCTGATGTCATCTTACTATCCAAGTTGTGGATTTTGTTCTATGTGTGTGTTGAAGAGAAACAGTAACTTAATGGGCCCTTAGTATCATATGCGTGTGAAAGTGTGTTTTGCTAGTTTCAGCCTGACGCACTTATCATTTTCACGTCCTGCCCCAAGTTGTTTAAATTTGACTTTTGACCACATTTACATTTATTCATTTAGCTGACTTACAATTGCTATATATGTCAGAGGTCGCACACCTCTCGAGCAACTAGGGGTTAAGTGTCTTGCTCGGGGACACATTGGTGTCTCACAGTGGATTCGAACCCGGGTCTCTCACACCAAAGGCATGTGTCTTATCAACTGCGTCATCACCACCCCAGGGTTCAGTTGGTCATCGGCTCAGTCTATTTCAGTTCCTCAAAATAGTAAAGTGCCAACAATGCGCCCGAACACACTCCTTGTTTACAGACCAGCAAGTCCATAGGCGCAAATGCATATTCCCATTTAAACAACGTGGCTCAGGATGTGAAAATGATAACTGCGTCAGGCTGAAACTTGCAAAACACATATGGCGCCTCATTAGAGTATGGTGATTACCCGAGTGAAGTGAGATTGTCCCGTGGGAAGTGCTTGAACGGTCTCTGAGGCTATAATTACACAGAAACGCTTCTGAAGAGAAAACGCAAAAGTGGCGTTGCGCCATCACTTTTTATTCTGCGTTTAGACGAGTGTTTTGGGTGGAAAATCCGCGTGCAAATGGTGACGCAAAAGTGAAATTCAGTGTAGTGTGCACTTCAGGCGGCTAGACAACATGACATCATGACTTTTGCGTAAACACACATGCCACTTTTGAGTCAAGCATTTTGAGCTATCCGCGTATATGTCTACACCATTAACGTCCGAGTGATTCCGCGTGTCTGTACACGCCGTCAAATGTCCAGTCATAAATGCCATTAACCCCAGTGACGGGTAGGTTTAGGGACGGGGTTGAGGTAAGTCATATATTTATATATACAGTAATAACGTTAAGTCAACGGCGTTCATAAACACGCTGAAAAGCGATTATACGTGTTGATAGCCAAAAATGGAAATACGAATTGGCGTGTCATACACACACTACTTCATGAGATCAGTCTGGGCTAGGAGTCCAGGCGCCTGCGTACAACCTTCATTGTCAAGCAGACTTTTGCGTTTCTAACGTTTACACGGGAACGCGGCGGTGGAGCGTTTTTAAGATTTCCACTCTGGAGGGTGGTTTCACTTTTTTGCGTTTTTAAGCCTCAAAAATGCCGTCGCCGTGTAAACGAAAGGCACATCCGATAAAATATTTTTACGTTTTCACCCGCGAGCGTTCTCGTGTAAACAGGGCCTGAGCCTCCTCCCTGAGATTTACACTTTCCAGGACAGCAAAAGGAAAACGGGAACCGGAGCTGGATCACACAGTCTTTCTGACTGAAAACCTGCAAACACGCTCAACTTCAAGGAAGAAAGGAGCCTCCGAGCAACATGGTGAGTGCAATCAGAGCATTTCAGAACAAAATAACTGCCCTGCTGGGTTGTTTTAACCCAATTTTGGGTCAAATATGGACAAACCCAGGCGTTGGGTTTAATAGGCGCAAAATGAACCTTTGGTCTAACCGTTCTCTGAGATTTGTTTTCATGATAATCGAATGTAAAGAGTTTTATCTCTAATTTAGCATATTTAGCGTATCCGCTAGCATATGGGGGCATTTACTAACTACTAAGTAAAGAGAAATCGGTAGTTACGTAGGCCTAATACCACTAACAAAGCTCAAAATAGCTCCGCACTAACACAGTGACATAATGAGGATCCCTACATGCAATCTGAAGCATTGAGAACTTTGTAAGTGTACAGACTTTATAGAGACAGTCCACTTTGTGTACACAGGCAGTAGCCATCTTAGAAAGTTGAACTACGGTTGAATTGTCCAGATCAAGAAGATCAACTTTATTACATGGATGGGTCAAACTATCAGTTGGTAAAACTGCAGACAAAAGACATTATCGGGAGTTTGGAAGAAGATTTTCCCGCTTTGAGGACGCTTGTGCTAAAAGTGATGCCTTTCAATATTCTCAACATATAAAGAGGAAACAGAGAAACGTCCTCACCAGTGAACATCTTGCACGCCTCACAAGAATCGCAACAACAAGCTACAAATACAACATGAATTTAGCCAAGGAAATGCATGCATGCTTCCACTCATCCCAGCATTAAGATAATCCTGCTTTTTTTGTCATTAAGGGAAATCATCTAGTCTCAGTTGCAAACTTGACTGGTAAATGATAAATTTGTCCTATCAGTGTGAAGACCGCTCGAGCGGAAGCAAGTCTAATTTAGGGCAAGTGCAGGATGTGCATGTGAACTTTTGCATTGATCTGAGCCCTAGTCTCAAACAAGAAGAGACTAACCCAACCAAAGCAGGAATCGCAGTGTTTCTAACATGGAGCTGGAGTGCATGCTTATTGTTTTTGGTGAGTTGATGCTTCACTGTTTTAGTGTGTGTGATGAATGCTCAAAGTTACATCATGCATCAGGGCCGCACCGGTCAGCAAGATAATAATATAATATACTATATGTATGGAACAAATGAAAAAATTGAAAGTAATTAAATTAAAATAATGCACACCGAGGGGGTTACGAAGCGTAAATATTCATCTGCATCAAGAACAGAGCCATTATTACGTAGAAAAAGAGAAATGTCAGCTTTTCAGTTGTTATTTTTTCAACTATTTTACTGATAAAATCTTCAGATCAGCGCTGAAAACACGTTTCTGTGCGTGTGTGTTTGAGCTGGAGAGAGAGAGAGAGCATGTGACCTAATTTTGTGGCAAAAATATGGAAATAATTGGTTGTTTTTATCCCATTGTTTACTTTTTGTTTGCTTGGTCAGTGCCGTTCTTTTTGCATGTTGTCGATTGTAAAGAGCTTTGAAATAACTCGAATCATATGGCGTAGTGGTATGGAGCTGCCAGTTGGATCTACTTTAGCTGTGCATTTCCTTTAAAACACATCAGAACGTTCCTAAACCAATCAGATTCAAGCATCCAACAGCCCCGTAGTGTAGTGATGCAGCAAACCAGTCATAAGAGTATGGGATTAATATAGCATCAAAATGAATAATACGTGCAAGCACAAATATCAATGAACTTGATTAATGTTGCAGAGATATTTTACTATCCATAACCAAATGCCTTTCAGCTTGCGTGTGAAAAGTTCAAAATTGAATGAATGTGTTGCAATTTGTACAAATAGACATTTTTGAGAATGTTTTCTTTTGTATTAGTGTATTAATCAAGTTCATTGATATTTGTGCTTGCGCGTGTTAATCATTTTGATACTATATTCATCCCATAGAAGAGTTGTGCGTGTTTCTAGAGTTCACACACTTCTCACACAAGGTATAATTCTATTGTGCTGATTTGTAGCTCAAGAAACACTTCTGATTATGATCAGTGATTATTGTGCTGCTTCCTATTTTTCTGGGAACCGTCACACATTTTATTTTTCAGGATTTTTTGGTAAATAAAAAATGTTTATTTTTGAAATAGAAATATTTTGTAACTTTAAACATTTCTACATTTTAAAGGCAAGGCAATGCAAAAACAGATAATTCTACAGATCTTCTTTATCTTTTTTAGGTTTTTTCCTGTCGTCTAGTGAGTCTGATGGATGTGACATTGGATTCAAAAAAATAAATAGGACCTGTGAAGGTAATGAGCACCGTGTGTGTGTTTTAATGTGTCATAATGTGCATGATACACAGTTAATGCTCTGCATGTGACTCAAAAGAGGGAATTTGTTCAGTTTTTAAAGTTCATAATGACGTTTCTTGATTCCTGCCTCTGTTACAGATGAAAATGAGTGTGAGACGCCAGATCTGTGTGGTGAAAATGCTCAGTGTGTAAATACAATTGGAGGTTACTATTGCACCTGTAATAAAGGATTTCAATCAATTACACCCAATTTCATAGCAGACGAATGGTGTGCCGGTACGAGAGGGGTTTATGGGATAAAAGAGTCCACTCTTTTGATTAAAATACTATAATTAATACCAACTGCTTCCCCCAACAGATATCAATGAGTGTTTTGAGAAGACACACTCATGCTCAACAGATCGGGTGTGTGTGAACACCATTGGCTCTTATATCTGCAAGTGTCCTGAAGGATATCGTGAACAAAGACTAGACTCATCATGTGAAGGTGAGCCGCCTCACTCGTATTGCTTTCCATTTATTTGATTGATAATCAAACAAATATCATCAATAAATAACCTTTTTTCATTAGAGGTCAATTTTCATTTTTTTTTTTTAATATTTAAAAAAAATAATAATAATAATTTTAATAAATAATTTTGGCTTTTTATATTTATAGTGTCAGCTAATCGAGACTATAGTGTTTAAACCCATAAATAATAGGCCTAGAATAGAGTTGTATGAAATAAATTCATTATTACACTGTAAAATCCAACATTTGTTCTAACTAACACCTTTTAGTTCACTTAACTTAATTGTCAATATCTCTATTATTCCCATACTTTGGCTTGTTTACAGAAAATTTGAGTTAAGATTAATTGATTGGTTTGTATGGAAGCTTGTTTCCGCCACTGAATAAAAAAATAAAATAAATAATTGTGACTTTTTATCTCACAATTCTGACTTTTTTTCTCGGAATTGCGAGTTATAAAGTCAGAATTGCGAGATATAAAGTTAGAATTGTGAGATATAAAGTCAGAATTGCGAGATATAAAGTCAGAATTGCGAGATATAAAGTCAGAATTGTGAGATATAAAGTCAGAATTGCGAGATATAAAGTCAGAATTGCGAGATATAAAGTTAGAATTGCGTGATATAAAGTCAGAATTGCGAGATATAAAGTCAGAATTGTGATATAAAGTCAGAATTGCGAGATATAAAGTCAGAATTGCGAGATATAAAGTCAGAATTGTGTTATAAAGTCAGAATTGCGAGTTATAAAGTCAGAATTGCGTGATATAAAGTCAGAATTGTGAGTTATAAAGTCAGAATTGCGTGATATAAAGTCAGAATTGTGAGTTATAAAGTCAGAATTGCGTGATATAAAGTCAGAATTGTGAGTTATAAAGTCAGAATTGCGTGATATAAAGTCGCAATTCTGAGAAAAAAGACAGAAGTGCGACTTTTATCTCACAATTCTGACTTTTTTTCTCACAATTACGAGTTTACATCTCGCAATTCTGACTTTCTAACACATAATTGCGAGTTTATATGTTCTGTTTATATAATTCTGACATCTTTTCTCAGAATTGTGAGATATAAACTCGCAATTGCGACTTATCAGGCCAATTCTAAGGGGAAAAAAATACTAGTTTAAATCTCACAATTCTGACTTTATAACTCACAATTCTGACTTAACACGCAATTGCGACTTTATATCATGCAATTCTGACTTAATAACTCGCAATTGTGAGAAAAAAAATCAGAATTGTGAGATAAAAAGTCGCAATTATTTATTTTATTTTTTTATTCAGTGGCGGAAACAAGCTTCCATAGGTTTGAGTTCAATTTCGTCAAGTAAAAAAAGTCTTTTCTTATCAAAGGAATCTGCATCAGTTTTCTCTCTCTCACAGACATCGATGAGTGTATAAATCCAGATGTTTGCGGCACAAACGCAGTCTGCGTAAATCATCCAGGCAGCTTCATCTGCGAATGTCACCCGTGTTACAGTAACTACGGCAACAACCAGTCAAAATGCACCGGTGAGCGTTATAGTGCCAATCTGCATTATGAGTTGCATGTTCATCCGTTTTTTGTTAATAAATGAACTATTTTGTTTTTGTGCACAGATATTTCACCGATGCATTTCTGTGTGTGAGTCTCGTTTGCTGACAGATGACTTCTGGCATCTCCGTGTGGTTTAAATGTGATCCATTATCAGCGAAACTTTCTCTTTTCACCTTCTCCGATCAGCTGTGAATCTGATTTCTATCATATCTGAAGACCTGTTTCTGCTTTTCTCCTCTGAAATACTTTAGAAAGTCAACAAGAGAACCTGAGAAGTTTGTTTTTTATAGTTGTTCATGTAAATAATTATAAATGCGCTTGAAGAATGACAAATGTTACTGTGTATGGCCAACACACTTTCAATGTCTGATGAGGACCAATTATGAATGAGTAAATAAAAAGATGGTGAAACAAACACATGTCTGTTTGTAAATGCTTAATCAACAGAGGCAGTGTTGAAGATGAAGACTGGCAGTATTGTGTGTGTGTGTGTGTGTGTGTTTTGTTGGTTAGTGGAACTAATTAAATTACATTTTTTGACATGTCCCAAAGCTTGCTTTCTCTACACACTCAAAAGCGTCAGGATCTTCTGGCTTACCATTTCCTGAGTGTTTACCCTCTCTCTGTGTCACACACACACACTGTCAAGTAAGTGATTTAATAATTATTTAAAATAAGTTGAAATTCTGTGTCTCTTTTCCTGACCTTTCCCATGACCCCGCTAACTGTGTCTCTCTCTCTGTGTGTGTGTGTGTGTGTGTGTGTGTGGAAATACAACTTCAATTCCCATTTGTCCAAGACAACTGAAGGAAGGAGACAGAGTGAGAGAGAATGTGTGTGTGTGTATGAGTGTTTGGGTCACTCCACGCTGCATATGGGCCCGATCATCTTTCCACATGTGCCTGATGTGGGCCATCTAAATCTTACTATGAGGGAACCTACTAACCTAAATAAAATTAGGGGGAGACATTTGTATGTAATTTTGAACCCCGATTATGTCTACGGAAGGTCCCCATTTTAGCTAAATAAACACGTGTGTGTGTGTGTGTGTGGGTGGCGGGAAGATACAATCCCTGTTGTGCAATTCAGGACGTGACATCATCTGTGTGAGTGTCAACAGCGGCTACCATTGTGTGTGAAATGAGTGTCTAAAACCCCCGTTTTCTCCGTCATTCTGCCAGTGAAATTAGAGAATTACGGACTTATTTGCTTATAATGCAAATTAATCGTGTTTTAAACACTTTTAGATCTTTGGAAAACGTTTAAAAACACTTTTTGAGAAATTAAATTACTATTTTGCAGCGTGAAAATGACGCGAAATGCAGCAAAGAAAGAGTGCGCGCGCTTTCAGTATGACTCCTGGCATAGAGCAAGAACAGCTGCTCTCTCTCTCTCTCTCTCTCTCTCTCTCAGTCTCACACACACACACACACACACACACACACACACACACACACACACACTCACACACTCACCCACACACTCAGATATGAATAGCTGCTGACTTCTCGCACAGTAGCAGAGTAGAGGAGGTTTATAACTGACGAGGCCAGTGGAAAAAAGGGGAAGAGAAAATAGTGGAAAGTTGAATTCCTAACGCGTGGATTAAGACAAACACACAGAGCTTTGGTGAAAGACGAGACCAACCCGAGGAGGATTCATCTGGGAACCCGACTGGGAACTTTTTGGGAAGAAGAGAGCTTTATTCTCAGATAGAGGAGAGAGATCTCAAACCGCTTTAAGTGAAAGTCGGACTGACGGGAATCTCCGACACTTTACTTTACTGGAATACAGATTTCCTTTGGGATAAACAGAGTCTGGCAGCATGTTTCCTAACATGGAGCTGAAGTGGGCACTACTTGCTTTGGGTGAGTGGATATTTATGTGTGTGTTGAATGTGGACTGGTCATTTAAGAGCAGAGTGTTATACAAGGACTCTATTCTTTAAGTTGGAGAGTTTCAGCTCTCTTCTCAATTAAACCACACAGACGTCGCACACATTCATCTTCACAGCACTGACTCATAATAATGAAGAGTCTCTTTCTTAGACACAACACAGACACTGAGATTTGACTGATAAACTAGGCTACATCAAAACGGTCTATGTGTAGGCTAGTTGTTTGTCAGTGGATCTATGGTGAACTGTGGGATTTCATCGAAGTAATTCGTTCAGATCTGTCGAATCAATTAAAGAAAATGTTCTAATTTTTAAGTAAAAAGCTAAAGTGAGACTTCTGGATGTTTTATTGTTTAATTTAGGGTACAATTGATTATGATTCAATTAATCCCATTACTTTTACATTCAAATTACATTCTGTTATCACTTAATTTTAGGCCACAACATATAATGTCAAGAATGTTTACCTTTCCGTTGTGTTATTTTGACTCTTTGTCCTTAAAGGGATACTCCACTTTTTTTTTTTAAATAGACTCATTTTACAACTCCCCCAGAGTTAAACAGTTCGAGTTTTACCGTTTTCAACTCCATTCAGTCGATTTTCTGTTATTTAGAAGAATATCAGTAACCAGACAGTTTCTGGTCTCATTGACTTCCATTGTAGGAAAAAATATACTATGGAAGTCAATGAGACCAGAAACTGTCTGGTTACTGATATTCTTCTAAATATCAAAAAAATCGTCTGAATACATTTGAAAACGGTAAAACCCAACTTTTTAACTCTGGGGGAGTGGTAAAATGAGCCTATTTCCAAAAAAAGTGGAGTATCCCTTTAATTACATTTCATTTTATTAAATGTAAAATTGGATTTATATTATTCTAATTTTAGTATATTCAAATACTTAGTACAATACCTTCAGTATTTCAGGTGTACAATATAAACAGATGGGGCAGGGCTAACAATAAATGTATAGCATCTTACACCATCTTCATCTGTTTTTTATTAGCTATTAAACTGTATTTTTTAATTGAAATGAATAGAATGCAAGTAGATTTGGAAAGAGACACTTTCTGAAAGTAAGAGATTTCTAATAAAACTTGGATTCCAATTGCTCTCAGTAATTCATTCCCATTGATCAGCGCTAGTCTACGTCAGAACGTGGTACAGCAACAGTTAAAGCTTCTTCAACTTTTTGGTCCCATGACGGACGATCGGTTTCACAAGCCCTTGCGTTTTTTCTCCACAATCCCACAGAGGTGCTCTCTGACGCAGTGTGCAATCTGTAGACGCCAACACACATGGGTTTTCACTTTCATTTGCTACTCCTGAGAACCCATGTGTGTTGGTCTGGGTTTGCATACATCATACACTCTTAAAAATAAAGGTTCCTTATTGGCATTGATGGTTCCATGAAGAACATTTAACATCCATTGAAGCTTTCCACTCTGTGGTGTTTTAATGGCATTGAGGTGACACAGGAAAATCACTTAAAAATCATTTTGAGGGTTTGGTGCGAGAGTTTGAGACTAGAATTGTCCCTAGAAATGACTTAAATAATCACGAGGCTTGTCGAATATTACTGTGAAAGCACTGTAAACGCTTAACCACAGATGGTTGAGATGTCTTCTACCACACATGCCACATGTTTTCCCTGCCCTACTGCACATGAAGCTCAAATGTTACAGTTACTCAAATGCGACCTTAGTTTTTCACTACTTGTTTTGGTTATAAACATACAACAGTATCATGTCTGACAGCTGAACGAGCGTCTGATGACTTAAACATATCATTACTTTTATTAACAACACATCACCACTGAGAAAAGCAACCACACAACTGAAGGGTAAAGCCGTAAATGACATAGTTCACCACCAACAGTCAAACTGAAACCCAGGTGAAACCACTTCATACATTATGGAGTCATTTGTTGTTGTTTTGTTTAGTAGGTTTAGTCATTTGATTTGAGACTGATGTACGATTAAATAAATATAAAAAAAAGTGTGAGTGCTGGGTGGAAATTTATGCGTTGCATTTGTCGCTTTGCATTCTTTTTTTTTGCTAAAAAAAATGAAAATGGTGTGAAGTGCATGCGCTCTCGTCGTACAGATGTACAGATTGCACTGACAGTTTTGAGGAAAGAGCTTGACGCATCAGCCACAGCTCTCACAGCACAGCGTACAGGGCATTTAAGGCGCATCTGTGGTTTCCTGAACACTCGTACACATTTGAATAGAATTTTTATATGTGTGAAAGTGTACAGAATGTTCTGTTTGTATGCAACTTGCAAGCAGTGTTGATTTTGTCAGCAATGTAAAGGCTTCGTAGCATATAAATATATTAAAAATACTCTCTCGACATTATAAAAACTGGTAAAATAACAAACTTCTCTCAAAAATAAAAATGGTGAAATTCCTAATGTTTTTTTTAAAGAATAATTTTATTTGTCAAAAATTGTCACACAAGTTTATACAACATTTCCATTTTCCATTACAACTGAATAAAAATAAAATAAAAATATACAAATAATAATACAAAATAATAATAATAATTAAAAAAAACCAGCAATAACATAGGCTACTTGTCTATATACTCTCGAAATTCCTAATATTAATTCTAAAAACTTTAATGAAATTCCAATTTTTCCTATGGACAATTAAAAGACGAAAAATCGTCAAGTCATTGCTGAACTGGCTTTAGTGTTTAGATCCTCAGTGCTTCTTCCGCAGTGTCGAGAGTGCAGCAGTGTGTGCGCGTGGTTGCTAGGTTGCGATATTAAGTAAAACAGTGGGCAAAAAAAAATATATCCTGTTACGGTTTCAAAGAAATTTGCTTGCACACTAAAAGCGGTACTTGAGGTCACTCACTGGAACCATTTACTCAAGTACCTAATCTACAAATTCCCCTCATTTTATTCATCATAAACAGATTTTGGTAAAGTTAAAAAATGTTAAAGGTATACTCCACTTTTTTTTTTTTTTGGAAATAGGCTCATCCCCCAGAGTTAAACATTTTCAAATCCATTCAGCCGATTTTCTGATATTTAGAGGAATATCAGTAACCAGACAGTTTCTGCTCTCATTGACTTCCATAGTAGGAAAAAAATATACTATGATAGTCAATGAGACCAGAAACTGTCTGGTTACTGATATTCTTGTAAATAACAAAAAATCGACTGAATTGATTCAAAAATGGTAAAACTCAATTGTTTAACTGTGGCGGAGCTGTAAAATGAGCCTATTTCCAAAAAAAGTGGAGTATCCCTTTAAGTACATTTTAGTCATATCTTTTTTCCGTCAAGGAAATGAAACGTTGATATAGATAAAGTTATCATTTAACGGCGTTGGTGTCGTCTTAGTCATGGAAAAAAGGTTGTTGAAGAACATCTTTCATCATTGATTTCATGAACAAAATGAGCACTATATGTAGGGACACTCATGTGCAGGCGTTATGTCAGATCCAAGAACTGTTTCCAAGTTCCCATATATTCAGATTCCAATAGGCTCTATGCACGAACCTTGCTGACGTGTGTTCGAACGAATCTCAGTCAGCGTCTTTACTTCCGGAAGCGCGTTCTGCAGGCCAACTGTATAGAGAGCCTAAGTCCCTCCCCTTCCAGTCGACCACCATGGGACCTTATTTCGGAAAAATATTGAATGGTAGTCAATGGCGAGAGACAACAAATATTTTGATCTGGTTTGAATTGTGCCCTGAATTACACATATGATGTTTGTCAATTTAAAAGATACATTTTAAAGTAAAGAAAGTCGCAGTTTGATGTAAAAGCGTTGAGGTATAAGACTGTGAAAATACGTAATTACAAAGACTACAAACCCCAAAGGCGCACATTTCCTGTCAATGACTGAAGCTAACTTTACTGAGGCTGTCTGTCATTGTTTCTCCAGTCTTACGTTATAATCGTAACGTTACGCCGTCATACCTGAGTGTTTTGAACCAGACTGCACACACACGAGCAGCGGATCTCGTTTCTCTTCCTGGGAGATGTAGTTCATAGAGCGATTTTCACATAAAACTAAACGTTACTCTTCTGTTGTATGACAAACTGAGATGTTTTTGACTTTGAGAATGATCTTTTAAATTGACAAACATCATATGTGTAATTGAGGGCACAGTTCAGACGGAATAAAAAGATAAGTTGTCTCTCCCCATTGACTACCATTCATATTTTTTCCGAAATAAGGTCCCATGAGCCGGAAGCGAAGGGGCGGGACTTAGGCTCTCTATAGCGGCAAAACTGTAATAAAATCTCTTTTACTGTCTATGAATAAAATCCGTTTTCTCAGAAACGGAGACAACGATTTTAGAAACGCTGATTCGCTAGTCGAATTTCGTACGATATGAGAGAATACTAACACTTAAAGTTGTTGATTTGGCTCGAAATATATAATTTAAATAACTTCTCTTTTTTACTCTTGCGTGACAGCTAACTGCCTCACAGTGTTGTTAACATCATTCACGTTAACCGGAGGACGTTTTTATAAACAGCGAGTGTAATTTGACACTATCTCCACCTATCGCAAAACCGGCTTATGACCATAGACTGACGATGCAGCACCGGAAGTAAGTGGGCGTGCTGAGACAAATATGGAAGCGGTCGTGCATAGAGCCTATTAAAGTCTAAAAAAATATTTTTGACAATCACTGTCTTTGGCTTTTATTTGGCTGACAATTTGGCTTTTAATGGTGAGACTTTTTATTTTTTTTATCAGGCCCTCAAAAATCATAAAAAATATGATTGACGTTTTTTTTGGCGAATATATTGGTTATTAGCTTTCAAATACAAAGGGTTATTGGTATCGGCCAAATTCTGAATATCAGTGAAAACCCCACTCGAATCTACAGTCACTGCAAAAAAAAACAAAAAACAAAAAAAAACAAGATTTACAGAGTTTCCAGTGTGAATTGAACTAACGATGACTTGAACAATGGTAAGCTGCATGCTAAAACACGGCTAGTGTAGCGTAGACTCTGATTCACAAATAAATGACTTCTATGAGTGGGTCCTTTTAAAGAATCAAAAATTACAGCGCAACCAGTGCAGATCGATTCAAACGACACTTTATGACCCATTCAAAATACATAATACATAATATAACACAAGTGAGTTGCTTAAAGCAATTCATTCTGCCCGTCCTGATGTGACTGGAACTTCATTTAAAAGTTTAATTTGACTTGACAGGAGAGTTTTTCAGATGTATTTTCATGAACGCACAAAGGTAATTCTACAGATCTTGTTTTCGTTATCTTCTTTAGGTTTTTTCCTGTCGTCTAGTGAGTCTGATGGATGTCGCTTTGGATTCAAAAAAATAAATAGGACCTGTGAAGGTAATGAGCACCGTGTGTTTTAATGTGTCATAATGTGCATGATACACAGTTAATGCTCTACATGTGACTCAAAAGAGGGAATTTGTTCAGTTTTTAAAGTTCATAATGACGTTTCTTTCTTGATTCCTGCCTCTGTTACAGATGAAAATGAGTGTGAGACGCCAGATCTGTGTGGTGAAAATGCTCAGTGTGTAAATACAAATGGAGGTTACTATTGCACCTGTAATAAAGGATTTCGATCAATTCCACCCAATTTCACAGCAACAGACGGACAGTGTGTCGGTACGAGAGGGGTTTATGGGATAAAAGAGCCCATGATGATTAAAATACTATAATTAATACCAACTGCTTCCCCCAACAGATATCAATGAGTGTTTTGAGAAGACACACTCATGCTCAACAGATCGGGTGTGTAAGAACACCTTTGGCTCTTATATCTGCGAGTGTCCTGAAGGATATCGTGAACAAAGACTAGACTCATCATGTGAAGGTGAGCCGCCTCACTCGTATTGCTTTCCGTTGACTGTTAATCAAACCAAACAACTTCAGTTTCAGAAATGACCTTTTTAATAAGGGCCACTATGTGCCTCCAGAACAAATGTTTGGCTTTCATTATTTATTCCCTTTAATGGGACATTTATAGTGGCAGTTGGTTAAAATGATTTACAGAGAGCGTTCTCCGGACATTCTTTTAAAGTTATTCCGTTTATAAAACATTCATCTATCCATCGTTCATGGAACTATTTGAACTGAAACAGTTGAATGTGTTTTTTTGAATGTTGCTACTTGTATCGGAATGTTCCGAGAATGTTTAAAAGTAACATTGTAACATTTTCAAAATGATCAAATGGAATGTTTGGCTGATAAACATCTGTCATAACCTCTGTCGTCTCTCTTCTTTACGTGTGAACGTTCCACTTTTGCTTGTCTAACCTACACCCTCGTCTCTGTGTGTGTGTGTGTGTGTGTTCGCTGCAGATGTGGATGAGTGTGTGTCCTCAGTGTGTGGAGTTCACAGTCGTTGCATTAACACACTCGGCAGTTTCTCCTGTGTCTGTTCTCCAGGGTTTGATACACACGAGAACAACACCTGTACAGGTGAGCGTCAGTGTGCTGATGCTGCTAACGAGACGATCACATTAACAATGCCGTGTGTGTGTCTGCTGTCTTACTGGAACAACGACTGCAATATTATTACATAAAAGAGTTTATCAAAGGAATCTGCATCAGTTTTCTCTCTCTTTCACACACACAGACATCGATGAGTGCACAGATCCAGATGTTTGCGGCACAAACGCAGTCTGCGTAAATCATCCAGGCAGCTTCATCTGTGTATGTCACCCGGGTTACAGTAACTACGGCAACAACCAGTCAAAATGCACCGGTGAGTGATCAAGTAGTGTGCACTTTTCCAATATATATATATATATATATATATATATGTGCTAGTTTAAGTGGTTAATTGTGTTGTTTATGTGCGCAGAGATGAACTGTGACGAGTTTAATGTTGAGACTGAAATGGAGGAAAAGGTAAAGTCTGTGTCCGTTTGTGATCATCTTCAGTAGTGTTTTCTCAGACGGAGAATAAACTGTGTGTCGTTCTAGCTGAAGGATTTACTGCTGCTGTTGAAGAACAGCTGTGAGTCTCTGAGAGATCCAGACGGAGGCCGTCAGACCGGGGAACAGTTGCTGGAGGTGACGTGAAACTGCAGCTTCCTCTTGTTTCTTCTGCATTTCTGGTGTTGAAATGGCGGTAAGAGCTGAAAAGTCTCATTGTGTTTGACTCCAGAATCTGTTCACCTCCACCGATGAACTCCTGACGGACGGAAACATCGCTGACGGCGAGGCGTTGAGTCAGTTTCTGGACACGGTGGAGAACGGCATGCGTCTGATTGGACCTCAGCTTAAAGAGCCTGTGACCAGGATGGAGACGCACAACACCAGTGAGACACAAACGTTAATCCGTTTAGTTAAGATTGTTTAATTAACCCTCTGGGGTTGTTCAGCCCAAATGGACCCGAAGAATTTAAATTAAAAAAATTAAAAAATCACGTCTTCCTCGGAATGGTGCGAAATTTGGTGAATTTGTTGGTATTTGAACACCCCAACAAATTGGGGACAGGATGTGAATATTCTAAGTGGTTATAAAAACAAATAGTCACACTTGGGGTGTTGGAGACCCGCATGGAAAATGAATGGGAAATTGGCAAAAATGTGAAAATACTGAGTTTTTTTGTGCGTACAATCTACAAATCAGCCACGATCTTGAAAAAAGCACACAACAGTGAAGGGGTGAATCTATAAAACATTAAATGTGCAAAACAGACACATCCACACACACACAAACACACTTTTATACACAAACACACCAAAAAAATTCAGATTTTACATGTGTTTTGCATTTTTAAAATGCTCAGTTTGACCAGATGGCATCCATCTCATTTCAAAAATTGCTTTTATGAGGCCTAGGCTTGACTCTAAAATGAAATACAGCTTTAAAAAAAAATTAAAAAAATATTTTAAAAAAAATCTATTATATTCAATGGGGGGAAATTTTGTCATAATTATTGCATTAATACTAATTATAATTTTTTTTTATTTTTGAAATTTTCTCAAAACACCAAAAAAGAAAAGAAAAAATATTATAAAAAACGAGTAAAAAAAAAAAAATCATGATTCGGGGTGTTCGGGTGACCCAAACCCAAAATCATGATTTTTTTTTTTTTTTTTTTAAATATGAATCCCGGCCTTTGGGTCCATTTGGACCCGAACACCCCGAGTGTGGCTCTGAAACGAACAACCCCAGAGGGTTAAGCAGTTGTGATCATGTGATTCACAGTCGCTGAGGTTGCAGTCAGGCGGGGTAAGGCTCCGCCCAGTGGGCGTGTCACTCTGAACTTAGACTCCGCCCTCTTCAACACCAGCTGGGAAACAGTAGTCGGGAAATCATATCCAGGTACAAATACACACATGCAGTGCACATTAATGTACTTATGAAAGCATCAGTGGATTCTAGAGCAGATGTGATTGTCATCTTTTAGGTTTTGCGTTTGTGGCGCTGGTCAGTTATAAAGATATGAACTCATCCAGCGATCAGTTTCACACGATGAGCAGTGAGAGAAACATCACTTATCAGCTCAACTCCAAGGTGGTGACGGCCGTCGTCAGTAATCCAGACACCAAACATCTGTCTGAGCCGGTGACCATCATCTTTACACACGAGCAGGTGAAGACACACACACACACACACTATGTTGTTATTGCAAATGTTATCAGTGTTACTGGAATGAAGCTGATAAAGTTCATGTATTCTTTGCCTTTTCTGAACTGTCAATCATTCTCTTCTTCTCACTTCTTCAGGAGAGGGCGGAGTCTGAGGGCGTGGCTTATTCCTGTGTGTTCTGGAATGAGGCTGAGGGGGCGTGGTCAGGGCGTGGCTGTAAGGAGGCGTGGTCTAACAGCACTCATACAGCGTGTTCCTGCTCTCATCTCAGTAGTTTCGCTGTACTGATGGCCCTTTATCCCCTACAGGTACATCTGTGACCTAGAAAAAACTGAGATTTCACATTTAATTCTGATTTTAGATGAAATGATGATTTTTTCCCCTCTTCCTCTCCCTCAGGACTCGTTCGAGCTGGTGTTGATCACCCGTGTGGGTTTAGTTCTGTCTCTGCTCTGTTTATTTCTCTGTATCCTGACGTTTCGGTTCTGCCGCACGATCCAAGGAACCCGAAACAGCATTCATCTTCATCTGAGCGTGTGCCTCTTCATCGCAGACCTCATCTTCCTCTGCGGGATCTCCAGCACTCACGATCGGGTGTGTGTCTGATATCTTATGTATATATGGGAGCTTTGGAGTCAACTTAAAGGGTTAGTTCACCCAAAAATTAAATTCTGTCAGTATTTCCTCACCCTCATGTTGTTCCAACCCCGTAAGACTTTCGTTCGTCTTCGCAACACAAATTAAGATATTTAAGATATTAAGAGTCCACAGGCTTCTTGAGGGAATGACTCTCGCTGGCATCGAAAAGTCATTAAAGACATCGTTAAAATAGTCCAAGTGCCTCAATTTGAACTTTTTCAAATGACGAGAACACTTTCTGCGCGCAAAAAACAACAAAAATAACGACTTTATTCCAACTATTCGCTTCCTTCTCCATGGGCCTGTAGTCGGTTAGCGTAGTGTGATTGCGTAAAGCTACGTCACACGCAGGCTCACTATTGGCCGACGCTGGTCATGTGTGTGATGCGTGTGACGTACAATAACAGAAGCTTACGCTATTAAACTAGTAACCTGACTCGTGCAGAGAGAGAAATAAACCAATAGTTGAAATAAAGTCGTTATTTTTGTTGTTTTTCGCGCACAAAAAGTGTTCTCGTCGTTTGATAAAGTTCAAATTGAGCGACTGTAGTCACTTGGACTATTTTAACGATGTTTTTAATGACTTTTCGAGGCCATCAATTGTCAAGCCTATGGACTAGTGTGCAGGAGTGATCTTAATATCTTAAATATCTTAATTTGTGTCGCGAAGACGAACGAAGGTCTTACGGGGTTGGAACAACATGAGGGTGAGGAAATACTGACAGAATTTTCGTTTTTGGGTGAGCTAACCCTTTAAATCTTTTTTGCACAGATTTAGATTACTTAGAACGTTACGTATTTTTAAATCGACAAATTTAGTTACTTGAACTTACGAAACTTAGTTGGAATAATTTATAAAAGTAAAGTGAACATACTTGTTTTGGGCCAAACAAATCTTCCGTCAGTTCGCCTCACTTTCACCACATGATAAATGAAATCCGACTTCTGCGACTCGTTCGACTCCTCTGATTTGAAGGTTAAAATGTAGAGAATGACAAGCAACTACAAAACAAATTAGAGTCAGACCGATATATCGGCCGATATTAGGCATTTTCCAAAATATCGGTATCGGCAGTCATAATGGCCGACAAACGAATATTTAAAAAATAAAATAAAAACAGACGAAACACGCTTCAATCATCTCTCCTCGGCCTTTTATATTGAAAATGTATGTTTTACAATTTGCAGTATGATGTTATCTATTGCTAAACTATGGCTCATCATAGACTAGCTAACCACAAAGCTAGCTAACGCCACTATCATCAGTGGAAGACCGCTAACGTTAACATTAATGAGCTTGGAAACCACAATGAACTTTTTCTGCCTAAATAAAGTAATGATTACTGTATTTATAATTAGCATATCTCTAGTTACAGTCCCTGCATTGTAAAATGTAAGTTAGACTTGCGAGGAGTGAACATTTAGACATAGAGAAAAAGTATCAAACGTATCTTGTGCAGAAAAGTTACCTTTTCTTTTACATGTGTGTGAAATACAACAATATTTAATAAAAAAAAATATATATATATATATACGGGCCGATATATCAGAATATCGGATTTTAAAACCCAAAAATATCTGTATCGTATCGGCCTTCAAAATCCTTTATCGGTCGGGCTCTAAAACAAATTGTGTTTTTGGTCGTTCTCTCTCAGGTTGGGTGTGGGATTGTGGCCGGGCTTCTTCATTTCTTCTTCTTGTCTGCGTTCTGCTGGATGCTGCTGGAGGGGGTTCAGCTCTACCGGATGGTTGTTCTGGTGTTTCACACCACATTAAAACATGTCTACATGTATGCGGTGGGATACGGAGTCCCTCTCGTCATCGTCATCATCTCCGCCATCTCTAATCCACAGGGATACGGCACCGATCGACAGTGAGCGCTGGTTGTGCGTTAATAGCATTCATGTGAGCGCTTGCTTTCCATCTGTTTTAACGGTTATATCGTGTGTTTGTTTCCAGCTGTTGGCTCGCTCTTGAGTTTATGTGGAGCTTCTTCGCGCCTGTCTGCATCATCGTCGTCCTCAACAGCTTTTTCTTCATCATCACCGTGTGGAAACTGGCCGAAAAGTTCTCCAGCCTCAACCCGGACCTCTCCAAACTCCGCAACATCAGGTGTGTGTTTTCTATAAGATGACGAGTGGTGGAAATAGGTACTGCAGTCCAAAGTTAAAATATCGAAGATTGTCGTTTCTCCCGCCTCCGCAGACTGTGTATGACACGCCAATTCGTATTTCCATTTTTGGCTATCAACACGCATAATCGCTTTTCAGTGTGTTTATGAACGCCGTTGACTAAACATTATATAAATATATGACTTACCTCAACCCCGTCCCTAAACTTAACCATCACTGGGGTTAATAGCATTTATGACTGTTCCCTCACCATCCTAGGAAAATAAAAGATAGCTCACTAGATGTAGATCTACATTTTGCTTTGATTCGCTCGGACATTTAACGGCGTTTACGGACACGCGGAGCGAAGTAAGCGCCATTTTCGGGGCCGCAACATCCTCAAAAACTCACCAAATTTGGCACGCATGTCATGACTGGTGAAAAATTTCCTGTTTTTTGTGGGTTTCGCGGATAGGCGTGACATAATGGCTCGCTAGCGCCACCTAGAAAATTGGACAAAAATTAGCCCCTCGTCCACGTTCAACCTACAGGCACGAAATTTGGTGGGGACGTGTATCATAGCAAGACGCACAAAAGAACCCGTACCCAACAGGAAGGCATTGGCGATGTAAAGTCGTGCTATCTGCGCGTTTTCGTCGATGGGCGTGTCCGTTGCGTCGATGATTCGCCGTGAAACAGGAAGTTGTAGTAACTTGGCTGTAAATGCCCAGATCTGCACGAAATTTTACACATTTGACAAGAGTCCCGCCCTGAACAAATCCACACACCGATATTCACCCACAGTCATAGCGCCACCTGCTGGCAACAGGAAGTGACCTTTAACGAAGCAGGCTTTATAAGGAATAGGCACATCTCTAACAATACTAGACTAGCAGACTGATCTCATGAAGTAGCGTGTGTATGAAACGGCAATTCCTATTTCCATTTTTGGCGTGCTATCAAGACCCATAATCGCTTTTCAGCGTGTTTATGAACGCCGTCGACTAAACATTATATAAATATATGACTTACCTTAACCCCGTCCCTAAACCTAACCGTCACTGGGGTTAATGGCATTTATGACCATCCTAGGAAAATAAAAGATAGCTCCCCAGATGTAGATCTACATTTTGCTTTGATTCGCTCAGACATTTAACGGCGTGTACGGACACGCGGAGCGAAGTAAGCGCCATTTTCGGGGCCGCAACATCCTCAAAAACTCACCAAATTTGGCACGCATGTCATGACTGGTGAAAAATTTCGTATTTTGTTGTTTTCGCGGATAGGCGTGTCAAAATGGCTCGCTAGCGCCACCTAGAAATTTGGAAAAAATTAGCCCCTCGTCCACGTTCAACCTACAGGCACGAAATTTGGTGGAGACGTGTATCATATCAAGACGCACAAAAGAACCCGTACCCAACAGGAAGCCATTGACGATGTAAAGTTGTGCTATCTGCGCGTTTTCGTCGATGGGCGTGTCCGTGGCGTCGATGATTCGATTGATTTACTTGGCTGTAAATGCCCAGATCTGCACGAAATTTTACATATTTGACAAGAGTCCCGCCCTGAACAAATCCACATGCCGATATTCACCCACAGTCATAGCGCCACCTGCTGGCAACAGGAAGTGACATTTAACGAATCAGGCTTTATAAGGAATAGGCACATCTCTAACAATACTCGACTAGCAGACTGATCTCATGAAGTAGCGTGTGTATGACACAGCAATTCGTATTTGCATTTTTGGCGTGCTATCAACACGCAATATCGCTTTTCAGCGTGTTTATTAACGCCGTTGACTTAACGTTATTACTGTATATATAAATATATGACTTACCTCAACCCCGTCCCTAAACCTACCCGTCACTGAGGTTAATAGGGTTTATGACTGTTCCCTCACCATCCTAGGAAAGAAAAGATAGCTCCCCAGATGTACATTTCGCTCAGACATTTGACGGCGTGTACAGACACGCGGAATGACGCGGACGTTGATGGCGTAGACATACACGCGGAGCGAAGTAAGCGCCATTTTCGGGGCCGCAACATCCTCAAAAACTCACCAAATTTGGCACACATGTCATGACTGGTGAAAAATTTCCTGTTTTGTGGATAGGGTGACATAATGGCTCGCTAGCGCCACCTAGAAAATTGGAAAAAAATTAGCCCCTCGTCCACGTTCAACCTACAGGCACGAAATTTGGTGGGGACGTGTATCATATCAAGACGCACAAAAGAACCCGTACCCAACAGGAAGCCATTGACGATGTAAAGTTGTGCTATCTGCGCGTTTTCGTCGATGGGCGTGTCCATGGCGTCGATGATTCGATTGATTTATTTGGCTGTAAATGCCCAGATCTGCACGAAATTTTACACATTTGACAAGAGTCCCGCCCTGATCAAATCTACATGCCGATATTCACCCACAGTCATAGCGCCACCTGCTGGCAACAGGAAGTGACCTTTAACGAAGCAGGCTTTATGAGGAATAGGCACATCTCTAACAATACTAGACTAGCAGACTGATCTCATGAAGTAGTGTGTGTATGACACGCCAATTCGTATTTCCATTTTTGGTGTGCTATCAAGACGCATAATCGCTTTTCAGCGTGTTTATGAACGCCGTTGACTAAACATTATATAAATATATGACTTACCTCAACCCCATCCCTAAACTTAACCGTCACTGGGGTTAATGGCATTTATGACTGTTCACTCACCATCCTAGGAAAATAAAAGATAGCTCCCCAGATGTAGATCTACATTTTGCTATGTTTTGCTCGGACATTTGATGGCGTTTACGGACACGCGGAGCGAAGTAAGCGCCATTTTTCGGGGCCGCAACATGCTCAAAAACTCACCAAATTTGGCACGTATGTCATGACTGGTGAAAAATTTCGTATTTTGTGGGTTTCGCGGATAGGCGTGACAAAATGGCTCGCTAGCGCCACCTAGAAAATTGGAAAAAAATTAGCCCCTCCTCCACGTTCAACCTACAGGCACGAAATTTGGTGGGGACGTGTATCATACCAAGATGCACAAAAGAACCCGTACCCAACAGGAAGGCATTGGCGATGTAAAGTCGTGCTATCTGTGCGTTTTCGTCGATGGGAGTGTCCGTTGCGTCGATGATTCGCCGTGAAACAGGAAGTTGTAGTAACTTGGCTGTAAATGCCCAGATCTGCACGAAATTTTACACATTTGACAAGAGTCCCGCCCTGAACAAATCCACATGCCGATATTCACCCACAGTCATAGCGCCACCTGCTGGTAACAGGAAGTGACATTTAACGAATCAGGCTTTATAAGGAATAGGCACATCTCTAACAATACTAGACTAGCAGACTGATCTCATGAAGTAGCGTGTGTATGACACGCCAATTCGTATTTCCATTTTTGGCGTGCTATCAACACGCATAATCGCTTTTCAGCGTGTTTATGAACGCCGTTGACTTAACGTTATTACTGTATATATAAATATATGACTTACCGCAGCCCCGCCCCTAAACCTAACCGTCACTGGGGTTAATAGGGTTTATGACTGTTCCCTCACCATCCTAGGAAAGAAAAAGATCGCTCCCCAGATGTACATTTCGCTCGGACATTTGACGGCGTGTACAGACACGCGGAATGACGCGGACGTTAATGGCGTAGACATACACGCGGAGCGAAGTAAGCGCCATTTTCGGGGCCGCAACATCCTCAAAAACTCACCAAATTTGGCACACGTCATGACTGGTGAAAAATTTCGTATTTTGTGGGTTTTGTGGATAGGCGTGAAAAAATGGCTCGCTAGCGCCACCTAGAAAATTGGAAAAAATTAGCCCCTCGTCCAAGTTCAACCTACAGGCACGAAATTTGGTGGAGACGTGTATCATACCAAGACGCACAAAAGAACCCGTACCCAACAGGAAGGCACTGACGATGTAAAGTCGTGCTATCTGCGCGTTTTCGTCAATGGGCGTGTCCGTGGTGTCGATGATTCGATTGATTTACTTGGCTGTAAATGTATAGATCTGCACGAAATTTTACACATTTGACAAGAGTCCCGCCCTGAACAAATCCACATGCCGATATTCACCCACAGTCATAGCGCCACCTGCTGGCAACAGGAAGTGACATTTAACGAATCAGGCTTTATAAGGAATAGGCACATCTCTAACAATACTAGACTAGCAGACTGATCTCATGAAGTAGTGTGTGTATGACACGCCAATTCGTATTTCCATTTTTGGCTATCAAGACGTATAATCGCTTTTCAGCGTGTTTATGAACGCCGTTGACTTAACGTTATATAAATATAGGACTTACCTCAACTCCATCCCTAAACCTAACCGTCACTGGGGTTAATGGCATTTATGACTGTTCCCTCACCATCCTAGGAAAATAAAAGATAGCTCCCCAGATGTAGATCTACATTTTGCTATGTTTTGCTCGGACATTTGATGGCGTTTACGGACACGCGGAGCGAAGTAAGCGCCATTTTTCGGGGCCGCAACATGCTCAAAAACTCACCAAATTTGGCACACATGTCATGACTGGTGAAAAAATTCGTATTTTGTGTGTTTCGCGGATAGGCGTGAAAAAATATCTCGCTAGCGCCACCTAGAAAATTGGAAAAAAATTAGCCCCTCGTCCACGTTCAACCTACGGGCACAAAATTTGGTATCATATCAAGACGCACGAAAAAGCCTCAAGAACCCATCCCCAACAGGAAGCCATTGACGATGTAAAGTTGTGCTATCTGCGCGTTTTCGTCGATGGGCGTGTCCGTGGCGTCGATGATTCGATTGATTTACTTGGCTGTAAATGCCCAGATCTGCACGAAATTTTACACATTTGACAAGAGTCCCGCCCTGAACAAATCTACACACCGACATTCACCCACAGTCATAGCGCCACCTGCTGGCAACAGGAAGTGACCTTTAACGAAGCAGGCTTTATAAGGAATAGTCACATCTCTAACAATACTAGACTAGTATTAGATATTTTTGACAATTCTGACTTCATAACTCAAGATGGATTCATCCTCTTCTTAGATTTCTGTAAGTCTTTTGATACAATACAAAACCAGTAGACTCAGAAGTACGTAAATTCACAGCCGCACCAGCTGACATCCCGATGCGCTACAGGTCCGAGGGCCCGCCCATCGCCGCTTGCAGCTTTAATTTAATTTATATTTCCCATTCATTGGATGTCTGTTCGCCCAAATCTCAAAACGTTCATAAAGAGTCTAGAGATTGAAAGTCTTACGGGTTTGGAACGCCATTAGGGTAAGTAACTAAATTTATTCTGTCAAGTAATCGATTCCTGGTGACTTTCAGGGGTTTCACAGTGACCGCAGTGGCTCAGCTGTGTGTTCTCGGAGGGATGTGGGTTTTCGGCTGCTTCCTCTTCCAGGAGGAAGGAAATCAGGTCATGTTGTACCTCTTCACCATCCTCAACAGCCTCCAGGGGGCGCTCATCTTCATCATGCACTGCCTGCTGTCCAAACAGGTACACACACACACACACACACACACACACAGTATGGTCTGGATTCAACCTAAATTTCAACATCAGACAGACTCCCTTCAGGAGAATGAACCTCATTGGTTCTCGCAGTGTGTTTTAAACGTGGTTTTTGTCGCCCCCTTCAGGTCAGAGAGGAGTATTGCAAGCTGATTAGCAGGATCTGCTCAGATGAGGAGAAGAAATATTCAGATTTCAGCACCAATCAATCCAGTCAGGTAAATTTGCGTCATCTCTTGCTGAAATCAATCATGTAATCACTTAATCAGTGTTTAAACCGTGTTTTCAGCTTTTAAATGTGTCTTCTGACCTTCACAGCGACCTCTACGGAGCAATCCGAGCACCGCAGAGTCCAAGATATAGACCTGGAGGATCTCTAGTGATGTTTGACCTCCAAAGACACAAGGGAACGCAACTTCTCACAGGGCACATGGGACAGCTTTCCACTGAGAAGATCTTAAACTGCTTTCTTTCTGTCTGTCACGCAAGAATATTTACAGGCGGATTTGAGACATTTCAGCCAAAATGGCTAGAGTAATTAAATGTGTAGGTCCGTTTTCTTCCTCTAATGGTCTTTGGAGACACCTTAGCTGTTTAGTGGAAAACGTCCTACTTTACGTGTAAAAGGCAGCTTTCATTTGCTTATGTGAGAACATGACGTTTGAAGAACTATTCTTAAGAATACGCCTTAATCTATTATTAGTAATCACAGATGCAGGTTTATGTGATCTGCACTTACACGCCACTTTACGTCCTTAAGCTGTTGGGAAATTTGACCTCTATTTATGTGGGGAAACAGGAGAGGTACTTTAGATTAATTAAGCTAGTTTAACAGAGAGCCGATGTTGCATTGCACAGAGCAGGTCTTAATTAATGTCAATGACTTATCCTCTTAAAAATCCAAGTAATACTATACTATCATGAAGACCATAGAGACTTGAGCACCTTGAATTTGTTGCGCCGGCTCAGGCCATTGTTTCACATTTGAAAAAGAAACAGAAGAGACGCTAGCATTGACGAGCGTTTCAACGCTAGCCATAGTTTAAAGACTTTAAATGGGTTTTAACAATTGCAGAGACAGGAATAATATGACGCTTGTTCGCGCACACCAGTAAGTGTGGTTTTGAACGGCTATGTTTAAGTATACTTAGGGCTTGAGTGTCCTCATTTTAAGAACAAAGTGATTTTGTAAGAAGATCAAGCTAATGCCAAACTTCACTCTTGCTTCTGCAACACAAACGTTTTTTGTTTTGTTTTATAAAGCTATCTATTGAATGTGAAATTATGATATTTGATAAACACAAATGTTTTGTTTTTACATTTTCCGCAATGGATATTTTGTATCTTTAGAAGAAAAAAACGGTTATTTTTTTAAGTTGATTTGTTATGCTGTCTACAACTATTAGGGATGCACGATATATCGGCCACATTATCGGTGTCGGCCGATAAATGGTATTTTTAACGTTATCGGTCAAACAAGAACATTTAGCTGATATCTAAACGCCGATAAATAATGTTTTATTTCCTTCAGCTCAGGCACTTTAGATGTGCACTGTTCAACATGATGCTTTTAAATCGCTTGAAATACGATTGAAATCACTTTAAAAAAGGAGAATCCAGTTAAAGTGCAAAATGAGCAGCGCAAGACGTTAAAATAAGAACGTCATAATTGTGTTTGTATCTTGAATTTTAATGAGGAGACTTTTTTTATAATCAGGCTCTCAAAAATTGTCTTAAAATTTGGATTTAGATTTATCGGCCAATATATCGGTTATCGGCTTTCAAATATAAAGAGTTATCGGTATCGGCCAAAATTGTGATATCGGTGCATCCCTAACAACTATACTTGATTTCTGATTGTAACGTTACTGTACGTGTCATGTGTTATTGAATTTCAGTTCAGAGGGAAATAAGGGGGAATATCATTTTCTGATGTGGTACTGCCATGTTTTTTTTAAGTAAATATTTAAAAATTGCTTGAAGCTGTGGCAGAGTTTTGTGTTCACATGATGCCAATTATCCCATAAACATACACTATTATTCTATAATCACACACTGATCTGCACATTACAGTAAAATTACATGCCACAATAAAACCCTCACACATTTGTACACCTTGACCCAGTAGATATGAAGAGTTCAGATGCAAAAGCCTCTAAAAGCCATTTGAAATTGTCTTCTAAAATGTTCATTTTTATCAAGTTTGTATATTTAAGTTAAGTAATTTTACTTAAATGATAATTAATAGGTAATCTTCATTGCCATTTAAGTGAAATTACTGAACTTAAATATACAAGCTTGGAACAAACCAAAAAAAAAAAAAAACAAGAAAAATCGCATTCATGATGATTTATGGTCATTTTATTTCCGTTAGACCTGTGTCTACCCCTGTTTCAAGATGGCGGCTCTATTGACGCATTCGTTCCCATAGACATATACACTAGGGCTGCGTTCCAAACCGCATACTCAATGAGTAGGTACTTAATTTCAATAAGTACTTACTCATCGAGCGCTAAAAGAGTAGGTACTTTATAGCCAAATCTCGTTGAGTATGAATGCGAACCGGTCATCTGCCATGTTGACGTTATCATGTGACCTACGACGCGTTATCTCAAGCGCAACACCATAAAATATATGAACGATACGTTTAATTCATCTATCGATAAATATCTTGATATTGATTAAACTTGCTCATTTTGTTGTGGTATTGTTGAAGAAACAGCTGCCCATTTATTTTGTGAATACATTTGGGTTGATTTAAGTTGTTATATTATAAACCCTAGGCTACTAATGTGACCAACAGTGTTATTCTTATAACGATATTTTTTTAAGAAACCCCAAAATCGTCATCTCTTGATTATGTTGTTAATTTCTTTATTTTAAACTCAAAAAGTTTCTCCTTTAAGTTTTCCTTTTTCTTAATGAATTTACCTCGTTTCATCACTCAGACATATATAACTACTTTTTTTATGTATTATGAAGAACTATAATGAAGATATTTAGCCTTTTTTATTGTTCTTTTTTCCTGTGTATAAATATAATTTTATGTCATATTGTGAAGTACACAAACCAATGATCTTTATATTTTCTGTTTTGTCATTATGATTGTTACATAAACTGCATGTAATAAGTTTAAATTATATGAGCGACAGGTGCACTAACACATCATAACATCAGTAACTTGACAGCACATCCTAGAACAGTTTTCCTCTGCGTTTGTAATGTTTGCACAAAGGAGCCAGGCAGCTGCTCGAAGATCTCTTTTGGAGAAAACTAAACATCGCTGATCTCCGCGATGTTGATATTAACGTATCCTCGCTCGCGTGGCATCCTGGGATAGATGAGTATCATGAGTACCCATGGAAAAGCACTCAAAAATCTGGGCGGAAGCAGTAAGTCATCCGGGAACTTCTCCCCTACTCTTTTTATGAAAACTGATGATTCGAACGTACTGCTTCCTTCACGTACTGTTTTCGCCTACTATATAGTAGGAAAGTAGGCATATTGGAACGCACTTAAGTCCGAATCTCGCGACAATTATTACGTCACCCAGGTAATTCTCGCCTACTCTTTTGGATTCATTCATACTTTTTTGCTCGCCTACTCTTTTTCCCATACTAAATAGTATGGAAGTATGCGGTTTGGAATTCAGCCTAGACCTCACCTCGGCTACGGCAGTTCATTGGAACGAATGCGTCAATAGAGCCGCCATCTTGAAACAGGGGAGCCCCTCCCATTTAATCCCACCGGTCACAATTGTGACCGCAACTTTTTTCTCATTTCTGGAAGCTCTAAAAATGTTGTTATTGACTTTGGGCAAGAAATTCAACTTTTAAATGACAAAACAGATTGTCTTGATTAAAATCAGTTAATATCATGTGACTAGTGTGAAAGGTCACATGACCAGATCAGTTCACTTCCTGCTTGCACATCTAGAAGAAGATTTCTTCCTCAGACTACTACAAAAAGTAGTATATAAAACATCTTAATTTACAGATAGAACTATTATATTTTGTACATATATTCTTTAAAGGGTCTACTACTGATATATTTTGAGAATTATACTCCTGCATACATATTTTGCTGTAAGACTTGTAAATTTGTTTACGGTCACAATTGTGACCGGTAGTATAACAGTATAACAGTGCTTCCATTGAAAACACAGGTATTGGCAGGTTTTGGCAATCCTACACTGAATATGCCACATCTGTGAGGAGGATGGATGATCTTGCAAAGGGGAAGTGCTCACTAACACAGATATAGACAGATTTGTGAACAATATTTGAGAGAAATAGGTGTTTTGTGTACATAGAAATGGTCTTAGATCTTTGAGTTCAGCTCATGAAAAATGGGGGAAAAAACAAGTGTTGCATTTATAATTTTGTTCAGTGTAGTTATCAGTATCCCAGAAACTTTCAATGAGTTGGACCTTCTTGACGTGCATTCTTTCACGGGATTAAGATTGGAAAAACACGAGATTACCTGAAACGCGGCATATACTACTTCCTAACATGAGATCAGTACACTTTTGTCCCATACACCGCACGACCCAGAGTGTTATCAAACGATGGACTAGTTTAAGAAATCAACGGGATGTAATCGGAAGTTTGAAGTGGAGACACAGGCAAGCCCCTATTGCTTTACACATTTCTCTCCATGACGGTGAGAGACACATTTTTACAGCAGTAAATGAACTAAGAACATCCGATCTAACTTGAACATTAACACACATATCTTTAACATCACAAAAACTATAAGTTCTTACTGCAATAACACATAAATCAACGCTCAATAAAAAATTACCCACAATGCACCTAGCTGGTAGCGCTGACGTCACCTTGGCTACGGCAGTTCATTGGAACGAATCATAACGAATGCGTCAATAGAGCCGCCATCTTGAAACAGGGGTAGACACAGGTCTAACGGAAATAAAATCACCATAAATCATCATGAATGCGATTTTTCTTGTTTTTTTTTGGTTTATTCCAACGGTCAGACATGTATTTATCATTGATTCCAGAAAGAAAAAAAATATTTTTAAAAAAACATTCTTCCTAGTTCAGATTTCATCCGTGAACATCATACACTGCACAAAAGTCCGCCACCATCAATGAATTCGAAGTAAAGCCAGAGATAGCAGCGTTACCTAGTGACTTCATCGGACAAAGACCCCTGTTCCAAGATGGCGGCGGTTTTGACGTATGCTTAGAACCCCAAGCTGAAGTCTAGTGTATATGTGTATGATTCGTTCCAATGAACTGCCGTAGCCAAGGTGACGTCAGCGCTAGCAGCTAGGTGCATTGTGGGTAATTTTTTATTGAGGGTTGATTTATGTGTTATTGCAGGAAGAACTTAAAGTTTTTGTGATTGTAAAGATATGTGTGTTAATGTTCAAGTTAGATCAAATGTTCTTAGTTCATTTACTGCTGTAAAAATGTGTCTCTCACCGTCATGGAGAGAGATGTGTAAAGCAATAGGGGCTTGCCTGTGTCTGTCTACTCCTCGAGCCCCCGATTACATCCCGTTAATTATTAAACCAGTCCACCTTTTGATAACACTCTGGGTCGTGCGGTGTATGGGACAAGAGTGTTCTCTTCTGATCTCATGATAGGAAGTAGTTTATGCGTTTTTCCAATTTTATTCCCGTGAAAGTGCACTGGAACGACCGTCAAACCCGTGGGAACTCGTACTAGATCGATGATGTTCACGGGTGAAATCTGAACTAGGAAGAATGTTTTTTTTTTTTTATTCTTTCTGGAATCAATAATAAATACATGTCTGACCGTTGGAACAAACCCCCCCCCCCCCCCCCAAAAAAAAAAAAACAAGAAAAATCGCATTCTTGACGATTTATGGTGAGGGAGGGGGAGGAAGTGGAGGGGCTCCCCTGTTTCAAGATGGCGGCTCTATTGACGCATTCGTTTTTTTTTTATTTTTTATTGCAACAGAGAATATACAAAGAGATTTACATGACAATACAACTCACAACAAATAGAAAATAAAGAAAAGGAAAAAAAGGAAAAGAAAAATCATGCCAGGGGTAAAGTTACAATAATTTAAAGTTACAGAACGCTTCATAGGTCTTTCTTGCTTTTTTTGTTCTTAATTTTATCTAATGAATTACCATATATTTTAATCTCTTTCATAAAGTGTTCAAAGCTTGGCTTAGCTTTAGCCCATTTTTTCCACATGAATGTGATATTTTCCAAGTAATATGAAAAGTTGTAAGGAAGCACATGGTACTTTTGGAATCAACATTGTCCTGTACAAAAAAAAATATATATATATATATATATATATAACATCAAAAAGCTCAATTCGTAGACATGTTTTAAACAACTTAGAAATGAAATTTGAAACATCCAACTAAAACATTTTTGAATAAATACAATTAAAAAAAAAGATGAGTTACAGATTCATTAGCATTGCCACAAAATTCGCACAAGTTTTCAATGTTCAAGTGGAACGTGGTACTGCCATGTTTTTCAGTGAGTGTCTGAATTTTGTGTTTACATGTAAACAAGTAGCATTTACATTGATTCATTGGAACATCGTTCTCAAACTATTAGTAAAAATACGTGAACTTAGGATGTATTTACATTAATTTGTCACTCAGGTGTTTGCGAATCGCTCCAGCGCAATAGGAGGCGCTATGAAGCTCCTCATTCCGCAAGTAAAACAAACCCGAACGAAGGAAAGGAGATCTTACTGTTTTGAACACTGAGCCGGTGGGTGTTAAATATGCTTTACTACACTTATATTTGTGTTTTTCCTTATTTATGATTAATCTGTTTATAGAATGCTTGATTTCGTTTAGTGGTTTGATGTTCGGAAATGAAGACTGTTTTCTCTCTCCTCGAATTTCGTTTTTCTGTCGAACGCTAAATGTGTTGATTAATTCTAGCGTTAATCATGTATTATACAATATTCCTGCTCAAAAATGTAAACAAAACATTTAAATTTCTGCATATACTCTGAAATTTTCTCCAAAAGTCATATTTACATCAGTGTCAGTTCATTATAAATGTTTCTTGTAATAAATATGATGTGTTTGTCCTCAGATGTTGACCATGAGAGCACAGATGGATGTGAACTGCTGTAAATCAGTAGGAACGGATCTGTCCATGCTGGATATTGAGGATTTCATCACTGAAATCTGTCAGCTGAAGAAAGAGGTGGCGTCACTGGAGGCAAAGCTGAGAGAAAGAGGAGACAAACCCGACAGAGAGGTTTGAGCAGCTCATCATTTCATAGTTCACTTCAATCTCTGTCTGTTTGTCCAATGAAAATTTGTTTTTAAGTTGATTTATAATAACACAAGGACAGATTTAGCATATATTCTGTGTTTTGCACTCTCAGGATTCAGTCTGGAGCGTCAGAGATCAGAGATCCAGAGACACACAGGACTCAGAGATCAGCCTCAGTTTACTGTGTTATACTGAGACTCAAGATCATGGATCCGCTGATCAAACCTCTGACTGTAACGCTGATCAAACTTCTGTCTTTAACGCTGATCAAACCTCCGAGTGTAACGCTGAAGAACAGCTGCAGTCGCCAAAGATGTGCTCCGTCAAACTGATTGACTGCAGAAATTCAAAGGAGACGAGAGAGGAAACCACTGCAGAGAAAGTACAGAGCGATGATGATGATGATGATGACGACGGCAATGAGAATGATGATCAATGTGACGACAATGAAAATGATGATCACTGTAATGGTGACTTCATTCCCTCAGATACGGGTATGTTTCTTCCTTTAAAAATTTATCTTAAAGGGATAGTTCTCCCAAAAACTAAAATTATCCCATGATTTGCATCATCCACCGTAAAAGTCACCCACATGGTTAAAAAGGCCTTATGAAGCAAAGCAATGTGTTTTTGTAAGAAAAACATCCACATTTAAAACCTTATCAACTAAAATGACTAGCTTCTGATAGGTCGATTTACGGCGAAAGAGTAACCTTTGACTTGACGCATGACGTACTAATGAACGCGGAACCGTTCGATAGAGCAAAATGAAACAACGGTCACGAATTAGAAGCCTAAAATGAGAATTATTAAAGAGAAATGTGGGAGGAGCTTGAGTTTGTTGTGTTTGAACGCGTGACGTACGTTTGAGAAGCTCAAAGCTCTACTTCATTCGTCAAGTGTTAACCTCTTTTGGCATAAGACGAGTCCCGTTGGCCGTCTGCTAGTTATTATAGTTTTTAAAATGATAAATATGGTCGTTTTTCTTCCACAAACGCATCTGGACACGTATGGATTACTGTTATGATGGATGGACGCACTTTTATGGGCTTCTAAATCCAAGTTACCGTTCACTCCCTTTATAAAGCTTGGATTTTTTTTAATGTTACTCTTGATTGTGTTTGGCTGAAAGAAGAAAGTCTAGGATGGTTTGAGGGCGAGTAAATTAGGGGGTATTTAAACATTTTTGGACGAACTATCCCTTTAGCTACCTTATCAATAAATGTTTTACAAATGAAAGTTTAATGGGATAGTTCACTTTGAAATAGATTTTTGGTATGTTTTATCTTACCTCAAGGGCATCCAAGATGTAGGTGTCCATGTTTCCACAGTATTTTCAATTTTAGTGCAAAACTAGTTTTTTGAGGAAAACATTTCAGGATTTTTCTCCACACAATGGACTTCAACGGTAAACAAATTGTTGAAGTCCAAATCAATGCAGTTTTAAATGGTTTTGAAGATCTTCACATCGAGAATCGAGTATCGATTGAAACCGGGACTAACTTTTAGTTTTTCCCGGAATCGTTCAAAAGTTAAAATGTCGATTCCTAGTTTCGATATTCACAGTCCGCCGAGCGGAAGAAGAAACCGCTGAACAACACCAACGAAGAAGCGTCTACCGGAAGTGTTGGCATAACCGCGCGAGTCGAACATGAGTAGCTTACGTCGGCGGTCCAAAGTGTGGCTTCACTTTTCTAAAAATAACGAAATCTCGGGAAACGAAATGCAAAATTTGTGACAAAAGGAGTATTTCCTTCAGAAAGACCGTTGGTTAGCAAGGTTGGCTAAACTTTTTTGACCCTGCCTCTTAAAAGAATCGGAATCGAGAATCGTTAGGAACCGGAATCGAAACAAGGAATTGGAATCAGAATCGTTCAAATTCAAACGATACCCAACCCTACTGGTATTGGTACCAAATACTGAAATTTTGGTATTGTGACGACACTAACGCGGATAGCTCAAAATGTGTAGAGATAACACGCCGCTTGACTCGAAAGTGGTGTGTATGTTTATGCAAAAGTCATGATGTCATGTTGGCCAGGCATTATACAGTATCATCATGTTGGAAAGGTCACGCTGGACGTAGGCGTAAGTCGTGCCGTGTCGAAGACCAGCACAAGATTAACAACTGTGGTTAACCCCTTAACTGTCACCGTCTCGGTACCGGGACGCCTAACTTTACTTCACTATATTTCTATTAAATCCTAATCTAATTATGACAAATTATATATCGTTGGAAAGGTCTAAGACTTCTAAATAGATATTCTACCCCTGTTTTGTGTTACAAGTTACGTAGGAAGAGTGATTGATGAATTTATGACAAGAGTGCACCTCAAAAAATCTGCATCATAACAGGAGGTCTGACCTTTGTCCCAAAAAGTCGATGCACCCACTTTTAATCATTGAAACTTCTGTTTTTATGCTAAAAGTTCATAATAAAACATATAATCTGGTATTTTTCAATAAAAATAAAAAATATAGTATAAATTATCCTCTAAAAATGATATTTACATTTATTATCATCTAAAATCTAATATTATTTTAACGCCTTTTTTATTAAATCACATATTTTAGTAGTTATAATAAATTAGGTATCATTTGAAAGCTTATAAACTCAGAATTCATCCTGTGAAAATTCTTTTATAATTGAACGTTGTGTTACCATACCATTACGACAGAAATGTAAAAATTAGTTAAGGCAGAATGTATAAATTTAATGGAATTCAATGGCACCCGGTGGCTATTTTTGGTACTATGCCTAAACAAAATCTCATGGGAACTTCAATTTTTGTGATATCAACTTCAAATTTGGAACACAACTTGGTAAGATTTATGGCTTTAATTTTATAGTAAAAAATATTTGTAAAATATATACATTTTACATAAAATAAAAAATATATAGTACAGTACATTTGATTTACTGACAATTTAAACTTCAATAACTTTTTCATACTTTATTTTTTTCAAGTGTTTTCAATATTCTGCTGAGTGTCTTCTTTAAAACAAGACCAAACTTGGGTATATTCCAAAGCATTCTTATATTACAACCATTTAAGTTTGAATAGTGTATTTTAACCCCCATTCTCAAAAAGGGGGGTGACAGCTAAGGGGTTAAAAAGTGTATACAATTTATTTATTTTTTAGAAAAACGGCCGATTGTTTTTGTATGTTCATTATATTACTTGTCAAACCAAATTACATGAAAATATGAAGAGTTCAGATGCAAAAGCCTCTAAATGCCATTTGAAATTTTCTTCTAAAATGATCATTTTTATCAAACTTGTATATTTAAGTTCAGTAATTTCACTTGAATGACGATTAATAGCTAATCCTCATTTCCATTTAAGTGAAATTACTGAACTTAAATATACAAGCTTGATAAAAATGATCATTCTAGAAGAAAATTTCAAATGGCACTTAGAGGCTTTTGCATCTGAACTCTTCATATTTTCTGAATTGATATGTGTTGGGGACACGCAAGCCAATAGATATGTATTTTATTCTTTTCAGATGTGAACGGCAGCTCATCAGCTGAAGAAGAAACGGCCTCGACGTCAAAAGATCCGCCGGAAGTCAAGAGTTTCTCCTGCCAAACCTGTGAGAAAACATTCAGAAAACAGGGAAACTTAACGAGACACGAGAGAACGCACACCAAACAGAAACACTTCACATGCAAGAGATGCAAAATCAGCTTTCCTACCTTAGAAGAGAAGAGACGCCATTCAAAAGAGCACAGCGTGAAGAAGGAGTTTCGCTGCGAACAGTGCGGGAAGATTTCGTTCACTTCGGGAAATCTGAAAATTCACATGAAGACGCACACCGGCGAGAAGCCCTTCCACTGCGGCGAGTGCGACAAGTACTTCAGCACCAAACAGTCTCTTATAGTCCACAGGCGGATCCACACGGGGGAGAAGCCGTACAAGTGCCCTCACTGCGAGAAGAGGTTCAGAGACGGGTCGCATTTCAAGACGCACATGCGTTCGCACGCCAGCGAGAGGCCGTATCAGTGCAGCGAATGCGGGAAGACCTTCAAACAGCCCATCTGTCTCATATCCCACCAGAAGATCCACTCTGAGAAACTGCATCGCTGCTCGCACTGCGACAAGCGCTTCCGGCAGATATCTCAGCTGAGGCGGCACGAGAGGATGCACTCGGGAGAGAAACCCTACCTGTGCTTCCACTGCGGGAAGAGCTTCTCCGACCCGGCTCACTTCAGGGTCCACCAGAGGGTCCACACGGGAGAGAGACCGTACCGATGCGACGTCTGTGGGAAGAGTTTCCGTCAGAACACCAACTTACTGAAGCACCAGCGCATCCACACGGGAGAGAGACCGTTCAAGTGCTCGCACTGCGACAAGACGTTCGCTCGATCCGACGTCCTGAAGATCCACGAGCGAGTCCATACGGGAGAGAAGCCTTACTGCTGCTCCATCTGTGACGAGAGATTCGCTTATCTAGGGGTTTTCCAGACCCACCAGAACAAACACGCCAAAGAACAAACTGCTCCTGAATCATCCTAGTGTCTTTTCCGTTTAAAGGAGTAGTTCACTTTTTTACTCACCCCCATGTCATCCAAGATGTCCATGTCTTTCTTTCTTCAGTCGAAAAGAAATGAAGGTTTTTGATGAAAACATTCCAGGATTTTTCTCCATATAATGGACTTCAATGGGGACCAAATGGCTCAAGGTCTAAAAGACAGTTCCAGTGCAAACTGTTCAAAGGGCTTTAAACGATTCCAGACGATAAATAAGGGTCTTATCAAGCGAAACGAACACTCGTTTAATAAATAAAGTTTTATAAGCTCAAATGCTCGCCTTGTTCTGTTCTGTGATGCACATTCGTGACTCTCCTGTTCATCAAAATGAACAAATCTTTTCTTGAGTCAACTCGTTCGTTGAATCGACCAAATGACACGAAAAAGATTCATTCATTTTGATGAATGAGTTAAATTCAAGTCTTTTAAAGACCTTTTTAGGACCATTTATATAAAAATTAATACCAATTTCCCGTCCCTACCAGCAAAGAAAAACAAAATCCTTCAACTTGTGTTCATTTATTGTTCAAATGTGGAATGGGTAAAAGATGATGAGTCGAGCAGGTCAAATAAAAACATTTCAGTCGGCCACACGAAAGTTTGCCGAACAATGTTAAGTTGTGTTTAACGTTAGCTAAACACACACAGGACATCAGTTCTGACTGGATCGATTCCCAGATCCACACTATTGAACATTTTCATCTAGTTTTTTTTTTTTCGTTGATGAAAATGGCAATATATTTTCTTCGTAGTTTTCGTCATTCAAAACTAGCGTCTCGTTTTCGTCAGTGAAAAAATGTTGTTGAGGAAAAGTTTTCATCATTATTTTCGTCAATGAAATTAACACTGCACAATTTTTAAGACCCAGATATCAAAATTCAAGACTTTTTAAGGTATTGTTTCCAAAGTCATAAATTTCAATGCTTTTAACGCTTTTTAAGACCCTGTAGAAACCCTGTTATCAGACTTAAATTTTGTTATTTATTTAATTATTTTTTAAATGAGCGTTCGTTTCGCTTGATAAGACCCCTATCCATCATCGGGAATCGTTTAAAGCCCTTTGAACAGTTTGCACTGAAAGTGTCTTTTGGACCCTGAACCGTTTGGACCCCATTGTAGTCCATTATATGGAGAAAAATCCTGGAATGTTTTCATCAAAAACCTTCATTTCTTTTCGACTGAGGAGAGACAGATGTGGACATCTTGGATGATATGGGGGTGAGTAAATTATCAGCGAAAGTTTTTTCAACAGTGAACTACTCTTACCCCTCAACTGATCCTAAAAATGTACATTCATTGAGCTTTTACTGCCAGTAGGAGGCAGCGTCGCGTTGAGCTTTTATGTCAGTCTTGAGTCAAGATGAATTGAATGTTGAATGTCGAATGCCGTGATTTGGTCATGTTGGACAGAGCAGGACAGTTGCACTGATGTGATAAACGGTGGAAGAACCTACTCTAGACTAGCTCTATATTTTGACAACATAAATGTTTTTTGGTAACACTTTACAATAAGATTTGGCTATTAGATAACGTGAACAATACTTTTACAGCATTTATTAATCTTAGTTAATATTGATTTTAACATTTACATTATTAAAATCAAAGGTAGTTAATGCACTGTGAACTAACATGAACAAACAATGAACAGCTGTATTTTTATTCACTAACATTAATAACTACTGTAACAAATGTTTTGCTCATGTTAGTTAATATATTTACAGAACCTTACTGTAAAGTGTTACTGTTTTTTTTTCTTCTTCTTTTATTTTTTTTAATCCGAAAACGTTTTACAATATTATTCCAGATGTTTGCCCTAACGAGAGCCTACATTGAGTCCCAATTCCTCGATTAAATTAGAGTTCTCTATATTACAAAGTCCTCGATTGCGATTAACCGTAAGTTGGGCGTTCCATGGACAACCCGCATTATTAGACCGTTTTCTAGGGCTGCACGATAAAACTATTTCAAATCCATACTGTATATGCCCCGCAGGTTTAATATATATGTGCTTTATCTACATGTGTTTCCGTTCACAGTAAATCGTTCTCATTTACATGTGTGGAGCGTCTCGAACTCCATCTCTGCATGCTGTGAGTTTGTGTTGCTTATAACGTTTATCTGGGGAACACCATTTCAGCACATTTAAAAAGTCATTTATAAACCTACTCCAACACAGGAGAATACGTCATTATGTTTCTAAATATTCAAACTGTTAATCGGAATTTCAAAATAAAAGTTTAAACCATGTTTTTATGTCCTCATGTTCAAGAAATTACCGATGGCTGTTGCGTTTATATCATAAAGAAGTGTCCAAATATAAAAAATTAAGCAAACATTTGAATTAGACGTAATTTGGACTAAATTAAACAACACCAGGCTGAAAGTGCCCTTCTGCAGGCATTAGTTATAATACACAATGTACAGATGATTGTTTTTATTATGTATTTTGACAGTGTTTTTCATTGAAACCATATGATTACTTGCTTTTGATACTTTATTTGAATCAAATATTATTGCCTCATTGTCATTAGGTTTAAGCCATTTTAAAAGTTTAGGTCTATTTTTATTAACATTTTTTTTTTTTAATCAGATCACTGGATTAATCGCCAAAATAATCGACTGATAACTCTTATTAAAATAATCATTAGTGCCAGCCCTAACATGGAAATCATTGGTAAATGTAATAAACATGCATGCGTTAATCTCTAGCTTCATCTAGACCTAAGTATTTTTTATTATTTTTTTATTACCATATTGGCAAAATTAAGTAAGTTTGAAACTGTTAACAAACTAGTCATATAATTCCATTGTGTGTGTGTATATATATATATATATATATATATATATATATATATATATATAAAGAGAGAGAGAGAGAGGTCGGACCTATAGTTGAAGAACACATTTGTTTGTTTAATGTTGTGCAATGATAAATTCATTTATATTTAATTGGGAGGGCCAGGCATTACATTTAATCATTTAGCAGATATATGCTTTTATTGAAAGTGACTTATGAGAAGAGCAAGCATAATGTACACAAAATAAAAGGGATGTACAATATTGTCATGCTGTTTATCATTTTACTGTTAAGCTGAATCATAAAGGTAAGGAGGGACACCTTGTGGTTGGAGTATAGCTCAAGATGTGAAGGTAATATTCACCTGGACTCGGATTTTCTTTGGGAATTGTATATATATCACAACAAAAGCAGTTACTGTGCTTCCTAACATGGAGCTGAAATGGGTACTTCTTTTGGGTGAGTGAAATGTCTTACTCCACGTGTGTGAGGGATATATTTGTGATGTAGGTAAGTTGTATTAGTAGTCGGACAAATACTTCGTGTCAAAGATGGTATGAAAAAAACTAACTATGTTAAGCTCGACGATTTCCGTTGTTAGACAGAAACCAAAGGGCCATATAGTAAGTAAATAATTATCGTCGTGCACCAACACCAGTGGAGAGTGAAGACCGATTGATAATGAATGAGGAAATAGTGCGTGTAATTTTCAAGAAGTTAACCACCTACACAAATCCAGCACATGTTCGCGACCACGAAAGTCAGAGGCACCTAACGTTACTCGAATCTTTGTCTGATTTCCCATCTATTTTTTAAAGCTTTTCCTTCGTGTCGATTTTTCTACTCACTTTCAGTTCTGTTCAAGAATTGGCTTTAGATCAGGGCGTGTTGTCCCTCACAAGGAGGAATATTTGCTCTGTCGAAGAATATTTCAGAAAATAATTTAGACTCGTCACATGTCGACAAAGCAATTGCGTTTAAACATTAATATTTCTTTAGGTTATTTTCAGGCAAGCAAGTTACAATGCCAGCTTATACAAACGGTCGTATAGCCGCAGGTTTATTATTTTTTGTCTGCCCTACAGGTAGCTATAAAAAAGAGAGAACATAGTTTCGTCAGTCAATCATAAAAAAAAACATCTTCTCAACTAAACTACATAGAATACAGGCGAACGCTGAAATTTTACAAACATTAAAATGAAATAGTGGCTTCATTTAGCAATCTTACCATTTAAATTTCAGCTTCTCTGCGTCTTGAATAGATGAGCAAAATCGATTAAGATTTTCATTCAACCTCATAAAGAAAATATTATTAGAGACGAATATGAATCAGTGTGGCGGTTGGAGTGGCCGTTAAATTTTAAATTCTCAACGCGCGTATTTCTGTGGAGGAATTGAGCGCGTTATTAAAGGGATACTCCACTTTTTTGGAAATCATTTTACAACTCCCCCAGAGTTAAAAGGTTGATTTTCACCGTTTTCAAACGTTTTCCGATTTTCTGATATTTCGAAGAATATCAATCCAGACAGTTTCTGGTCTCATTGACTTCCATAGACAAACTCTCTGGTCTCTGATATTCTTCGAAATAGAAAATCGGCTGAATGCATTCGAAAACGGCAAAACTCAACTGTTTAACTCTGGGGAGTTGTTAAATGAGCCTATTTCCAAAAAAAAAAGTGGAGTATCCATTTAATCCAGGAGGATTAAAGCACAGACTCACACAGATAGCCTAATAATACGGTTTATGTATGTTTTCCACTACATACGTACTTTGTCAGATGTGTAATCAATGTGGTTTGGCTGCATACACATGATGTTCAGCATGTAGACAGCAATATACGAAGTTATACGGTATATTATGTTGTATTTTCTTTCTCTTCCCAGGTCTCCTCCTGCCGTCATGTAGTGGATGTGCCATTGGATATAAATTTGTTAAAAACAAATGTGTTGGTAATTGAATTGTGATTGAATTGAATTAGTACAAACGTATTATTGTTGTGACGTCTTTATGTACGTTATGCATAATGGATGTGATCAACTAACTTCTAAATACATACCATATTTTCTTCTCTTTTGCAGATGAGGATGAGTGTGCGACGAGTGTGTGTGGCGATAACTCCAAGTGTTTAAATACAGATGGAAGTTACCATTGCTCCTGTAATTACGGGTTTGGAAGGACCAACATACCAGGACCATGTTATGGTATGAGATAGGATTGTGGAGTCCTCCTTATTTACATGTCTACATTTACAATTATTAATTTAGCACTTTAATCCAAATGACATGGTAAAAAGCAGCTAATGACAAGAGACACAATATTTTCAAGAAAGGCATCATAGGGTTAAACTAGTGTTTCTGACAACTCGACAATCAAAATGGGTCAAATTGACCCGCCAACTTAAAATATAATCATTGTGATGGGACAACACATCTTCCCATAACCTAGACTGTTTTAAAGTAACACAATCAATACAAAAATTTTCTCACTCATTTTTCTCTCTCTCACAGACATCAATGAGTGTAAAGATCCAGATGTTTGCGGCACAAACGCAGTCTGCGTAAATCATCCAGGCAGCTTCGTCTGCGAATGTCATCCGGGTTACAGTAACTACGGCAACAACCAGTCAAAATGCACTGGTAAGTGTTATAGCAGCAGGGCAAACTATTATTCGCTTCACTTTAGATGCACTGATGCGGTTTTTTAGGTTGTTCTTATAGACGTTGGTTACTGATCTCTGCTGATGTTGTGCACAGAAATGGACTGTGATCACTTTAAACCTCGGCCTGATGCACAACACACTCCGGACAAGGTAGAATGTGTACTTCTGCTTATTTTGATTATTATTATTATATATATTAGATGCATGCCAGGCTATGTTCTTAAAATAACATTTATATGATGCTCTTTTAACTTTGTTAATATGTGTGGTTCTCATGATGTTGACAGAAAACCATCTGGGAACAACATTCTTGGAGCATGTTTATGATGGTTTTACTTGATGAATGTTCTCATAGTTTTGACAGAAAATGTTTATAGAACAAAATCCCTAATGATTTTGAAATGCCAACGTCAACATTCTTGGAATATTATCAACAAAAGAAAGCATTCAAAGTATTTTATATTGAGTACAGGCTAGGAGAATGTTGTATTAACATTTGTATGATTTAGAAATCTCGGTTCTCACAAACACAAAGACAAATAGACTCTGTCATCTGTTCGTCTTCCTTCAGTTGAAGCGTTTGATGTCACTGTTGAAGAACAGCTGCGAGTCTCTGAATGATCCACAGCGAGAACATTTCACTGGGAAGAAGCTACTGGAGGTTAAACACACACTGCATCATATATTTTCATATAGTTTGTGTACATGCTTTGATGAATATCACTGATTAATTCACAGAACTTGTGCAATTCCACTGATGAACTCCTGTCGGACGGAAACATCGCTGACGGCGAGACGATGAGTCAGTTTCTGTTCGCGGTGGAGAACAGCATGCGTCTGATTGGACCTCAGCTTAAAGAGCCTGTGACCAGGATGGAGACGCACAACACCTGTGAGACACAAACGTTAATCCGCTAAATGTGCTGCGTTCAGTCAAGATTGTTTAATTAAGCAGTTGTGATCATGTGATTCACAGTCGCTGAGGTTGCAGTCAGGCGGGGTCAGACTCCGCCCAGTGGGCGTGTCACTCTGAGCTTAGACTCCGCCCTCTTCAACACCAGCTGGGAAACAGTAGTAGGGAAATCATATCCAGGTACAAACTTGGATTTTATACAACTGTGGCCATTGGAAGTGATGGGAACCCCTGAATTCATTGATTTAGAGGGCTGTCCCAATACTTTTGGCAATATAGTGTAAATTGTACATATAAAAGCATGAGCGCATTCATGATAAGATGTGAATGTTGTTTTCCTTTAGGATTTGCGTTTGTGGCGCTGGTCAGTTTTAAAGATATGAACTCATCCGGTGATCTGTTGCACAAGATGAGCAGAGAGAGAAACATCACTTATCAGCTCAACTCCAAGGTGGTGACGGCCGTCGTCAGTAATCCAGACACCAAACGGCTGTCTGAGCCGGTGACCATCATCTTTACACACGAGCAGGTGAAGATGCCGACAGACACAACTCGGTGACTTGACCGTTAAACAGTTACAAATGAAAAAACTACCACATAAATATGTATAGCTGATTTGTTACTGGTCCAAAATGGTCAACCAGTTGGCTTCAACTAATGACCTGCTTAGACCAGCAGAAAACCATCTACCGTGTGCCCAAACTTAAGCTGGATTTGCCATCAGGGTTTAAAGAGATTATAATGCCGTTCTAAAGTGCCAGAATGCATTTACTAGAGCCCGACCGATAAAGGATTTTGAAGGCCGATACCAATACAAATATTTGTTGGTTTTAAAATCCGATATATCGGTAGGGTTGTGCATCGTTTGAATTTGAACGATTCTGATTCCGATTCCTTGTTTCGATTCCGGTTCCTAACGATTCTCGATTCCGATTCTTTTAAGAGGCGGGGTCAAAAAAGTTTAGCTAACCTTGCTAACCAACGGTCTTTCTGAAGGAAATACTCCTTTTGTCACAAATTTTGCATTTTGCCGAGATTTCGTTATTTTTAGAAAAGTGAAGCCACACTTTGGACCGCCGACGTAAGCTACTCATGTTCGACTCGCGCGGTTATGCCAACACTTCCGGTAGACGCTTCTTCATTGGTGTTGTTCAGTGGTTTCTTCTTCCGCTCGGCGGACTGTGAATATCGAAACTAGGAATCGAAATTTTAACTTTTGAACGATTCCGGGAAAAACGAAAAGTTAGTCCCGGTTCCAATCGATACTCGATTCTCGATACCCAACCCTATATATCGGCCGATATTTTTTTTTTTTTCGAAACACGCAACAAAATCCTTCCCTAACATTAGTTATTTGTAGTTATTTATGAGTTTTAACTAAAATAAAGAAACTTGTTTCTTTTATTGTCACAACAGAACAGACTGATGACTGAGTGCCCTCTGGTGGACGAACTATACAACTCCAACACTCATGACCTGGTTCAAGCGTGTTTCGGCCGTTTTTATTTTAGTTTTTAAATATTCATTTATCGGCCATTATAACTGCCGATACCGATAGTTTGGAAAATGCCTAATATCGTCTGATATTAGCCGATATATCGATCTGGCTCTGGCATTTACACAAGATTTACAACTGCAGAATGACTAGCATTCTAAAATGTGACTGTAGAAATGATAAAATACTTCGAACGCAAAAGTGCCGTTGCGTTTTCACTTTTTATTCTGCGTTTAAACTAGCGTAATGGTTGGGAAATCTGAGCGTATAGGGTGACGCAAAAGTGTGTAAATGTGGCGATGTGGAGCGCTGCCACACAACACCAAGACCGTGCGACTGCGTACAACCTTCAATGCGCCTTCTCTTATCAGTAATACTATTTGAGGATATTTCGTATAATTGTTTAATTTTTTTCCGTTTTTAATCGCCGTCGCCGTGTAAACGAAAGGCACATCCGATAAAATATTTTTACGTTTTCACCCGGAATTGTTCTCGTGTAAACGCACTTTTGCGTTTTCCATTAGTTTACAACTTTTCCAAACTTTTCAGGCCGGTGTTCAGGCGTTCGTTGTTTCCAAAACGGTTCTTCTCACTTCTTCAGGAGAGGGCGGCGTCTGAGGGCGTGGCTTATTCCTGTGTGTTCTGGAATGAGGCTGAGGGGGCGTGGTCTGGGCGTGGCTGTAAGGAGGCGTGGTCTAACAGCACTCATACAGCGTGTTCCTGCTCTCATCTCAGTAGTTTCGCTGTACTGATGGCCCTTTATCCCCTACAGGTACATCTGTGACCTGAGATTTCACATTTAATTCTGATTTTAGATGAAATAATGATTTTTTTCCCTCTTCCTCTCCCTCAGGACTCGTTTGAGCTGGTGTTGATCACCCGTGTGGGTTTAGTTCTGTCTCTGCTCTGTTTATTTCTCTGTATCCTGACGTTTCGGTTCTGCCGCACAATCCAAGGAACCCGAAACAGCATTCATCTTCATCTGAGCGTGTGCCTCTTCATCGCAGACCTCGTCTTCCTCTGCGGGATCTCCAGCACTCACGATCGGGTGTGTGTCTGATATCTTATGTATATATGGGAGCTTTGAAGTCTAAAATGTTCATTTTTCACTGATTTAGTTAAGTTGTAATTACTTAGAATATTACGTATTTTATGACACTGTAGATTCATAAAAATAACATCATCCAGATAGACCTCTATATGAGTTTGTCATTAACCTAATCACATTTTATCTGGGCTTGTTTTTCTTAAACAAATGTGCCTTATAAACACAGTTAAACCTGTCAGAGAAAATATAATGTTTAAAGGTCAGGAGCCCGACTAAAGCACACACTGATAATCATAATGATGTGACTTCACACAAACCATCTAAACCTTCTGTAGACGTCTGACAGAAATAAAGTCAGTCTGCTTAGTATAGTTTAATGTTTTCTCTCAGGTTGGGTGTGGGATTGTGGCCGGGCTTCTTCATTTCTTCTTCTTGTCTGCGTTCTGCTGGATGCTGCTGGAGGGGGTTCAGCTCTACCGGATGGTTGTTCTGGTGTTTCACACCACATTAAAACATGTCTACATGTATGCGGTGGGATACGGAGTCCCTCTCGTCATCGTCATCATCTCCGCCATCTCTAATCCACAGGGATACGGCACCGATCGACAGTGAGTGTCTGAACCCACTACTGTTCAGCTCTAGTGTGTGTGTGTGCATCTCTCAGCTCTGAATCAATCTTATCTTATTGTAGTTTTATTATTGTAAAATAAATTATTAATAATTTTAGGTTTTGTTAACGATTATAACTAGGGCTGGGTAATAAGTATCGATTTCTTGATATTAATCGATTCTCATTTTTACGAACCAATATCGATGCTTAAATCTCAAGAATCGATTAGTCATCCTGTTTCATTTGAATGATTGGACGTGTATCGCGGCTGCGCGCGTCAAAAAGAATCGCAATAATCTTTGTCCTTTGTTGCTATTGATATGAAACTAAGTCTCAAATTTCAAATTACGTAAATTTTCTTTAGAAATTCAAAACAAAAATAACGTTATATCGCTGTGGCGTGAGATCGCTCTGGAGAAGCAGCCGCGCTGATCTCACTTCCGGGTTAATAACACCAGTCACACGCCAAATAAACATGAATGAGCATCTGAAAGTGTGTTAAAGATAGAGGACAACTTATCCAAATCCGGATCATGACACATTGATTCACTCAATCAGCGTTTCAACCGTGGAAAGACGTCAGTTAAACAGCTTGTAATCAATATAGTCATATTTACCTCAGAAAACCCACATAAACTCGTTAGTCAGCTAGAAAAAATAACTCCAGAGAGGAATATATTCTTCAATATTTAATGCATATTTGAATAAATCTGGCAAGTTTTTATGACAGCCACTATTTAAATGTATTTCATATAATCTTCTTATTATAAAAAATAAATTGTAAAAAAAAAAAAAAGTGTAATTTAAGTGTATAGCTACAAAACAGTTCATTATTACCTTCATATTAGGCTAATGAAGCCTATAGGCTTCAACTAGACTCCCATAGTTTACAGCATTAGTTAAGAGATTTGATTCCCTTGAGAAAAATTGCCTTTTTTGTAACCGATATCCAAAATAATCAATATTGAATTGAATCGAAATCGGATCGAATTGTGAAATTTGTGTCAATACCCAGCCCTAATAATAACCCTATTTAGAAATAAAAATCACTCTTGCCGTCACAACAATTTTTGTAAAATAAAGTATTAAATAAAACAAAAAATCACATAGATAAAAACCCTATGAATCAAAATTCGATGTTGATATCGAAACCCACTTACAACTTTACTTTTGGCTGAAATGCACACCTAAAATTGCACACGATTTCCTTTCAGCAGAACGGGCCAAACGTTTGATGATTCGCCTTGTTTGCAAAGAAATCAAGGTTCATGATGAAATTTACAGTATATAAATGAAAAGCTATTAAAAATGTCTTGAGGTCTTTGATATGCAGAGCCCCAAAATGGCCAAACAGCTCAAAAGAAGCAAAATATAAATGTATGTATTTTGTTATGTAGATTCCTCAACTCCTCTCGAAGGGGGCTAACATTTATGCATATAGAAGATGCTTTTATCCAAAGGAATGCTAATTATAGCGTACATTTTTCAAAGCTGCGATTTTGGGTGTATTATATTGAATCCATTCACCCACACCATAAAGTTCATACCCATATTTTTCAATGTAATACAGGGACATAGTAATACTCAGTATAAAAGGGTCATTCTGAACCAGAACTACAATTTAACTCTATTCAAAATGCAAGAGATTCATGTCTTTCTGTCACCAAACAGGTGTATTAATTGAATTCAGATAGTGAAATGCACAAAACTCGCCTCATAGCAATCAACACTATCGCCTGATCTCCAACAGTCAATAATTCAATGTTAGGCTTCAGAAACTTCAGGGTCAAACATCACCTCAGAAGCTGTAAATCCAGATGAATCATTCACAATCTCTGAAGACACACACAAATGAGGCCAGTCTCGACATGTTGTCATCAGATATATTTCTGTGGAAGAGCGAAGGCGGCCAGCAGAGTGTGATGACATCATGCTATTATCTTTAACCCAAGCTGAAGTCGTTAAAAAATGTAAATACTGTTTTTTACACAAAAAAATGTGTGTGTTTGTAACCATGTGACTGGTTTATCATTCCAGCTGTTGGCTCTCTCTCAATGGTTATTTTATCTTGAGTTTTTTCGCACCCGTCTGCATCATCGTCCTCCTCAACTGTTTCTTCTTCATCATCACTGTGTGGAAACTGGCCAACAAGTTCTCCAGTCTCAATCCAGACCTCTCCAAACTCAAACAGATCAGGTGTGTGTCCATTTCACTCAAATTCGTGTACTATTATAGTTTTTATTAGTAAGGTGTGTGTGTGTGTGCAGGAGTTTTACGATGACCGCAGTGGCTCAGCTGTGTGTTCTCGGAGGGACGTGGGTCTTCGGCTTCTTCCTCTTCCAGGAGAACGGGACTGAAGTCATGTTGTACCTCTTCACCATCCTCAACAGCCTCCAGGGGGCGCTCATCTTCATCATGCACTGCCTGCTGTCCAAACAGGTACACACACACACCATGACAGCAGAACACACATGATGAATGGCCTTCAACACACTGAAGGTTTGGTAAAAGGGGTTTGTTTTAGACGTATGTACATTATGTACTTTTTGTTCTGAATTAGTGGTTGACCGATATACCGGTTTTGGAAACATTACTATTTTAAATGTTTTTGAAAGAAGTCTCTTATGCTCATTAAACCTGCATTTATTTGATAAAAAATACAGAAAAAAATTGTAAAATTGTTAAATATTATTGCAATTTAAAGTAATGGTTTTCTATTTTAATATACTTTAAAATAAAATTTATTTTTGTTTTGTAAAGCTGAATTTTGATCAGCCATTACTCCAGTCTTCAGTGTCGCATGATCTTTCAGAAATCATTCAAATACTTTATTTCATAATGATTCATTTTACAATTTAGTAAATATGTAACATAAATTAAAATTTCATAGCAGCAATTATGCATGATTTAATTGTGTAATATCACATCGACCTCTAGGGTTTACTCTGAAACAAACGGTAATTTATTGTTAAAGGGATACTCCACTTTTTTTGGGAAATAGGCTCATTTTAGCACTCCCCCAGAGTTAAACAGTTGAGTTTTACCGTTTTCGAATCCATTCAGACGATTTTCTGATATTTAGTAGAATATCAGTAACCAGACAGTTTCTGGTCTCATTGACTTCCATAGTAGGAAAAAAATATACAATGGAAGTCAATGAGACCAGAAACTGTCTGGTTACTGATATTCTTCAAAATATCAGAAAATCATCTGAATGGATTCGAAAACGGTAAAACTCAACTGTTTAACTCTGGGGAGTGGTCAAATGAGCCTATTTCCTAAAAAAGTGCAGTATCCCTGTAAGTCTGTTAATTTGCATAAATTATTTTGTCTGTTTTGTCGCCCCCTTCAGGTCAGGTCAGAAAGGAGAATACAGTACCAGCCAGTCCAACAGCAGTCAGGTACGTGAGCCCGAAGTATCCTCCGATTTTTACTCGCGTGCGAGGGTCTGCATACGGTAACGCGATGCAAACTTCGCAACCAGAATAATATGTGAGTGTTTTGCAGTAATCAGTTGTTCCACAAGGTGGCAGCACTGTAGAAACCAGTAGAAAACGAAACTAAAGAGACGAAACAACAACATCGAGAGAGCCGTAACTTTAGTTTAAAAGAATACAAAGACTTTCTATTGGTCGAAACGAAAGGCTATTCAGCACTAGTGTCCGTGTAAAAGTATATTTTGGGCTTAAGTGAGTGTTAAAGCAGTGTTTGTGACATTCTTACATTGACTTCCACAGAAACCTCTTCGGGTCGACCACAGCACTGGAGAGTCAGAGATATAAACTTCTGGTGGGTTTTTACAAACTCTCCAACACGAGTCACTTTCAACGACAAACGAAGACCTGCAGCTCAACCTTTACTGTCAGGAGATCTTTACGTGCTTTGCATCCGTCTGTTCAGTGAGAGCGTTGTAAATAAATAAATATTGTAGCTAATAACAGACATTTGTGTTAATAATACTGACCAATCAATGGTGTTTAAGTTACTGATAATCTGCAATCTGTCGAAGCGCTGAGGGAGTTTGTGTAGTGCAATTTTACAAATTTTACTAAAAATAAAAGCAAAATGTGAAAGCTATATTGGTAAGTGGAAACGGTTGATAAGTGTTCCTCTGCCGCCATCTACTGGTTATTTAATGTCTTTTTTTTTAAATAAGTGTTAGTTTTCCTACATCGTGAAACATTTAGTTTTACAATTGAGGACAATATGTGGGATATTTTTTTGGTCATCACATTAAAAATAACTTTTAAATTGGATAATATTCATACTTTTGAAAAAATAATGTCATTAGGGTGCTTCTGTCTGTTGTTTTTTTGTAAAACTGGAGGCTCTCACATGTTATGTCATGCAAATTGCAGCTTGTTTAAAATGTTTTATTGCTTTTAGGGAGATCTTGACATGATTATGCCACTAAACAAGCCTTAAAATAATCTATAAGTGAAAGTGAAACTGTAGTTGTGTTTAAACATAAATAACACAAAACATAAATGATCTGATCTGAGAGACTGGGGGTGTTAAATAATACATGATGTTAACAAATAGTGTCTGTTTGTATAATAATATTTCATGAGTTTATTTTAAAATACATTAAAACATATTTTGTTTAAATCATTCTGTGCTGTTATTATGCTGATGCTGATTTATTATGATTTTATTTTGCTGTTTTTTTCTCAGTTCTGCCTCTTTCTTAACTTATGACTGAGAGTTACGCTGAGTGAAATGTGTTTATATATTAGTAAAAAAAACGTCATGGTCGTGTGAAAAAAACTTTGCTTTTTGCACTAATTTTGCGTATTCTGATCACTTATCCTGGGGTTTTTCTAAACGATGCATGATGTGTTCAATTTCCTGCAAATATTTGACATATTTTAATAGTTTCTACCTGTTGTGTTGAAAACATTTCTGTCATATGTTCTCATTTTCTTTCACTTGGCATGTTTTGGTCAGTTTTCTTCCTCTATGTTCCCATGGCACTGAAGTAGATGGAAGTATTTGAAAGTTTTGGGTGGGTTTTCAAGAGCTGCAGGGCTGGAAGTACAGAAGGAAAGGGAGAAACAGCATCTCTCTTGTCTTGACACAAGCAGGAATACAGTGGAAATTTTTTTAAAAAACATTGGAACAAATAACAGGTGAGAAATAACCTTTGAAAGAGCATAAGACTGGCAGGACGTTCATACATGGAGCTAAAATGGACACTTCTTTTGGGTGAGTAGCCTATATTGTTTTGCTCTGTTCACATGTGCAGTGAATGGATGTCAGTCAGACGGCTGCTGGGAACATGCAGAACTGAACAGTACCTGTTTGTTTGTGTTTAACAAGACGTTTAAAATCGTTGATTTCTGTTTCTAGAAATGTGAAACCAAATAGCCTCATCTCTCACATCCCCTCGTGTAAGAAAGGCTTATAGTAAGGAAATGATTGTGAAATAGTGCAGCACAAAGGAGTTTTTCTCTTTAGCCACCCACAAGAATCCAGCGCATGCTCGCGATCTCTGTGCTTTTCATGTTAGCTCCCTCATGAGGGACAATGGGACATTGAAGCAAGTTAACCACAGATGTATTTTTGGATGTATTTCCAACGTTTGTCTCATCAATCAGATATACTGATGTGAAAGGAGAAATTAAAAAAATAAAAACTTTTGCTGATAATTTACTCGTCCCCGTGTCATCCAACTCTTCAGCCAAAAAGAAATTAAGGATTTTGAGGAAATTATTCCAGGATTTTTTTTTTCTCTAGGTAACGCACTTTACTGGGCACCAAACGGTTCAAGGTCCATGACGAAATTAACGAATCTTTTATTTATTTATTTTTTTTTTCATTCAAAAAGATTTGTTCATTTTGATAAACGAGTTCGAACAGGAGAGTCACGAACGCGCATCACAGAACAGAGAGCAAGGCGAGCTTATAAAACTTAAACTTTGTTATGTATTTATTAAATGAGCGTTTCATTTGATAAGACCTTTATTCATCATCTGGGGGAAAAAAGCCCTTTTAACCGTTTTCATTGAAACTTCTGGGATGTTTTTATTAAAAACCTTGATTTATTATCGACTGATGAAAGAAAGGCATCTCGGATGACATGGGGTGAGTAAATTATCGAGATATCAGCAAAAAAATATATATATATTTTTTTTAAAAGTGAACTACTCCTTTAAACTTTGCGTACGTAGCTGAAGTAAAAAGTAGTGCGAGATTTGTGTTGTGCAGTTTGAGATTGTCATACGTTCTTTCTTTGTTAGATTTCTTTATTGTTTGTTGTAATAAGAAAAATTTCAATTAAAAAAAAGTATAGCTAACAAACTATCACAAAGTTGTTGTGAGTTTTTACTATTATAGCTGTATTTTTTTCTTTCTCTTTCAGGTCTCTTTCTGCCATCGTGTAGTGGATGTCTCATTGGATTTAAACAAGTTAAAATTGCATGTGTTGTTGGTAATTATGACCTTTTCAAGTTTTAATGATCTGAACATTTAAAACAGATAGCCTATGTATAACTGTAGTTGGTCAAAAGCTCTTCCCAACACACCAGTGTACAGAGAGGATCAAGGAGTCCACCATATTCATTTAGTAGAAACTTATTTTGTTTTTTAACAAAACATAAGCGCATTTGATAAAAGACACAATATTTGCAGTAGGCCTATATCATTTGCCAACTGCTCTCTCTCCCTCCTGTCAAATATAGGCTGTCCCCCCGAGAATGAATTTGACAGCTCTGGCGATTTCACGTTTGGTAGCCCATATGACTCTGAAGAAGGTACCTTTTCTATTTTTAGCAGAAACTCCCAGTTGACTGGCATAACATTGTAAAAGCTTTTGATCATGTTCATCATTTTGACTTTATGTCTTTGCTTAAATTATAATTAATTTGTTCTAAAACAATGGTTAATGCTAATTGCCCTTTCTTTTCTGTTAGATATATTTTCAGACTCTAGTGATGTGGAGTTTCAGACCACAACTGGCTCTAAATCAAAATGTGAAGGTGCCTCTTTATCTTTTATGCTATATTATGCTATATGCCCTATTGTGGTGTGTGGTGATGGCAGGTTGAAGTTTTTTGACGAATATTTGAGTACTTGGCCAATTATTTTGACGAATAATCGAGTACTCGGTCAATTATTTTGACGAATAATTGAGTACTCGGCCAATTATTTTGATGAATAATCGAGTGCTCGGTCAATTATTTTGACAAATAATCGAGTACTTGACCAAGTATTTTGACGAATAATCGAGTTTTCGGTCAATTATTTTGACAAATAATCGAGTACAGGTTGAAGGATGATGAAGGTTACAGCTTACTAATCACAGCACACTGGGCCAGCTAACCAATCACCCAAATGCAATATCAAGACTTCATAAAAGGGCATAAAATTGCCACTTTAAAATGATTTAAATTGTGATATTATTAATAGTATTAATGTTCTCTCATTTATCTTTTCTCTCTCTCACAGACATCGATGAGTGTATAAATCCAGATGTTTGCGGCACAAACGCAGTCTGCGTAAATCATCCAGGCAGCTTCGTCTGCGAATGTCACCCGGGTTACAGTAACTACGGCAACAACCAGTCAAAATGCACCGGTGAGAATTACAGCAGGTTCTGTTCATTAATGAGAATCTTGTAGAAGTTAATCAGCGCACTGTAGTCTTTTTATTTATTTTGATCTCTGCTGATGTTGTGCACAGAAATGGACTGTGATCAGTTTAAACCTCAGCCTGATGCCGAACACACGCCGGAGAAGGTAGAGTGTGTACTTCTGCTTATATTATTATGTTAAGATAAAACATTCTTAAAACTAGAGTTGGCACTAAACTGGAATGTGAAACTTCGATACGGTACATGAAAAATATCGATATTCGATACTATTTTTGATACCACAGGGAAAACTGCCTGATAGGTTTTTTTTTTCATTGTTTTTTTTTTATCATAATTGTTTGAAAATGGTATTACACACAGCACAGCGAGACTTTATTTTAAACTTTTTAAAACTAAATTCACAAGAAAACAACAACAAGTAAACAGTAAGTAATTTTGATCAGGCACAGAGCAGCCTTAATTCAGCTGTTTAAAGATGTCTATCGAATTTTATTTCTGTGTCTTCCTTCAGTTGAAGCATTTGATGTCACTGTTGAAGAACAGCTGTGAGTCTCTGAACGACACACAGCGAGAACATTTCACCGGGATGGAGTTACTGGAGGTTAAACACACACTGCATCATATATAGTTTGTGTACATGCACTTGCATAGTGGCTGAATGAAATTCATTTCACAGAACTTGTGCAATTCCACCGATGAAATCCTGTCAGACGGAAACATCGCTGACGGCGAGACGATGAGTCAGTTTCTGGACACGATGGAGAACGGCATGCGTCTGATTGGACCTCAGCTTAAAGAGCCTGTGACCAGGATGGAGACGCACAACACCAGTGAGACACAAACGTTTACAGTTTACACATTATCTCAAACGGTGTTATTGAGTGGAAATACTGCAGTTTAATTGTGCATTAAAGTAAACCGATGTTGAGTACTGGAGACTCTGAAAGCAGTTGTGATCATGTGATTCACAGTCGCTGAGGTTGCAGTCAGGCGGGGTAAGGCTCCGCCCAGTGGGCGTGTCACTCTGAACTTAGACTCCGCCCTCTTCAACACCAGCTGGGAAACAGTAGTCGGGAAATCATATCCAGGTACAAACACACACACGCACATACATGTACGTATGAAAGCATCAGTGCGTTCAAGAGCAGATGTGATTGTCGTCTTTTAGGTTTTGCGTTTGTGGCGCTGGTCAGTTATAAAGATATGAACTCATCCAGCGATCAGTTTCACACGATGAGCAGAGAGAGAAACATCACTTATCAGCTCAACTCCAAGGTGGTGACGGCCGTCGTCAGTAATCCAGACACCAAACAGCTGTCTGAGCCGGTGACCATCATCTTTACACACGAGCAGGTGAAGATGATAAACAGTTGAGTAGTTAAAAGTGAAAAACCGGTTTAAGCTGGATTCTTGCTGGTTCACCATATTATGTTCCAAAAACCAGCTTGACCACATTAAGCTGGTGTGAGCAGTAAGTAGCTGGTTTGTTTCTGGCCCGAGATGCTCCACCAGTCTTATTTTAGTATCATTGATTTATTACTATAAGGGGTGTGATGAAACACTCCGTTTGATGATACACAATATTGGGTTCATGATAAAAAGACAAGATTATATTTTAACATTATTTTTTTTTAGAAATCTTCAATGATGAAATATATGACTGAATTTTTTTTTTTTTTTATTCGACTGAAAGACAAAATGCTAAATAATGCAGTATAGCATTTTGAAACTAATTTAAGGCTGCCTCTAATGATTTTTTGGTAATCAAGTACTCAGTCAATTATTTTGACGAATAATCGAGAACTCGGTCAATTATTTTGACGGATAATCGAGTAGTCGGCCTATTATTTTGACGAATAATCGAGTACCCGGCCAATTATTTTGATGGATAATCGAGTACTCGGTCGATTATTTTGGCGGATAATCAAGTACTCGGTCAATTATTTTGACAAATAATCGAGAACTCGGTCAATTATTTTGACGGATAATCGAGTACTTGGTCAATTATTTTGACGAATAATCGAGTACCCGGTCAATTATTTTGACGAATAATTGAGGACTCGGCCAATTATTTTGACGAATAATCGAATACTCGGCCAATTATTTTTGATGAATAATCGAGTACCCGGTCAATTATTTTGATGAATAATCAAGTACTTGGTCAATTATTTTTATGAATAATCAAGTAATCAGATGTGTTTTGTGAAAATAAAAGTAGACCTATGTGAACAATAGCCTTTAGGATGACTTGTAATACAGTACATATATTATAACACTTTTCACAGTTGAAATAGTTAACCCTGGGTCATTCTAAACCCTGAATCCTGGGTTATCTTTATTCACATTTCACCTTTCTAAACGGTTCTTCTCCCTTCTTCAGGAGAGGGCGGAGTCTGAGGGCGTGGCTTACTCCTGTGTGTTCTGGAATGAGTCAGAGGGGGCGTGGTCTGGGCGGGGCTGTGAGAGGGTGTGGTCTAACAGCACTCACACAAAGTGTTCCTATTCTCATCTCAGTAGTTTCGCTCTGCTCATGGCCCTCTACCCCGTCCAGGTACATCTGTGACATATTTCAGATTTGAGACGTATTTATGACGATATTAACCCGTCGGTTTGCTCTTCCTCTCCCTCAGGACTCGTTCGAGCTGGTGTTGATCACCCGTGTGGGTTTAGTTCTGTCTCTGCTCTGTTTATTTCTCTGTATCCTGACGTTTCGGTTCTGCCGCACGATCCAAGGAACCCGAAACAGCATTCATCTTCATCTGAGTGTGTGCCTCTTCATCGCAGACCTCGTCTTCCTCTGCGGGATCTCCAGCACTCACAATCAGGTGTGTTCGAATGAGGGCTACATATATAAAATGTAATTGTAATCAAACAAGAGCTGATCTGACATGTCTGTTTCTCTCTTAGATAACGTGTGGGATTGTGGCCGGGCTTCTTCATTTCTTCTTCTTGTCTGCGTTCTGCTGGATGCTGCTGGAGGGGGTTCAGCTCTACCGGATGGTTGTTCTGGTGTTTCACACCACATTAAAACATGTCTACATGTGTGCGGTGGGATACGGAGTCCCTCTCGTCATCGTCATCATCTCTGCTATCACCTTCCCAAAGGGATACGGCACCGATCGACAGTGAGTTTCTGCATCCCCTGCTGTTCAACTGTATAATTACACTCACCTAAAGGATTATTAGGAACACCACACTGATACTGTGTTCGAATTTAAATTTTATTTAAATTTATGAATTCGAATATAAAAATATTAATGATTAATCGATAGTCGATCGTTTATTCTCCCGACGATCGACTAAGAAAATTTAATCGAATGTCCATCCCAGTTATGCAAATGCATAATTATTCGAAAGTCGATATTCTGTTCATATAATTTTTTTTTTGATGTAAACTAAAGTCTTTTGAAAAATGTCCCCAACTTCCTGTCTGAATAGCAAATACATAGCCCATAAATATAATCATTTAATAGGTTAAATAATACTCCGGATAAAGAGATCATTCTGAACCGTAACTAGAGGTGAGCAATACTACAACTATCTGGTATCTCCAATAGTTCTTATTTTCCTGCGACTACTCTATAGGGAATATCAGAGGGATTAATTTGTGTGTGTGTGTTTGTAACCATGTGACTGGTTTATCATTCCAGCTGTTGGCTCTCTCTCGATGGTTATTTTATCTTGAGTTTTTTCGCACCCGTCTGCATCATCGTCCTCCTCAACTGTTTCTTCTTCATCATCACTGTGTGGAAACTGGCCAACAAGTTCTCCAGTCTCAATCCAGACCTCTCCAAACTCAAACAGATCAGGTGTGTGTCCACTTTACTCAAATTCGTGTACTATTATAGTTTTTATTAGTAAGGTGTGTGTGTGTGTGTGTCTGCAGGAGTTTTACGATGACCGCAGTGGCTCAGCTGTGTGTTCTCGGAGGGACATGGGTCTTCGGCTTCTTCCTCTTCCAGGAGAACGGGACTGAAGTCATGTTGTACCTCTTCACCATCCTCAACAGCCTCCAGGGGGCGCTCATCTTCATCATGCACTGCCTGCTGTCCCAACCGGTACAGAAGTAGAGGTTGACTGATATATCTCAAAGGACTGATATTTGTCAGTTTTAAATGATTGGCATTTACCAGTGTTTTTCTGTTTGACTGACAAGTTTCAGAAGCAGCTTTTATTTTGACATCGATGAGACTTTTATTTTGACAGCGCTAAGAACACCAGCGTCTGAGTGCAGTTTTAAGCATATAAATCCTCGATTTAAAACCAAATGGCTACTACATCATATTCATGTCGCATTCTCTGTGTACTGTATGTAAAATTAGCGTCACCTGCTCTTTATTGGTGAATGTATATTTATGATTCCCTGTGTAAATTACATCACATTGCTGGGTGAGAATAGCTAGTTAAGTTTTAATAGGCTCTATGCACAACTGCACTACTTCCTGAACTTCAGCCAGCTTCTTGTTTCCTGTATACCATTATTGGACAATTTGATTAATTCAGGTGTGCTTGACCTCAGTAGTCACGGCAACAATAATCAAACACACCTGAATTAATCAATGTGTCCAATAATGCCAGACAGGAAATAAGAAGCTGGCTGAAGTTCAGGAAGTAGTGGAGCTGTGCATAGAGCCTATTTAATCAGAAAATTAATTTAAATTGATCAATATTCTGAATGCAAGAAAGAAACTGACTTACTATTTAGTCAAACATAATTTGCTTTAGCTGCTTTGTCGCCCCCTTCAGGTCAGGACGGAGTATTACAACCTATTTGGCCGTCCACATAAGAAGAAAGCAGAATACCGTGTCAGCCAGTCCAACAGCAGTCAGGTACACGACGCTAGTGTGTGTGTTTGAGTGTTTTAATGCTGTGTTTGTGGCTTCAGCTTCTTCATACTTCCACAGAAACCTCTGCGGAGCGACGGCAACACCGCCGAGTCACAGATGTAAAGTGCTGGTGGGTTTTTACAAACGCTTCAACAAAAGGCACTTGAACACAAATTAAGACTTGGGGTTGTTGTCATCCGATGAATATTGCAGATGTGGGTTCATCATATAGTGCATGTGCCAACGAGACAAAAAAAATGTATCCAATGCAAATTCAATTACTTTATTATATTTAATCGTTGTCTGTTATATTTCACAATGTTATTTCATATTTCACTTCTAATAGTCTATTTATAAATGCATTATATTTAATGCTATATCTATGAATTATATCCAGTCTATACTAGATATGTACTAATATTTCCCCAAAATATATATTAAAATACTTTTTCCAACTCATTTTGTCCTGTTATTATGCTGATAATTTTACTGAGAAACGCTAGTCCTGATTTTTAGTCTTTCTAACTTGTTTCTCTTGTTTCTGCCTCCATTGAATGTAACGGCCAACTGTTATTCTGAGAGAGACGTCTGTTATATTATATTATATTATTATATGTAAGGTAAGATTTAAATCTGAGGTCGTGTGAAGGGCAAATAATCTAATTTGTCTCGTCAACTTTAAAAAACAATTCCTTTCCCCTTAACACTCCCTTGTCTGGCTTCTGCCTGAACTCAACGTGTATTTTGAGCAATTCTTACGTTGTTTTTGGCTCTTCGTGATGACTCGCTTGCCTTATAGTCCTCATTTGTAAGCCGCTTTGGACAAAGGCGTCTGCTATAACTAAATGTGAAGTTATTACACTGTGCGCTGTGTTATGTCTCCCCCTTCAGGAGAGAGGGAGTATTGCAAGCAGCGAAATCTGTTCACAAAACAGTCAGGAAAATTAACAATTGGTAAAACAAAAAGGTCTTAGTAAATAGAAGTGGTGAAAACTGTGAATAACCGTTTCAAAGTGTCTCATATCTGTTAAACATTTTGAAATCAAACATATTGCGAAATATAGTGAGTTATACTATTTCTACATTGAGTCAATTTTTAAAATGACTGCGTACACGATCCTGAACTTACTGACGTTTTATAACTTAATGAGAACGTGATCAATACGTTGTTAGCACATATTTTGTTGTGAGCTTAGACAGTCCCTCGTTTGTCACAGGGTTGAGTTCTGACAGGACCCCAAAACTGCCAGTCCAGACACGCAGAACCCGTGATTGACGGCGGAGTCCACCAATGAGAGCGGAGCTCCTGAGTGTGGAGGCGGGGCTTACAGACTTAGGAACGCGCACTGTGAGCCAAGTGAGAGTTCGCCAGCGTAAATTAAGGGTTATGTGTCATCTTCTGTGGAAAGTTTGACACACATTTCTCAATAAGTTCTCGTCAACTGGTGTAACTTTCAGTGTTTCTGAGGGATTTCTGTGGTCAGAGGATTGAACAGCGGTCAAAACCAAACGGGGCGCAGGCAAGTGCGTTTCATGAGCAGTGAGGGTGCTTTACAGTTATTAGCTACGCAATGCTTTAAATGTAAGTTAATTTATTTAGCCGATTCTTCAGTTAGCATAGGGTTTTACAATAATGGATGATGAAAAATGTTTTTATTTCATTCATTTTACCTTAACAGAATAGATTAAAAGATTTCCTATTGAAGAAGTAAAAAGTATAAAAGGAGTTTGTTTTTGTTTATTTAATTTTTTGTCAGTTTAATTTAAACATTTTCAGGTTAGTATTGATAAAATTGATCATTTTTGTAAGATAAATGCAGTGTATAAATGCTGCTGTCAGTGCATCACACCAAGTATGTTAGAGAATAATTGATTTTATTCATACATTTTCCTATTGAATGAGATGTGTAGCAGAAACAGATTTTCAATGTCCGTTGTGTAAATTATTTTAAGGTTTTTTCATACATTAGCTGTCATTACTGAAACCTTCAGTATATGAGAATTGTAATTCAATATAATAATAGCTGTAGCAAGACTAGCCTCATCCAATTATTAGAAAAAAAGAAAAAATGCTATCACATGTCATTATCCAGATTTACTAATAATTACTTTTTTAATTAAAAACAATCTTAGTACATACATTTATTTATACATCAAAATTAACATATAACATAGAAATTACAAAGTCTTTCATACTAGGGGGGTATTGTAAACTTATATGAAGATATTATAATATTTGCATATTTTCAATGTTTTAATTGCTTTTTGTTTCATAGAAAACCGGAGTGAATCAATATAAGGCTCAATTTCTTTTCTAAATAAAATAAAATTAGTTTTTTTTACAGGAGAATTTGCATTTATGAATATAAAATTTTGCCATTAATAGACTGAAATTAATTAAATAATTCTGATTGTACAAATAATTACTATAACAAGGTTAAAATTTAGATGGACGTGAAAGGGAAAATGTATACCGCGTAGATTGCAGGTCTTCTAACTTTTGTTTCCGCCTTTCACTGGTTCATTTTAGGCCATTTAGTGTCAGAAATACACTTTAGAAGGACAATCCTCCATAGTTCCTCAATGAATGTGTTTTATTTCATGGTTTCTCCAGGATGGGTGCTGGAGACGGGTTCCGGGCCCCGGTGGCGCTGATCGCTGCCGGGTTAGTGAGTGTCCTGGGGCTCTCGTGGCTCTGGAGTTTGGTGGCACTTTTAGGAGTGTATTTGTGTTCTGGAGGATGGTGGTTTCTCTATGTGGCCGCGTGCACCTTGAAGAGAGACATGATGTAAGTACAACCTACTCTCTCTCACTTCGCTTAGTCGAAATTTTCGAAACTCGAGACCATATTTTAATGGTCTTGGTCTTGTCAAAAAAAAAAAAAAAAACATTTACAGAAGACTTATTCCCGAGTCCACTCGAGTTCAATTCAAAATATTTTTGTATACAAAATATTAATGTATGTTAATAAAATATTTCTTTAAACTGATTGACACGCCCAGTGATTGGTGATTTTCTAGTACGCAACTGCGCATGACAAATTGTAATAAAATTACTTTTAACACCACCTACTATGTGGCCTTTTTACCCTAAACTGATCATATTTCTTAAACTCTAAGTAAATTCAGTAAAAAAAAAAAAAATCTCTAAGTAAATAAAAGTAAGGTAGAAAAATGAACGACAATCTCCGATATTTTGAATTTGGACTGCAGTACCTATTTCCACCACTAGTCGTGTTACAGACTGTCTCTTTAACTCTGTCTTTGTGTCTTCCAGTGGTCTGTTCGTCCTGTTGCGTGTGAAATTGATCATGGATCATTATACCCGTACACGCAGCACCATCCCCTCCATATTCGCCCAGCAGGTGGCGCTCCACCCGGACAAACCGGCTCTCATCGAGGAGTCCACGGGCGAGGTGTGGAGCTTCTCGGAGCTGGACCGGCGCTCTAACGGTGTGGCGCAGTGGGCCGTCGCGCAGGGCTGGGCGTCGGGCGACGTGGTGGCCATCTTCATGGAGAGCCGCCCGCCCACGGTGGCGCTGTGGCTCGGACTGGCTAAAGTGGGCGTGGAGCCGGCGTTCATCAATTTCAACCTGCGGCGCGATTCGCTGATGCACTGCGTGAACGCGTCGGGGGCGCGCGGGATGGTGTTCGGGGCCGAGCTTCTGGACGGTGAGATGCGCTTTACTTTGTTCGTCTGTTCGTAAACTAAACTGACGTGATTTTTTTTTCAATTACTAGAGACATTTAGTGAGAAGTGTGTCTAATATCTAGGGGTGTAACTATATATATTAATTAATATATATTGCAATACAAAAAAACGTGTATCGTGGATAGTTCTCCCGAAATGAAAATTACTGTGCGAGAAAAACTTCTTTTTAGTGTTTTAGTGTCAGTTCTACATTAAACTACTAAATATAATGTGTAATAGGGAATATTTATTTTATTTCAGTAAAACGTTAATTTTTTTGTAATTATGAGTTTTAGTGACAAATTTTTATCCAATCAGATGTTCAATTAATTATTTCATTCATTCACAAGCAATGATGGTTTTATAAATGCAAGGAGTAAAAAAAGGACAAGCCCTTTGATCACGTTCAAATAAAATAAATAAATAATATAGTAATAAATAACATAAATAATGATAATACATAAATAAAATAAACAATAAATAATCAAGTAATACATAATAACTTAAATCATGATATAAATAATTATAACAAATAAATAAAAGGAAACATTATTGTAAAATAATATAGTAATAAATAATACATAGAATATAAACAATGATAATAAATAAATGAAACAAACAATAAGTAATAAATAATAACATAAATCAAAATATAAATAATGATAATACATAAAATAAACAATAAATAATCAAGTAATACATAATAACTTAAATAATAATATAAATAATTATAATAAATAAATAAAATAAACAATACAGATTCAAGTAATAAATAATAACTTAAATCATAATATAAATAATTATAATAAATAAAACAAATATTAAAGTTATAAAAATAACTTAAATCATAATATAAATAATTATAATAAATAAATAAAACAAACGATAAATAATCAAGTAATAAATAATAACATAAATCATAATCTAAATAATGATATTACATAAATAAAATAAACAATAAATAATCAAGTACATAATAACTTAAATAATAATGTAAATAATTATAATGAATAAATAAAATAAACAGTAAATATTCAAGTAATAAATAATAACTTAAATCATACTATAAATAATTATAATAAATATTAAAGTAATAAAAATAACTTAATAAGAATATGAATAATTTTAATTTATATATATATATATAATTACAATAAATAAAATAAACAATAAATAATCAAGTAATAAATCATAACATAAATAATAATCTAAATCTAAATAATGATATTACATAAATAAAATAAACAATAAATGATCAAGTTCATAATAATTTAAATAATAATATAAATAATTATAATGAATAAATAAAGTAAACAGTAAATATTCAAGTAATAAATAGCAACTTAAATCATAATAGAAATAATTATAATAAGTAAAATAATAAATATTAAAGTAATAAAAATAACTTAATAATGATATAAATAATTTATATATATATATATATATATATAAATAATTATAATAAATAAATAAAATAAACAATAAATATTCAGGTACTAAATAATAACTTAAATCATAATATAAATAATTATAATAAATACACACAATAAACAATAAATAAGTAATAAGTATTAACATAAATCATAATATTCATAATGACAATAAATAAATAAATAATATAAAAGTAATAAATCAAGTAATAAATTCTAAATAAAATACAAATAATTCAAATAAATAAATCAAATATATAACAATATAAAATCATATAGTAGCTAATGTATATAATGATAAGTAAATCAAGTAAATAATAAGTGGCGTCAGTTCCACTAAAAGTGTCACGGTTGGGTTAGTTAAGAAGATAAGACAAACAGAAGCTCAATATACACCAGATGATGGTAACTAGGTGAGACAGATTAACGAATGACGGTAACCAGGGAGACAGACTAGTGGCGGGAACAAACAAAGGGACATGTGACAAGTGACAACTAACTGAACAGTCCATGAGCACAGTGGTGACCGTAAGCCTTTGTGAATGGCTCACGTGTGTGTGTGTGTGTGTGTGTGTGTGCGCAGTGTTGCTGGAGGTGAAGGGGTCGCTGCGCTCGCTCTCTCTCTTCTGCACCGGTGCGGCCCCTGGCCCGGAGGCGCTGGACTCGCTGTCGGCACAGGACCTGGACTCGCTGCTGGCCGCGTCCCCACACACACCGCCCGCCCTCACACACAGCAAGGGCTTTAACGGTCCGTGCACTTCACTTTCACACTCTCTGTGTGTGTATGGATGAGTTACGGTGTGTGTGAGTGAGGTCAATGCCTCCAAATGTCTTACATATTTCAGATTGTGCAATCGTTCAGTTCTCTCGAGTGTTTGTCACAGTTCACCGCAAAACCAAAAGACAACAGTAATGAAAAGATATTTGATTATTTTTTACCTTACGATATTATTTTCATTCAAATAAAGCACACTTTACCTCCTCCAAGTTTTATTTTAATTATTAGAATTATTTAAAATATGTTTATTTATCAAATGTATTTATACAGCACCATAAATTAAACGTTACAACTAGGGCTTTCAAAACGATTAATCGCATCCAAAATAAAAGTTTGTGTTTCCATAATATATGTGTGTGTAGTGTGTATAATTATATATATATATATATATATATATATATATATATATATATATAAATAAATACACACACATGCTTGTATATATTTAAGAAATATTCTCATGTATATTCTGTATATGGATTTATATATAATTTATATTATATATAAATATAAATATTTTATATATAAATAATATTTTTTTCTTTAATATACATGCATGTGTGTTTTTATATATATATATATATATAAAATAATTATACACAGTGCACCCACATAAATTATGTAAACACAAACTTTTATTTTCGATGCGATTAATCGTGATTAATCGTTTTGACAGCCCTAGTTACAAGCAACAATAAATACTTAATCTAGTAATAATGAATTATGGTTGTTTGCAAATAATTTATATTTGTTATGTTTTTAATGTTTATTCTCATTAGATTCTTATTATATCATAATTGAATCATCACAGATATACACATGCGTTTATAATTTTTTATAAACTTATAAAATTATAATTTTTTAAATTTTTTTTTAATAATTTTTAGCATTTTATGGAACTATATAATAATGAGAATAATCTTAATAGTGTAGTCATCTTGTTATATTATTTATTTATTATTTAAATCTGCATATGTGCATCATAATTATTTCATGATGAATAAATACTTAAAATGTTTGTGTACAAACAAAAAAAATATATAACATCTGCATTTAAGGATATAGTGTATTAGATAAAATGTGTGCGCTACTATATATAAAGTAAAATACACTTGTTTTATTGTGGGGGAAATGTGTTTATTATGCCCAGAATGATAAAAACAGGTTCATTTTCTTTATGAGCAGTCTCATTTCTCGCGGATTTTAGTTGAAAATGAGCCGGACGTGTTTTTGGCAGGTCGCGTGAGATTCACCCGTTTATAAAGAGAGATTATGTGTGTTTTCAGTCGGAGAGCGAGGGGTTGAAGTGGGGAAAAGGTTACATACCAGCCAACAACACACACACAGAGAGAGAGAGAGAGAGAGAGAGAGAAAGACTGAGGCACAAAAGCAGAGTGTGTGAGAAACACAATAAAAGAGCAGAAAACACATCCGGTCCCCGGGGAGAGCACAGAGTAACCAGGATCAGGAGAAACACACACACACACACAGAGTACATGTGTAAATGTGTCAGAGGGTGAACTGTCATTGGTTAATCACCTCTGACCCTGTCAGCTGGCCTCATCACGTATGTGTGTGTGTGTGTGTGTGTGGTACAATCATCTCACAAACATGATACACACTGTATTCCTGACCTTTCCCCTATAATGCATATGTGGGATGCAGTTTGATTAATGTGCTTTATCATATATATTATATAGACTCATTTCATGCAGAGTGAGATATTTCAAGCCTTTATTTGTTATAATTGTGATGATTATGACTTGCAGCTTATGAAAACCCCAAATTCAAAATTGGAATGTTGTGAAAAGGTTTTCATATCTGTAATCCATAATCATCACAATTATAAGAAATAAAGGCTTTAAATATCTCACTCTGAGTCTATATAATATATTACTTTTACCTTTTAAGTTGAATTACTGAAATAAATTAACTTTTGCACGATATTCTAATGTTTGTTGTAGAAGCTTGTTTCCGTCACTGAATAAAAAAATAAAATAAATAATTCTGACTTTTTTTCTCACAACTGCATGATGCAAAGTCAGAATTACGAGATATAAAGTCAGAATTATGTGATATAAAGTCAGAATTATGTGATATAAAGTCAGAATTGCGAGATATAAAGTCAGAATTGCATGATAAGTGTGTGTGTGTGTGTGTGTGTGTGTGTGTGTGTGTGACTGTGCTGTTTCTGGTCTCAGACAGGTTATTTTACATCTACACCTCAGGCACCACCGGCCTGCCCAAAGCGGCCATCGTCGTTCACAGCAGGTGTGTAAAATACTGAACACACACATCACCTACGACTGTATCGCTGTATGTGTGTGTGTGTGTGTGTCGACAGCAGACATTACCTACGACTTGCTGTGTGTGTGTGTGTGTGTGTGTGTATCTGTGTGTGTGTGTGTGTGTGTCCACAGATACTATCGCATCGCTGCGTTTGGATATCACTCGTTCGGTCTGCGGCCGGATGATGTGGTTTACTGCTGCTTGCCGCTCTATCACTCCGCAGGTTTGCACGACACACACACACACACCGTGTTCAACTCTCTGTGCCTTTACTCGCTCTGGTGTGTGTTTCCCATATGATGACGTTGAAGAAATCCACTAGCTAGTCACGACTGTTTCCTATGGAGGCTTGTTTCTGCCACTGAATATAAAAATAAAATAAATAATTGTGACTTTTTATATCACAATTCTGACTTTATTTCTCAGAATTGTGAGATATAAAGTCAGAATTGCGAGATAAAGTCAGAATTGCGTAATATAAAGTCAGAAGTGCGACTTTTTATCTCACAATTCTGACTTTTTTCTCACAATTGCAATCGCAATTTGACTTTATAACACATAATTGCGAGTTTATATGTCGAAATTCTGAAATCTTTTCTCAGAATTGTGAGATATAAACTTCCGACTTATCAGGCCAAGTCTAAAAGGGAAAAAAGAATAACTTTTCCCCCTCAGAATAGTTTAAATCTCGCAATTCTGACTTTATATCTCGCAATTCTGACTTTCCATCTTGCAATTCCGAGAAATAATGTCAGAATGGCGAGAAGTAAACTCACAATTGTGAGAAAAAAAGTCAGAATTGTGATATAGCTTCCATAGGAAACAGTGATGACTAGCTAGTGGATAGATAAAGCTTTAAAATGAGCTGAAATGTTCACTTCTCTCCATCAACCTTGGGTCTTGGCAATGCCAATGGATAAAACATCTGTTCTCGTGAGTTTGGGTAAATATTGTGTAAGATGAGTGCTGCAGTTTTGTGTGTATTATTTACATGGCCAGTTTAAGTAAATACTATAAGTATGTACCAACATTTTATCATCAGATATCAACACTGACCTTTAAAACCATAACATATGACTACCAGCTCATTTGCACAATTTCCATATTTTGTATATTACACCATTATTAAAAAAAAACAGCAAAAACTTACATTTAGAACATATCTAAAGATTGAATAAAGCAGGTTAATTTTTTGTTTTTTGATTTTGTTGACATATTAGAGTTTTGGATTTTTGTTTGCTTCACTAATTAAATCAGAAAATACAACCAATCAATGAATGATGACGGTAACCATGGAAACGGAATAAAGGAACATGCAAGACTCAGACCCGGACAGTTTTATGCATAAAAAGCAAACATTTTATCAGGTGAATTATATATGAACAAACCCCACAGTAAAAACCTTCACATTATAGATATTAATGAAACTGTTAAGTTTGGTGTGTGTAAGTGCTGCTAAAGTGGAGAAGAAAACTCATTTAGAGGAAAACGCCTGGAAGGAAATAGATCAAATGCAACACTTAAAAGGGTACTTTTTCTTTCTACCAGTCTAAAACAACACTTTATGTAAATCTCAAAACAATGTTTTCTCCTGTAGGATCTTGCCTTAAATATCTTTAATCTCATTTGACCAGTTTTTAACATTTAATCCAGAAATATACTTAAAAACAGTAGCTGCCCCGTTCCGGACGAGCCCCCATTTTCCATAGTAAAGGTATTCAGTATGAATCATGTTTCTACATTCAGTGCCTCTCATTAGGAAATACCACATTAATGATCATTTTTAAATGATGAAATAGGCCAATGAATGTATAGTTTGTGTCACATCGACCAATCAACGCCCTTGTCTCCGTGTTGTCCAGGGAACATCATGGGCGTAGGGCAGTGTCTGCTGCACGGCCTGACCGTCGTGATCCGCAGGAAGTTTTCCGCTAGCCGCTTCTGGGACGACTGTGTCAAGTACAACTGCACGGTGATGACCTTTGACCTCAGTCACGGTTTCATTGGCCATCGAGAGATCCAGCCTTTTCGGCCATGATCAGACTTTTACAGTACATTTGTAATTCCAGTCAAATTTTACAGTATTTTGGTGCAAATTCATCCGTCACGTCAGCGCAAAAAATGCTTTCTTATATGTCTAACAATTCTTTAAGAAAATCAAGTAGCTTTTAATAGATGACTAAAATGCCATAAGAAATTCTGTCTAATTTCCTGACAAAAAAGATTATAGTAAGTGAGTTTTTATTTAAAACTAGCAAAATTATCTGCCAATGGTGTTAGAAAAATAATCTTGTTTTCCATTTGAATTAAGATTTTTACCCCATTGGCATTTGAATTTGCACCAAAATACTGAAAAATTTAGTTGGAATTACAAAATTATATATATATATATATATATATATAATTTTTCAGTATTTTGGTGCAAATTCTTGTCACTTCATGGACATTTTTCTTACTTCGTGTTTTTGTTTTGTTTCCAGTCCAAATAAAAAAAAAAAAAAAAATTCAAGAAAATCAAGAAGCATTTACTAGATGCGTAAAACGTCATAAGAAATTCATTTTCACTCAAAACTAGCAAAATTGTTCAAATAAAATGTAAGTTTTTTTCCTCTTACCCCATTAGCAGACTGCCCCTTTAAATAACAGTTCAATTGTGTATGTGTGTGTTTGCAGGTGGTCCAGTACATCGGTGAAATCTGCCGGTACCTGTTAGCGCAGCCGGTTCGCGCGTCCGAGTCTCTTCACAAGGTGCGTGTTGCCACGGGCAACGGTTTGCGGCCCAACGTCTGGGAAGCGTTCGCTAAACGCTTCAACATCAAACGCATCGGCGAGTTTTACGGAGCCACCGAGTGCAACTGCAGCCTGGCCAACATGGACAACAAGGTGTGTGTGTAAATCTGTACTCATTATATTTAATGGGCCCTATTTTAACGATCTAAGTGCTTATGGTCTAACGCGCAAGTCTTAATTGCTATTTAAACAATGTGACGCAGGATGGGAAAATGATAAGTGCGTCAGGCTGAAACTAGCGAAACACACTCGCGTCGTGCCTGGCGCTGCATTGCACCGGGTATATGATAGGGCCCTATAGGTAATATGTGTGTGTGTTATTGATGTGTGATGTGCTCCTCCGGCCAGGTGGGGGCGTGTGGCTTCAACAGCGTGATCCTGCCCAGCATTTATCCCATCAGGCTCCTGAGGGCCGACGAAGACACCATGGAGTTAATCAGGGACGGTCGAGGACTGTGTGTCCCGTGCAAACCTGGTGAGTGGATCACACACACACACACACACACAATCTGAACCTGAAAACACACAGTAGATGTGATTCATTTATTTTAAATAATAAACTGCTTAAAATATGGAATATTTTTGTTTACTGTAATGATAACTTTGGGCTCAGTAAGATGTTTTTGAAAGTCTCTTCTGCTCACCTAGGCTGCATTTATCTGATCAAAAAATACAGTAAAAACAGTGAAATATTATTACAATTCATAATTGCTGTTTTCTATGTGAATATACAGGGAAGTGTAATTTATTCCTGTGATCAAAGCTGTATTTTCAGCATCATTACTCCAGTCTTCAGTGTCACATGATCCTTCAGAAATCACTCTAATATATATCGTTTCTTTTAATATGTTGTTAACACATCATGTTGTAAATATTATCTACATATTTGCCTCGTTTTCTGAACACACAGTCCCATGACTGAGTAAACAAGTGAATTTCCAAAGTGTTCAAAAGGTCTTGCTTTGTAGAACTTGTAAATGGGTCAAAAGGCAACTTCTGTCTGGCTAGTAACAGTAACGTACACTCGGTGTGTCCTTGTTTGTGCTTTGAGTAAAAAAAACAAAACAAAAAAAACATGTTTCACATCAGAGACAAGTGTCAGCCAATGAGAAACCAGCATTTATTATGACTTGGCGTGTGAAATGAGAGTTTCCCGTGTCATTTTGTGGTGTAAATCTGTGTTACTTTAAAGAACACCAACTAAAAATGGGAATCTTTTTATGCATTTTAGTCGTTCATTTACACGGCAATAGTGTTTTGGGCCTGAAAATGCGAACTTTTGAAAATTATACCGTTTTACGAAAAACGCAAAGGAAAAATGTTTCCATTAATATTACATCGCTGTTGTGTTAATGTACCCTTATTAGTGTCATTAAGATACTATTAGATTTTTTTTAAATCAATATTTTGAATGATTTTTTTACATTTTATGTATTTTTGCATTTTTTAATATTTTTATTAGTTAAAAAATATCTATAAAGTTTAAATTTCTATTTCAGTTTTAGTTATTTTAGTACAATAAATGTTAAATGTTACTTTAGTAAGTTAAACAAAATAAAAATGGAAACTAGCTGAAATAAAATAAGTTGTTTTTTATATATATATATATATGACTATTACTATTATACCCTGGTGTAAATATGCACCAATGAAACATTTAGCCCTACATTACAAGTTTTTTGTGTATTTTCTGAACATTTTAGGAGAACCAGGGATCATCGTGGGCAGAATCAATCCTCATGATCCATTACGTCGCTTTGATGGCTACGCGAATCAAGAGGCCACCAGTAAAAAGATCGCGCACAACGTCTTCAAAACGGGAGATTCTGCGTATGTGTCAGGTAAAGTGGAAGCTCTCCGGATGCGGACGATGCTCCTGCATTCCTCTCACTCTGTTCTCCTGTCTCAGGCGATCTGATGGTGATGGATGAGTTCGGTTACGTGTATTTCCGGGACCGAGGCGGAGACACGTATCGCTGGCGTGGCGAAAACGTCTCGACCACGGAGGTGGAAGGAGTCCTGAGCGCTCTGTTGAATCAGACGGACGTGGCCGTCTATGGCGTCTCAGTGCCAGGTTAGATGTTTCAAATAATTAGCCGATGATGCTAGGGGTATAGCGATACCCTCATGTAACGATTCGATAATTAGCAGAAGACGCTAGGAGTGTAGCGATACCCTCATGTCAAGATACGATAATTAGCAGAAGACGCTTGGAGTGTAATGATATCCTCATGTCAAGATATGATAATTAGCAGAAGACGCTAGGAAAGTAGCGATACCCTCATGTCAAGATACGATAATTAGCAGAAGACGTTAGGAGTGTAGCGATACCCTCATGTCAAGATACGATAATTAGCAGAAGACGCTTGGAGTGTAATGATATCCTCATGTCAAGATATGATAATTAGCAGAAGACGCTAGGAAAGTAGCGATACCCTCATGTCATGAGTCGATAATTAGCAGAAGACGCTAGGAGTGTAGCGATACCCTCATGTCAAGATACGATAATTAGCAGAAGACGTTAGGAGTGTAGCGATACCCTCATGTCAAGATATGATAATTAGCAGAAGACGCTAGGAAAGTAGCGATACCCTCATGTCATGAGTCGATAATTAGCAGAAGACGCTAGGAGTGTAGCGATACCCTCATGTCACGATTCCATAATTAGCAGAAGACGCTAGGAGTATAACGTTACCCTCATGTCAAGATACGATAATTAGCAGAAGACGCTAGGGGTGTAGCGATACCCTCATGTCACGATTCGATAATTAGCAGATGCTAGGAGTGTAACGATACCCTCATGTCAAGATACGATAATTAGCAGAAGATGCTAGGAGTGTAGCGACATTGCATTATTATACATTATATTCAACATATATATAGTAGTTTAATGTAGTACTGAAACTAAAACTCTGAGAACTTGAATTTTTTCCTCTCACAGAAATTGTATTTTTAGGTGAACAATCCACATTGTCACATTTTTACATTTTACGCGATATATTGTGACACCCCTAGAGGGCGTTTTATATAAATAAAAGAGCTGCAGATGTATTATATAATGCTGTATATGCAATAAAATGTGTCTTTTCTCCATCAGGCATGGAGGGAAGGGCAGGAATGGCCGCCATCGCGCATGTGACGGGCGACTTCGACTGCGAGGCGCTGCTGAAAGATATGCAGAACACGCTTCCCTCGTACGCTCGGCCCGTCTTCTTACGGCTCTTACCGGAGGTCGACAGAACAGGTGACGATACAGACACAATTACCCACAATCAAAAGTGCTGGATATGGTAATCCTGTCAATGAACGATTGTTTTCCATGTCGATTTTCTTGACTTTCAAACAGTGCTGGATTTATCTGGATTGTAAATGCGCGCCCCCTTTAAATTACAATGGATTCTTATTGGCTGCCAGCGTTTTATCGTTAAACGTTAATCGTTTCTGAAAGTGATCCCAACGATATCGTCCCTCGCATCACAGCTCTGTTGTGAACTCTGCTATTCTCTAATGTGGAGAACGATTTAAAGAACTATATCGTTATCTTTAAGGTTGGGTATCGTTTGAATTTGAACGATTCTGATTCCGATTCCTTGTTTCGATTCCGGTTCTTAACGATTCTCGATTCTTTTAAGAGGCAGGGTCAAAAAAGTTTAGCTAACCTTGCTAACCAACGGTCTTTCTGAAGGAAATACTCCTTTTGTCACAAATTTTGCATTTTGCCGAGATTTTGTTATTTTTAGAAAAGTGAAGCCACTCTTTGGACCGCCGACGTAAGCTACTCATGTTCGACTCGCGCGGTTATGCCGACGCTTCTTCGTTGGTGTTGTTCAGCGGTTTCTTCTTCCGCTCGGCGAACTGTGAATATCGAAACTAGGAATCGAAATTTTAACTTTTGAACGATTCCGGGAGAAACGAAAAGTTAGTCCCGATTCCAATCGATACTCGATTCTCGATACCCAACCCTAGTTATCTTTATAGTTATCGTTCTTGGTGTGAACGGGCACTAAAATCTTTCATGTCTTTCATCCCCAGACACGTTTAAAATAAAAAAAACTCGCTTACAGAAGGAGGGATTCGACCCACGACACACCAGCGACCAGCTCTACTTCCTCAACAGCCGCTCGGGGCGTTACGAGCGTCTGACGGATGAACTCTACAGCGACATCATGCAGGGAAACGCGTCTCTATAAGAGCCACACAGAGAATGTCAAAGTGAGGCTTCGATACGCAGTTTACGGTACAAAATCAGCGCGATAACTGCTACAATCACGCTCATACTTGACACGCTGTTCGGTTACTACTTGAAACGACTAGTTCTGCCTTTCACGTCACTTTAAACTTTAAGTCATTTTATAATTGCAGACCTCTTACATGTTTATAGAGTTTTCTGATTAGAAATAAAGGACTCACTTTGTGAGATTATCCAAGATGCTGAACTAAACACGATTTTTTCCTCAATGGATTGCATAAAACGTCTGAAATAGGTTTCACGAGATAAACATTTCTGTAAACGACAGAGAGAGGTCCGTCAGAAGACTAGATAGTCAGTTGCTCTCGTCTGTGTCTTTGTTTGATGGTTTTGGAGAGGTTTACCCTTTCATCTGCAATTGACTGACAGCACTGTTCATGTGTTCAACACTGTAACCGAGTCTTCTTAGACTAGTAATGTACGTAAAACATCTCAAATCACACGTTAAACTCGGTATCAGTGAAGTGTATTGAATCAAATGTTTTGATGTGAAATGTCCTTAATCATTAGTAAAACAGAAAGCAATATAGTGTCGCTGTCTGGCAAATCAGATTGTTTTACTCTTTTTCAGATGTTTTGACTATTTTACATTTACTTGAACTCGATTTTCTAAACAATTTCAATAAATTTGACGTAACAAGTACATGAGTGTGTTTCTTTTCCAGCTTTAGATAATCAGACTTAAAGAAAACAACGAGAACAAATGCTGCAAAGTGATTCAAATTCTTCTCGTTATCTCTCATGTTCTGTCAGCATATCTCGTAAAGGCCTTCCAAAGCCGATTAAATTAAGTTGATTTGTAAATGAGACATTTTAAGGTTCACACCTGTAAGTAAATGCAATTGTCAGTCCCAAACACATCATTCACTATAGTTCCCTTATCACGTCAGTTTTTCGACATTACAATATGGAGAAAACCCTTTAAAGCTTGATTTGTTTGCAATTTATATCTTGTTTCAAGATATAAACTTGATTTGTTTGTTACCTGCAAGATATGTGACCTCAGCTTTTCTACCTCAAAAGAGAAGAGACTTCATTCAAAACAGCACAAGAATTTTCATTGTGATCAGTGTGGGAAGAAACGTAATTCCTCTTCTAGTTTCTACCGTCATAAGGCGTCTCACACGGACAGGAAGGAAAAGCTGCACCAGTGTCCTCACTGTGAGAAGAGCTTCAAAAATGGATCTCATCTGAAGAGGCATCTACGCATACACACCAAGGAGAGGCCATATCAATGCAGTGAATGTGTCCAGACATGGATATGAAATAATACACTACACTACTGCTCACAACTTGGCGTTGAATGGGAAGCGTTTTGCCGCAAATCACCCTCTCTCCATTGAAATGAATGGTATTTTGTCTTTTCGTTGTTGCTTAATCAACTCTACAGCAAAATATATATCTACTGGCAAACAAGGAGGATCATGAAGAAAAAAAGGTTAAAGAGGAAGAAAACTAAATATATGAAGAGTTCAGATGCAAAAGCCTCTAAGTGCCATTTGAAAATTTCTTCTAAAATGATCATTTTTATCAAGCTTGTATATTTATGTTCAGTAATTTCACTTAAATGGGAATGAAGATTATCTATTAAATGTCATTTAAGTGAAATTACTGAACTTAAATATACAAGTTTGATAAAAACGGTAATTTTAGAAGAAAATTTCAAATGGCATTTAGAGGATTTTGCATCTGAACTCTTCATATATATATATATATATATATATATATATATATATATATATAGTTCGTTTTTGTAAGTTTGTGAAAAGCTATTTTTGTTCAATTTGGAGGTATTTCTTTTAGTCATTTATATATTCATTTTTCTATACAGAAGAGACATTCTTTCTATCATTATTTCATGTATTGTTTTTGAAACATGTCAAAATAAAACACATGAGGAGCCTATCTGAATTTGTAATATAATATTTCCTATCCATACAGAGGAGTCATAGCCTACTTTAAATGTATTAAAATTAATAATATCTAAGCGCGCTTTTTCCTGTCTTCCACAGAAAGCCGCGAACTCGCGTAATTCAAATATTAACGGTCATTTTGATTTGCCGGCTGAGTCTGACTGACTAGTAGGGCCTATTAGTTTATCGATGTCAATATTTAGTAATTATGTCTTAGGAACGCCAGTGAAATACAAAGGTATTTTTTAAAAGAAGGGGTTTGTAAAGCATCTACTCTTTTACTCCGTACTGTAGGAGGCGCTGTGAGTTGATTTAGCCGACCGGTAAAACCGCTGAAGAAAGAAAGACATTTGTAGCCTCAGACGGTGAGTATTATTTTTTACATTATGCTTTTTATTGGTTTACTTGTTCCTTTTCTGTCTCTAGTTTTTAATGAATTTAATATAGCTTTGGCCTTGTACTGTTAAATCGCTTGCAGTTTTGTAAAAAATGAGACAAGAAACCCGACAATGGCATATGAATATGCATAATATATTGTAACATTTGATAATATTCATACTCTGTGGTGGCTCAAAACACATTTACATGATCTGAAATTAAATCTTTCTGAATATTCTTCAAAAACAACATGCTATTTTCTTTAGTTCTGCTCATAATGTGTTTGTCTTCAGATGTTGACCATGAGAGCACAGATGGATGTGAACTGCTGTAAATCAGTAGGAACGGATCTGTCCATGCTGGATATTGAGGATTTCATCACTGAAATCTGTCAGCTGAAGAAAGAGGTGGCGTCACTGGAGGCAAAGCTGAGAGAAAGAGGAGACAAACCCGACAGAGAGGTTTGAGCAGCTCATCATTTCATCCTTCAGCTCAATCAAACCACAGTTGTGTTAGCTTCTCACTTCTTATGCGCATCTCTAATTAATCCAGCAGCAAAACATGCAAACAAATCACCAATATAACCACTAGAGATAACTACTGAGGAATGTGGCTAATATCAACCGGTTGTTGTTTATTTGTATTTATCTATGATGTGTTTGTCAGGATCTGGAGAAGGTTTCAGTGTGTGTGACTGATGGGACAGAAGCTCACAATCATGGATCCGCTGATCAAACCTCTGACTGTATCGCTGGAGAACTGCAGATGAAGATGTGCTCCGTCAAACTGGAGGACCACTTGTACCCAATAGAGAGACGAGGAGAAGAAACCACAGCAGAGGAACAACAACAGAGCTTTAAGGAGGAGTTGGATGAGATTGACTATTATAAGGATAAAGGGAATGAGAAACAGAAAGATGGGACAGAAGCTCAGGATTTGTTCTGGAGATCCAGAGACACACAGGACTCAGAGCTCAACTTCACTTTACTGTGTTATACTGACGCTCAGGATCATGGATCCGCTGATCAAACCTCTGACTGTAACGCTGGAGAACTGCAGATGAAGATGTGCTTCGTCAAACTGGAGGACTGCAGGAGCCTGATAGAGAGACGAGGAGAAGAAACCACAGCAGAGGAACAACAACAACAACAGAGCTTTAAGGAGGAGGAAGAGGAAGATCAGGATCAGAATGATAATGTTGATGACTTTGTTCCTTCAGGTATGTTCCTTCCTTTTGTGTAATGTTGAATTAACAGAATTGCTTTTATCATTAATAAATTTATCTATGTTTGTGACAAGAAAAAAGATGTCAGGGGGGGATGCCAAAGGGACAGTCAATTAACATTCTCAAAGTCCCTGTAAAGTCAAACTTAAGTGTGTGTTTTAAGATTGTCACACCACAGAAAAATGTGTTATTAGCCACCTAGCCAAATTTGAATGATAAAAATAGTCGGCAAGTACATAAAATAAGCTATCAAAATCTTGTAAAAAATGAGCAGTTATGTCTGTCAGTCATATAATGGAGGTTTATGGTTCACTTCAAACGTTGGCTTTATTCTTGCGTCCTATTCGCTTTGGACTAGCGTCAAACTACACGCGATAGACAGATATTTGTTCCCATTGGTATTTAAAATGTGGCTACTGACAATAACATATTGTGAGTTGCATATACAAAACAGCCTTTGCAGTTTGATAACCACACTAAGACATATCACAATTTTGAATGATCATTCAGCTCTAAACGTTATGTGAACAGTTCAATATTTTATGCCGAATATGTTCCTTTCAGATGAAAACACTGGTTCATCTTCTGATGGAGAAACTGCCTCTACATCCAAAGAGCGACGAACAGTGAAGAGTTTCTCCTGCGAAACCCGTGGGAAAACATTGAGCTCACAGGAACATCATGAGAGAACACACACAGAACAGAATGACCTTACCTGTAAGATATGTGGCGTCATATTTCCTACCTCAGAAGAGAAGAGACTTCATTCAAAACGGCACAAGAGGAAAGAGTTTCATTGTGAACAGTGTGGAGAGAATTTTAATTGCATTTCTACTCTCTACCGTCATAAACAGAAGTTGCACAGTGGTGAAAAACCTTTCGAATGCAGCGAGTGTAACAAATATTTCCGCACCAAAGGACATCTTTTAAATCATAAGAAATACCACAAGGAGGGAAAGCTGTACCAGTGCCTTCAATGTGAGAAGAGCTTCAAACAAGAATACCCTCTAAAGGTTCATCTACTCACACACTCCAGCGAGAGGCCGTACCAGTGCAGTGAATGTGGGAAAACCTTTAAGGACTCAAAATATCTGAAGGAACACCAAAGAATACACTCTGAAGTCAAACCGTTAAAGTGTTCACACTGTGAGAAACGATTCTATCATTCGACGCACCGGAAAACCCACGAGAGGACTCACACCGGAGAGAAACCGTACCTGTGCTCCTTCTGCGGGAAGAGCTTTGCTAGTCTATATTATTTTAAAGTTCATCAGAGAGTTCACACTGGAGAAAAACCGTATCGCTGTGGGGATTGTGGGAAGGGATTTACTAACTCAAGTTGCTTACAAATGCACCAGAGAATTCATACAGGAGAGAAACCGTTTAAATGCACACATTGCGACAAGACTTTTGCTCGATCAAATGACCTGAAGATCCATAATCGAGTTCATACAGGAGAGAAACCTTACCGCTGCTCCGTCTGTGACAAGAGATTCGCTTTTAGCTGGGGTTTTAAGACTCACCAGAAAAAACACGTTGTTCCAGAGTCATCAGCTTCATCATGATGTCACAGGTGGTGCTGGCAGACAGATGAGGATTAGTTATACGTAATGTCACACGCATCTAGGGTTGTGTATCGTTTGAATTTGAACGATTCTGATTCCGATTCCTTGTTTCGATTCCGGTTCCTAACGATTCTTGATTCCGATTCTTTTAAGAGGCGGGGTCAAAAAAGTTTAGCTAACCTTGCTAACCAACGGTCTTTCTGAAGGAAATACTCATTTTGTCACAAATTTTGCATTTTGCCAGATTTCGTTATTTTTAGAAAAGCGAAGCCACACTTTGTACCGCCGACGTAAGCTACTCATGTTCGACTCGCGCGGTTATGCCAACACTTCCGGTAGACGCTTCTTCATTGGTGTTGTTCAGCGGTTTCTTCTTCCGCTCGGCGGACTGTGAATATCGAAACTAGGAATCGAAATTTTAACTTTTGAACGATTCCGGGAAAAACGAAAAGTTAGTCCCGGTTCCAATCGATACTCGATTCTCGATACCCAACCCTACACGCATCACACACATGACCAGCATCGACCAATAGTAGGGATGGGCATCGTTAAGAAATCATCGATGCCGTTGTCGAGTCTGCTTCCATATCGATTCCTGTACCATTTGCTGAACACTTACAGGGTGGCTTTGAGAGTTGTTGGCTTTGAATGTCTAATTTAAAGTGGATTTGGAGAACGAAAACCAAGTGTGAAATATCTTTTATCAGTTATTTAAAGGGTTAGTACACCCAAAAAATGAAAATTCTGTTAGTATTTACTCACCCTCATGTTGTTCCAAACCTCTATTATTTGTTCTGCTGAACTCAAAGGAAGATATTTGGAAGAATGTTTTAATCAAACAGATCTCATTCCCCATTGACTACCATAGTAGGAAAAAATACATACTATGGTGGTCAATGGGGAATGAAATCTGTTTCAGCAGGTTTGGAACAACATGAGGGTGAGTAAATAAACATTGACAGAATTTTCATTTTTGGGTGAACTAACCCTTTAATACTTACTGAACAACATGATGGCTTGAAACGAGTCTTATTTCCCTCAGCCACTTTGTTGCATGAAATAATACACTACAGGTACAGTAATGTGTTTTCAGGTAACACTGTCAGTTTTGGGGATTGACAAGCAATTCCTTACAGGTGTGAATCATGAATTGTCTTGTTCACAAATTTACAGCAGTGCCTCAAATACTGTCATGAAATTGCAATGGGAGTCAAGTCTGCATTTACTTACCAGTAACTAAGTAATGTCTGTAGCCCTTTAATGCAATTAATAATGCAAGTTTATTGTGTAATCTCCATCCGTTTGTCTCAGGGTGTGTGTGCGTTTGTGGCCTGCCTGCTTCATTAATTTTTTTCCATGTGTTTTGCTGGAGGGGTGCTGTAAAACCAACATACAATAATATTTTCCAATTTAAAATCACTGTTTTATATTTGAATCAATGTTTTTGTTTCCCTGTATTCTGTATTTTTCAATGTTTAGTCTGTAATTTGAATGGCTGTTACAGTCTTCTTACATGTCACAGATATGCTGATCTGCTCAAAGATATCTTTCTTATCATTATCATCGCTGTTGAAAATGCTGTCCTTTTTTAATGAAGTTTGGAAACTGACTAACAGTGTTTTTTTTCAGGATTCACAAATCAACAGGAAGGGAATAACACCATTTATTTCAATCAGAAATCAGGAACCCGTATGTTAATTTATTTACAGTGCGCCTCTAGATATCAGCGCGCGCTTTCTCCTGTCTTCTACAAAGGCGCGAACTCGCGTCATTCAAATATTAACGGTCATTTTGATTACCGCCTGAGTCTGACTGAAGAACAATCGTTTGTCGATGTCAATATTGATTATATATTAGTCTCTATGCAACGGTATTTTTTGTAAATAAGAGGTATTATGTTTGGAGAAGCCTCTAGTCTTCTACTCCATCGCTCGTACTGTAGGAGGCGCTGTAACGTTATGTAGTCCACCCGTAGAAGCACGAAGAAAGACAGAGAACTGGAGCTCTAAAACGGTGAGTGTTTAATATGTTACATATGCGTTTTAGCGGTTTACTTGTTTCTTTTCTGTCTCTAGTTTTTAGTTAATTTAATATAGCTTTTTCTCGCCCACTCATCATGACAAAAAGATCCATGGTTTTACTACAGAAACCATAACAAAGGTCCTCTTGTACTTCAGTAAACCACGTTTTAACCGTGATATTTGAAGTCAACAATAGTTTGTATACTTAGACAATGCTTAATTTGTATATCTAGAGACGTTTAAAGCTCTTACAGTTTAGTGAGAAACGTGCAGACCTGACAATATCATGTTTAATATCTGAATATAAATTGTATCATTTAATAATAATAATGAGCTATGGTGGCTCAAAACTCATTTACATTTGAAATGAAATGACTCTAAATATTCTCCAACATTATGTGTTTGTCTTCAGATGTTGACCATGAGAGCGCAGATGGATGTGAACTGCTGTAAATCAGTAGGAACGGATCTGTCCATGCTGGATATTGAGGATTTCATCACTGAAATCTGTCAGCTGAAGAAAGAGGTGGCGTCACTGGAGGCAAAGCTGAGAGAAAGAGGAGACAAACCCGACAGAGAGGTTTGAGCAGCTCATCATTTCATCCTTCAGCTCAATCAAACCACAGTTGTGTTAGATTCTCACTTCTTATGCGCATCTCTAATTAAAAAAGCAGCAAAATATGCAAACAAATCACCAATATAACCACTAGAGATAACTGCTGAGTAATGAGGCTAATATCAACAGGTTGTTCTTGATCCGTTTATCTATTTTTTCAGGATCATGGATCCGCTGATCAAACCTCTGACTGTAACACTGAAGAAAGTCAGGTGAAGATATGCTCCATCAAACTGGAGGACTGCAGGAACCTGATAGAGAAACAAGGAGAAGAAACCACAGCAGACGAACAACAACATCAGAGCCTTGAGGAGGAGGAAGATAACATTGATTATGATGAGGATGAAGGGACTGAAGCTCAGGATTCGCTGTGGAGATCCAGAGACTCAGAATGCAGCCTCACTTTACTGTGTTATACTGACGCTCAGGATCATGGATCCGCTGATCAAACCTCTGACTGTAACGCTGGAGAACTGCAGATGAAGATGTGCTTCGTCAAACTGGAGGACTGCAGGAACCTGATAGAGAGACGAGGAGAACAAACCACGACAGAGGAACAACTACAGAGCTTTAAGGAGGAGGAGGAGGATGATGAAGAGGATGAGGATCAGAATAATGATGATGTTGACGATGATGAAGATTTTGATCCCTCAGGTATGTTTCTACCTTTTTTGACCAGAAAACTTTAGTGATACTTTTGTGATTGTCAAGTACTGTTGAATGAATTCAAGGCTTATGTCTTTTACCATACGCAAAGTTGTTATGTCGTTCCACTAATGAATGCGCATCTTCCATTCAAACCAGCAATAGATAAAGAAACAAACGATCATCTGAATCAGACTCTGCTGTTTGATGATTCGTGTACATTTTCTAGCTGTTGGAAATACTGGTTAACATTTTTTTTTCTTGATATTTTGTGACTTTTTCTCATTTATCATAATGAACATGCATGCAAAGATTCAACATGCTGATGTGTTTTGACTATTATACAAACAAAATTACTGTTACATTTGTGATGTTCGCGGGTCAGTTTGACCCAGATATCTTAAAACTGTACCGACCCAAAATGAAATCATTTTTTGGTTATATTTTGTTATTTTGTATTTTTACAACACTAGAACATTCCAATAGAAAAATGCTACATTGATGAGGCCAGTATTGGGAAAGTTCACTCTCTACATGAACTAGTTCAAAGTTCAGTTCACAAATTTTTTGCACTTGTACACAAAGGATTTTGAAGGCCGATACCGATACAAATATTTTTGGGTTTTAAATTCCGATATATCGGCCGATATATTTTTTTTATTAAATATTGTTGGATTTCACACACGTGTAAAAGAAAAGCGAACTTTTCTGCACAAAATACGTTTGATACTTTTTCTCTATGTCTAAATGTTCACTCCTCGCAAGTATAACTTATATTTTACAATGCAGGGACTGTAACTAGAGATATGCTAGTTATAAATACAGTAATCATTACTTTATTTAGCCAGAAAAAGTTTATTGTGGTTTCCAAGCTCAATAATGTTAACGTTAGCGGTCTTTCACTGATGATAGTGGCATTAGCTAGCTTTGTGGTTAGCTAGTCTATGACGAGCCATAGTTTAGCAATAGATAACATCATACTGCAAATTGTAAAACATACATTTTCAATATAACAGCCCAAGGAGAGATGATTGAAGCGTGTTTCGTCCGTTTTTATTTTATTTTTAAATATTCATTTATCGGCCATTATGACTGCCGATACCGATATTTTGGAAAATGCCTAATATTGGCCGATAATATCGTTCGGCCGATATATCGGTCTGGCTCTAGACGTGACTTTCATCAATCTTTTGCAACAAAAATTAATCATCACTGAACTTAGTAAAGCAGGACTTAATAAAACAAACTTTATTGCGTTATTATGAAACTGTTTTAAAACTTTGTATTGTAAAAAGAGCTTTATAAATAAAGGTGACTTGACTTATTACCCATGAATTTCCTTTCAGATGACGACGCTGGTTCATGTTCTGATGGAGAAACCGCCTCTACATCCAAAGAGAGACAGACAGTGACCGACAGTGGAAAGACATTCAGCAAAAAGAAACGTTTAGCGAGACGTAAGAGAAAACACACAGAACAGAAAGAGTTCACCTGCAAGATATGCGACATCAGCTTTCCAACCTCAAACGAGAGGAGACGTCATTCAAAACAGCACAAGAATTTTCATTGTGATCAGTGTGGGAAGAAATGTAATTCCTCTTCTAGTTTCTACCGTCATAAGGCGTCTCACAACGAAGACCAAAGTCAGGAAAAGCTGCACCAGTGCCCTCACTGTGAGAAGAGCTTCACCCAGGGATGGATTTTGAAGACCCATCTACTCACACACAGCGATGAGAGGCCGTACAAGTGCGATGAATGTGAGAAGAGTTTCAAACAGAAGGGCCATCTGAAGAGCCATATATTTACACACACCGATGAAAGGCCATTCAAGTGTCCTCACTGTGAGAATAGTTTCCACCAGGGAGCCCATCTGAGGAGCCATCTACGCACACACTCCAACGAGAGGCCGTTTCAGTGCCCTCAGTGTGAGAAGAGCTTCAGAGATGGATCTAATCTTAGGAGACATCTCTTAATGCACACCAATGAAAAGCCAGACCAGAAGAGCACACGCACCAATGAGAGCCTGTACAAGTGCCCTCACTGTAAGAAGAGCATGAAATACGAAATCAGTCTGAAGAAACATCTACTCATACACAGTGACGAGAGGCCGTACCAGTGCGGTGAATGTGAGAAAACCTTTATAAACTCAACTTATCTAAAGGCACACCAAAAAATACACGCTGAAGTCAAACCGTACAAGTGTTCACACTGTGAGAAACGTTTCCATCATTCGACGCACCGGAAAACCCACGAGAGGATTCACACCGGAGAGAAACCGTACCTGTGCTCCTTCTGCGGGAAGAGCTTTGCCAGTCCGTTTTCTTTCAAAGTTCACCATAGAGTTCACACCGGAGAAAGACCGTATCGCTGTAGTCATTGTGGGAAGGGATTTTACAAGCCGAGTGACTTAAAAATGCACAAGCGCATTCACACAGGAGAGAAACCTTTTAAATGCTCACATTGTGACAAGACTTTTGCTCGATCAAATGCAATGAAGGTCCACGAACGAATGCACACGGGAGAGAAACCTTACCGCTGCTCCATCTGTGGCGAGAGATTCGCTTTTAAATGGGGTTTTAAGACTCACCAGAAGAAACACGCCGCTCCAGAATCATCGTAGCTTCATCTTGTAATCCATACACCTTGCAGTGTCGTAGGAACGTAATTTCACGGTTGTACAAAAACTAAAACTACAATTAGTCTTGAACAGGGGTGCCCAAACTGTCCTGTAGAGTGAGGGGGCTTTCGCACTGCCAGTTTAGTTCAGGTGACGTAAGATGCACGCAAACGCACCGGGGTTCGATAGAATCGAGTTGAGTGTGAAACCAGACCAACACTCACTGGGAACAAACGCGCTCGGACCGCGGCAAACGAGCCCAGTGTAAAAGCCCCCTTAGCTCAAACCGTAATTAAACACACCTGAACCAGCTAATCAAGAGCTGTGTCTGAAATCACCCCATACCCTAAAATTGGGAAATACTTGAATATACAAGACATTTGTAGTGGCGTCTGTTATCGAGGACCCACAATGCACTGCAATGACAAGTGTACAAATAATGTACACTCAGCAGCTATACTAAGCAACCATACCTTAAAATCCCTAATAACACCAAATTTGCCACACAAAGTTAAAACCAAATATCTTTAGGAAAAATATATATTCAACCTTTTTTCCCTGATACCTTAATTAACATTAATGAAACAGCCAACTCTACTGCACGGATAATGTTACACATCAGATGTGATTTCCCAGACAGTAAACCAAATCTTAATTTAAGACATAACAGATAATGTTTGCGTGAATACTCGCCAAGACAGATGCTTTCAAATACTGTATAATATTCCATTTGAAACTATTAAAATGTTGTTGTTTTTTCCTCAGTGAGTCACGTTTTCAATGTCACATGGCCCTTCAGAAATCTTTGTAGTATGCTGATCTGCTGCTCAGGAAATCTTTCTTATTAGGCATTTTATAGCCGTTTAAAATGCTTGTGCTGCTTGATAAAGTGTAGAAAATGACAGTGTTTTATTTAGGATTCAACAACAGAAGTGAAGAACAGCATTTATTTCAGAGAGCGTTTGGAACATATATCCTCCTTTATTTCAGCCTCTGATCCCTAGGCTACCTTCCTCTGATATCTGGCTGCGCGCGCTTTCTCCTTTCTTTCACAGAAAGCCGCGAACTCGCGTAATTCAAATATTAACGGTAATTTTGATTTACTGGCTGACTGACCGCGTGAAAGCCGCGAACTCACTCATTCAAAAAATTAACGGTTATTTCGATTACTGGCTGATTTACTAACATTTGTTCATCAATTGTCTTAACAATCATATCAAATTATGATAGTTTATTAGTCTCTTGGAAACGCTACTGACTGGGAAAATAGGTTTGGTGTGCTGTAGATCCTCTTACTTTTATCGCTCGTACTGTAGGAGGCGCTGTGGCGTTAATTAGTCCAGCGGTATAACCACTGAAGAAACTGAAGAAAGACGCGACGACTGACTGGAGCACTCAGACGGTCAGTGTTTAGTCTGTTTTACATTGTTATGCGTTTTACCTCATGTGCTTCTTCTTGTTTTTGTCCTAGTTTTTAATGACTTTAGCTGAAGCTTTCTTTGTCCTCTTGCCTGAAAAATGACCTTGGTTTTACTAGACTAGAGTAACCATAAATGTCCTGTTGTTTCATTACAGTAACCATTTTTTCCCATGGTATTGGTAATAAATAGCCTACTATCACAATGCTTAATTTTTAGTGGTGGATGTTTTTTTTTTTTTTTAATTTTCACGTTTTCTGATGAAATTTGTCAGAATCTGATAATATCTAGTTTGAGTTATGCATGTAATAATGTTTTTGAAAATATTCCTGCTTTGTGCTGGGTTAATACTAAAACTACGTAAACGCTCATACAATTTTACGTCTAAAAATAAACATTTCTGAATATTCTCCAAAATATCAGTGTCAGTTCATTACAAGCGCGTCCTGTAATAATGATGATGTGTTTGTCCTCAGATGTTGACCATGAGAGCACAGATGGATGTGAACTGCTGTAAATCAGTAGGAACGGATCTGTCCATGCTGGATATTGAGGATTTCATCACTGAAATCTGTCAGCTGAAGAAAGAGGTGGCGTCACTGGAGGCAAAGCTGAGAGAAAGAGGAGACAAACCCGACAGAGAGGTTTGAGCAGCTCATCATTTCATCCTTCAGCTCAATCAAACCACAGTTGTGTTAGATTCTCACTTCTAATGCACATCTCTAATTAATCCAGCAGCATATAACCTGAGTAATGAGGCTAAAATCAACATGTTGTTCTTTGTTTATCTATTTCGTCAGGTTTCAGTGTGTGTGACTGACGGGACAGAAGCTCAGGATTCAGTCTGGAGATCCAGAGACACACAGGACTCAGAGCTCAGCCTCACTTTACTGTGTTATACTGACGCTCAGGATCATGGATCCGCTGATCAAACCTCTGACTGTAACGCTGGAGAACTGCAGATGAAGATGTGCTTCGTCAAACTGGAGGACTGCAGGAACCTGATAGAGAGACGAGGAGAACAAACCACGACAGAGGAACAACAACAACAACAACAACAGAGCTTTAAGGAGGAGGAGGATGAAGTTCAGGATAACGATGTTGATGAAGATCAGAATGATTATGAGAATTATGAAGATAAAGATCAGAATGATGAAGGTGAAGACCAGAATGGCGATGTTGATGACTTTGTTCCTTCAGGTATGTTTCATTTTATAATGAATGAACAGAATTACTATTATTTAATTGTAAATATATGTACATTCTGACCTAAATTCATGTGGAACAGCACAATGTGAGCTCTACGTGTGTCAAATATCACAGTGGCTACGTTAACTTGCAGAAATTTTGTTTCAATCAGACTGAATTTACTCCGATTGATGAATCTGAACGTAGTGTTTACGTGATCGCAAAACCGACATACCTCACGGGGCCACAGCCACGCCTTCTCCGCTTTTTACAAGATAAATATAAATTAAAATTATATCAATTAACTAAAGACATAAACATAGAGGAAACATGTAGTAAACAGAGATGTTAGTCCTGTCTGAATCGATACATGAAACTTAAACTTCGTTTAGAAAACTAGCCCTGTCCGAATGGGATTAAATATTAAAAATCTCAAATCTCTCAAATGTTATTTTGTCAGATATAAAATTTACAGTAAAACTTCAATATTTCATGCTCATTATGTTCCTTTCAGAGGACAACGCTGGTTCATCTTCTGATGAAGAAACTGCCTCTACATCCAAACATCGACAAACAAGAACGAGAAACTCCAGTGGAAAAACATTCAGCAAACAGGAAAATTTAGCAGGAAATGACATAAAACACACAGAACAGAAAGACTTCACCTGCACGAGATGCGACATCAGCTTTCCAACCTCAAAAGAGAGGAGACTTCACTCGAAAGAGCACAACGTGAAGGAGGAGTTTCACTGCGAACAGTGCGGGAAGGATTTTTTCACCACCGCTCAAAACATGAGAGCTCATATGAAGACACACAGCGAAAAGACCGTCCACTGCAGCGAGTGCGACAAGTGTTTCCGCACCACACAACAACTTTCAATGCATAAGCGAAGCCACACTGGCGAAAAGCCGTACAAATGCCCTCACTGTGAGAAGAGCTTCAGCTTGAGATCGGGTCTGAGGAGCCATGTGCGCACACACACCAACGAGAGGCCGTACAAGTGCAGCGAATGTGAGAAGAGCTTCAACCAGAGATCCCATCTGAACAAACATCTACTCATACACACCAACGAGAGGCCGTACAAGTGCAACCAATGTGAGAAGAGCTTCAACCAGGAATGGGGTCTGAAGTGCCATCAACTCATACACAGCAATAAAAGGCTGTACAAGTGCCCTCACTGCGAGAAGAGCTTCAACCAGGGAGCGTCTCTGAAGAACCATCTACTCACACACTCCAGTGAGAGGCCGTACAAGTGTCCTCACTGCGAGAAGAGCTACAAAGAGGGATGTAAACTGAAGAAACATCTACTCATACACACCGAGAGTCTGCTCGAGGACCCTCAATGCGAGAAGAGCTTCAACCAGGAATCTAGACCCAATAAACTTCCACTAGCGCACTCCAAGGAGAGGCCGTTTCAGTGCGGCGAGTGTGAGAAAACCTTTACAAACTCAACTTATCTAAAGGCACACCAAAAAATACACTCTGAATTCAAACCGTTTCAGTGTTCACACTGTGAGAAACGTTTCCATCATTCGACGCACCGGAAAACCCACGAGAGGACTCACACCGGAGAGAAACCGTACCTGTGCTCCTTCTGCGGGAAGAGCTTTGCTAGTCCATATTCATTCAAAGTTCATCAGAGAGTTCACACTGGAGAAAGACCGTATCGCTGTAGTCATTGTGGGAAGGGATTTTACAAGCTTAGTGACTTAAAAATACACAAGAGAATTCATACGGGAGAGAAACCGTTTAAATGCTCACGATGTGACAGGAATTTCACTCGATCAAGTGACCTGAAGATCCACGAGCGATGGCATACAGGAGAGAAACCTTACCGCTGCTCCATCTGTGGCGAGAGATTCGCTTTTAAATGGGGTTTTCAGACTCACCAGAAGAAACACGCCGCTCCAGAATCATCGTAGCTTCGTGTAGTGTTACGGGAACGTTATTTTACGTTTTGTAAAACGTAAAACCACATTATTTACCGTGTAGAAGTGAATCCTCTGGATCCTTTCTTTTTGACAACTTTAAATTCTCTGTGATGTCCCGATCAGTGTTTGGTATTGGATTCAAGTGTGTGTTTATTGGGTTTTTTTTGATCACTTTAATCTCTTGAATGATCGCTAAGTGAGTGCGTAAGTAGATAAACTTTGTAAGGTGCACAAGTACTGGCTTAAATACCTGGTTCTATCGTGTTGCTTAGTTTTGATTTCAGTCATTTGCAGACTATAGGCTTTGCTGTGCTAAATTTAAAGGGATACTCCACTTTTTTTTGGGAAATAGTCTCATTTTACAACTGCCTCAGGGTTAAACGTTTCAGTTTTACCGTTTTCGAATCTATTTAGATGATTTTCTGATATTTCGAAGAATATCAGTAACCAGACAGTTTCTGGTCTCATTGACTTATATAGTAGGAAAAAAATATACAATGGAAGTCAATGAGACCAGAAACTGTCTGATTACTGATATTCTTCTAAATATCAGAAAATCGTCTGAATGGATTCGAAAACGGTAAAACTCGACTGTTTAACTCTGGGGGAGTGGTAAAATGAGCCTATTTCCAAAAATAGTGGAGTATCCCTTTAAAGGCGTGGACCAACTCCTCGGCGAAGACCAAGAGCTCGGGCGATTAAAAATTGAATATAATATAATTTAAAATGACTGTTTTCTATTGAATTTATATTCAAATGTTTGTTTTTCAGTGAGTCAAAGCAGCTTTTGATTGGTCGTTACCGCAGTCTTCGGTGTCGCATGATCTTTCAGAAATCATTCTAATACACTGATTTACTGCTCAAGAAAGCTTGTTGAAGAAACAGATGAAAATGCTTGTGGAAACTGACAGAGTATTTTTTTCCAGGATTCATAGATCAACAGAAAGAGCAAAGAACAGCATTTATTTCACATAAAAAGTTTCTGGAACATTTAAAAAAAAAAAAATAAATTGAATGCGACCTTGCTGAAAAAAAATATTAATTTATTATTATTTTTTTTAAACGGACTCCAAATATAATCAATTATTAATTATAAACCAAATAAAAACTTGTAGTGTCTAATATATATATATATATATATATATATATATATATATATAGATGTTATGAAAACACCTTTGTTTGCCTCTAGTCTTCTACTCCATCGCTCGTACTGTAGGAGGCGCTGTGCCGTTATTTAGTCTACTGGTAAAACCACTGAAGAAAGAAAGACAACTGGAGCTCTCAGACGGTGAGTGTAATCAGTTTTACATGTTTATGCGTTTTAGCTGTTTGCTTGTAATTTGTCTCTAGTTTTGAATGAACTTAAGTGAAGCTTCTTCTCGTCCACTTAGCTTATGAAAAATAATGATAGTTTTGCTACAGAAAGCCATATAAAATGTCCTCATGTTTTACTAACCATATTTTAAAAATGATATTTGCATTAAACAGCTACTTATACCATCATAATGGTTAATGTTCAATGCTAGATGCTTGAAATTAGTAGAAATCTGACAATATCATGTTTATTATATTATTATGAGTTATGCATAATGTCAAATAATATTTGATTATATTCCTGCTCTGTGCTCGCTTTATACTGAAACTGAACACAAATGCTCCTGAAATCTGAAATAAACATTTCTGAATATTCTAAGTTCATTATAAATGCGTATTAGTAATGATGATGTGTTTGTCTTCAGATGTTGACCATGAGAGCGCAGATGGATGTGAACTGCTGTAAATCAGTAGGAACGGATCTGTCCATGCTGGATATTGAGGATTTCATCACTGAAATCTGTCAGCTGAAGAAAGAGGTGGCGTCACTGGAGGCAAAGCTGAGAGAAAGAGGAGACAAACCCGACAGAGAGGTTTGAGCAGCTCATCATTTCATCCTTCAGCTCAATCAAACCACAGTTGTGTTAGATTCTCACTTCTTATGCACATCTCTAATTAATCCAGCAGCATATAACCTGAGTAATGAGGCTAAAATCAACAGGTTGTTCTTTGTTTATCTATTTCGTCAGGTTTCAGTGTGTGTGACTGACGGGACAGAAGCTCAGGATTCAGTCTGGAGATCCAGAGACACACAGGACTCAGAGCTCAGCCTCACTTTACTGTGTTATACTGACGCTCAGGATCATGGATCCGCTGATCAAACCTCTGACTGTAACGCTGGAGAACTGCAGATGAAGATGTGCTTCGTCAAACTGGAGGACTGCAGGAACCTGATAGAGAGACGAGGAGAACAAACCACGACAGAGGAACAACAACAACAGAGCCATGAGGAGGAGGATGAAGATCAGAATAATGATGATGATGACTTTGTTCCTCCAGGTATGTTTCTTATATGAGCAGGTATGCTAAAGTAACAGTATTAGCATTCTAGCATTCACTCTTAGAAGAAAAGGTTCTATATAGAACTTTAAAAGATTCTATCAGCGCTACATATTTGGAACCCCTAAAAGGTTCTATACACTCTTAAAAAAGGGTTCCTCTGGGTTCTATATAGAACCATTTTGGAGTTCCATATATGAAGCGGGGGTATGGAACCATTTCTGGTTCTAAATAGAACCATTTCTTTTAAGAGTGTTGTTTTGGGATGATCTGATGCATTTTGGTAATGGTACGTAAAGTCTTACCCAGATAGCAAACTGACATTGAATCAACGTGGAAACATGACATCAAACAAACGTTGATCTGACATTGTTTTGCTCATCGAATTAACGTTGAACCAACGTCAGACGCGTCATTCTTTCAAAACTAACAGAAAATCAACTTGAAATCAACGTTTGAAATCAACCAATTTTCGATATTCATTTAGCTTTGAAGAATGCCGCGTCTGACGTTGGTTCAACGTTAATTCGATGAGCAAAACAATGCCAGATCAACGTTGTTTCGATGTCATGAGACGTCGTTTCCATGTTGATTCAATGTCTGGTCGTGTCTGTGGTTTCAATTTCAATGTGTTTCAGAGCTCAGGTCAAACCAAGGTCTTTGAGAAGATGGACTGTTGTCTATTTATGCCTTGGGGGGTCAAACAAACAACCAATCCATCTTTTACAATCCATCTTTTACAAACTGCTCATCGTTGATATCTTAATTGGAATCTTACAGGGGTCCGTTGTTTACAGCGGTGGGGTTTGTTAGTTAGCTCAAACTGAACGTTGCCCAGTCCTAGATTATGTTTGAACCAATCTCTGTCCGATCTGCTTTCAGATCCTACAAAATTTTATTTTAACTGACCATTCAGCTTTAGAAGTTACAGAAAAGGCTACATATTTAATGCCCATTTTATGTTATAAAAACATATAATTTTATGTTCCTTTCAGAAGACACCGCTGGTTCATCTTCTGATGGAGAAACTGCCTCTATGTCTAAAGTGCGACAGACAAGAAAGAGATTCTCCTGTGGAAAAACATTCAGCAAACAGGATCATTTAGTTAGACGTAAGAGAAAACACACAGAACGGAAAGAGTTCACCTGTAAGATATGTGACATCAGTTTTTCTTCCTCAAAAGAGAAGAGACTTCATTCAAAAGAGCACAGCGTAAAGAAGGAGTTTCGATGCGAACAGTGCGGGAAGGATTTTTTCACCACTCCTTATAATATGAGAGCTCATATAAAGACACACAGCGAGAAAACTTTGCACTGCAGCGAGTGCGACAAGTATTTCCGCACTAACCAACATCTTATAATGCATAAGAGAATCCACACTGGTGAAAAGCCGTACCAGTGCCCTCAATGTGAGAAGAGCTTCAACCAGAGGCCCCATCTGAAGAGCCATCTACGCATTCACAGCAATGAGAGGCCGTATCAGTGTCCCCTCTGCGAGAAGAGCTTCAACCAGAGGCCCCATCTGAACAACCATCTACTCATACACACCAACGAGAGCCCATACAGTTGTCCCCTCTGCGAGAAGAGCTTCAAATGTGGAACCAGTCTGAAGAAACATCTCCTCACACACACCAGCGAGAGGCCGTACCAGTGCAGTGAATGTGAGAAAACCTTTACAAACTCAAGTTCTCTGAAGGAACACCAAAAAATACATTCTGATATCAGACCGTATCAGTGTTCACACTGTGAGAAACGTTTCTATCATTCGACGCACCGGAAAACCCACGAGAGGACTCACACCGGAGAGAAACCGTACCTGTGCTCCTTCTGCGGGAAGAGCTTTGCTAGTCCGTTTTATTTCAAAGTTCATCAGAGAGTTCACACTGGAGAAAAACCGTATCACTGTGGGGATTGTGGGAAGGGATTTACCAACTCAAGTGGCTTACAAATGCACCAGAGAATTCATACAGGAGAGAAACCGTTTAAATGCTCACGATGTGACAGGAATTTCACTCGATCAAGTGACCTGAAGATCCACGAGCGATGGCATACGGGAGAGAAACCTTACCGCTGCTCCATCTGTGGCGAGAGATTCGCTTTTAAATGGGGTTTTCAGACTCACCAGAAGAAACACGCCGCTCCAGAATCATCGTAGCTTCATCTACAAAAACACCAAATCAAGTCACCTTCGTTTATATAACGCTTTTAACAATATGGTCAGCTTTACATTTACAGAGATTGTTTTGGCTTCACAGCAGCTCTAGAATTAAGTAATTGTTCAGCTAAAGTTAGTTTTGATTCACTTCCGTCGCAACGATCATGGAGCCCTTTTCACAACACCGACACCGGCCCACTTATTCGCACAACAACAGTGTTTGGTGCTCGAGAACACAAACCATAGACTGTAAAAAATGGCCAAAAGCGTCTGTGACGTCACCCATAGACTCTCTGAGGAACGGGTTTGAGGCTGGTATGGGCGGCGCCATACTGGAAAATCTTGGGAAATACATAAAACAAAAGTTTCAGAAAGGATACAGAGGTGGTAGGTTGTGTTGTGTCAGATCTTAGCCGAGACGTCAAATTCACTCAGCTGTCAATCAAAGTTAACCGCCCTTATTTGTCATACATTTTATATCTAAATACGATAACAAGGTAGAAAAAAATTCACCCCCCTCACAGTTGTCGGGCATGTTGAACATATTGAAGATTACAATAAAAGTCCATGGAACCAAACTGTAAACATATGAATTTATGCTGTGAAAACATGACGTCTATGGATATTTGCTCCCGTTTGGTACCAGCCTCTAGCGGATTTGAGATGTATTGCAGTTTTTCGCTCTTCCGGGTAGGCTTCATTTTTCAGATTGGAGTGTTGCCGCTTGACACAAACCTTGAAATAGCTTCCAAAGTCCAAGCCTTTTTATCTTTTGTTTTTTTATCTCCGCCCGAGCTTCAAAAACGCAAACCTGTGAAAACGCTGATGGCGTGTACGTAAGTATTACATATTTAGTCTATAGGTATGCATGTTCAATATACACTGAACAAAATTATAAACGCAACACTTGTTTTTGCCCTCGTTTTTCATGAGCAGAACTCAAAGATCTAAGACTTTTTCTATGTACACAAATCCTGTTTCTCTCAAGTATGGTTCAGAAATCTGTGTAAGTGAGCACTTCTCCTTTGCCGAGATAAGCCATCCACCTCGAAATATCCAACATGACATCATGACTTTTGCGTAAACATACATGCCACTTTCGAGTCAAGGGCATGTTATCTCTACGCATTTTCAGCTATCCGCGTGAATGTCTACGCCATTAATGTCCGCGTCATTCCGCGTGTCTGTACACGCCGTCAAATGTCCAGTCATAAATGCTATTAACCCCAGTGACGGGTAGGTTTAGGGACGGGGTTGAGGTAAGTCATACGGCGTTCATTAACACGCTGAAAAGCGATTATGCGTCTCGATAGCACGCCAAAAATGCAAATACGAATTGGCGTGTCATACACACGCTACTTCATGAGATCAGTCTGAAATATCAAGATGCTGATTAGACAGTCACAGAATGATTCTTAGGCTGTGTGTCCACTAAAACGCTAGCCGCTCTGCTGAAGACGCCGTGCTTCGAGCGCTTGAGAGCGTTTTGGCAGCGCAGCATTTTTTCCGTTGAGACGTTTCGTTGCTATGATACAGAATATCCGCAGCAGTTTGAATGTTGTGACAGTTGGTCGGTGTGGGATTAGTCCCACCCCTCCTCCACTGTGATTGGACGGCTGGGTAAAATGTGACAGTGATGAGCGCTAGCCTCGCGAGACCATCCTGATCTCGTGAGCTTTCAAGGTTTCACTCGCAGATCAGTCTGGACACTCTCCGTTAAAGAAAATTTGGGAGCGGTTCACCAAACGAACGTCCAATCAGCGTTGGCTTTGAGGCGGGTTGATGTGTGACGCCACGAGAAGCGCGACAGTTCAGTCTAAAGAACATGACGGCTTCAGCGGATAGCATCAGCGTGGCTATCGAGCAAGTTTTATCGGAATTACAGAGTATTTCTTCACTGAAAGAAGAGCAAAACACTGCTCTGGAGGCTTTTCTCAGAGGAAAAGATGTTTTTGCTCTTCTCCCGACTGGTTTCGGCAAGAGTTACGGTACGTCATATGCTTCGTTGATCTGATTGGTTGATTTGGCCCGTCTATCACCAACATAGGCCAATCAGCTAACCAGTATTTTCGCCCCTTACCAAAATTACTTCAACAGAAGGTTTCCAGATGGATATGCGGAGCAAATCCATCTGGCGGAGTCAGGTTAGATGAGCGCTGCTCATTTTATCCAAAGTTGAACATTTTTCAACTCCCTGCGACCAGTAAAAACGCTCGGCACTTCAGCTTGAAAAAACACGCTCCCATTGAAAACAATTGAAAACGCATGCCAGGCGCGTGGAAAAACGCTTTGGTGGACACACGGCCTTAGGCTGGTCGCAATAAAAGGCCACTCTAAAGCGTGAGGAAGGAGATACACAGAGAACCCAATTACAGCTTGAGGGAATAGAGAAATCTAGAATGAAGACCTCACCAATCACCTTATCCTACTATGCCTTATTCTACTTTTCTCTCTGACTGATACATGTATAAAATAATAAATAGAAATCTCTTGGCAAAAGTAACTGGTGTAGCTTCCGTGATTCAACCATAACTGGGGAAAGCATGATTTTCAAATCTACACCCACCCAGGGTCCCAACCAATGACGAAGGATTGTCGTTGTTTCGATGTCATGAGAGACGTCATTTCCACGTTGATTCAATGTCAGTTTGCTATCTGGGTAGTGTCTTGCGCGTCCAATGAAGGTGTTTCTGTTGTTCCAGGCGATGTTTATTGATTCTGAAATCATCAAATCTTTCTCTTGTGGCAAGGACAAAACCAGCTACATTTTAAAGTTTGGACTTGCCCCATACTTCAAAACTGAATACTGCAGTTAATGATGCAAGACCATTTGTGTTGATGTATGATTAGAGTTTAAACCACTCAACAAAAAATAAACAACAAGGCTATATGTCCATGTTTGATTTTGGGAGGCTGGTTGTGTCCAGTCCCGTTAGAATCATCACAGTTCTTGGGACATTCAAAGAGTGAGGATCTACTGCACCATGTCAAAGTAAGTACAGTTGATCTTTTGTTCATGCGTTTATGATTCTGAAAGGAAAAAGTTTAGGCTTCTTCTTCCATCTTGTGGACAATCTTAGTATTGCAGCCTTCATTTTGTCAGTTGTCTGATTGTATATAATTTGCTGTTAGCATCAGCAATTCATTATTAAGCATGTTTCCTCAGAATAACTTGTTGAACTTGTAGAATAACCTTCTCTTGTTGATGGTCGGGGTTTTGTTTTTAAAGCAAATTTGCAATAATCAAACATGTCTGTGACATCTTTTCAGCATTTTTTGTTGGTCTCATGATGTATTTATTTCGGTTCACAGAAATGTGTGCACCAACTGGACGTGAAACATCTCATTTCCATTAGTATGGATGGTCCCAACGTGAACTATAATCTCCAAGAAGAACATGGTGAACTATGGAGGTCGACGGCTAATTTTGTTTTTGAGCTGTACACAATTAATTCAAGACTGGCTTCTCCCCATGAAATATTGAGAAAACATCTGAGAGCAATGCACTTTGTTTTTCACAGTGTCTCTGCAAGAATGGAAGATTTTACAAAACTTACTGGCTCATCTTTTTCCAATCCCATTCTGTGGATGGGTAGAAAATCTACCCGTTGTAGAGAGAGCCATCGAGGTATGGCCAAAGCTGAAAGAATATGTGGAAGCAGTCCGTAGAAAAGGACTACCAAACCCTGGAACCTCTACTTTTGATATAATAAAAATAAAGATCCCCTGATCTTAGCCAAACTTCAGTTTTTCATGGCGTTATCCACAACGTTTTGTGCATTCTTGAAGAAATACCAGACTGATGAGCCGGTCTTGCCATTTCTGTGCAGAGACTTGACAGAGGTAATGCTAATAATCTAATCTCTGCCTCGTTTTAACGGCTATTTTTTGTTTTATGATAACCTTTCAAGTGGGTGTACCACATTTAATAATCGTATAATAACAAAGCTGGTTAAGAGGATGCTAAATAATTAGACAAATTTGTTTTTCCATTTTTGTAGAGTCTGGTGAGACGTTTCTGTCCAAACTTGACACTGATGAGCAGAAGAACTGGGTCAGTGCAAACCACACATTGGATCGGGTGCTGACTCTATCCTTAAGGTAATGCATTGTTACCGTTTTATATTTATACATAAACTTTAAACCACACTGCATTTTTAAAACATATCCATTGATATATATGAAGAGTTCAGATGCAAAAGCCTCTAAGTGCCATTTGAAATTTTCTTCTAAAATGATCATTTTATCAAGCTTGTATATTTAAGTTCAGTAATTTCACTTAAATGACAATGAAGATAACCTATTAATTGTCATTTAAGTGAAATTACTGAACTTAAATATACAAGCTTGATAAAAATGATCATTCTAGAAGAAAATTTCAAATGGCACTTAGAGGCTTTTGCATCTGAACTCTTCATATATATATATATATATATATATATTCTACGCTGGAAACAAAACATATAAATATCTAGTAAAATCCCTCTAGAAACATTAATTCAAATCAAATATAGTGTCTATAATTAGATTAATATCTCAGTGATTATACTTACAGTCATGTTTTTACATTATTTTTATATCTGTTATGCAGTCTTACTTTTTTGGTAGTGAATTTGTCATGGAAATCTTCCAGATGATGTTCATGTTCACTAAGTAAAAACAGTGTAAACACAGTCCTCTGAAAATGACCTTCATTATGTATTTATTTATTTGACTTGAGAGCCAAAGCTAAAGCATCTTTTTTTACTGTGTAATACATACAGACATAACTGAACACTGTAGCAAAACGTCACATGTTTGTTTTGTCTCTGAGCTTCATCGTCTTGTAGGTCTGAAGTCTCTAATGTCCTCATAATTAATGACCAGATTTTAACAATCATCAAGACGGTCTCTAATTAAGCTGTTGGGAGGTAAAAGCAAAGGAGAGAGAGATGAAATGAGCATTTAAATGAGCATACTAGTGATTTCCTGAGCATTTTACTTTTGAAGAACATCATCTCAAGAGCTTCACGCACCTCTAATCGTGACTTTGCTCAGCGCTTCGCTGGACCCCACGTGATTGGTCGCCACACATTTATACGTCCCGCTGTCTGATGCTTTGAGCCGAGGGATCTTCAGCAGACCGTCTTTGGTTGACTCCGCCCCCGGTGACATGGAGGCTCCGCCCACACGCGTCCAGCGGAAGCGGATTGGATGAGTGCCGTGAGCAAGACACTGCAAACGCAAGGCATCGCCGGGACGGGCGACGATCTCATCCGTCAGTACGGTGGCATACGGAGGCGCTGAGGAGACACGACAGTTACGATTTTTTGTTATTGTTTTATTTTTTTATTTATCTTTAAATTACTACATTTAATCAAGAAATAGTGAATCGTAATTTAAGCACATTCCTCACATTCTTTCGACTTAAATTCAATTTCATTCGAATTTTGAGCATTTGTAGGTTTGTACTCGCATTCCATAAATTCCTAAGGGGGTCAATGACCTGTAAAGCGAAGGATTTGTTACTTTTTTGAATTTCAACCTCAAAACTATTCGAATCCATAGCAATTTTGTGTGTGTGTATATTCATGGTTCAAGTGCGATAAAAGTCATGGTGACCCCTCTGATGAACCCTCAATTTTTAAAAAATTTCCAAAAATAAAACCGGGTCAAAATGACCCGAGCGAAGGATTAATGTAATATGAAGCGAGTGATGTTTCCCCACACTCCCTTATTGTTTACACACAGTCCCTCAGTCCAAAGATCAGTCTGATTTAAAACCTCAGTTGTCCCCTTCTTCATTTGTGTGAAACTAAACGGCTTTTTGCTCAAATATGGCTCCTTAAGTTCGCTTTGGCTGCTCAGAATCTTCTTAAAGTTCAGTGACCACATGATGTGGGTTTATAGCTCAGATGTCAGCCGAAAGTCAACGTTTACCGTCTACACTGACCTGTGACCAGCTCACAGAGCTCAAGCATGATTTCTGACAGCAGTGTAAAGAGTGTGTTTGTCACTCACAGTCCACCTCCAGCTGCACGTAGGCCTCGCTGAAGCCCGCCGCGTTCGTGGCGTTACAGATGTACTGACCTGAGACAGAGAAAGACAGGCTAAGTGTAATCAATACATCATCAGTCCTTCTTCTAAAACTTGTTTTTGTCGTATCCTGATTCGCTATGGTAAGTTTATTGTAAGTGTTTATGGTTTAGACCTGTCGGGATAGTTTCGGCGGGTAAATGCGTGCATTGTTCACTCGCCCGTGTGTGTTTCGCCTAGGTAATGGTTATACTCTTAGAAGAAAAGGTTCTATATAGAACCTTAAAAGGTTCTAAAGCGCTACGTATTTGGAATCCCTAAAATTTTCTATATCAAAATTCAAGATACGGGGGTTAGAAAATGGATTTATTTATATCATTTTATGTAGTTAATCAATATACCACGAAGAGTGCCATTTAAGATTTTCTCCTCCAAAAATCAGCATGATTAAAATGTGATATTAAGTTTAATAAACAATAATTTAATTACAACTACAAAATATTGCAGAATAATGTAATATATGAATGAATAATAGCCTATAAAGAACCGTTGTGCCAAACGGGTTCTTTCTTGTCATTATAGAACCTTTTTTAGCATAAAATGTCATTTGGAGTTGAGTAAAGAACCCTATTCTACATATATAAAACCCTTTTTTTTCTAAGAGTGTAGGGCTGGGTAATAAATGTCATTTTCTCGATATTAATCGTTAGAATTAGTCATCCTGTTTCATTTGAATGATTGGAACATTGTATCGCGGCTGCCCGCATCAAAAAAATCGCAATAATCTTTGTCCTTTGTTATTATTGATATGAAACTAAGTCTCAATTTTCAAATTCCGTCCATTTATCTTTAGAAATTCAAAAACATAAATAGCGTTTTGTCGCTGTGGCGTGAGATCGCTCAAGAGAAGCAGCAGCGCTGATCTCTCTTCCGGCTTAATAACACCAGTCACAGCGCCAAATAAACATGAATGAGCATCTGAAAGTGTGTTAAAGATAGAGGACAACTTGTCCAAATCCGGATCATGTCACATTGATTCACTCAATCAGATGTGAACTGGTTAAATCTGGTTAATATTCATCCCATATTTAAAGCACGTCTTCACTCACTCATGCTGTACCTGAGTCCTGCCGTCCCACGTTACTGAGGGTCAGACTGCTGCCGCTCACGCTGTGCTGCCATGGCAACGGCGCCCGCAGCTTCGACCAGGAAATGAGCGGAGTCGGTGAACCTGAGAAAAACACAGAGGAATTATAATGAGATCATGAGTTCAATGAACAGACTTAAGGAATGCTGGAAGCTTTGTAGTTCACAATCAATCGTGTTATTAAAGGTACACTATGTAACTTGTGTCCCTCTAGTGGTTAAAAAAACAAAACTGCGTGCATTTTGTGGAAAAAAAAACATTGTTTTAGTTGTGTTTCAGCTTTGCGTGACTGTGTGGATGAATATGGTTATTGTCGTAGTAATAAAACATAAAACAACTTTTCTCTATTCACGGATATGATGAGAGACACGTGGGCGACTGACTTGTTTGCAATTTCCCGTGAAAACCATCCCGTCAGGTCAAAAATATAAACACTTAATAGGCTTACCACAGTTAGTCAGGATAAGACAAACACGTTGTGGAAGAAGGATTTTTGATGTTTTGACTCATTTTTTAAATGTAGTTAATTTTGTTTGTAAAAAAGTTACATAGTGCATCTTTAATCTGAGAGTGGCGTTACCGGTGGCGTTGCAGTGCATGGTGACGCTCTGACCCTCCACGGCTGTGAGATCTGTGTTTGAAACCGAGGCCTGAGGAGCCGAGGCTCCGCCCTCCAGTTCTAGCTCCACCCTCCCCTCAGCAAGCCCCTCCCCACTCTGAGCGCGGCACACAAACCTCCCAGCATCCTCTGCTGCCATCACTGTCACCTTCGGGAGGCATAGAGAGTGAGAGAACGGCAAGAATGAATCCTAAAATGGCCAAACGTGAAATATCTTGGAAATCTAGATATTGATAACTCTTAAAGTTATAAATTAACTTTACTTAACTCTATAAAGCCGTAACTCTTTCGACAGTTGCTGTAATTGAATTATATTTCACACCTGTAGTGAGGCAGTGGTGTCTGTTGTCATGGAAACCATCTCCCTCTCACTTCCTCCTTCCAGTTTGAACCAGGTAACGGAGGGGCGTGGCTTCCCCGAGACGATACACTCGAGGGTCACGCTTTCGCCCGCGCGAACCGTCAGCGGCCCGGACGGCTTAATGCGTACCTCCGGCGGCTCTGAACCAAAAACAGTGCACCTCATTATCGCTTTAAGATGAGGGCAACATCCCTTTCATGGCCACTTTAACATGCGAGGAACTCATTGGACTCACGTCTGATGCTCAGGGTGGCAGCGTTGGCGGATTTCCCCTGAGCGTTGGTGGCGATGCAGCGATACCCGCCCTGGTTATGGTGACCGGCGTTCACAATGGTCAGGACGGCACCATCAGGTCCAAGCTTCACGTTATCTGTGACCGAATACAGCAGAACAGGTTTAATAAACTTACTCTATATGCAAAGTTTTTTCCTGTACTAAAAGCAGGATTTTTTTAAAAGAAATTTTTAGGAACCGCTTCCGGGTCAAATTTGACCCGAATGCAAGAGGAGTGTTTTAAGTCTGTGATTGAGTGTGTGTGTTTTCTAAGCTGGTTGTAGATGTGAGTTACAGTACACACCTCCCAGCGGCTGGTTGTTGGTCCTCTTCCACTCCAGCTGGACGGACTGGGATCCGCTCGTCACACGGCACTGGAAGCTCACGGTGTCGCCGAGTTTCACCGCGGCCGCTCGCGGTCGGACCGACACCACGAGACTCTGACCACACACTGATGTGAGCACACAACATACACAAGATTTGCAAACTGCAAATATGAGACAAATATACCAATTGAAAGTGTTATATTTAGTATAAGTTACTTTTTTCTACTCTGTAATGCATTGGTAAAGATATTTGTTGTTGTCTACTTATTTATTTTAATCATCTTTTTATGTTTGGTTATTTTAATCACATTTATTTTTTATCCTTATTAATCTCACTAATTCAGTAATTACATAATTCACAGCAATCCATTATTTTTTTTTTAATTATTTGTTTTTACATATTTTATACTTTCCCACAGAAATGTTTCATTGGTTGTTCATTTATTTTTAGTTTTTTACACTGTTTTCCTTAAAATGTACATTTTAGGTCCTAATATGTCCATTTCAAGAGCTAGTATGTAAATTTTAGGTGGTAATATGTACATTTTAGGTGTTAATATGTACCACTAAGGTACCAATATGCAGCCTTTGGGTACAAAAGTGTACCTTTTGAAAAGCTACAGCCCCAGTTACAGATTTTGTACCTTTTAAGTTTTGAAAAATGTGCATTTTGATCATTGGTTGTTGAGTTTTGTGTCTAAAAACAGAAATGTTTCATTGTTTGTTCATTTATTTTTACTCTTTTACACTGTTTTCCTCCACTAACCCCTTTGAAAACCTCTGAGTTAGACGGCATGATTAAGAAAATCTTTTTTTTGTTTCATTTCAGATATGACTGATTTCATTGTGGAGTGTTTGTCAGATGAACCCTTGGCTCTGGCTGACCTTCAGTCCTGCTCCGCTAAACAAACGCAAGTAAATCAAACTCCACACATTCTGTGACCACAAAATCCCTTAATGAGTAAACTAAACCACAGATTTGATCACATTTAATGCGTTTATTTAAAAGTGGCTGCGTATCAGAATATTAGAAAGCAAAGCTGTGAACACATTATCTAAATTTTATGTGACGTGTGTCCCACAAAGTCTGTCAAAAGAAGTAAAACGTTAAAAGATTTGCAAGTAAACACATTATTACATGGAAACCATTATGAAGATTGAAACTAGCATTTAAAAAAAAAAAATATATATATATATATATATATATATATATATATATATGAAGAGTTCAGATACAAAAGCCTCTAAGTGCCATTTGAAATTTTCTTCTAGAATGATAATTTTTATCAAGCTTGTATATTTAAGTGAAATTACTGAATTTAGATATATAAGCTTGATAAAAATGATCATTTTAGAAGAAAATTTCAAATGGCACTTAGAGGCTTTTGCATCTGAACTCTTCATATATATATATATATATAAAGTAGACATATAAAAAAGTAGATATATAAAAATAAAAAGAATGAAAATATGTGCATATAAAACTAATAAAAACTAATAAAACGTGCAGTTTAGCTATTAATATTGATATTGAATCAACAGACTATCACTGTATTTTGTATAAAAAAACAACAACAGACAATGAAACAAAACAAATAAACAGACAAACACAGATGTACAAAAAATAAAGAAAAGCCAGTCAAACAAAGCGACCTTCTGAGACACAACACAACGTACCAGTGTTCACTGTTTTCTGATAAATGTAATTAAATGTGCCGCTGCATTATGGTTGTTTAACTTCACTTAATTAGAAAACAACTCAAACTGAAACAAGATGCAAACAATAACAATTACAACTAACTTACCGGAACAGTGAAAATACAGCTTTTCAACTTAAGTTTTCGAAACTAAAATCCTTGGGATACACACCTAATAAAACCTGCAATAAAATAAGGAGATAGAGTGCTTCACCTGTGTGCAGGACGGCCGAGAGAATCAGCGCTGCGGTTTGAACGTTCATGATGGACTGGAGATCTCTCTCTGTCTGACCACTGTTTTACACTCCTCTTTCTCTCTCAGTCACACAATCTACAGACACACACACACAGACAGAGCTTATCTGTTTCATTGAACTCAGTGTAGCATCAGTAACTGCCGTCTTGTGTTTCTGTGGGTCATGTTTTGCTTTGTGGGAACCAACCAGCCAACAAAAACCGTTTTAATAACGTTAAAGAGAATGTTCAAGTCATGTCCAGTTTTATTTAAATGTTAAGGGAACATTCTATTCTATCACTATTTTAAACGTTATCGGAGTAATGTTACTTTTGAATGTTCTCTGAACGTTCCGATACAAGGTAACATTTAAAAAATGTTACAACAGGTAAAATAGTTCCATGAACAATGAATATGTAACAATTTTGAGAACCAGATGACTCTGAATGAACATTCTATTAATGTTATGTTTCTTCAGAGAACCTTGAGGGAACGTTCCTGTTAGCTGTAATTATGTGCGCGACCTGCTAATCCTGCGTTCACCACGATGAATACTGGTGGAGCCAGATTCATAACGGGACTAAATAACACATCTAAACATGTCAAGCATACAGGATGATTATATCAATTTAACGACCACAGGAGTTTATGCAGAAGTGCAAAATGTCTTCTTGTAGGCGTAAGATTACAGTCATTATAATTCTCTTTATACAAAAACAATAGCCTTCTTCAATGGCTGATTAAACATTTAGTGTGTATGTTTTAGAGACTGATTGAAACTAAACAGAAATCATAATAAGATGCCGCTCTGCAGAGAAGAGCCTGAGAACATGTGATGCACTAAAAACCAGCAATACTTGTCAACTGGAGATCTTAAAGATTATTTTAAACAAACATGTTTTAGCACACAACATTACAACGAATTGATTAGCAATTACAATAATATAGATCCTCTATTAATTGAAATTTATTTTTAAATATGTACGGCCGAGCCACCAGCTAATATTTCATGGTGAGGTGAATGTAAGCATGATAAAGGCTGTGTGTGTGTGTGTATGTAGGGTAAGGTATCGTTTGGGTTTTATTATGCTGGTGCCAAATGAACACTTTTAAAACCTAAAAGTAAAAAGTGCCTGAACTGATACTTTAACACAAAAAAGAGCCACAAAACGATGGTGGATGACATAAAAGAATTTAAAAACTCTTTAAATTGAACAATATATTAAAAGTTTAAAGTATACATAACTATATAAATATAAATAAATACAAAATACAACAAATTTACATTAAAAAAATCCCAATTAGACCCAACTACAATAATTTAACAGACACTAAATAACGCTAAATAACGGTTACAGTATAATATTTATTAGCTATGTCATCAACTATCTTTTCAAATATGGATGTCCGCTTCTCCCGAAATGTAGGAAAGTAAGTGGCCGATGTGTGTAAATATTGTTATTGGAGCGTGTGTATTTTACAAACTATAAATGTATTGTTTTGCTATTACTTATGTGTATGTAAATCTCTGAAACCTAAAATACTTATGGTTAATTAATTATGGTATCAAATCATTTAATTGTGTGCCATAAAACACTGAATAGTTGTGATATATGACAAGTGCTTATCACGTCAGCCAACGCGAAAAAGCTAAATTTTACTTTAGCATTTGGTCACGTGATGAGTTTTCTAATCACACCGATATGATCGTACAAGTCAAAGGGTTAAGTGTCACCAAAATGAGGCACCAAAATCCTACATGTACCGCTCATATAGGCCATATTGGCACTGGGTTTCGGTACCCCAACCCTACTGTATATGGCCCTATATGGGTTTGTTAATGGGTTTGATTAACCCCAGTATGGGTTACTTTAGATGAGACCAACATAAAGCCCATATCGCAATCCCACATAAACAGAATCTACAAAACTACAAATATTGAAACCCCAATAAACAGCAGCCAAACCAGCACACTGTATTACTCACCTAAACCTCAATATAACCTAACAATGAATCCCACTGTGTGTGCTCATATTTTAGTGTTTATAAATGGTTTGGGGGAATAGCAGCCCAAATTTATCATGGCACTAAAATGTATTGAAATTCAAGTTGAGTGTTGAACTGTGTGTCTGATCTGGTGTTTAAAGAGTTTCGTCATCTGCAAACACAAGTCCAGAGTCTGACTGTGAGCTTGTGTGAGTTTGTGTGTGTGTGATCACACGGGCAGGACTTTAAATCAAGGGTAAGATCACGTATCTAGAGGAATAAATGAAGAAGAAAACCATTCAGAAGATCTGAGAGAAAATCTAAAATTTCTCCTCAAACACATCGACGTAAGAGCTATACTCATGTTTGTCTATTTTACCCCCCGAGAGTGTCAAAGAATCAGTTACTGTCTAATAAAACCAACGCTATCTCATGACATATTCGTGCGCAAAAATAAAAAGTGGCGAATTCATACGACCTCACTCGTACAAATTCGTATGATTTGCCTAAATCCCAGTGATGTGTAGGTTTAGGGGCGGAGTCAGGAGTCATTTGGACGAATTGGGCAACTCGTAAAATATGTAAGATGAGCCCGTTCTCATCCTTTAGCGTCATATGTGATGCTATATGCAAAAACGGCGCTATAATATGCACATGGCACCCTTTATCGTTAATATAACACGCGAACCCAAGGCGTCATAAATCCTTAAGCGTAATATGAGACTACCCCACACCTAAACCTACCCATCACGCGCGTGTTATATTAACGATAACGGGTGCCATGTGCATAGTATAGTGCCGTTTTTGCATATAGCCTCACATATGACGCTAAAGGATGAGAATGCGTTGGTAAGATTTAGCAAAAAATCGTATGAATTCGTACGAACAACTGACACTGTTCTCATGCTCTCATTCAAAACGTCCATTTTCTCGCTCAGTGATAAAACATCCCGGAGCAAACAGGACAATGACACCGACAGACGAGACGTTTAGTTTTAATTACGAAATTCAAACAACGAATTATGTTTTCTTAACAAAGTTCGGGAGCAAGAAGCTCAAATTATCTATCCAAAAATCACGTCATTCCAACCAGCTGTTAACAACCAGTGATCAACATGTCTCAACAGTTTCAGCATCCCTTCACCCTTGAATCTTGCCTAATGTTTCAAATGTGGAAAGACGTCAATTAAACAGCTTGCAAACAACATGTAGCATTATATTTACCTCATAAAAACAGAAAAAAAATAACACTAGTATTTTGTATAAGCACAACATTACATATTTATAATAATAATTGCCTTATGCAATTGCATACTAATCACTAATCAGTAGTTAATTTTAAGCATAGTTTTTATTTTAATAATAATGTAGGCTACCAGCTGACAGGGTTCCCTGTATACATCCCTGTTTACAGTATTGGTTCAGAGATTTTTAAGAGAAAAATGAACATACACCGTTTACTTTAGCAATCTTTGCTTCATGGAAATGCCAATGGTGATGTTCAAAAATGGGAAAAAGCACACTCAAGTTGTGTGCAACTCATCCATAAGTAATGTAATCGAACAGTAACACATGCAATATTTCATTTCTAACAAATGCTATTTGGTTGCTATTTATCAAACTGATTCTGATTGGCTCCAAGCCACATTGCTGTTTCTGTGCAGGGTTTTACCATGCATTTTTCTTCTTAGAAAAATCACAAACTACCTCATGAAACTCCTCCCTGGATTCTGAATCGAACAGGTATAACAGGTAGAACAGCTAAAGCTGAAATCAAAACCACACGGCAGCTTTTCATCGGCAAGGAAAGAAAATGAAAATTAAACATTAACTAGCAGGATAGTTTTCATGGTAAGTATATGTTTAATCTACATGACATGTTACCACTTAGTTTTAAACTAAAAGTACGTTACACCTGAACCATCTGTGTAGGATTACCCTGTCCGCACCTTATTTGAGGTGGAGTGGGTGCGGCAAGGCTTTGTCATACAGAGACCATGACTTTAATTAACCGGAGCAATCTAATTGATGTAAGCGTCATTTGTGTACTAACAAGTATTGTCACAGATTTTAAATGACATTTTTTGTATGTAAAGTTTTTTTTTAAATGTTGCCCTGTAAACCAGTTTTTCTGATCGTTGTTGTTTTTAGGGTGAACTCACGTGATCTGACCTGAGAGTTTAGTTTTACATACACTAGATTGTTGTTGTTTTTTTACTGTAATTGTTCAAATATTAAAAGTAAACTTTAAAGTTGGTGCTGTATACGTGTATACTATGTATGAGGGCTTTAATAAATTAATTTATCACAAATTAACACAAAAACATGTGTTATTAATTGGTCACAACCCTAGTCTAAACTTATTAATGAACATTAGGGGTGTAACAATGCCCTCATGTCACAATTCGATACATATCACGACGCTGAACTCACGATACTCCAAAAGTATGTTGATTGTCACTATCCACCATACATATTGTCGCATTTTTGTATTGCGATATATTGTGACACGATATATTGTTACGCCCCTAATAATTTAAAGCAGCTGTTATTGGCCAAAATATAGTTTTAGTGACCTTAGATGAATGATGCCCCAATTATTTCATGTTTGTTTTGTTCTCAATGAAAAATTTGATTTACATAAATTGTGTTGCCTATTTATTTTTTTATAAGGAATGAAGAAGCAAAAGATTATGTTTAAAACTAATGTCTATGAGGGTCTGGAGGATAAGGACGCTGCCTCTAAAATGAGTCTAAATGAGGAGATTGAGGCGAGGGACACTGCAGCCTCTCCAGAACCCAAATGTGTGTCTATGATGCGTAGAACATCTATAGAAATGCCTCCTAATATCAGTGATGGAGCAGTGACCTCTGACCCCAGGTAAGACAAACATTGATATTGAATACACCTCATTTAAAAATACATAAATGGAAATTAACCGAGTCCTTTGATCTCATGAGGCTAAAGAATCGTAAACCAGCCTCTCCAGAACCCAGTGGTGTGTCTATGAAGAGCAGTACATCTATAGTTATGCCTCCTAATATCAGTGATGAAGCAGTGACCTCTGACCCAAGGTAAGACAACCTCATTTACAAAGCAGAACACAGCTGTGTGATGGAAATATTATTCTTAAGTTATTTGTCGTGAGTTTGCAATAAACCAGGTAGACCAAACCAAGTTTTATTTTTGCAAGAAGGCCATTCACATACAGACAACGGGGTTTTCTACAGCAAAGGACAATCTAGCCTAGTGTGGGGCGTTTATTTATTTATTGTGATTCAAAACTGCTATTTTCTATCACTCAGCAGTGAGACGGACGATCTGGTCCAGGCTCAGTCCAGATGTGGAGTTTGTGAGCAGGTTCTCAAAGATCCAGTCTCTATCACCTGTGGACACACTTTCTGTAGACAGTGCATCAGTTCCCAGTGGGATCAGTCAAGACGATCGGAAGATTTTGACTGTCCTCAGTGCAGAGAGAGATGCAGAGTTCGTCCTGTTCTACAGACACACAGAGTCATGAGAGGAACTCGTTCTGTTGGTTCGACTCACTATTACAGACAATCAATCCTGCAGGAGGAGACTGGAGACCTGCAGAAACCAGTGTATGAACTACAGAGAGTCAAAGACCAACACAAAACCAGCATGAAGGTCAAGTATGAGAGATTATTTGAGGGAACCAAATCGCATGGGAATGAAACCCTCTTAAACAAGGTTTTCACACAGCTCTACATCATAGAGGGAGAGAGAGAAGGAGTGAATGAAGAACATGAGGTTTTACAGATGGAGAAAACAGCCAGAACACAAGACACTCCAATCCACTGCAATGACATCTTTAAAGCCTCTCCTGAACCAGGACGCCAGGAGAAAGACCAAATCAAGACTGTTCTTACTAAAGGCATCGCTGGAATCGGGAAAACCGTCTCTGTGCAGAAGTTCATTCTGGACTGGGCCGAGGGGAAAGACCATCAGGATGTAGATTTCATGTTTGTGCTTTCATTTCGAGAGCTGAACTTGATCCGAGATCATCAGTACAGTCTTCACACACTTCTGCTGGACCTTCATCCTGAACTTCAAGATCTGGACTCAAAGATGTATGAGAAGTGTAGAGTTGTGTTCATCTTTGATGGTCTGGATGAAAGCAGAATCACACTGATGTTTTCAGACGCTCAGGAAGTTTCTGATGTGACTGAGACTTCATCAGTGGGTGTGTTGATGTCAAACCTCATTAAAGGAGATCTGCTTCCCTCGGCTCTCGTCTGGATCACCTCCAGACCAGCAGCAGCCAATCAGATCCCCTCCAAATACATCCACCGTCTGACAGAGATTCAGGGATTCAATGAGCCTCAGAAGGAGGAATATTTCAGGAAGAGAATCAGTGACGAGCATCAAGCCAGCAGAATCATCTCTCACATCAGAAGAGCAAGAAGCCTCCACATCATGTGCCACATACCCGTCTTCTGCTGGATCTCCTCCACTGTGCTTCAGAAGCTCCTGGAAGAAGATCTGAGTGCAGAAATCCCTCAAACTCTGACTGAAATGTACATCCACTTCCTGCTGATTCAGATCCACATGAGGAAGCAGAAGTATGAAGAGAGAGATCCAGAGAAACTCCTGCAGTCCAACAGAGAAGTGATCGTGAAACTTGCTGAAGTGGCTTTCCATCAGCTGATGAAGGGCAATGTGATGTTCTATGAGGAGGACCTGATTGAGAGCGGCATAGACGTCACTGACGCCTCAGTGTATTCTGGGATTTGCACTGAGATCTTTAAGGAGGAATCTGTGATTCATCAGAGGAAAGTCTACAGCTTCATTCATCTGAGCGTCCAGGAGTTTCTCGCTGCTTTCTATGTGTTTTACCATTATGTGATGAAAAATGTAGACACATTGCAGTTTATTGATGTGGTGCATAATCTGCTTAAAGGTGCAGTAGATAAAGCCCTAGAGGTGGAGAATGGACACCTGGATCTGTTCCTGCGGTTCCTGCTTGGCGTCTCACTGGAGTCCAATCAGAGACTCTTACAGGATCTACTGACACACACAGAGAACAGCTCAGAGAGCATCAGGAGAACCACACAGTACATTAAAGAGAAGATCAACGATGGACATGGACTCTCCACTGAAAGATCCATCAATCTGTTCCTCTGTCTGCTGGAAGTGAAAGATCAGACTCTGTCCAGAGAGATTCAGGAGTTTGTGAAATCAGACAAACACTCAGAGAAGAAACTCTCTCCTGCTCACTGCTCAACAATCGCCTACATGCTTCAGATGTCAGAGGAGGTGCTGGATGAGCTGGACCTCAACAAATACAACACATCAGATGAGGGCAGAAGAAGACTGATACCAGCTGTCATCAACTGCAGAAAAGCCCTGTGAGTGTAAAATCTTGTTACAATGAACTTTAACCGAATGAAATTATATATATTTTTGTGCTTATTTATACATCTTGACTGTATTTAGCTAATTCTCTTGTTCTGCTTCCTTTCAGTCTTTCTGGCTGTAATCTCACTGGTCAGTGCTGTGAAATTGTGTCATCAGCTCTACAATCACCAAACTCTGTCCTGAGAGAACTGGATCTGAGTAACAATGACCTGCAGGATTCAGGAGTGAAGCTGCTCTCTGATGGACTGAAGAGTCCAAATTGTCAGCTGAAGATACTTAGGTTTGAGTTTTACATTGAGTCATTCATAAGTTGTTAATCAATTTAAGGTTATGGTTTCATACTGCCTTTAAAACAACTCGTTTACTGTTGATGTGTGTCTAGATGATCTGTCTCTGTGTGTGTGTGTCTGCAGGTTGTCGGGCTGTATGGTGACAGAGGAAGGCTGTGGTTATGTGTCTTCAGCTCTGAGTTCAAACCCCTCACACCTGAGAGAGCTGGATCTGAGCTACAATCACCCTGGAGAATCAGGAGTGAAGCTGCTCTCCGACAAACTGAAGGATCCAAACTATAAACTGGAGATACTCAAGTATGTGGGGGTTCACTTAAGATCACTAATAGTATTAATCTCAGTTGGGTCAGTTTATTCAGAGCTTCTCAAACCTGGTCTATGTATCCTCATAAGAGCAGTCAGAAATTAGTTAAGTAAAGTCTTAAATTATCGTAAAGAGTTGTGAAGTGAATTACACGAGTGTGAGATCTGCATCATGTGAAGCAGCGGCAGATCTTAACTTGAAAGCAGACACTTATTATGTCTGTCAGTGAGGTGATCAAAGAACAAAGGGAAAATTACAGTAAATTTCTTACTGCTCTTAACTAAATAACTTTTTTTTAGCTCTAATAAGTATTAATCTATATTCAATATACAATTAATGCAGTGCAGACTCTTTGATAACTTTTATTCAATTTCTCTATATTTCACAGGGCACAGGTAAATAATAACTCCTGAAATGATGAATTCTGGTGAATATTGTATGCTATCATACATTGTAGCATATCATACTTAAATTAATCAAACTTAATTAGCCAATATATTTATATATATTTATAGATTAGCCAAGTAGGCCTAATCAATGCAAGACTGAACCACATAGATATATCAAGGCTATCATGATCATTTTGCCAACAATGAACCATGGATTTGTTTAGTTTATAAAATGTTTTATTTTTAACTAAAACAAATATAATGACATTCAAAACTCATTGGCTCAGATTGGATTTGATGAAAAATAAACAACAGTTTTCTGTAGCCTTGTGCGAACTTATTCAGACTTCTAGAATGTTCTTTCCAGTGCAAAAAAATCATATTTTTAATTTAATAGTTTTTCTAATCATCTGTATATTTTAAATATTGTTTAATGGCATCTTTTTATGAATAAAGGCTAATACTAATACTGCTTCTGCTACTGAAATTTAAAATTAATCGTATCATGAAATAAGACTTACATCTTATCATATAGATCATTCTGTCTCTGTGATGGCTTTCTTACAAGACTTCTGAATTTGGCTCTTGTTTTAAGATAAAATGCTCACTGATTTTTCAGCTGCTTCTTGCACACATTTAATGAGCAAACACTTGTTTTATTTTCCTTTATATTTGTCTTTTTCTAGTTTGGATCATGGAGAACATTTTAGAATCACACCAGGACTAAGAAAATGTAGGTCTCACACACACACACACACACACACACACAGCTCTGAAACCATGCTTAATTTACCTCTCTCTCTTCTTGTGTTCAGATGCCTATACTCTCACACTGGATCCAAACACAGTCAATAATCAACTCATGCTGTCTGAGGAGAACAGGAAAGTGACTCATATGAAAGATCAGCAGTCGTATCCTGATCATCCAGAGAGGTTTGATACGTATCCTCAGGTTCTGTGTCGAGAGAGTCTAACTGGACGCTGTTACTGGGAGGTTGAATGGAGCGGGAGAGTTACTGGTTTAGCAGTGGCGTATAAAGGAATCAGCAGAAAAGGAGCTAGTGACTGTGTGTTTGGATGGAACGACAAGTCATGGAGTCTCTTCTGCTCTGATAACAGTTACGTCGTCTGTCACAATAATGACAGAACTGACTTAATTACTCCTTCACCCCCCTCTAACAGAGTAGGAGTGTATCTGGACAGGTCGGCCGGCACTCTGTCCTTCTACAGCGTCTCTGACACACACACACTCACACACTTACACACATTCAACACCAAATTCACTGAACCCCTCTATGCTGGATTAAGGGTTTATGATGGCTCGGTGTCTTTGAGAAAAATCTGAACCATCCCCAAACAATATCTCTTTCAAACCATTACAAACTTTATTACATAAAACTACTATCACACCGAAATAGTGAAATATAATTTAATTTCAACATTTCGGCATAAGGAATTTGGGCAACACCTAAAGTGCAATGCAGACATTCCTACTAACCACTTTGGCGAGTTAAATTTTATATATATATATATATATATATTTCAGTCTTTTAAAAGGGCATAATGATAATAAACTAAATACAAAATTGTAAACTAAGTGCAATGTATTGAAGTCGAAAATTGATTGTCAATGCATATCTATACTGAAATATCTGAAATGCTATCTGGTCTCATTGACCATAGTATATATTTTTTCCTACAATGGAAGTCAATGAGACCAGAAACTGTCTGGTTACTGATATTCTTCTAAATATCAGAAAATCGTCTGAATGGATTCGAAAACGGTAAAACTCAACTGTTTAACTCTGGGGGAGTTGTAAAATGAGCCTATTTCCAAAAAAAGTGGAGAATCTCTTTAACATTAGACATACATTAGAGGTAACAAAAGTGTTTTGCACACAAAAGCATTAGTTTGAAGTGAATCAGACAGTACAGATTGTAATTTGAAACTCTAGTTCCTCTTCGACCTGTGTTGATCATGTTGCGCCTCCTTCTGGACGGTCAGTTAAACACATAGATTTGTGTAAATAAGAGATAACAAGAGCTAATCTAATCATGGTGAAAATTAAAGTGTAAAGTTAGACAGCAAAAACTGTTTGAATTTTTTTTTCTTTTGAATTTGCCTTTAAATTTGTGCTCAATTTTCTCACAATTATTAGCCTGGAAGTTGATGTCTCCACTGAGGCTAAATGCAGAAGTGAGCATGTCTAGAATTTATTGCATTTAATCAGATAAAATTTGGTTTATGTTCATGAACTAACTCGGGACCAGTCGCAAATGCAGAAAAGTAAGTTTATTATTCACAGAGGATAGTCAAGCATGAGGGTCTTAATCATGGGTAGAAGATAGAAGTAGTGAATGTCGGGCCTTGGCAACGAGCGTCGTCTGTTAGTTTGTCAAATGAGAAATCCAGTGATGCAGTTATAATCCAGACATGAGCAGAGAGTGAAACACACAGCAGAGAGAACTGGGAACAAACAAGACAACAAGACAAATATAAATACGTTTTTATCAGGGATGAATTTATTTTTATTTATTTAATTATTAGCTTGCTTTCTGCTTTTTCCATTAAGTGCGGCAATGTTTGTGAACTGAGGTTGTTATGTACAGTATATGCAGGTGTTCAGAGCGAATGGGTCTTGAATCACCATAAGGGCTTTATTCTGCAATAATAATTGTACATTGTCCTTTTGATATTTGTGCTTGCAGTTAAAACACATTAAATAAGTGCAATTTGTATGTGATTCTGAATAGCTTGTGTTTTGCTTTACACCTCATTGCTGCTGTGAGAAGGGTTAAAACACACAGACATGGTCAATGTGAAGGTTACCTGCATTTCTCCTTTTTCAAAATATATTTTCTTATTGGATGCGGTTCTGCTTTTTCCAAGAACTGCTTCATGAAAGTCCTTGAACTCTGAGTAAAGGTGGTGTAACAGGTAGAACAGCTAAAACTGAAAGCAGAAACACACAGCAGATTTACTAAACACTCAGCAGATTCACATCGGCAAGGAGAGAGGCTGAAAGAGCAGCTTAAACAGTGGGCTATTTTATGGTAAGTACAAGTTTATGAAAATCTATTTTCTGTATGCTGTTTTGTTTTTTGTATGGATCAATTATGTGAACATTCCTAATTTATTAACTTAATGAATTGGCAGGACTAATATTTTCTGGATAGAAAGAAGAGTGACGCTGCTTCTAAAAATGAGTCTCAGTGATAAAACAGAGGAGGGATGCTCGCAGTCCCAGACATCTCCTGAACCCAGCAATGTGTCTGTGAAGAGTGACAACTCCATCATTATTGATCTTAACCTCAGTGATAAAACAGAGGATAGATGCTCACAGTCCCAGACATCTCCTGAACCCAGCCGTGTGTCTGTGAATAGTCACAGGTCCATGCATCATCGTTATAGCTTCAGTGATAACCCAGTGACCACTGATCATATGTGAGTATTAACACAGTTGATAAAGTTTGTTTTTTAACCACTAATATATCAGTTCATGTGTAACAGTGAATTGAATTACATTTTCACCTTTAAATTTTCATTCTGTATAATTTTCAAATCTATCGAAGACTCCCAATTACCGGTATATCTAGTGAAACCAATATATGCCATTATGCATTGTGTAGTATAATATTCTGTAGTGCTCTGTAGCTCGATCCAGTTTGTCATCACGAGGTAAGCATGTACATGTATGTTACTTATGAGTGTAATGCGCGAATCGTGGGCGGGGCTAAACCAGCCGTGTTGAAGTAGGCGTTGATCATCTTCTGCGGGGGTGGTGTTTTATCCTCTTTGTCGTCATAGTTCCCCACTTTTAAAAACGAGTCATTTTCAGAGGCTGTGTCAATAAAAGCTTTTATTGGACTAACAAGGACGTTTTCAGTTCTGAAACTTACAGGATATTCTTATAATATGATGACCTCTTGGATGTCAAAAGCTCAAGAAAAGAGAATTTCTCAGTTCATCACCCCTTTAAAGATGACTTCCTAACTGTGTGTTTCTGGATGCGGTCGTTACCTGGGCTCACAGGATGGTCACAAACCCAGCCCTGGCTTTACTCGGTCCCGTTCGCGCTCTGCATATGTATGTGGACAGAACTCAAAGCATCAGAACTTCAGACCAGCTCTTTGTCTGTTACGGAGGCCAGCAGAAGGGAAAGGCTGTCTCCAAGCAGAGGATGGCCCACTGGATAGTGGATGCCATTGCCTTGGCTTACCAAGCTCAAGGCGTGCCCTGCCCGCTCAGGTTGCATGCACACTCCACAAGAGATGTTGCATCCTCCTGGGCACTGACTCGTGGCGCCTCGCTAACAGATATCTGTAGAACTGCGTGCTGGGCGACACCCAACACATTCGCCAGATACTATAGCCTACGTGTAGAGCTGGTCTCCTCCCGTGTTCTCACCTTAAACAGGTCCGGCTCTGCCGGCTCACTGCACCCTACTGTGCAAGCCTATTAGTCCAGAGTGGAAAAACCTGTTGAGTCCTCCATAACCCCTCGGCCTGGACATGGCGGAGCGTCCGGAGCCAGGCCCTTGTCCGCTGAATCCTTGAGAACCGGATCTAGGCTGGGTTCCACATGTGTGACCCTACGGGGATCCCATATGTGTAAATATTCCACGGCTGCTCCTAAGACGGAAGCCCGTGTCTTTCCCTTGGGCTAAGTCACACATTATTTCATATGCAGTACAACCTTCGGGTTAGTCCATATGTAATTCCACTTAACTCTTTGAAGAAGTGGCTTCTGCAGCGTTCCCCTCCCTCAAAAAAGGGCACGCTTTCCCAGTGTTATCCAATAATCTCACTGTATGGGTTATGAAGGAACAACAGTGACAGATACACTCTGTGTAAAGCCACCTCCTGTCGTCCTTCCAGGCAAGAAGGGGTAAGAGGCTTGTATGGGGCGCTGGATGGGCTACAGCAGCTGTGGCGCTTTGGTAGGGATTCCTATTGGTCAGTCATGATCTACGTTGCAGTGAATGACCGATAGTGGACGTCTCGGTTACATATGGTTACCCTCGTTCCCTGAGGGAGGGAACAGAGACGTAGGTCCCGTCGCCACATCTGCTGCCACCTGCTGGAGCGCCCAGCTTTTCAGGCTTGGCTCCTCAGCAAAAAACAAGTGTGCAATCGCTCAGCTGCTCGTTAAACACCCGCATTGCGAGGCTGCACAGCTGATGCAAATGATTGCACGCCAATGTGCATTGGCTTGTTTTAGTTTCACTCGAAGTAGATTGGCTTCTCTAGCGAGATTCCTATTGGTCAGTCATGACCTACGTCTCCGTTCCCTCCCTCAGGGAACGAAGGTTACCATATGTAACCGAGACGTTATACAATGTAACTAGTTCTCTAATGCCCTTTCTTTTCTTTTTTTCAATACCAACAGGAAGAAGCGGCATGGGTCAGAGTCTGTAAGGAGTAACAAAGATAAACGCATTAGATCCAGCGATGGATCAGTGCAGACAGCCCAAGACCGGCTCAAAAACAGCATGAAGATCAAGTTTGGGACATTATTTGAGGGAACCAAATTGCATGGGAATGAAGCCCTCCTAAACAAGGTTTTCACACAGCTCTACATCATAGAGGGAGAGAGAGAAGGAGTGAATGAAGAACATGAGGTTTTACAGATGGAGAAAACAGCCAGAACACAAGACACTCCAATCCACTGCAATGACATCTTTAAAGCCTCTCCTGAACCAGGACGCCAGGAGAAAGACCAAATCAAGACTGTTCTTACTAAAGGCATCGCTGGAATCGGGAAAACCGTCTCTGTGCAGAAGTTCATTCTGGACTGGGCCGAGGGAAAAGCCAATCAGGATGTAGATTTCATGTTTGTGCTTTCATTTCGAGAGCTGAACTTGATCCGAGATCATCAGTACAGTCTTCACACACTTCTGCTGGACCTTCATCCTGAACTTCAAGATCTGGACTCAAAGATGTATGAGGAGTGTAGAGTTGTGTTCATCTTTGATGGTCTGGATGAAAGCAGAATCCCACTGATGTTTTCAGACGCTCAGGAAGTTTCTGATGTGACTGAGACTTCATCAGTGGGTGTGTTGATGTCAAACCTCATTAAAGGAGATCTGCTTCCCTCGGCTCTCATCTGGATCACCTCCAGACCAGCAGCAGCCAATCAGATCCCCTCCGAATACATCCACCGTCTGACAGAGATTCAGGGATTCAATGAGCCTCAGAAGGAGGAATATTTCAGGAAGAGAATCAGTGACAAGCATCAAGCCAGCAGAATCATCTCTCACATCAGAAGAGCAAGAAGCCTCCACATCATGTGCCACATACCCGTCTTCTGCTGGATCTCCTCCACTGTGCTTCAGAAGCTCCTGGAAAAAGATCTGAGTGCAGAAATCCCTCAAACTCTGACTGAAATGTACATCCACTTCCTGCTGATTCAGATCCACATGAGGAAGCAGAAGTATGAAGAGAGAGATCCAGAGAAACTCCTGCAGTCCAAAAGAGAAGTGATCGTGAAACTTGCTGAAGTGGCTTTCCATCAGCTGATGAAGGGCAATGTGATGTTCTATGAGGAGGACCTGATTGAGAGCGGCATAGACGTCACTCACGCCTCAGTGTATTCTGGGATTTGCACTCAGATCTTTAAGGAGGAATCTGTGATTCATCTGAGGAAAGTCTACAGCTTCATTCATCTGAGCGTCCAGGAGTTTCTCGCTGCTTTCCATGTGTTTTACCATTATGCTATCGAACTTTTTGACAAGTTACAGTTTTGCGATGTGATGCATAATCTGCATAGGGATGCAACTGATAAAGCTCTTGAGAGTAAGAATGGCCATCTGGATCTGTTCCTGCGGTTCCTGCTTGGCGTCTCACTGGAGTCCAATCAGAGACTCTTACAGGATCTACTGACACACACAGAGAACAGCTCAGAGAGCATCAGGAGAACCACACAGTACATAAAAGAGAAGATCAAAAATGGAAATATCTCTGCTGAAAGATCCATCAATCTGTTCCTCTGTCTGCTGGAAGTGAAAGATCAGACTCTGTCCAGAGAGATTCAGGAGTTTGTGAAATCAGACAAACACTCAGAGAAGAAACTCTCTCCTGCTCACTGCTCAACAATCGCCTACATGCTTCAGATGTCAGAGGAGGTGCTGGATGAGCTGGACCTCAACAAATACAACACATCAGATGAGGGGAGAAGACGTCTGATACCAGCTGTCATCAACTGCGAAAAAGCCATGTGAGTGATTTTTACTTGTAAACTTATGACCGTTTTTCCTTTTTTACATTACTTGAAGGAAGTACATTTTCACTATTATAGATTTTGCACTCACAAAATTCTTTTACTCACTTTCAGTTTTGCTGGCTGTAATCTCACTGGTCAGTCATTTGAAATTATATCATCAGCTCTACAATCCTCAAACTCTGTCCTGAGAGAACTGGATCTGAGTAACAATGACCTGCAGGATTCAGGAGTGAAGCTGCTCTCTGATGGACTGAAGAGTCCAAACTGTCAGCTGAAGATACTTAGGTTTGACTTTTACATTGAGTCATTCATATGTGGATAATTATTTGAAGGTTATGGTTTCATACTGGCTTTAAAACAACCCATTCTGACTGTGTGTGTGTGTGTGTGTGTCTGCAGGTTGTCGGGCTGTATGGTGACAGAGGAAGGCTGTGGTTATGTGTGTTCAGCTCTGAGTTCAAACCCCTCACACCTGAGAGAGCTGGATCTGAGCTACAATCACCCTGGAGAATCAGGAGTGAAGCTGCTCTCCGACAAACTGAAGCATCAAAACTATAAACTGGAGATACTCAAGTATGATCTCTGCATTTAATAATTAAATCCATATTTAGTAACTTAGTTATTTTGCAAACGTCTTTGAAGTGCGACTGGTTAACTTTCACTGCATAAGCTGGCGCAACTGTAATAGGGTTTCTGGTTGAGAACCTGTAAGCAGGCGCTCACCTTACTCTGGCATCAGCTTTTTTTGCATCCATCCACCACTCTAACGCCACCAACATAATTTAGGCATCTTGCTAACATTCTCATCATCCAAATATAAGTAGTTCCACTGGGTAGGTATATCTAAGCTAGATATATACCCCCCCCCCCCCCACTGCGGACAGCAAGCCAAATATACTTAACTTTAAAACTTAAAGATTATATGGGCAAATAAACTCATGAATTATCAAATAATTTGTTTTACGTTTATATGCATATATCAAATCATTTTGATCTCTTTTGGCTGCTCACTAGGGGTTTAAAAACACTAGAGTATATTTCTTATAAAGCTGTTGACTGGGGCCTGAACATCTCAAGATATCAAATCTAAAGACATTGAGACATGCGGCTCTGTAAATTGCTTTAGAACAATATGTGTTGAGAAATGTGCAATACAAATAAACATGAAATGTCACATAGACATGTCAACATAGACATGTCAATCCAGCCAATTTCCCTTGTGGGTCAACAAGTTGAAATTGTTGAGAAGTTTAAATATCTAGGCTCAATCCTCGATTCACACATGAACTTTGCTGATAATTCAGACTACCTTTTTAAAAAGTGTTCGCAACGTTTATTTCTTCTTAGACAACTTAGAGGTCTTGGAGTTAGTCAGCACATTTTAGAACTTGTGTACAAATCCATGGTAGAGAGTGTACTAAGTTTTCATATCACAGCTTGGTATGATCATTTAAATTGCAGATCTAGGAACAAACTTGCCAGAATTGTGACAATTGCAAGTAGAATAGTCGGCAGACAACAGAGGCCACTAATACAGCTCTATGCTGAAAGAGTAAAGAAGAAGGCGAAGTCTATTCTTGCAGATAGGTCTCACCCTCTTTTTAATCAATTTGAGCCCATGAAATCAAGCAGACGCTACAGAACCCCTCTTGCAAGCAAAAATATGTTTAAGAGATCTTTTATTCCAAATGCTGTTAAAATTCTCAACTCTGCAAGCAAGTGATTATCCAAATGACAATAGTGGGAAATGTGAACTGTGATCTGTATGTTTTTAAGATTGTGTCTTTTATGTTTTATGTTTTTGTATATTTATTACTGGTGAGCCAAAGACAATTTTCCACCCTGGTGGACAATAAAGATATTATTATTATGACAAATAATTTTGTTTTATGTTTATGTATCTTCTTAGTTTGGATCACGGAGGGCCCATCAGGATAAAATCAGGACTACGAAAATGTAGGTTCTTTCTCTGACACACTCTTGCACATTTAATGAAAACAAATGAGACGATATAAACTGCTTTTCCTCTTGTGTTCAGATGCCTGTGATCTCACACTGGATCCAAACACCGCAAACACTCATCTCATCCTGTCTGAGGGGAACAGAAGGATCACATATGTGGAAGAGCGTCAGCCGTACCCTGATCATCCAGAGAGATTCACTGATAATCCTCAGGTTCTGTGTCGAGAGAGTCTGACTGGACGCTGTTACTGGGAGGTTGAATGGGGCCTTAGGGGTGATGCACGGGGCTCATGGGCTCGTATAGCAGTGGCTTATAGAGGAATCGGCAGGAAAGAAGGTACTCTCTGTAAGCTTGGATACAATGACAAATCATGGTGTCTTTTCTGCACTAGCAATGGATTTGTTGTCTGGCACAATAATGAGAGCATTAACTTGCCAACCCATGTACCAACATCTAAGAGAGTTGGAGTGTATCTGGACTGGCCGTCCGGCTCACTGTCCTTTTACAGAGTCTCTGATACACACACTCTCACACACTTACACACATTCAACGCCACATTCACTGAACCCCTCTATGCTGGATTTAAGGTTTTCCAGTCCAAACTGTGTCTGTGTCAGATTTAACAACAAACACAGGCTGACATGCTTAGATAGACCGAGAACAGTCTACAGGAGTAGAGTAACACTGAATATTACTCTTCTCACGCAAGTCTCTCACACATACGATTAATGAATATGCTCATTCACACATTTCTCAAAAAAAGTAATTAACTAAGATAAAAGTATAACGATAAAGCATCTAATCTCATATTTATCCTGCCCAGCATTTGTGCAGGACAGTAAAAAATATAATTGTAAATCTACTCTACTTAATTATCTGTCCGCATATGATTGTACTGTACTGTATTTATTTATGGCTAATAACTTTTGATTGTAAAATGTATAATGGTAAAATGTTGTATGTTCATTATAAATGGCCAATATGGAGACAGGTCACTAAACATTTCACTAAAAATTAAAGACATTCAGCAGTATTTGCTCTTCATGCTTCAGGTGTCGGAGAGTGTTGTGTAAGCATCACAGGAGGCCAGGAGTGAAATCATAATAAGTCACAAATCACTGCAAGAGTCACTGAGATCCTCCTGTTTTCTCAGGATTGTGTGTGAGACAAAAGTGAATAAACTGGTTCCTCCAAATGGACCGTTACGGCAATGTTTTATTGTAAATCTGCTGTGTTTTGTGTCCTGTATCAATCACACAGTTCAGTTGACAAAACCCAGTTCAATCTATTTATACTCTCAGTTTGCTCATTAAATGAACTGTAAGTGTCTTTCAGTTTGTTTTATTTTAATATCACTTATTTGGTTCCAGTCTTTAAAGAGAATATGAATATTAACATTAGATATATTTTAAAGTGTTTTAGCACTATTTCATGTGTTTGAACTGGATCAGACCAGACTTTCCATGCCGGATTGTAATAATAATATCTAGTTCCTCTTCTGATGATCATGTAGCGCCTCCTTCTGGACAGAGACTGATCAGGTACACTTAGTTCTCATTGACAATGAAGGATCAGTGAAATATATTATTTTGTAATATATATTTATTTTTTGTACAGTTTTAGCCCATGTGATTTCCATGTGATAATCTCAGTCACTAAGGATAGATTTTATTACAAAAAAAGTCATAAACCGACCTTAAATGATAATTCTGGTAACTTTAAGATATTTCAGAAGCAGCATCCTGGTTATGTAAAAAAAGAAGAAAGAAAACACACGGAACACAGCATACTGTTTGTCATGATCTAATGCATGTTTTATACAGATTTATACACATACAGATGCATGTTTTCATAAGTCTTCATAAGATTGAAAAAATGTTTTTTGTTTTTTTTTGTAGCCCTCAAAGCGTATTCACTTTATAGCCCTTAATCCTGTAATTGTGGACAAATGTGGGCACAGAGGACTCAGGTGTGATCCTAATTTTTATTTATTATAAATGTTATATCACTGTCTTCGATAAAGTTTTGTCTATCCATTTATGGTGGGGTTTTTTATTTTGGGGGTATTTTTGAATTTATGTACTTGAAAAAGTACCTTATTTTCTATGTAAATTATGCTTATTTTTATGTTCTATTTTCATTCCAATAAGTTCTTAGAGCTAAAACCTAAAGATGAAGTGACTTTGCTGTCACCTGGTGTCTTATTTTGGCTTATTTTAGAATGCTCTAAATTACAGTTTTTCCCATTCATTTCTATGGGTGCCCATTTTTGACCCAAATACAAGATTATGGAGTTTTTTTCACCCACTTAACATTGTAGAATTGAGTCAAAAAAATAGTGTGTGTTCAGGAGGCAAACTTGGGATAAGTAGCCAAGTCTTGTACTGCTCAGATAAAGGGAAGTATTTTTTAAAAATAATTCAAAACTATTTTGCCCACATTTGTCCAGAATACGGTTTTAGGGTTAAACAAACAAAAGTGTGAAACAACGCAGCATACACTCTTTATGGGTGGAGCTTCCTTTACCTCTTCAAACCGAAAGTGGAAGTTGAATCCTCGACAGACAACATTTTCAAAGTCATATCAACCACAACCTAAAATACCAACATGTAAGTTCCTTATTTTTTTCTTTTGCCTAAGGAGAGTTGCTTTGTTTAAATAGATAATTTACATACATTATGTCAAGACAACAGACAAAACGTGACAAAATGTACCTTTGTTTCCTGGTTGTTCAGACTTCCTGGAATGTAAACTGATGGATGGTTTATAGGCTACTTTTATGATTTAAAGTTGCATAATAACTTTTATAATTTAAAGTCGAAAAAATATTTTTTTCTCTAGAAGGGACATGATTTTGAAATTATAATGAAACACTTAATCAGATTTTGGGTCACTCAAGATTTTGGCGGTTCTCTCTCTCCGTGTGTATGTATTGAGTGAGTGAGGAGCGGGGTGGGGATGTAGAGTGTGATGGCAGTGTAAGGCCGAGTGTTTGAAAACCTTTCTTGCAATTGTAATATATTAGTTTATATTGAGTTGTGGTGATATTAGTGAGAGAAAAGTATTTATTAGGCAGGGTCGGATTAACATGGTGATGGCGCAGGTGATGGGGTGGTGATGGCGCAGTGGATAAGACACGTGGCTTTGGTGTGAGAGACTCGGGTTTGAATCCACTGTGAGACACCGATGTGTCCCCGAGCAAGACACTTAACCCCTAGTTGCTCCAGAGGCGTGCGACCTCTGACATATATAGCAATTGTAAGTCGCTTTGGATAAAAGCGTCAGATAAATGAATAAATGTAAATGTTAACAATTCCCTGTGCCCTCTGTTAAACTGCACGCTGCAGAAGCCCGAGCCGCAAACAAAGCTCACTGCAAATTTCGTTTCCCTGCAGTGTGCCTCATCAAAGTAAAAAAAGAGGGGGGAAATGCTTGAGTTAACAAAAAGGAAAAGGTTATCTCGAGCTGATGTTTAAAAAAAAATTTAGCACTTTATTTTGTTCTTTAAATGCTGCCCATACTAGGGTTTGTCATATATTATTATTTTGTAACGTTCGTTCGTTATTTGCATCTGTGGATTTGTTAGAAAGGAGAAGACAATTTGTAATTTGATTTTAATAAGTCTTTTATAGTTCATACATGAATATGTATGTTTTCTTTTTTTCCAGAAAAAGATTGGCCTATTTTATTTTATTGGCTATTTTTATTTAAGATATTTTTTAATTAAAATGTGCACCTTATGGCACTTTGATTATAAAAAGGTACTCCTGTTGTTATACAGTATTTATTATGCTTACATTTTATTGTTATTTGAACCGCTGAGCATGTAATTATGAACCAGGTGAAGAAACCGGTTTATTATTTATTTATTTATTTTTGCAACTATTCACTGAAATAGCTAGTTTCAATAAAACTAGTGACATGTCATATTTGACTGAACATTTGCTCTCACTTTGCGATCACAGGAGAGTCGCGAGTACGTCACTAGAGGTTCGACGTTGCAAACCCTCCCATGAGAGATTTTTTTTATTGAGGTTCCCGGCGACGAGAACGAGGGCAAGCAGCCAAATTTTCAGGCAGGAATCACCCCATATTTATACGAGCCTCTCGCGAACCAAGATGAGTCAAGTCAATTCATCAGTCAAGTTCACACTCGAGAGCATCTCGATGTGTCCGAATGTTAGGCTATCTATCTTACCTAACACTGACAGGTTCTCTGAGAGGCGGTGCACCGATAGTTGCACCCTCATCGGCTCTGGCCGCACCCTTTCGCCATTACACTTGACCGAAAGAGATGAGAGGTCGTTTCGAGGGGGGAGGGAAGGGTAATGTATTTGATTAAAGATTATAAGGGTGCATTAATTTAAAAAATAATAATGAAGTGCACAGTTAAATTTATAATAAACATTACAATATCACATATAAAAAGAAGATTTGTCAAATTTGATGTCATGCCAACTTTTAAGTTTTGTTTTGTATAAAACCTTTCTTTAAAGGGGTCATGAACTGGCTTTTTAAAGTTTATTATATTGTTGTCTGAGGTCAACTTATAACGTTCGCTTGGTTTTTGCATTCAAAAACATCAAAATGAACAAGTAATAGGCTATTTTGTACCCTGGTTGTGAGCCTACCTAAAAAACAGTCGGTTTTTATGGGCGTGTTGCACTGAAGATTTGGAAGTAAACATAGGTAGGCCTATGTTATTTAGCTATGAGTGTAATGCGCGAATCGGTGGGCAGGGCTAAACCGGCCGTGTTGAAGCAGGAGTTGATCTTCTTCTGCGGGGGTGACGTTTTATCCTCTTTGTCGTCATAGTTCCCCACTTTTAAAAACGAGTCATTTTCAGAGGCTGTGTCAATAAAAGCTTTTATTGGACTAACAAGGACGTTTTCGGTTCTGAAACTTACAGGATATTATTATAATATGACCTCTTAGATGTCAAAAGGTCAAGGAAAGTTTGATTTCTCAGTTCACCCCTTTAAAGTTTATTTGGTTTTGTATTATATTGTATCTTCATTTAATCAAAGTTTCATCATCAAATTTGCCTGGATCAATAAAAAAATCTTACGTAGCTCAGCTAGTCAAAACAGTAAAAAACATTGTTTTTTACCCAGTGAAAGCAGCCTGAATATTACTGTGATATTTTCAAAGAAATTATCTTCAAATTCCAATTGTGCAGAAGAATTAATGAAAGGAACGGTGTTGAAGGTGTGTGTGTGTGTGTGTACTTGTGTGCCTAATAATTGATATATGGAGAAATTTCCATGGTACCAGAGACAGTACACTTGGGATCATGCTCATTAGTTAGATACGTGCATTTCCTTCAGTTCCTTGTTCTAGTTCCCTCACAGTCCCACCTGATAGGGTCATAAGGGGAGGAATCTTTGTCTTCCCTGGTGTGAAATACATCAATATCCATGATGATTTACACCCTCCATGCACAAAGGTTTCAAATCAATATATTGTTTTGTGAATGAGTGGGCAGGATGATTCTCACATCGTTTTGGAGCAAAAATTCTAGGCTAAATGCAAATTTTTTAGAGCCTTTAGACATGAGAATGTCGTAAGTAACAGAAATAAGCACAAATCTCTCTCTCTCTCTCTCTCTCTCTCTCTCTCTCTCTCTCTCTCTCTCTCTCTCTCTCTCTCTCTCTCTCTCTCATTTACTCCAGTATATCAGATGTAATGTTCTGTGTAGTTTTGTGGAAAACATTTGTGCATATTTTGTAGATTCTGTATTTTTGTAGATTCTGTTTTGTAGATTCTTGTAGATATAGTGGATGATTCCACTATGTACCTTGTGCTCACTCAAAATGTAATGTTTAATTTTTCAGTGTTAAAATTCATTTTATGTTTTGTGTATTGTGTTTTCTCAAAAGATCACTGATTCTGGAGCTCTAAAATGAGTCTCCACGAGGAGAGAAAGGGTCAGACAGAGACAGCGGCATCTGTAGTCTCCAGCTGTGTCTCTTTTAAAAGTAACAACTCTATGATGGAACCACCTGTATTGAGTGATGGAACAGTGACCTCTGACCCCAAGTAAGATGCTACAGAACATAAAAGACAGTAACATAGAGATGCAATGAACATTTAATTGATTGGCATTTTTAGAATATTTATATGGTAGATGTATATGCAACGTTTAATCGTGAATAATATTGAGAGACATGTTTCGGATGTCAATGTATTTTATAATCCATATTAAAACCATAGTTCCACAAATATAAAGATAATAAATTTCATCAACATAATTTTTTATTTAAAAAAATTAAGATCACATAGTAACCTATAGACAAATATAACTTTTAGAGTGAAGAGAGAGTTCACATAATGTATAAAGATTAATGAGCAACATAGGAGTTAACACACTAACATTTTAGAATTAAGGGCAAAATGGCATTGTGGGCCATGTTTGAATATCTGAAAGTGCATGATGCATTGAAAAATATTTTTAAAAAATACTTCATTTTTCTGTTCACAGATAAACATTAAAGTGATTGAATGTTTTGTTTTTCATTGAAATCTTTTTCTTTCTCTGTTTTATTTGTGTTTGATATCTGAAGAGTGGAGAAAGATGATCTGATCCGATCTATTAACTCTAGTCAGACCCACCTCACAAAGCAGGACACTGAAGTAACCCTGCACAAGGAAACTGGAGACCTGCAGAAACCATTAAAAGATGAACTGCAGAGAGTCAAAGACCAACATAAAACCAGAATGAAGATCAAGTATGAGAGATTATTTGAGGGAAGCAAACTCCAAGAGAATCAAACGCTCCTGAACAGGATCTACACACAGCTCTACATCATAGAGGGAGAGAGAGAAGGAGTGAATGAAGAACATGAGGTTTTACAGATGGAGAAAACAGCCAGAACACAAGACACTCCAATCCACTGCAATGACATCTTTAAAGCCTCTCCTGAACCAGGACGCCAGGAGAAAGACCAAATCAAGACTGTTCTTACTAAAGGCATCGCTGGAATCGGGAAAACCGTCTCTGTGCAGAAGTTCATTCTGGACTGGGCCGAGGGGAAAGCCAATCAGGATGTAGATTTCATGTTTGTGCTTTCATTTCGAGAGCTGAACTTGATCCGAGATCATCAGTACAGTCTTCACACACTTCTGCTGGACCTTCATCCTGAACTTCAAGATCTGGACTCAAAAATGTATGAGGAGTGTAGAGTTGTGTTCATCTTTGATGGTCTGGATGAAAGCAGAATCACACTGATGTTTTCAGACGCTCAGGAAGTTTCTGATGTGACTGAGACTTCATCAGTGGGTGTGTTGATGTCAAACCTCATTAAAGGAGATCTGCTTCCCTCGGCTCTCATCTGGATCACCTCCAGACCAGCAGCAGCCAATCAGATCCCCTCCGAATACATCCACCGTCTGACAGAGATTCAGGGATTCAATGAGCCTCAGAAGGAGGAATATTTCAGGAAGAGAATCAGTGACGAGCATCAAGCCAGCAGAATCATCTCTCACATCAGAAGAGCAAGAAGCCTCCACATCATGTGCCACATACCCGTCTTCTGCTGGATCTCCTCCACTGTGCTTCAGAAGCTCCTGGAAGAAGATCTGAGTGCAGAAATCCCTCAAACTCTGACTGAAATGTACATCCACTTCCTGCTGATTCAGATCCACATGAGGAAGCAGAAGTATGAAGAGAGAGATCCAGAGAAACTCCTGCAGTCCAACAGAGAAGTGATTGTGAAACTTGCTGAAGTGGCTTTCCATCAGCTGATGAAGGGCAATGTGATGTTCTATGAGGAGGACCTGATTGAGAGCGGCATAGACGTCACTGACGCCTCAGTGTATTCTGGGATTTGCACTCAGATCTTTAAGGAGGAATCTGTTATTCATCTGAGGAAAGTCTACAGCTTCATTCATCTGAGCGTCCAGGAGTTTCTCGCCGCTTTCCATGTGTTTTACTATCACGTAAGCATAAATTCTGAAGCATGTTTAGATTCCCTGTATGATCTGCAAAAAAGAGCAGTAGATAAAGCCCTAGAGGTGGAGAATGGCCACCTGGATCTGTTCCTGCGGTTCCTGCTGGGCGTCTCACTGGAGTCCAATCAGAGACTCTTACAGGATCTACTGACACACACAGAGAACAGCTCAGAGAGCATCAGGAGAACCACACAGTACATTAAAGAGAAGATCAACGATGGACATGGACTCTCCACTGAAAGATCCATCAATCTGTTCCTCTGTCTGCTGGAAGTGAAAGATCAGACTCTGTCCAGAGAGATTCAGGAGTTTGTGAAATCAGACAAACACTCAGAGAAGAAACTCTCTCCTGCTCACTGCTCAACAATCGCCTACATGCTTCAGATGTCAGAGGAGGTGCTGGATGAGCTGGACCTCAACAAATACAACACATCAGATGAGGGGAGAAGAAGACTGATACCAGCTGTCATCAACTGCAGGAAAGCCTTGTGAGTGTTACAATGAAGAAAATATTTCTGTAGAGCAGCATCCTCTCTGATAATAAATGATGTTCACATGAAATAGTAATAATTTTAAAATATTTACTCTACTACAGTTTTGCTGGCTGTAATCTCACTGGTCAGTGCTGTGAAATTATATCATCAGCTCTACAATCACCAAACTCTGTCCTGAGAGAGCTGGACCTGACTAACAATGATCTGCAGGATTCAGGAGTGAAGCTGCTCTCTGATGGACTGAAGAGCCCAAACTGTCAGCTAGAGATACTGAGGTTTGTGAACAGAGGGGGTATTGCTGGGTAGATTACTTACAAATTAGTACATACATTTTGTGAGTCTGATTATATAAACCAGATAATATGTAATCAGTTATTACCTAGAACTGAAAGTGGGACATTCACACTCACCAGCACCCAAATGTGGATATTTTTACACAGACAAATAATTTTGCATTCCAGCTATTCTTGAAGTATGAAAAACCGACTGAGTGGTGGACAAGTCAGTCCCTGTATAATCTTGTACATAAGACAAGCATTAACGTAGCCTAGTGGCGCTAGCCTGTGACCAAGTTGTTGTAAAATAAGTAACGTGTGACATAACCATGGAGTACATGTACATTTTAGCTGCCACTGTTGAGATGTTATCTCTTATGAACCTAAAATTAGAAATATTGAATTTGACCTTGTTACATACCCTTTTCACTTGAGGTTTGAGGGAGAGTGTCTGCATAATAGTGGAATGAAATGCCATGCTTCCTAAGAATGGAACCAAGTGGAAGCAAATACAAAGAGAAAAGTAGAGGACCAAGGACAGATCCCTGTGGGACCCCACACAAGAGAGGAGCAGAGGAGGAAACAAATTCACCTACACTAACACAAAAAGTCAGATCCGCTAAGTATGACCTAAACCACTCCAGTGCTATGCCACTGATGCCCACCAACTGCCTTAAACGAACGTCAGTATTTCATGATCCACTGTGTCAAATGCAGCAGTTAAATCTAAAAGCACAAGGATAACACAGTCGCCAGAGTCAGTCGCTAAAAAATATCATTAAAAACTCTTAAAAGAGCGGTTTCGGTGCTGTGCAAGGTTTTAAAACCGGACTGGACCTCTAAATGATCCTACTAAAAGAAACGATGTGAAGTCTCTGGCTTGACTTACTGATGCATAAACAGTATTGAACGATTTTGAGTGAAAGATTAACGTTACCTGTCTGAACTTGAACAACAATAACACATCAGCTCGGTCCGAGGCCAGCTCTTGGGAAGTTGAGGAAACAGTCGTCGGTGAAAATCCAGAGAAAATAAAATTAACCCATTGTTTCTTCAGAGGCTCGATGAAGGAACTAAAAATACTTTTGTAGTCCTGTGTACATCCAAACACTGATCTACTGCCATGCTTCGATTGCGCAGCTCCGTCTCGTCGGTCACTGAACATGGGCTGGCATATGCAAATATTTTGGGTTATACATATTTATGATCCTGACTTTTACGTCAGAGTCGGTATTATGTGGAGATTCGCCTGTTTTTCAGGGGTGTTTTTCAAAAACGAGATTTAAGTAAGAAGGAGAAAACAATGATGTTTGAGACTCACTGTATGTCATGTCCATGTACTGAACTCGTGTTATGTAAGTATGCCAACATAAATTTAATTTCACATTATAGGGCACCTTTAATAATTATTCAGAGCCGGCAACAGTCATCATAGAATGTAAAGAATAAAAAAATTGTAACTGCAACAATTTAAATCTAATGCAATAAAATACATATCTCTCTGCAGGTTGTCGGGCTGTATGGTGACAGAGGAAGGCTGTGGTTATGTGTCTTCAGCTCTGAGTTCAAACCCCTCACACCTGAGAGAGCTGGATCTGAGCTACAATCACCCTGGAGAATCAGGAGTGAAGCTGCTCTCCGACAAACTGAAGCATCCAAACTATAAACTGCAGATACTCAAGTACGTTTAGCATTAAATCAACATGAAAGTTAGTGATTTGTTTTAGTGAAAGAGGTTTGTGCTGTTTCTCTGACACTTTTTTAAATGTCTGGTGTGTGTATATTTGTCTAGTTTGAATCATGGAGGACATTTCATGATTTCACCAGGACTGCGGAAATGTAGGTCTGCAAACACAACATGTATCAACTTAGCTTAAAAACCATCCATGATATAGTTCTAATCTCTCTTCTCTTGTTCAGATGCCTGTGATCTCACACTGGATCCAAACACAGCAAATGTTAAACTCATGCTGTCTGAAGAAAACAGAAAGGCGACTCTTGTGGAAGAGCCCCAGCCATATCCTGATTATCCAGAGAGGTTTGAGAATTATGAACAGGTTTTGTGTAGAGAGAGTCTGACTGGACGCTGTTACTGGGAGGCTGAATGGAGTGGCTGGGTGGATATAGCAGTGACATATAAAGGAATCAGCAGGAAAGGAAGAAGCAATGACTGTGATTATGGACTCAACAAAAAGTCCTGGACTTTGAGCTGTGTTAAAGGCAGATACTCTGCCTGGCATGATAAATTCAGCATTGAAATGCATGTGCCTTTTCAACAACCCAAAAGAGTAGGAGTGTATCTGGACTGGTCAGCTGGCACTCTGTCCTACTACAGCATCTCTGACACACACACACTCACACACTTACACACATTCAACGCCACATTCACTGAACCCCTCTTTGCTGGCATTGGGGTTTATTATTCTAACTGCTCAGTATATCTGTGTCAGATTAAACAACCTTCAGCAGAGAAATTGCAAGAACCAAGTGAAACTCCAGCTGAACTCACACACCAAGTGAAACAAGCAGGGTTTGCACAAATTGCTCGAAGTATCCCAAAAAATATGTCTTAGTAAACCCTTGAAAATAGACACATTTATGAGAGATACTACCATGGGCGTAATTTCCTATGGGGACAGGGGGACATGTCCCCCCCACTTTTCTAAATCCTGTTTTTGTCCCCCCCACTTTCAAATTCATTTTATAATTTTTAACTAAAATTAAGTCACCTGTTGTTTTTGTCGTTTTATCGCCGATTGTGCCGCAACCGCGATATCTGCTCATTAAAACTTTCAGTGAGCTATTTTTAGAGTGTGCACGCGACGTTCCTGGACGTGGAAGCGCGCATCCACACAGGCTCGGTTCTGCTCATCTGCGGTTGCGGCGCAGTCAGCGATGAAACACCACAAACAGACTTCAAGCTACGTCAAATGATCCTGCTCTATTTCATGCAAATACTTTTAAACCATTTATGCGCGACCATTAACGCAGCGCGCTGCCATGCCCTCCTGTCCTATTTTGCCACTTAAACAAAAACACACATGAATGACAAAATGTCCGTTTTGTTGAGTATCCCCACAAGAACAGTCATAAATTAGTTAAATAAAATCTTAAACGAAAATAAAGAGTAGTGAGAAAATGAGATGCATGAGATCCTGTCAGCATAACACTTAAAGTGACGGCATCCATTAATTTTCTATGTTGGTAAAGTTAACCAAAGAGAAAAAGTCAAGTCAAGTCAAGTCACATTTATTTATATAGCGCTTTTCACAATACAGATTGTATCAAAGCAGCTTCACAGTGATAACATGAAAGTAGTACAACACAGATCGATAATATTGTTAAATATTAAGTAATCCTAAATAATCCTAAATAATCCCGACTAAGCAAGCCAAGCAAGCCAAAAGCAAGGCGACAGTGGCAAGGAACCAAAACTCCATCAGATTGGATGGAGAAAAAAACCTTGGGAGAACCCAGGCTCAGTCGGGGGCCAGTTCTCCTCTGGCTTACATTCATATTGTTTATATATAACTATTAAATATAAATATTATTTATGTCTAAAACAGCCCCATAACATATCGCAGGCGTTGAGTCGTCTCTTCACAGGCGTTGGTCTTCTCATCACAGGCGGTGGGGCATCCGAAACCCCCGTGAGATGCTGGATACAAGGCTGGACCTGACGAACGCCATTTTTCTCGGGACAAGCGTCCCGAGATAACAGCAGAAAGGCAGATGGGAAATAATTAGCATAGCTGATGTTCATATTTAGCATAGCTGATGTTCATAATAATTTCCATTGTACGGGTGTCGGTGTTAGAAAACCACTATCTCACGAACTCTCCGCAACGCAACTCAGCCATACGGACCGACCCGTTTGTCTAAAAGGCTATCGAGCCCCACTGGTGCGTTAAGCAATTTCAGTGGCAAACGGTTCGGTATGGCATAAAAGAGGACTGACTGGTGAGCATTATGTGAATGCTTGACTGAAGAGATGCGTCTTTAGTCTAGTTTTAAACTGTGTCAGCGAGTCAGAGCCCCGGACCGTATCGGGAAGGCTATTCCAGAGTTTTGGAGCTAGATGCGAGAACGCCCTCCCTCCTTTACTGGACTTAGATATCCTAGGAATGACCAGAAGCCTTGAATTTAGTGATCTTAAGGAACGCGGTGGAATGTAGGGCGAGAGAAGGTCTGTTAAGTACATAGGAGCTAAACCATTTAGGGCTTTATAGGTCAGTAGTAGTACTTTGTAGTTGATACGGAACTTAATAGGTAACCAGTGCAGAGATGATAAAATCGGTGTTATATGATCATATTTTCTTGACCTAGTAAGAACTCTAGCAGCTGCATTTTGGACTAACTGTAGCTTGTTTATTGAGGATGCAGGACAACCGGCTAATAAAGCATTACAGTAATCTAGTCTCGAGGTCATGAATGCATGAACTAACTTTTCTGCATCAGAGAGAGATAGCATGTTACGTATCTTAGCAATGTTTCTAAGGTGGAAAAAGGCTGTCCTTGTAACATATGAAACATGATTTTCGAAAGATAAGTTGGGGTCTAGTATAACACCCAGGTCTTTTACTGTAGTGGATAAAGTAACAGGACATCCGTCTATATTAAGGTTTTGTTGTAAGAGATTTTGTGAGTGGTTTTTTGGACCAATAAGTAATACTTCCGTTTTATCTGAATTTAATAGCAGGAAGTTACGCGTCATCCAGCATTTTACATCTTTGAGACACTCTGTCAATTTAGAGGAGTTAGTGTTTTCGTCTGGTCGTGATGAAATATATAATTGAGTGTCGTCAGCATAACAGTGGAAATTAATTCCATGTTTCCTTATAATATTACCAAGTGGCAGCATATATATTGAGAATAGCAGAGGGCCTAAAACTGATCCTTGCGGTACTCCATAGTCTACGGACGTTATCTTTGATTTTTCCCCGTTTAAACAGACAAAATGATAACGGTCCGATAAATACGATCTGAACCAGCTTAATGCCTGTCCTTGAACACCAGTGTAGTTTTGTAGTCGATCCAAGAGTATTTTATGATCTATAGTGTCGAACGCAGCGCTGAGATCAAGTAGGACTAGTATTGAGATACAGCCTTGGTCCGAAGCTAAAAGTAAATCATTTGTAATTTTAACTAGCGCAGTTTCAGTGCTATGATGCGGTCTGAATCCTGACTGGAATTTTTCATAGATATCATTTTCTTGCAAAAAAGAGCATAGTTGAGCAGACACAACTTTTTCTAATATTTTGGACATAAATGGAAGATTTGAAATGGGTCTGTAATTCGCTAACTTTTTTGGGTCTAATTGTGGTTTCTTAATGAGAGGTTTTATTACTGCCTGCTTGAATATTTGTGGAACATGACCTAGAGATAGAGACGAGTTAATAATATTGAGGAGAGGCTCTTCTACTGCAGGTAATATTTCTTTTAGTAGTTTAGTGGGTATTGGATCCAATAAACATGTTGTGGGTTTAGATGCAGTGATAAGTTTATTTAGCTCCTCCTGTCCTATCGTTGTAAAGCGGTGTAGTTGTTCTAGAGGGGCAGGAACAGAAAGGAACAGAAAATATAACTAACTGCTCTTGACTAAATAATGTTTAAAGCTGTTATGTAAGGTTTGTTTTAAGTTCACTTAAATTATAAGTTGTTATATTTTTGAAGCCTAATAAATGTTTAAAATGTGTGAATCATTTTTATCGAGATATCAGTAGCTATATATCAGTGATACTGGCCTTCATTCATAAATAGAAGCCATTAAACAATTATTTTAAAGGGTTAGTTCACCCAAAAATGTAAACTCTGTCAGTAATTACTCACCCTCATGTTGTTCAACCCTGTAAGACTTTCGTTCATCTTCGGGACACAAATTAAGATTAAAATAGTCCAAGTGACTATAGTTACAGTGGCTCTACGTGAAATCTCACAGCCCACAGGGAAGGAAATGAATAAATTTTTTATTTTTTATTTATTTTTTTGCACACAAACGGTATTCTCGTTGGTTGATAAACTTAAGATTGAGCCACTGTAGTCACTTGGACTATTTTAACGATGTCTTCAATAACTTTTCAAGTTTCAATCCCTCAAGAAGCTACCACAGATTCTCTACAGAAACTTTTTTTTCAATCACTCTGTTAAGCTGTCTAATTTTATTTTTGTAAAAATATACGTCCTTTGTGGAAGCATAGGACAATAAAATATTCGTTCAGTCGTTGCATTTGGTCAATCTAGCTTGGACAACCCGATCTCATGGGAATTCGTATGAATTTTACGAGGTGGCTAATTCGTAACAATTCGTACGACCTCACTTGTATGAATTAGTACGATTTTTGCTAAATCGTACATAATTTACTAATTGGCCAATTCGTATGAATTCGTGAGAATGACCTACCCCTGACCCCGCCCCTAAACCTATCCATCACGTGGGTTTAGACAAATCGTACGAATTTGTACGAGTGAGGTCGTACGAATTAGCCAATTTTTAATCACTCATACCAATTCGTACGAATTGGTCGTGAGATAGTGTAGGCATGAACGGTCCTATCCCAGACAGCAAACTGACATTGAATCAACGTGGAAACGACGTCTCTCATGGCATCGAAACAACGTTGATCTGGCATTGTTTTGCTCATCGAATTAACGTTGAACCAACGTCAGACGCGGCATTCTTCAAAGCTAAATGAAAATCGAAAATTGGTTTGCTTTCCTAACGTTGAAACAACGTTGATTTCAAGTTGATTTTCTGTTAGTTTTGAAAGAATGACGCGTCTGACGTTGGTTCAACGTTAATTCGATGAGCAAAACAATGTCAGATCAACGTTGTTTCGATGTCATGTTTCCACGTTGATTCAATGTCAGTTTGCTATCTGGGTAATTCGTAACAATTCGTACGACCTCACTCGTATGAATTAGTACGATTTTTGCTAAATCGTACGTATTTTACAAATTGGCCAAATCGTACGAATTTGTACGAGTGAGGTCGTACGAATTAGCCACTTTTTAATCACTCGTACCAATTCGTACGAATAGGCGTGAACGGTCCACACACAGTATTGTAGTGTTACTAACTGTACTGTAACATTTTACACGCAGCCTATGACGTGGCTACAGTGTGAGTTTGGCGCAGAACTAAATTGGGCAAAAAAAAACAAAAAACATTTTTGCATTAAGTTAAGTAGTAATTCTTTTGACGTAAAAACAAGCTTGCGGAAAATAAACTTTATTTAATACGTTTTTAAATGGTTAGTTACAAACACTGTAATTTTTACGTTGTGTGAATGTGCACCTATATCTATAATACTAATCTACAATTACATAGGAGTGAGCAAGAACCAAGAGTTATTCGAATATTTTCATTTGGAGAAACATTTGCTTTTACTCCAAAACATAACAACAAACAAAGAAATTTTACGTTTCCCTGAAAAGTCTGTAGTTCCTTGTTACATGTAAGAATCAATATTTCATAAAAAGATGAGTATTCATTGATTGGTTGATCATTTACCCCTCTCAGTAGTCCACATGCACTTTGACCTCAGGTACATAAGTAGATACAATTAGGCACTTCTCCTTTCTTTGAGTAATATTAAATCAAATTCTGTTTCTACTTGAAGTAGAAAATATGTGTGGGGTTTTTTCCCACCTTTGATTACACATATTATGATAAAACTGAATGTGACTAAAGTATAGCAGCATAGTATAGCTTCTGTCATTTTATATTTATAAATGACTTCATAAGGGCATCTGACGTCATTTACATAACACAATAAAAGCATCTTTACCAGCACAATCAAATAGAAAACAATCATGTTTATTAAAAGACAATGTAAAACATACACTGAACAGATTAGGGAAACTTTGAACGTGAAACACGAGGAAAACCACTTTGTGAGCAGATCGTAAGCACACTGACTAATCTCTTTCAGAATAACACACGAACATTATATGGTGTTGTAGAGTGAGCTTTAGTAGATCGACCTGTAGGGGGCAATCCAATGCAATTCGACTTGGTTTAGATTCAGAAGAAGCTTGGAGTTACAAAAATATTTTTGTGAAAAAGCATACTTATCACAGCACCATACTCTCCTCTCCTTCATGGCCAAGGGGAAATGGGATGGGCTTGAAAACACAAACGTGTACCGTTGACTAGATACAGGGGGTGTCTCACATTACCCCAATATCTCACATTACCCCGTTCTCCCCCAAATATTACCAGAGAATGTTTAATCCGTTAGACGGGCTCTGACATTACTCAATGTGTGTGAGAGAGTGTGAGCGAGAGAGTGTGTTTGTGAGTGTGTATATAAACATGTCTGACTAAAGCAGGTGAACCGGAAGAACAGGTTAAATGAAAGCAACACACTCACAGGTAGTCTGACAAGGAAGTTGGCTGTAGCGGGAGAACTCTTGCACGTAAGTACATCTATGTATATAACAACTAGAAATGTGTCGTTTGGATTATAAATTCATGGTTATTGTTATTTATCGCTTTGCAGTTGTTTTTGAGAGCATTTTTCGATTGACACTGTCTTGGCAAATGCGGGCATTGTTGTTGTTTTTGTTACGACACAGTGGAATATAAACCGGGATATATGCCGTATAAGAGACTGAAAAAATACAACAATAAAGATTTTATAAACTGAGGACATGCGCCTACATGCAAATCATTTTACCTGCCGTTCCAGCAGTTGCGGCGACAGATTCGTCAAATGCTATTTTGCACAGAACACAATGTACAGTAGATCAGCAGTGACTCACCTGAGAATGTGACGTGCAAAACTAGAGGGAGATGTTCACAGTAAACAAGGCATCAGTGAACACAATACTCAGTCATAGTCATTCTCGTGTGTGATTAAATCTGAACATTTATTCTTATGTTTTGATTTCTCTCATTCTAAGAAATCAAAGGATAACTAGCAGTTATCAGAAATACAACAATATTAGTAGTTTGGTGATTTTAGGGATGTTTATCTCAAGTCATATTCTCAATATTCACTGTATATCAGTGTAGATCTGATGACATTAGAACAAAACAAGAGAAGCACACATGTCTATCATATGTCTGTAAATGGACGTTTTTTTAAATTAAATAACTTCAAACTGAATAGTTTGTAAAATATTGCTTAATTTTACAAACATTTAACTTAATGTTTGTGAGTTTGTGTGTGTGAGAGAGAGAGTTTGTGTGTGTGTTTGTGAGTGGTAAATAAAAGTGTGTTTCTGAAATATGTGTGTGAGTTCTAATGCCTTGATTCTTACTAAAGCAGGTGAACCAGAAGAACAGGTTAAATGAAAACAACACACACAGAGGTAGTTTGACAAGGAAGTTGGCTGTAGCGGGAGAACTCTTTCACGTAAGTACATTTATATATATATATAACAACTAAAAATGTGTCGTTTGGATTATAAATTCATGGTTGTTGTTATTTATCGCTTTGCAGTTGTTTTTGAGAGTGTTTTTCGATTGACACTGTCTTGGCAAATGCGAAGGGTGTTGTTGTTGTTACGCGACGCAGTGGAAAATAGACCGGGATATAAGCCGTATAAGAGACTGAACAAAATCTTACAAATAAATGGTTTATAAACTAGGGACATGCGCCTACTCGCAAATAATTTTACCTGGCGTTCCAGCAGATTCGGCGACAGATTCGTCAATTGCTATTTTCCACAGAACACAAATGATCAAAAAATGATCAAGTGTCTTCCACACTATTTGTAAATATCATTATTATTCGTCTCGTGAGCCTCTCCCTCTTTATTTTGAGACTTTTGTTTCAATGTAAACTGATTATGATATAATAAATAAATTTGCTTTTTTTTGTTTCGTTGTACAATACAAATTTGTTTGTATGAGTTCATAATCATCTCATGAACTATAGGACTTTCTAGGGTCATCCTTTACTTTTTAAACAGGAACTCGACATTAAATAAAATCTAGTATTTACAGTATCGTATGCATCGTCCTATAAATGTTGAATAGTTAAAGGCCTGTGACATGTACTTTAATGAGCCACCTTGAAAGAGATTATATGCTAGTGTCACATGACATGAATAACTCCAATAATTGTAATTTTGGTTAAATGCCTTTTTTAGAAAAAAATTCAAACCAACCTATATTTATACTTGGTTTATCTAAAATTTTATCAGAAATAAATGGAGATGGTTGTGAGTAGAAAATTAGGTAGATTAACTTGAACTTGAGTCCATTTCTAATGAAATCTCGGTACTTTATTTTAATGCAATACATGTTAAAAGGTGCGTAGTTAACCCTAACCCTATATTTATCATTCCTCAGATTTATTATTGTATAACAGTTAACAAAAAAGTCTGTTCTGAGAAATAAATCATAAGGCTTGAATGTGTACATGTCAACTTACTCTACTAACATGTAGGTGTACGTTACTTATAGTCAACAGAATGACTAAAGGCAATCATCAAAACAATATGGAACTGCCATTGAGTGATGTTGGGTGGTGAATGTGTTTGCAGGAGTAATTTTACTTGCTTTAATGGAGGACAGGTAAAGCAGTACAGCCTCAAAATGAGCGTCCATAAAGAAAGAGGGAAGAAGAGAACAACAGGAACAGATTCTCCCAAGCCCAGCTGTGTGTCGATGAAGAGTAGCCAATCTATAACTCAGCCCCCTGCAGTCAGTGATGGAGCAGTGACATCTAACTTATGGTGAGTCACTTCATACAAGCTTTAAATAACTTTAAATAACTTAAGGTGAGGCAAGTTTATTTATATAGCACATTTCATACAATAAGGCAATTTAAAGTGCTTTGGATGATAGACCCATAATAAAAGCAAAGGTATATAGTCTTACATTGTGTCTGTGGTGTTTATTCGGCGCACCTAAGAATTCAATTAGACGTCTCCGATGGACTCGATTTTTCCCTAAAATCGGACAGGAGGAGCTCTAGGACTGACCTCGACTGGCCTGCTTGTTATACTGTGAGATTATCACATTTATGATTTTTTTTCTTTTCTGTATATGCTGTTTATAACTAGGAGTCTAAGAACAGCATCACCAGAACCCAGCATTGTGTCTATAAAGAGCGAGAGATCCATTACTCAACCCCCTCATTTGAGTAACAGAGCAGTGACGTCTGAACCTAGGCAGCACAATGCAGAAGCAGACCTGCTGGAGAAGACTGCAAACTTACAGAAACCAGTGAATGATGAACTACAGAGAGTCAAAGACCGGCTCAAAACCAGCATGAAGAGCAAGTATGAGAGATTATTTGAGGGAAACAAACTCCAAGAGAATGAAACCCTCCTGAACAGGATCTACACACAGCTCTACATCATAGAGGGAGAGAGAAAAGGAGTGAATGAAGAACATGAGGTTTTACAGATGGAGAAAACAGCCAGAACACAAGACACTCCGATCTTCTGCAATGACATCTTTAAAGCCTCTCCTGAACCAGGACGCCAGGAGAAAGACCAAATCAAGACTGTTCTTACTAAAGGCATCGCTGGAATCGGGAAAACCGTCTCTGTGCAGAAGTTCATTCTGGACTGGGCCGAGGGAAAAGACCATCAGGATGTAGATTTCATGTTTGTGCTTTCATTTCGAGAGCTGAACTTGATCCGAGATCATCCGTACAGTCTTCACACACTTCTGCTGGACCTTCATCCTGAACTTCAAGATCTGGACTCAAAGATGTATGAGGAGTGTAGAGTTGTGTTCATCTTTGATGGTCTGGATGAAAGCAGAATCACACTGATGTTTTCAGACGCTCAGGAAGTTTCTGATGTGACTGAGACTTCATCAGTGGGTGTGTTGATGTCAAACCTCATTAAAGGAGATCTGCTTCCCTCGGCTCTCATCTGGATCACCTCCAGACCAGCAGCAGCCAATCAGATCCCCTCCGAATACATCCACCGTCTGACAGAGATTCAGGGATTCAATGAGCCTCAGAAGGAGGAATATTTCAGGAAGAGAATCAGGGACGAGCATCAAGCCAGCAGAATCATCTCTCACATCAGAAGAGCAAGAAGCCTCCACATCATGTGCCACATACCCGTCTTCTGCTGGATCTCCTCCACTGTGCTTCAGAAGCTCCTGGAAGAAGATCTGAGTGCAGAAATCCCTCAAACTCTGACTGAAATGTACATCCACTTCCTGCTGATTCAGATCCACATGAGGAATCAGAAGTATGAAGAGAGAGATCCAGAGAAACTCCTGCAGTCCAACAGAGAAGTGATCGTGAAACTTGCTGAAGTGGCTTTCCATCAGCTGATGAAGGGCAATGTGATGTTCTATGAGGAGGACCTGATTGAGAGCGGCATAGACGTCACTGACGCCTCAGTGTATTCTGGGATTTGCACTCAGATCTTTAAGGAGGAATCTGTGATTCATCAGAGGAAAGTCTACAGCTTCATTCATCTGAGCGTCCAGGAGTTTCTCGCTGCTTTCCATGTGTTTTTCTGCTATGGAGGCACCGTGGAGACCCTTAAGTTTTTTGATTCAATGCATAATTTGCTTAGAGGAGCAGTAGATAAAGCCCTAGAGGTGGAGAATGGACACCTGGATCTGTTCCTGCGGTTCCTGCTGGGCGTCTCACTGGAGTCCAATCAGAGACTCTTACAGGATCTACTGACACACACAGAGAACAGCTCAGAGAGCATCAGGAGAACCACACAGTACATTAAAGAGAAGATCAACGATGGACATGGACTCTCCACTGAAAGATCCATCAATCTGTTCCTCTGTCTGCTGGAAGTGAAAGATCAGACTCTGTCCAGAGAGATTCAGGAGTTTGTGAAATCAGACAAACACTCAGAGAAGAAACTCTCTCCTGCTCACTGCTCAACAATCGCCTACATGCTTCAGATGTCAGAGGAGGTGCTGGATGAGCTGGACCTCAACAAATACAACACATCAGATGAGGGGAGAAGAAGACTGATACCAGCTGTGATCAACTGCAGAAAAGCCTTGTGAGTGATTTTTACTTGTAAACTTATGACCTTTTTACATTACTTGAAGGAAGTACATTTTCACTATTATAGATTCTTCACTCACAAAATTGTTTACTCACTTTCAGTCTTGCTGGCTGTAATCTCACTGGTCAGTCCTTTGAAATTATATCATCAACTCTACAATCCTCAATCTCTGTCCTGAGAGAACTGGATCTGAGTAACAATGACCTGCAGGATTCAGGAGTGAAGCTGCTCTCTGATGGACTGAAGAGTCCAAACTGTCAGCTGAAGATACTAAGGTTTGGCTTTTATATTGAGTCATTCATATGTGGATAATTATTTTAAGGTTATGGTTTCATACTGGCTTTAAAACAACCCATTCTGACTGTGTGTGTGTGTGTGTGTAGGTTGTCGGGCTGTATGGTGACAGAGGAAGGCTGTGGTTATGTGTCTTCAGCTCTGAGTTCAAACCCCTCACACCTGAGAGAGCTGGATCTGAGCTACAATCACCCTGGAGAATCAGGAGTGAAGCTGCTCTCCGACAAACTGAAGGATCCAAACTATAAACTGGAGATACTGAAGTATGTTAAGGAATTGATACACACATGTGAAGCTTCTTTAGAAAGAGAGGACAACACTAAGTTTTTAATGTACTAACTGTTCATTTTGTCTGTATGTTTTAGTCTGGATCATGGAAGGCCCCTCTGTATCAAACCAGGTCTACGCAAATGTAAGTTCTTCCTCTGACACACTCTTGCAAGATGAAATGTCTCGGTTACGTATCTAACCCTCGTTCCCTGAGTAGGGGTTGCTGAGTAGACTTTGAGTATTACAAAACGAGCCTATGGCAAAGAAATGCCATGGGTCTGTAGAATTTGCATAGCGTATCTCCGCCTTACCTCATGGGTATAAAAGGAGGACGCCGGCAATCGGCTCGTTTTTTAATACTTAAAGTCGATAGGCTTTCTAAGTGAAACCCCATTCGTCTTCATTCGTTTCAAAACTGAGTATCTGTCATCTTGTGTTCAGATGCCTGTGATCTCACACTGGATCCAAACACCGCAAACACTCATCTCATCCTGTCTGAGGGGAACAGAAAGATCACATATGTGGAAGAGTGTCAGCCGTACCCTGATAATCCAGAGAGATTCGCTGATAATCCTCAGGTTCTGTGTCGAGAGAGTCTGACTGGACGCTGTTACTGGGAGGTTGAATGGGGCCTTGGGGACGATGAACGGGGCTCATGGGCTCGTATAGCAGTGGCTTATAGAGGAATCAGCAGGACTGGAGGGACTATCTGTAAGTTTGGATACAATGACAAATCATGGTGTCTTTTCTGCAATAGTAAAGGATTTACTGTCTGGCACAGTAATGTAAGCAATAACATACCAACCCATGAACCAACATCTAAGAGAGTTGGAGTGTATCTGGACGTGTCGGCTGGCACTCTTTCCTTCTACAGCGTCTCTCATACACACACACTCACACACTTACACACATTCAACGCCAAATTCACTGAACCACTCTATGCTGGATTTAAGGTTTTTGAGTCTGAACTGTGTCTGTGTCAGATTTAGCAACAGAGACACAGTTGACAACGCTTCTACCTCCATTATAATCTTGGTAAAGTGGGAAAGTTGGATAAAACTTGTGAAAATCACTATATACAATACTATTTAACTACAAATTTAGCAAATGTTACATTGAGAAAAACATGCTGTAAACATTAATGTGTAAAAGCACCAAGTAGTCAATGCGCTTAAAATACTTAACTATGCTTATCAATGAGTAATCAAAAATAGAGAATCTGACTCGCATTTCTCTGAATTGAATCTCAGTTGAGGTGGTCAGATGGTGGTTCTGGTTCTGGATTCGCTTGTTGACAGTGTTGGGGAAAGTTACTTTAAAAAGTACACGCAACACCTCTGCTATTACAATTTTTCCTCAACACTAGGGACGAGAGCTGCCAGTCAATAAATTGGAAAACAAAGTAACATTTTTGAAAAAGTAACTAAGAATTTTTGTTGTACTAGTTACTTTTAAAAGTAATCCGATTACATAACTCAAGTTACTTGTACTGCTTGTTGATTCTCAGAAACACAAGAGTGCAGTTTTTTTCTGTCCTGGTTATAAAAAGCAACCGAAACTGTGAAACTGAAGCTGCTCATCAAACCTTTTATTTGTTGTAATCCAGGTTCTTGTGGTTAGTCATCACTTCCTGGCTATATTCATGAAATTTATACATTGTAGTTTTAGATGTGCAGTTTGTGTCATTGTATGTTCCTGTTCTTTTTATTTGATTTATTTTAGCATAGAATAACTTTATTTTTTAGTTCGGGGTGGAAATATTGATAAAGCGTAAATCCAGAGAAATCCTTCGTTTCCCAAAGGTCTGAATCAGGAAATAGATTATAGTATGTTTTAACGATCTTTTGCCATCTATTCTCTTCTTCCTTTATTTCCCCCTTCTTTTTTCTCCTTCTTTTCTTCCCAAATCTTATTAGGAAACTCCACATTTAGTAGAGTAGTACACCTGATGCTGGTAAAGCAGTCTACAATGTTGCTTCTCTTGATATCTGATGATGGCCTTAACAATGCCTGGAACATCACTTAACAATGGCTGCATGGTTTTTTAATAAATAGGCCTGAAGTAGGATTTTTTTAAGAGTTAGTGTTGCACATCTTTCCTATTTACCTTCATTTTAGATTTTTTGTTACACCTCCTCTTTTGTTGATAGTGCATCTATTATTAATATTTTCTTAGTATACCCTTTTCTTTGTATTTAAATGTGGCACTGTATACTCTTTTAGTCTATTCTCAGAATAAAAAGTTTGTAATCTCACTATATGGTAATTATTTATTGTAAATTGCTCTGTAAGAAAGGCTTAAATCTGACTAGGACTGGAACTTTCTAAGTGTGACTATACTCTTAGAAGAAAAGGTTCTATATAGAACTTTAAAAGGTTCTAAAGCGCTACGTATTTGGAACCCCTAAAATTTTCTATATCAAAATTCAAGATATGGGGGTTAGAAAATGGATATATTTATATCATTTTATGTAGTTAATCAATATACCACAATGAGTGCCATTTCAGATTTTCTCCTCCAAAAATCAGCATGATTAAAATGTGATATTAAGTTTAATAACAATAATTTAATTACAACTACAAAATATTGGAGAATAATGTAATATATGAATGAAAAATAGCCTATAAAGAACCTTTGTGCCAAACGGGTTCTTTATTGTCATTATAGAACCTTTTTAGCATAAAATGTCATTTGGAGTTGAGTAAAGAACCCTATGCTACATATATAGAACCCATTTTTTCCGTCTCCTGACTGTCAGAAAGGAAGCAAACTACTTTATAAGACACGGAAATACAGCGACATACAGATAAGACAAACATCTTGAAATGTCTAGAACAAATTACAAGTTCAGAGTTATAAAAGTGTAACAGGAGGGCGGTGGAACCACATTATCATGAGAACTGGTTTGTGGAATGCGAATGTAAAAGCAGTAAACCGGTTCCTCTAGATGCAGCTTGTTTACTGTAAAGGTTCAGCCTGTTTTTTCACCAAAAATTTTCTTACAAGAAAGTTGAGTGTGTAGGCTACCTATATATACCTAAATAATCAGTCTGAAACAACATACTGTAAGTTTAATCATTGATTTAATAACTGATTAGAATGCAGGTTAATTAATTTGTTCATCGTATGAATAAATAACTGATGACAATATGAATGTTAATGTTAGAGATGAGCGGTCATAACTTTTAACAAACAAAAGCATTTAAAAGCTTATATATATGCTTTGTATATGCTATATATATGTGTGCTTTTATAAGCATTTATACATTTATATTAAAAGCATTCCTCGATTGGGATTAGGCGATATGATGGTCATTTAGCGCCACCTTCTGGACAGAGGCCCATCAGGCACATGGATTTTAACAAGAGCTGATTAAAGCTGCAATTGAATCTCAAAATTATTAATTATTATTATGTTTTGAACTATATTAGCTGGGTTTTCCAGTATGTTCGTTGTCAAATTCAAAAAAGATTTTATTTTGAAATTATTAAAAATTGCATTTATTTTATATGAAAAAGTTAATAATTGCATTTTATTGAGAAAATATTTTAGTTTATTATCTTGTATATATTTTTGATTAGATCAGATAGCACTGTCATGGTCATGTTATAATGTACTCCACCTATGGGGCATGTTGTCACACTTCTCCATTCTTTCGGGGTAGGGTAAATTAATTAAAAAGCATACACTGTATTAATAGACCAGATTAATGTACAAGATTTGGGAAATTATTGTGGGGGAAAATAAATACTCAGAAACAGAGAAAGCCAAAAAGCATTTTTTGTACCGTGACAACAAACATTCTGTTTGATTTTTATTATCTGTTTATTATTTCTATTATTTCTTGTGTAGGCTAAAACGTGTGAGTGCCTGTCGTGGTAATGGTCATTTCTCTTTTGGATAACTTGAGGTAAGTCTACTCATGGCTCTGTGGTTGATCTATATTGATACACATATTCTATTTAAGTGGACGAGGCATATGCAAATGTTCGTCAACATGCAAAAATAAAATCATCCAGTCGACCACTGAAGCACCGGAGGAATTTAGAGAGATTTGCATGAGAGCAATGCAACCCTCCCCATGCAAATGACAAATGAGGACACTGGGATTATGGTCATCCTTGTCTTGACCTGTAGACCGGCACTATCTGTTTATCTTCTTCTTTTCACATTTCACTTGATTTTTGCTGTGTTATTTTCCCTTTCAAATTACTGGTACAGGTGAAACTCAAAAAATTAGAATATCGTGCAAAAGTTATAATATTGTATATAGACCTATTACATGCAAAGTGAGATATATCAAGCCTTTATTCGTTATAATTGTGATGATTATGGCTTTCAGCTTATGAAAACTTTTCACAATATTCTAATTTTGAATTTTGGTTTTTATAAGCTATAAATCATAATCATCAAAATTGTAATAAAATTAATGCTTGAATTGAAATATCTCACTTTGCAATTAGTCTATATAAATTAGTTTCACCTTTTAAGTTGAATTACTGAAATGAGCTTTTATCGATATTCTAATTTTGTGAGTTTCACCTGTAGATTTGATTGATTTTATTGTTTTTACTTTGACTTTCAATCTTTGACAATTAGATCCACAAAACGTTTTAATTATTGCATGTTTCAAATATGATGAAGGGAAACAGTTCATGTATTGTGTGTAATGTGACTTTCCCACAGTTTCAGCATGGAGACAGCCGTGCCGATGAAGAGCCGAAGATGAAACATGAATCATGATGATGTGTCAAAAATCTCAAAGAGGCAAGTGTCAGAATATATTTTTATTTTGCACCAAATTATCAAACTGGAAAAAGTATGAAAATGTTACTTATTGTATGTAGTTCAATGGTATGCATATTTTGATTTCACAAAATGCTACACAAAAAAGTAGACAGAACTAATTTTGAATCATCAAACACAATTTATCCATCATCAACACATTTTGAGATTCAGATCACAGAGAGTTTTACAATCGCTTCAAAGTCCACATTAGAGCTGTTGTATGGAAAATCACAGTTAGCTAAAAATGTATTAATATTAACAATTTAATAATTTAAGGCAGTAATGAGCTCATTGAAGTAATGAATACTTGTTTGTTAACAAATAATGTAGCATAACGGGAGATTGTAATTGTCTAAACTGACTTGCATTACAGAACTCATGTCAGAATTCATTCATTTCCAAGTCCACTGTGATGAGCTAAATATATGATAGAGAAGCACACGCGCACACACACAGAGAGAGAGAGAGAGAGAGAGAGAGAGAGAGAGAGAGAGAGGATGAAGCAGGGCGTTCGCGTTCTCTCTGTCAAAGCGTTCGCGTTATGTTCGCCTGGTCACGCCTGCCGCATCCAGCACTAACGGGAATAGCATTTCTCTCCCGTCAGAAACCGACACGCTTCCACATTAGAGTCAATCGTTAGGGTTCCGTCAGTGCTTTGATCGAAACACCGAGGCCTGTGCTTTTCTCGCCGTGTGTTTCTATTGTACATGCAGCAGAAGAATCCATGACAGCCGCATCTTCCATTGATCTGTTGATATCTGGGATCTTCTGCTGTCCTTTACTACGAGCTCAACATCTGGACACGATCACGGGCTCTTCTCTTTTATATTTCACCGAGAATCCTAATTTGAAGAAGACATTTTCTTTTTAACACGGTGAATGTAGATGTGAACGCCGCTTTTTTATTCATATAAGCCAAACAGTGTTTTTTTTAGTCGTCGTGTTTTCGTGATTTAGATTCAGCCATCGTCCCGCGCAGGCCGTGGTTTTAGTCACGGATCTACACGATTGCTTTCTGCGCTAAATGTCGCGGATGTTGTTGATTATTGGTGTTATTTATCGCGGATTTAAACCGTTTTTTAAATCCGCGTGGATGGGGAGCGGCGCCAGGCGCGAATTTGCGTCCGCAGCGAACGACGCGTTTATTATTGCCTGATTTCAATTTCTCCTTTTTATTATAATTATCATTTTTGGTTTTCGATGAGAATCGACTGTCTACCAGACAAGGATCACCTTCGGGGAGCGGCGCCAAGGCGGGATTTTAGACGTATAACCTACAACATATTTATTTTACCTCAGATTGATTCCTCATTGTTAATGTGTTTTTTAAGGTTTAATTCTTAATGAAAATCACCTGTCCACCAGAAGAGGATCACCCTCAGCTCATCGTCTCATTGCAATACCCTTGACGATCAACAGTTCATCGCGTAAAAGCGACATGCCTCGAAAAACGCGCGATTAAAGCGTTTCAGCGTCGAGTCGAAGAATTTCTGCCGTGCTCATAATGAGTAACACACCAAAACCTTTCTCATCTTCACTCGTGGATGCTGTATGGTAATTTGTCTTATCGACAGCGTCAGGAGACTGTATTCATATTGGATTATATCATTCCCCGTGTGTATTATTCTTCCTGCGTGTTTATGACTGGACACTCTGTAAGGTGGATTTGAAATATCATGTTTTTGGTCCATTATCGTCTAGAAGATGGCAGCTGATTAAATTTTAATCTTGATGCATTCTGGCGACACGGGAGGAGAAGAGGAGAAGCGAGTGAATCGGGGAGGAGAGGAGAGAGGAGAGGATGTAGGGTGGATACGGAACACCAGAAGGTACGAATGAATGAATGAACGAAAGAACGACTGTCAATGTGTGTGTGTTCAGTCAAATCCCAAACACACACACATTTCCACACACACCACGGTCTAGCTTGATGTCCATCTCACGTCACTTCATTCAGACACATTTATGTTAATGAGGATATCATAATTGTAGTGTTTTTTAGATTGTATTTTAGAATTTGTGTTCCACATCTACAAGTCACTTCACTATAATAATTCATATATATATATATATATATATATATATATATATATATATATATATATATATATTTTTATATATATATATATATATATTTATATACAAAAATATATATATTATATTTGTGTATTTGTATATAAATATATTTGTATGTACAACCCATACAAATTTTAACAAAATTACAATCATATTTAACATCTGAGGACAAACCTATCCCTAAATTATAGTATACTATACACACACACGTATCCACATCACTCACTGCATACACATATCCCAGTATGCACACACATAAGCACACATTCTCCATGCACAGACCTATATATCATACACATGCACGCACGCGTTGTGGTCATTTTTCATTGGATGTAAATTGAGTTACAGGCCAAAGGCGCGCTGAACGCTGCGGATCGTGAGTGGTGTGTAAATGTGCTGGCGCCAGTGTCTGCTGGTGCATTCTGACAGACCTCCATCTCTCCCCACCCAACATCTCCTCCATCTCACACACACACACACACACACACACACACACACACACACACACACACACACACACACACAGTGTTGCATTTCAGTAGATGTGTGTGTGTGTATGTGTGATTTAAGGGGCAAAATATGATTGCTATAAGTGAGCTAGATCTCCCTTTGTTTGTCTTCAATTGGGAAAATGGTTAAAAAAATAATCTGAATATTGTTTCATAAATATGTTGTTGTATTCTAGACATATAAAATATCAGATAAGGCCTATGGTATAGCCACAAGGTTCATATTGTCTATGGTACTGAATGGCCATTTTAGACACAATCAAAGCTAAAATTATTCAAACACCAGATATAATTTTTGATATTTTTATTACTAGTGTGTGCTGGACACTATAGTTCATTTATGTAAGTGAGGAGAGCAAAATAAAGTAAAAAAAAAAAATCAGACAGTGACTACCTGTCAAATGTATACCTTTTGTAAGCATTGCTTGGACACTGGTTGAGCTAAACTGGTATTATCTAATTGTGGAGTTAAATTTAACAGATATTCAACATAATTCATGTGTGAGAGTCCAACAGAAGGATGTGTGTGTTCAGAGGTACTAAACCTAATGTAACTTGGACATCGGGGTGTGAAAATATTATGCTAATGCTAAAGGTTGCTAAATGCTTTTAAATGCTTTTAAGGTTGGTTTTGGTGTTCATTTGTCAGCGGTTATGTAAGTAAACGTGTTTGTGCTTGATAGACAGATATATTGAGAAGAGAGTGTGTTTATAAAGACACGTAATGATCTTGTGAAGATCTACGGATGGTTGAGCGAGCAAAGACTCGAAACACAAACACATGCAAAAACACTGGCTACTAGTCAAAGCAAGCGGATGAAGAGCAGAAAATGTTCTCATGTCACTTCTCTTGTTTGTTTATTGGTAAAAGAAAAATGTGAAACGCAGTATATCTGCGTGTGAAAGAATCACTGTGTAAAATGAGCTCATAACTCGTAAATAGATGAATACATTGACACTGACCCCTGCCAGCGCTGGTGGTCATTCGTTGATCCTCTAACGTTTGTGGTCTTATTTATAACACTAAATACATAGGAATTATTTATGTATCCTTCTCGTTTTGCTTTCTCAGCAGTTCTGGTGTTCTTGTTGGTGTAAATACTTCTTTTCCCAGTGTATCACGCAGAAGTCATTTGTAAGCTGATTTCCTTGAAGTGTAAATGATCTTTCCCGTCTTTGGGAAACCTGTCTGAAAACAGTATTGGAGATCTTGGACCACATAACCAGTCATAAGGGTCAATTTTTTAAAATGTTAATTTATGCACCATATGAACGCTGAATAAATAAGCTTTCCATTGATGTGTGGTTTGTTAGGATATGACAATATTTGCCCGAGAGTCTGAGACACAACTATATGATAATCTGGAATCTGAGGGTGCAAAAACGTGCAGCGTTAACGATTGAAATATGAAATATGTTTTTTATATATTTATGGTAGGAAATTTACTAAATATCTTTATGAAACGTGATCTTTACTTAATATCTTAATGATCTTTGGCATAAAGGAAAAATCCCTCATTTTGACCCATACAGTGAGTGTATTGTTGGCCATTGCCACAGATTTACCTGTGCAACTCGTGACTGGGTTAGTGATCCAGAGTCACACATTTGCCTTTTGATTTGGTGTTGCACTATTGTGTGTGTGTGTTGATCTCTCAATCTGTCTTCTTGGACTAAGTCTGTCTGCCTAATGTTTTTAATGTAACTCAGTCGCTCTAGACAGCAATTTATTCCTGCATTATGCAACCGAATTAAAAACAGTGAGGAGTTGAGATGGGACACTCATTATGAATGAATCACCAATAGTCAAGTAACTCTTATTTATATAGTGCTTTTTACAACACAGAGTCTATCAAATCATCTTCACAGTGATAACATGGAAATAATAAAACAAGTGTGTTTCTTAAAGATTTGTACCCAGAGTACTCCATCATTTTACCCAGAGTACTCCATCATTTTATCCAGAGTACCTCCCAGTTGTGCCCAGAGTACCTCCCCGTTGAACCCAGAGTACTCCCCCGTTGTGCCCAGAGTACTCCCCCGTTGTACCCAGAGTACTCCCCGTTGTGCCCAGAGTACTCCCCCGTTGTGCCCAGAGTACTCCCCCGTTGTGCCCAGAGTACTCCCCCGTTGTACCCAGAGTACCTCCCCGTTGTGCCCAGAGTACCTCCCCGTTGTACCCAGAGTACCTCCCCGTTGTACCCAGAGTACTCCCCCGTTGTACCCAGAGTACTCCCCGTTGTACCCAGAGTACCTCCCCGTTGTACCCAGAGTACCTCCCCGTTGTACCCAGAGTACTCCCCCGTTGTGCCCAGAGTACGCCCCCGTTGTACCCAGAGTACCTCCCCGTTGTGCCCAGAGTACCTCCCCGTTGTACCCAGAGTACTCCCCGTTGTACCCAGAGTACTCCCCCGTTGTACCCAGAGTACTCCCCGTTGTGCCCATAGTACCTCCCCGTTGTACCCAGAGTACCTCCCCGTTGTGCCCAGAGTACCTCCCCGTTGTACTCAGAGTACTCCCCGTTGTACCCAGAGTACCTCCCCGTTGTACCCAGAGTACCTCCCCGTTGTACCCAGAGTACCTCCCCGTTGTGCCCAGAGTACCTCCCCGTTGTACCCAGAGTACTCCCCGTTGTACCCAGAGTACCTCCCCGTTGTGCCCAGAGTACTCCCCCGTTGTACCCAGAGTACTCCCCGTTGTACCCAGAGTACCTCCCCGTTGTGCCCAGAGTACTCCATCATTTTACCCAGAGTACTCCATCATTTTATCCAGAGTACCTCCCAGTTGTGCCCAGAGTACCTCCCCGTTGAACCCAGAGTACTCCCCCGTTGTGCCCAGAGTACTCCCCCGTTGTGCCCAGAGTACTCCCCCGTTGTGCCCAGAGTACTCCCCCGTTGTGCCCAGAGTACTCCCCCGTTGTGCCCAGAGTACTCCCCCGTTGTACCCAGAGTACCTCCCCGTTGTGCCCAGAGTACCTCCCCGTTGTACCCAGAGTACTCCCCGTTGTACCCAGAGTACTCCCCCGTTGTACCCAGAGTACTCCCCGTTGTACCCAGAGTACTCCCCCGTTGTACCCAGAGTACTCCCCGTTGTACCCAGAGTACCTCCCCGTTGTGCCCAGAGTACTCCATCATTTTACCCAGAGTACTCCATCATTTTATCCAGAGTACCTCCCAGTTGTGCCCAGAGTACCTCCCCGTTGAACCCAGAGTACTCCCCCGTTGTGCCCAGAGTACTCCCCCGTTGTGCCCAGAGTACTCCCCCGTTGTGCCCAGAGTACTCCCCCGTTGTGCCCAGAGTACTCCCCCGTTGTGCCCAGAGTACTCCCCCGTTGTACCCAGAGTACCTCCCCGTTGTGCCCAGAGTACCTCCCCGTTGTACCCAGAGTACTCCCCGTTGTACCCAGAGTACTCCCCCGTTGTACCCAGAGTACTCCCCGTTGTACCCAGAGTACCTCCCCGTTGTGCCCAGAGTACCTCCCCGTTGTACCCAGAGTACTCCCCCGTTGTACCCAGAGTACCTCCCCGTTGTGCCCAGAGTACCTCCCCGTTGTACCCAGAGTACTCCCCGTTGTACCCAGAGTACTCCCCCGTTGTACCCAGAGTACTCCCCGTTGTACCCAGAGTACCTCCCCGTTGTACCCAGAGTACCTCCCCGTTGTACCCAGAGTACTCCCCCGTTGTGCCCATAGTACCTCCCCGTTGTACCCAGAGTACCTCCCCGTTGTGCCCAGAGTACCTCCCCGTTGTACTCAGAGTACTCCCCGTTGTACCCAGAGTACCTCCCCGTTGTACCCAGAGTACCTCCCCGTTGTACCCAGAGTACCTCCCCGTTGTGCCCAGAGTACCTCCCCGTTGTGCCCAGAGTACTCCCCCGTTGTGCCCAGAGTACCTCCCCGTTGTACCCAGAGTACTCCCCGTTGTACCCAGAGTACCTCCCCGTTGTGCCCAGAGTACTCCCCCGTTGTACCCAGAGTACTCCCCTGTTGTACCCAGTATACTCCCTCGTTGTTTTAAGAGTATAGATGTGATGAGAAGGGGTGGTGGAGGGATGCTGTTAATCTGTCAATGAATGGAAGTTGTTAATGTTAATGAGTAACCTGCCAATGCTGGAAATTTAAAAAATGACCGAATACATAAATATATGACTTTACCGAATACATAAATATATGACTTTACCGAATACATAAATATATCACTTTGTGAATAGCGGTGTGAATAGACTGCCAGTAGAGTGTGTGTGTGTAAGAAAAGGTTTGTTTTTGTGATGTTTCGGCTCAACATCATCAATTGCTCGGTGTTCACCAAGAAATGGATTCCTTCTCACTGAATATCCTGATTCACTTTGAAATATGTCATGTGTTTGAAGTAAATTGGTTGTGAACACAGTTTCGCGTTGACTTTCAGACAGACTGCAGTGTTGTATCTGTTTCCCCAGTCGTGTGTGTGTGTGTGTATGCAGTGCTGATGAGAGTGGTGTGTTTGTTTATGTCTCTAACAGAGGAGTTTTCTCAGCATGAGAGTGAATTATAGCAATTACTCTACCCTGATTATCACACACACACACAAACACACACACACGCTCTCTAATGCGCGGGAATCTCTCCAGATGAAGCGCTCTGGTGTGTTTGATTCTCAGCGCTCCAGCAGCGAACGCTTGACACACTCAGGTTTTGATCACAATGCCTCAGACACACACACACAGACGAGTCTATGGTTCTTTCACAGCATGCTTTCAGTGTGTGTGTGTGAGTGTGGCGTGTCTGTTATCCATGATAGTGCAGCACAGCCGGACTTTAATTAGAGTTTGACTTTTAATTACACCTGAAGGGAAATTCATCTTTAATACTCATATAACATCGTATGCGTTTAAAGAATGTGTTCGAACACAATCATTTTCAATTTTACTGATATTATTGATTAAACCTTGATTTAATTAAACCTTCTTGACATATTTTCTGCTGGTGGATAAACCCTGAACACAGAAGATATGATTGTAATGTTTATTTATGATTTTGAATTATTCATTCAAATTAATTTCTGACACCAACGATTTTAATTAGTGACCGATTCAAATCCCCCAGTATTTATAATATCTGGTTAATGCATGATACATTTAATGCACATCTCATTTGCGATCGTTAAACTGTAATTAATGTCACATTATCAGGGCTGCTGTTTAACGACCCATTTCAGTGACCTCTAATTTCAATAATACTGAATTGTTTGTAATAATTGTTATAATGTGTTTTTCTCTTGTGTGTGTGTGGTTTGTATGTAGCCAACTTCGTTTAGTCATTTTCATGTGTCTGATTTCCATAAAGCTTTGGATCTAAATGTGTGTCTTCCTTCATTTGTTTAAAATAAGTCAATGTGAACCTCGGTGAAAGTGTGTGTGTGTGTGTGTAAGCAGTCTCACTTGAACCCGAGTGTAAGGCTTGTGCATATTTTAACGACAAAATTGTACACAAAAGTGTGTTAAATATCTCCAAACTTCTACAAATGTGACCAATCATAGTGTGTGTGTGAATGAGATGCTCATTTGTGCGAGATCGAATCCAGAATCCATTGTGTTTGTAAATCAGAAAGTTAGCATTATTAGTGTAACTTCGCTGATCTGCTGAGATTCAGACGGCCATCGATCACGAGCCTCGTATTATACGCCACTTACTGGATGAAGAACTGCACATGTAATATTGATCTGAGTCTCAATGATTTTATTATGCGAGAAGAAAGAGTGTGTGGTGCGAGAGCATGAAACCAGAACGGTCAAGTGTGTACTATAAAGTACAACTACATACGACCAATCAATACAGCATTTAGAGTGTTTGTCACTTTAGCATGAACCCAAGAACACATGCTAAGTATACTTCAAATGTGTTACTGATTGTGCAATGTAGGGACAACTCATTTTGAACTAGTTGTAATTTAATTGTAAAGTATAGTATAAAGTTTACGGTAACACTTTACCATACGGGTGCAGTAATTCATGCTTAACTAATGCACAGATGTAAAAAAATATTTTCAAGATTTGTCATCACAACGTTTTTTCTTTTGTCAAGTCAGCTTAAATAATTTATTTAGTTGAGATAACTTATTATTTTGAGTTTCTGATGATTAAATTAATCTCCTTCGTTGTATTAACTCACTTTTTCCAGTTCAATCAACTTCAAATTTTAAGGCAACCAGGTTATGTAATTTTTTAAGTTAAACCAACAATATTTTTTTTTACAATGTAATGTGTAACTAATTGAACTAATTAAGAGTCTGTAGGGTTAATGTATTAGTTCATTCATGAATTGTTATTAATTAAATATGTAATTGCCGATTAATTCCATAATTACTCATTTTTTTAACTAATAGTATTAATTATTATGTTAATTACCAGAATGAGCCAAAGCCTTGTATTTCAACTTCCAGATAATGACAGGTACACTAATATGCATTAATATGATTAATTAGTGCAAATTCATGTGCAAAGTACTACAATTACTAAATGACTGGTTAATAATGATGTGATGATATCGCATGATATTTTTCTGAATTAACGAGTTGATTTTTCATGAGGAAAAAAGTTTTTGCTCTGTTTTTCTGAATTAACAAGTTAATTTTTCATGGAATTTTTTTTGCTCTGTTTTTCTGAATTAAGTCGTTAATTCAGAAAAACAGAGCAAAAACTTTTTCTCATGAAAAATTAACTTGTTAATTCAGAAAAACAGAGCAAAAACTTTTTTCTCACGAAAAATTAACTCATTAATTCAGAAAAAACAGAACAAAATTTTTTTTTCTCATGAAAAATTAACTTGTTAATCCAGAAAAACAGAGCAAAAAAAATTTTCTCATGAAAAATTAACTCATTAATTCAGAAAAACAGCAAAAAAAAAATTTCTCATGAAAAATTAACTTGTTAATTCAGAAAAACAGCAAAAAAAAAATTCTCAAGAAAAATTAACTCATTAATTCAGAAAAACAGAGCAAAAAATTTTTTTCTCATGAAAAATTAACTCGTTAATTCACAAAAACAGAGTAGATTTTTTTTCTTCAAGTGATATTTCAAACACAATGAAGTATATTTTTGTCACGAGGGCATGATGGGCATGTGATGGCGTTGTTCTTGTAGGCCGAGATGAAGCCTGGGGCTTGAGTTTAGCTGTTGTCCAGGCGTGAGCTGCTGTTCCTGGGGGAAACGCTGCTGATGGATCGTCTGATAGCCGTCTCGCGGGAGCGTTTCTGTCGCGCCATCAGTGGAGACGGAGCCCGCGGGGGTTCACAGCACTGCTTACCGCCAAATAGAAATGAGACATAGATCATAGCAGGGGAAAAAGACATCCAGCGAGAGAGAAACACAAATGAGAGAAACGGCGCAGCCCTTATTGCAGCGTTGCTATGGCGACAGCGAGACGGCCACACCGATCGATCCATGTGTGTGTGTGTGAGTCTGAGGAGATCCTGCATAGCATTACTGGTCCTTAAATGTGTTTTTCCAGTCCTAATGAACACAGTCACACTGAACCAGATTTCAGGCCCGTCGTTCACATCTCAGCTCAGCTTTATTATTTTAGACCAGGAATATCTCTTTTCCTCAGTTTCTTCTCGTGCGTCAAATCGCTGTGAGGTCGCTGAGTGTCTAAAAATATGCAGGTTGTGCCGGAGTTCATGCCGTAAATCATGTTGTTTGCGCTTTTTATACTTCATATTGCATTTTGAAAGCTTTTTTTTGTATGGAAGCTTGTTTCCACCACTGAATAAAAAAATAAAATAAATAATTGTGACTTTTTATCTCACAATTCTGACTTTATTTCTCAGAATTGCGAGATAATAAGTCAGAATTGCGCGATATAAAGTCGCAATTGCGAGTTATAAAGTCAGAATTGGGTGATATAAAATCTGCCTCTCTCTCTCCAGGTTGATCTGACTCTACAAGGAGACTGTCCCGCCGCGTTCACCTTGTCCGTTCCTCTGTCGATATAATGGCGCTGTCACCGTGGTTACTGTGGATGTGTCCTGTGTTGCTTAGCAACATTGCTCCCTCTGAACAAGGTAAGCTCTTCACCCTTAAACACCTGTAGTTCTGTGGAGACCCGGTTCGGCCCGTGCGATGTGTGTGTGTAACCTGTGTGTGTGTGTGTCGTCAGGTCTGAGTCGAGCTGCGATGCCCTTCGGGCTGATGAGGAGGGAGCTGGCGTGCGAGGGATACCCCATCGAGCTGCGCTGTCCAGGAAGTGATGTAATCATGATCGAGACGGCCAACTACGGCCGCACTGACGACAAGATCTGCGACGCCGACCCCTTCCAGATGGAGAACGTGCAGTGCTACCAGCCAGACGCCTTCAAGATTATGTCACACAGGTGTGTGTGTGTGTGTGTGTGTGTATTTTTAGCTTCTCGCTACTACTGTCTTCGTGACTTTTTTTCATTTTGAATATATTCATTCACTAAACACAAAATGCCTCATTCTGCTGGAGATACTATTGATGGATGGATGGATGGATGGATGGATGGATAGATAGAGCAATAGATAGATGGATGGATGGATGGATGGATGGATGGATGGATGGATGGATGGATGGATGGATGGATAGATAGATAGATAGATAGATAGATAGATAGATAGATAGATAGATAGATAGATAGATAGATAGATAGATAGATAGTAATTTATGTTTCTAATGTGTTAGTCATACTGATTATATAAACACACTTTAAGTGTGTGATATATGCTCATGTAGCCTGAACACACACACACACATGTGTGCAGATGAGATTAAATGTGTGTGTTTGTGTGTTCTGGCGTCAGTGTGTCTCCCCAGTGTTGGAGCTGCAGTCTCCTAGAAGAACAAATCAATGCGGATTCACTCTATCCGTTTCCACTGAGAGAGAGAGAGAGAGAGAGAGAGAGAGAGAGAGTTTGTTGTATATAGACTCTCCTCCTCATCATCTCTCGTCCTCAGTCTTCTGCTTATTGACGTCTTTGGTGACGCTTGAAATAAAAATGTGCTCCTTTTTATAAATGATGAAGTGTGTGTTTCTGTTCAGTAGATGATCCTGTGTGTGATGATGGTGTGTGTGTGTGTGTGTGTTTCAGGTGTAATAACAGGACCCAGTGTGTGGTCGTCGCCGGGGCAGATGTGTTTCCCGATCCCTGTCCTGGAACTTACAAATACCTGGAGATCCAGTATGAGTGTGTCCCTTACAGTGAGTAACACACACACACACACACACACACACGCTTACGTACACACACACTGGCAGACATACACCTATAACACACTCAAGCACACACATACACTGACAGACATACGCACATAACATACTCTCTCTCAACCACACACTCACACACTTACATAAAATTTATTTTTACCCTTTCTCATACTCTTCTCTTTTCTTCTCTTCAAGCCTTGTTTATACTGTCGATTAGTACCGATGTGAAGAGATCTATCTATCTATCTATCTATCTATCTATCTATCTATCTATCTATCTATCTATCTATCTATCTATCTATCTATCTATCTATCTATCTATCTATCGTTCTATCGTTCTATCGTTCTATCACAGTGAACTCAGACACAGATCTCAGTTCAGTTCTTCTATATAAAAGCACATAAACACGCCTCAGTCGTCTGTATGAACACCTTCAGTATAAACCAGGCTTCTCATCATCTCTCCTCTCCTCTGCTGTCCTCATCCCTCTCTTCCGTGCCTGTGTTTGCGCTCTTCCTCCTCAGTCGCTCCCTCTCTCCACTCCTCCGCTGGGTGTAGTGCTGTGGGGATCAGGGTGTGTTTTCTGTCTCCTCCTGCAGGGCGGCGCTGGAAACACACGCTCCGTTTGTTCTTGCAGAGCGGCGCTGACGGACGCACTCATTCACTCGCTCTCGTTCATTGATTCCCTTCTTCTTTTTGCAGTGTGTCATGTGGCGCGAGACAGCTTGAAGTAAAACTGTGATGAAATTTTTGATGTGTAATTTTTTAGGTTCCACTTGGTCGTCGGGTTTGCTGAGCGATGCACACTCATGCTTTCATTTCTCCTTTTGTACAGGATTATATACAGGATCGTGTGTGTGTGTGAGAGAGAGAGAGTGTGTATGTATGAGTGTGTGTGTGTGTGTGTTTCGTCCGTTTAAAGGAGCCTGTTTGTGCCACTTTGCTGAACCTCTGGAAGAAACTGTGTGTTTGTGTTGGTTTGCATGTAAAGGCCTATTCACACCGACAGCCAACGCTAACACAATAAACATCATCATATGATTTACTCTCAGGAAATTCTCATGGAAATTCATCATAACTGATTGAAAGTGAATTGCGCTGCGGCCTTTTTTTGAGTTCATTTGCACAATCAGCGTTATTATCATTAACTAAAACCAAAACTAAATCTATATAAAAACGATATGTTCATTGAAATGAGTGCATGTTTACGGAAATATTATAAAATATACTGTATATTCTTGAAACCTTTCAATTATACTTTCAATAATTATTTCAATATATTAGATTGAATATATTTTATGTCTTGGCTTATTTAAAACTGAAAATAACTACACTAAAACTGAGAAAATTATCAAAAAAAAAAATATATATATATATATATATATATATATTTAAAAACAACACAAAAACTAATAAAACGACAAAATTCTCAACAAAATTACAAAAATTAAACTAAGATTTAAATTAGATCACTAAAATTGAAAACTCCTACATACTAAGGCCCTGTTTACACGAAAACGCTCGCGGGTGAAAACGTAAAAATATTTTATCGGATGTGCCTTTCGTTTACACGGCGACAGCGTTTTTGAGGCTTAAAAACGCAAAAAAGTGAAACCACCCGTTTTGTGTTTTCTCTTCAGAATCGTTTCCGTGTAAACATAGCCTAAAAAATCCATATAAATAATAAAGGGAACTTTTGAGGGGGAACTCGTGCTGCGTCCTCTAGGGGGCGCTATGTGCAACTCAATACTGAAGAGATGAATGCCCTTCTTTATTTATTTATAAAGCACAATTTAATACACCTACAGATGCCCAAAGTGCTGTACAAAGAACTTAAATATAATACTAATGATACGTAGAAAACAAACTACAATAATAGAATGCATACAAATAAACACAAATTCGGAGTAGGTGATGCGCACCTACTCGATATAAAAAGCCTGGTTGTAAATGAGATTTTACGGAAACGGAAATTATTGGAGCCATTCTGAAATGCAATGGTTTGAATCTGATATGCCGTGTTGGCGGAGCCCAAAGGAGTCCTCGTTTCTAAGGTGCACCAGCACTCATAGACCTGCGCTTCTCAAGAACGGACGCCTCAACACAATGACTCTATAGTGAGGAAGCCTAAAAACATTCACATTCAGGCCAGCGTTCAAGGAGCCGAACTACCAGAACTTCTGTTCAGACAGTGCTGAAGAGTGGAGGCCTCAAACAAGAGGCCTAGCCCAGGGGTGCCCAACCCTGCTCCTGCAGATCTACTGTCCTACACAGTTTATCTCCAACCCTAATCAAACACACCTGAAGCAACCAGGATCTTCAGGATCGCTTGAATATAAAGGCAGGTGTGTTTGATTAGGGTTGGAGATGAACTGTGCAGGACAGTCGATCGGCAGGAGCAGGATTGGGCACCCCTGCCCTAGCCCAAGCAATACCGAGCAAGCTCAGAAAGGGCTAAGAACCAAGCTAAAGAACTCAGTCTAACTGCCCACAAACTCCTCAGACTGGACAAACAACAACTCTCATGATGAGAGGCCTAGCAACACTCCCCGAGGAGGGCCTAACAACCTAGAGTACTACCCTTATGCCTAGGCGAGCTCGAGGCCTCAATAAAGATCACTCTCTCTAGCGGGAGGACATCGCTCGCAGTAGCCAAGGTGGCTCACAGAGAGCGTAATAGCTTAGCAAACATTAGCCCAGCTCTAAGAGTGGAGGCCTCAGTGTGACACTGTCTAAATCAAGACGAGACCTAACAATGCCCCACACACAGGACATCTTGCTAGGAGGCTCAAGAGACCCTGCAACTCTCAGTCGCGATCCTGGCCCAAGCAATACCGAGCAAGTTCAGAAAGGGCTAAGAACCGAGCTAAAGAACTCAGTCTAACTGGCCCACAAACTCCTCAGATTGGATAAACAACAACTCTCATGATGAGAGGCCTAGCAACACTCCAAACTAAGGACAGTACCCAGGAGGCTCCTCGAGGGCCTAACAACCTAGAACACTACCCTTCTGCCTAGCCGAGTTCAAGGCCCCGATAAAGATCACTCTCTCTAACCGGAGGACATCGCTCGCAGTAGCCAAGGAGGCTCACGGAGAGCGTAATAGCTTAGCAAACATTAGCCCAGCTCTAAGAGTGGAGGCCTCAGTGTGACACTGTCTAAATCAAGACGAGACTTAACAATGCCCCACGCACAGGACATCTTGCTAGGAG